>OX375875.1:88150272-88777772 GCA_947359465.1 Metellina segmentata | reverse complement strand
AGTAGATAAGTATATTTAGAAATTAATAAACAAACGTGCAGGTTTCCTGCGTATAAAATATTTTCAAAATATGAGATTCATAACTTCAGAAAAATAAAATTATTCAACAGTAATACTTTATGAAAACTGAATCTATCTGCAAATACAATTGTTTCATCACGTGGTACTTTAGCACATAAGATACTTTCGTAACACTTTTCAGTAGAAATGTAAATTCTCAGATTTCATATTTTACCTACATAAAATTAGGAAATTCTATTTAAAGGTAATGGAATAAAATATTTTAAATTCATCTTCTAGGAAAGTTAATTACATTACAAACAAGTTATTATAATGTTGGAGTAAAATCTGATGTTAATCTTAGTACAATGTAATGCTACTATTGGTAGCAATATACTTTTGAAAATATTTTTATGAAATTTCATGATGAACGTGGATTGTGAGAAGCCGAGTTTAAAAGTGTTTCAGCTTTAATATTCTAAAAATATATTTTAAAAATTCATGGCTTGACCAAGAAGGATGAATTTGAAGCTCTGGGGCACCAAGCAAAAATTAGGGCAAAATAATTAAAATTGAAAGATACCAATTTTAAGAAATATTCAAAACTAAAATAAATATAATACATTTATAAGCCAAAAATAAATATCTATCTATTACGTGAAGCAACCAATTACAGAAACTTTCGATTTTGGAATAATTCTCAAAATTATTTACATATATTCAAAACGTACTTTTTATAATTTTTAAGTACCAAAATTGGGTCTTTAATAATGCTAGACTAGCCTCCAATGTTTTTTATTCAATCAAGAATTTTGCACACAGGTAACCACTCAGGTAACATGCGACTGGATGTAGTTTCAGTACATATTACGTCAAGTAATAGTCAAATTATTACATGACTATTATTATAAAAAAAAAGGTTATACTTGAATCATAAAAAAAAATACGTCTACATAATTTCTAATTGCGCACCAAAAAGTGTTATTTATTTTATTGAAATGTATGCAAATTATCAAAATGTAGACAAAATGTTAGAAATGAAGTATCGCAGTTGGAATTTAGATATCCGTTTAATCCTTCAACTGGTTTCGACAAGATGTTTTTCCATGAAGATCTGACCAATTTAACTAGTGACCAGATATCTCGTCATCAAGATACGACCAGTTATTAATAATGAAGAGATCAAGACTTGGTAAGTATTCTTCTAATGACGAGATACCTCGTTCACTAACACCTGGTCAATTATCTCAATGATCAGATACTTAGTCGAGAAAAACCACCAAAAGTGTTAATACGGATATCGTCAAAATATCCTCGCAACAAAATGTGTAAGATCAGAAATTTCTTACAACATGCGTGACCTACTTGGCTTCACATGAGCCAATAGTTCTTAACACGTTCGCTGCCGATCTCGCGCCAGCGTGTGATATGGCGCCCACTCTAAAAAGCCAATCACGCGGCAGCGCGTGGTATGGAGTGATGTCTCAGTAGACAGTCACGCGTTCGCACGGGAAGAGCTGCGCCTCAACATTTACTCTCAGCTTCAATTGACATTATATGTTAGTCGTTGGCGTGGTATGGGCGTGGAGTAAAGGTTATAAGCTAGTTATAAAAGTATGTGGTTTCAAATTTAAAGCTTCATTAGTTATTAAAAAAATATTGTAATATGAATTGTAGAGACGATAGTTCTGCAGGGCCTTCACGTTCCAAAAAAAAAGAAAAAAAAAAGCAATATAATAAGCCTCTAACACATGATGAAACTGCAAATTTTTGCCTGAGCTTTCGCCAATCTATTTTGGTACTGGCGCACTTTTCAATCATATTTGTTTTAAAAGTAAGTCGGCTTCTGGGAAAAACCCATTTATACGCTCGTGGCGGGGCAATAGCTATTAACACATCCTAACATGGCCGGCAGCGAATGTGTTTATCTACATAGTTTGTCTCGCGTAACCCTACAGAAGTTACAGATGAATTCTACTTTTTTACAATGGATTTCTTATACCTCACCTAAATAACAAACATAAGCAACACGTGGTAATCGTTTACCTTTTTTGATCAATGTTTGTATAATGTTTTGCTGATTTTCTGAAGCATTTGACACTTTTTAATTCTCCAAGTGGTTTTGACGAGATATCTCGTTTAAAAATTTTGAACAATTTTACTTATGACGAGATATTTTGTTCATGAAAATCTTGTCAGCCAGATACTCCCAATTTTTTACGATGATGAGATCTGGTAAGTTTACTTCGTATGACGATATATCTCGTTCATCAAAACCTAGTCAATTTTACTAATTACGGGATATCTCATGCAGACAACCACCAGGAGAGTTGAATGGAAAATTTTGAAATGTTTTTCAATTTTTAATTACTACGATTACAGAAGTTTGGATTCATGCATTCCAATGGATGGACACGAATATAACTATCTGCGATGCATCCCTTGGAGAGTTTTAAGAGTCCAAGTCGATATTATCTGCTGTATGCAAACATAATACGAAAACGTACTAAAGCTGATGTCTAACAAAAGAAGTATCTGATGGCTTAAGTGTCTTCAAATAATGCTTAGACTGCAAAACGACGAATAGATGAAGCCACATGCAAATGAATAAATATAGGATACATATCACGGAAAACTATATAGTGTGACTCTGGTGAGAAGACAGGTGTGCTTGGGGGGTGTCTACTTGTAGAAAGGTGATAGAAAAGGGCCGTCGTACACAAAATGACGATCATCGAGTAAGGTTGTAGCTGCCATCGTTTCTGGAGCGATGAACAGAGACGCAGTTTGCTCTTAAAGACGCGTACTCATCAGAGAATTGTAACGCGTAAAGCATCCGGTAATGTAATCGGTTTTTGGTAGCATAGACGACTAACGAAACAGGGCAAGTAAATCGCAATCAACAACTGGTTACGCTGTCTCCGTGGCCCAGTTAGTTTGGTTGGTAGTTGTAGATGGTATGAGTTGAATTCCTCCATTGATGTAATGGTCTCTTCTGTGTTAGCAAATATTTTATTGTGTGTATGTCGATTTACTTAAAGTTGTTCGGTGCAATTTGGCGAAATGTGACCATTGCGCCATTGCATTATTCAACCTAATCCTACCAATCAACTGGAACTCGCATTTTGTGACGAACCCAAATGGAGTCTCATTAACCCTCCAATTGGTTTCGACGAGGTATCTTACCTATCAAGATCTGGTCAATTTTGTGAATGACGAGGTATCTCGTCATCAAGATACTGACAATCAGGATCTGGCCAGTTTTCTTCAAATGACGAGATTCCTCCTCCATCAAAGAGGTGGTCCCTTTTGCTAATGAGACTATGTATATCGGCAAGACAACCACCAGAAAAGTTGACGGTGTTGGAACACACACTCAGCAGACGTTATTGGTAGACGAGCTAACTTTTGTCTACCAGCAGTTACCCTGGTTTAGTATTTTTATTTGCTGCATGTTACCCTTGGCTATATTTTATATTTCACTTCTTGTGTGTGTGTTTATTTTGCATGTTGAAATATTCTTATCTGTATAATTGGCCTGCTGTCAAACAAACGTAATACAATTCCCTCATGAGCACGCTGCTTAAGACGCCAATTTTAGAAGAGTCACCACTGGAACTGGAAGAGTTAACGCTTCAGCATTCACCGGATTTGAGGAACACTCATTTCAAAACTACGTGACTCAAATGCCGATTCGCCATTGCCGGACCACAGACAAAGAAACGGAGAAAGATATGTTTGTCCACGAACACATTCACGCCTGCGTTTCCTTCATTTGATCGATATAATCCGAGATGCTGGAGTCGTCGAACGCCTCCACCACCTCCAAGGAGGCGTTGCTGACGGTGGTGCTGGTCTTCTTCTGCGGGCAGAGGCTGCTGAAGCTGCCACTGTGGCCGTCCAGGGGCTTCACCATAACCAGGCGGGACACTTTCCTACCGCCGCCATTGAGGTGCGGCACCTCGGACACGATGGTGAAGTCCTCGGTCATCTCCAGGCCGGATTTGAGAGTGCTGTTGAAGAAACTCATCGTGCGGTTTCGGTGTCGTCGGCCCAGACCCGCCCCTCGCCCCAAGCACCGCCCCAGCGTGTCTCGGAAGGCGTGCCGGAACTTGAGGGACAGGATGCTGTAGAGGATGGGGTTGATGGTGGCACTCACGTAGTAGCACACTCCCGAGATGTTGGTGAGATAGCTGTAGGCGATGAAGTCCGCTTCCGTGGGGTCGGTGATGTAGACGGCCATCAGGCGTTGGGCGTGGAAGGGCGTCCAACAAAGGAAGAAGGCGATCACCACTGCAACTGGAAGAGTGAAACACGATCAGTATTTGAAACAGGTCAAAGAAAGTGATACTACACAAATAAACAATCTTCTCTAAGGGGTATTTAAAATGTGACACCATTCATTAACAACAGGGTATAAAATGATTTTGAAACAAAGTTGATCCCTTCAAGTTGTTTCGACGATATTTTTCGTCAATCAAGACCTTATCAATTTTGCTAAACACAGACTAGATATCGCGTCATTAAGATATTGCTTTTTGTATTACAATATTAAGATCTAGTCAATTTTTTTTTCAAATTACGAATATCACGTCCATTAAAATATTGCTTTTTGTATTACAATATTAAGATCTAGTCAATTTTTTTTCAAATTACGAATATCACGTCCATTAAGATATTGCTTTTTGTATTACAATATTAGGATCTAGTCAATTTTTTTTCAAATTACGAATATCACGTCCATTAATATCTAGTCAGTTTTTCTAATAACGACTCGTCAATACAATCATCACAGGAGGATTGTCTCCTCCATATTGTAAAAGGCACTGTGTGAACACGTGGATGAGATTCATGCAATAGACACAAGAGAGAGAGGGTGAGCTTCCTTAGCCTTGATGAACATGCGCTCTTTCCGCTACCTTGTTACATTTAATTTAACTATTTTAGATGCAACGAATTCTTTTCATTAGATACAGTCCATTAACCCAACTATCGGATCAACAACGGTGATCACCGTAACACAGAACAGCTCTCTATGTTTCGTCGCTGACTATGAGAGGCATTTTCTGTCAAGCTAAAATGTAAGTGGCCGATGTGCCCATAACACGGAATGTGATTCCTGTACGTATTAGGAGCATGAAGACAGTTGGCTTGTGTTTCCAATACGATTTTCATAACTTCTCTAGTAAAAACTCAAAAGAATCGATTTCGAATTTATACATGACTAGCTGCATAACCAGACGTTGGTCGGGTTTCAAATATGACTGCGACAGCTAAAATATTATCACATTTCCCTGTGTTAATTCAAATACATAAACCCCGTAGAACGTGTTTCCTACCGCGACATTTTCCTGTGTTAACTCAAATACACAAACCCCGCAGAACATGTTTTCTTGTCTATGTACATCTATTGCAGGAAAACAAACCTTAGCTTTTAAAATTAGGACTTCGAGAGGCACTTTTAGGACTACATGTGTGCCAATTTCAATGGCTACAAATTTGTCTTAAGACAGGAAACAAATAGCCTATGTATTCCGTAGTGTTCTAAGGTATATGTGTTCAAAATATGGTGTGGATCGGTCAAACGGTGTAGATTTGTGAGGTATATATATATATATATATATATATATATATATATATATATATATATATAACTGTGTTTCACCATATATACAGCTATATATACAGTTATATACAGCTTACACTGTTGTAAAGTATATGTGTTCAAAGTATGGTGTAGATTTGTGAGGTATTTATATATATATATATATATATATATATATATATATATATATATATATATATATATATATATATATATATATATATAGAGAGAGAGAGAGAGAGAGAGAGAGAGAGAGAGAGAGGGAGAAAGAGACAGGTAGATATTTGATTGATCAAGCCAACTAAATTGAACGTGAAAAGTTGCTAAAATGGCAATATTTTGCATTTTGAAGTAACCCCGATTTCTTTTCATGCGCAAGCATTGGGACAGCAGAAACTAAACCATCACAGAAAGCCAGGTTTGTTAGTTTACAATGAAATTCTCATTCATCCCACGTCCCGTGTGGACATGAGGGCCTCATAATAATGGCCTTTAAGTACGTGGGTATTGAGTAGTTGAATTTACGACGCTCTGGAGCAACACAACTGGATATGGGTGACGGTATGGGGTCTAATCGGAACGGAATTATTCTCTGTAATTTGAACAACGGTTAGACTGCGAGGTCATGAGCTAGCACCTCACTCTCCAAACTACTCCACCAAACCCACATATACGTTCTTTCGTTGGAAAGTGGTTGCTACCTTCCGGTACCTTTTCCGTTTGCTAATACAATTTCCTAACTGTGCTTCCACGGCTTGCTCACTAATTAGGAGGAAGCTTGGAATCTTAACACTTGTGCAATGCAATTTAGGTTATCTAATTAGAAATGAGATCCCAAAAAGTTACATTTAAATTTTGGAGAAAAAAGATGCTTAAAACCATAAGAGCTCTGAATAGCAAAAAGGAATAGATCAATTAGAATGATAGATCCTATTTTAGCAAATTATAGGTGCACAAAGCGTCTTTATAAGTGGGTGACATTTTGTCCTCATAGTGGCTATACGAAGAAGCACAGAAACAAAATTTTGACCATCCTTTGGTGATAACTCTGTTCCTAGTAATTTCTCGTTTTGTAATAAAATTATATGCGAGGGTTTTTATTAACTCTTAACACAAATAAAAGACAAACTCTCTAAATCTCTGGAATACCAGATTGCACTTTAGACATCGGCCAATTCTTACAATTTGTCATAATAATCAGTTTTTTTTTCTAATGGCGGGCACATTTTACCTAAGTCACTGGCCACTACAAGGCCGGAAGTGATGGGCACTTGTGAAGGAGCACCATCATTGCCTTCAATTTATACTTCGTAATTTTGAACCATGTTCAGATGACGAAGCAACACCTGAGTTGGTATACGCTTACAAACATCCATGCTCGAACCCGGATTCGAACCGGGCACCATCCGATCTAGAGGCTAACACCTTAACCACTATACCGGTTCGTCGGCATATTCAGTTTATAAAAGAACCATTTCATTTGAAAGAAATATGTTTGGCTAAAAATCTCGCTTGGATCTCGTTGAAAAGCAAGTCCTGGGCGTCGCAAAAGGAACGGTAACACAATCGATCGTAGAATGTCGTCTACGTAACGCTGTGCTGTATCTGTCCCAGAAATGACTACAAAGGGGCCCGACTATCAAAGGAGATGGCACCTCAAATCATAACGCCCTGTTGTTGGTACGTGTGGCGTGCGATAGTAAGGGGAGGAACCCCACGCTGCCTTGGACGTCTCCGGATAGGTCTGCGGTTGCCTTCAGGACACAGTTGGAAACGGGACTCGTCGCTAAAGACTATACGTCTACAGTCAGTGTCGTTCCAAGTTGATCGAGCCCTGCACCAATGTAATTCTTCACCTTCTTGGTCAGGAGTACTGAAGTAAGAAAATATGACTGGTTCACCAGGGGCATAATGAGAGGTTCTTTCACATCGAAACCACCGTGAACTGGGGAGGAATATCTTTCTGGATGACTTTGAGAAAGCTGACCGACATTTACGTATTGTCTTGAAGAAATCAGGATATTTCAAACAGCCAATCTGACTTCGATAAATACGAGATTTGAACTCTTAACTAAGCACTTCAGTCTATCAATTTCTGAAGAGCGATGCCTTTAGCTGCTTATTTAATTTTATTTGCGCTGTAAACCTCCGTTAATATACCACATTTTGATCGATCATTGTTTCATAGAACCGAATTTGGTATCCTGAAAGAGGTCTCACTGCATTTATATAAAATGACTCTATGTTCTGTAAATATTACTTTTACAATTTACTCCTGATGCGATTGCAACACTAAATGGGGCGTATGTGACTTGCTTTCATTTTTAACCTCCAGTGTCAACTCTCATGAAATGACCATGATATGAATAACAAGTTTACTTTGTCATGACGTTAAACATTGGTATTGAATATTGACGTTGCCCATTTACGTATTTAGGATAAATATAGAACATCAGTTTCAATGATGGGTATTATAGATAGCTTCATAAGCTATTCGTCATACAATACAATTATGTGGACTAAAGATTATAGCTATAGTTTAGTAGCGTACAGAAATAGGATCTGTACCTACAAAAATTATGATGTGGGGTCCGTAGCAACAAAATGGCTCTTCGATTGTTAATGCTCTTTCTTTATCAACCAGGGGCTACCGCTGCGCCTTACATACATAAGGTTTTTTACGCAAATATATAGGCAGTTAAGGTAATAAAAATCATGACTCATTTGCCAAAAAATGTAGTCTAAGATATAACTGCGTGCAAAAATAGACGAAATTTGGATGAGAAATCAATTTTGCAAAATCTATTGGAGACGGTTCGGGATTATTTTTGGAGGGAAAGAACCGAAGGCAACACCTCCCAATTTTTTATCTACTGTCAGATGATAAATTTATTGACACTGTATTCAGCTAGTTGCCACCGTCCCAAAAAAGCCATTCGGTGTATCGCCATAATTTTGAACCACGGTCAGATGACGAGGCAACATCTGAATTGGCACCCTACACTACAAACTTCCACACCAACCCAACGCGAGGACTTACGGCCACGACAGATTTAAGGTGCAGCATCTGATTCTACACCATAAGCTTATAAACATCCATGCACTGATCCTGATTCGAACCAGGAACCTTACGATCTAGAGTCTAACACCTTAACCACTATACCGTTTGGTCGGCTTATTGACAGTATATAGAAGACACCGTGAAATAAGAGATTGTTGCTCTTGAATCACAAATTAATGTTGTTTTGTTAGTAAAAATTATGGAAGTATTGCTATGAATATATATAGTCAGAAAAAAGCCTGTTTTTAAAGACCCCTTGATCAGCACATTCACAAGCAAGGCAAGATCAACGAACAGCAAACGACGTATAAATTGTTTTGTTCCAAATCATAAAAACCCAAATATTCAGCCTTTCCTTCGCCCTGTAAAGTCAAACAGCTCAGCCATTTTTCAACAGTAAGAAAACACTCGGCTCCCTCAGAGCGAATGCGTTCGATGCGTATCATTTCAGGTGAGTTAATTAACGTTGTACACACTGGAGAAACACACATGATCTGGGATTAATTTCGAAGGGATTACGTGATATCTTGCCGCTGTTGGCGATCAATTTAGGAGAGTTCTTGGCGACTAACCTCCCTACATGAAAGGGTTACCATAGAAAAAACTGCATTCGAATACTTGCCTCGGCTGAGATAGGTTGTTTTTGTTTTGAAGCGCGATATACTGCACCGGATGAAGTGATAATTTTATTTATGTGCGTGCTGTTTTTATCATCCAATTAAATTGTTATTTTTATAATCTCGTGCTTGGTTTTTGAAAGAGAAGAACATCACAGATTCCATCCGAGAAGAACACCTCGTAGTTATGAACCAAGGTCACCACCTGAGCTGGCATTCCACTCTCCAAACTCCCAGATCATGCCAACATGAGGTCATTGGAAGCCACAACAGACTTAACTTGCATCAGAATCCACGCGTACGTAAATTCGTATTCGAAACTCGTTTCAACCATATGAATTCATCTCGATTCATCCGATTTTGAATCGAACTAACAAACTCGATCCAACCGAACTCTCCATTGTCTAATCCGTGATTCAATTAGGGATGTTAATGTGAAAAAATAACCAGAAAATAGCCTAATGTTTAAATTGAAAATTGGAACCACAGCCGTGTATATAGAAGACACCGTGAAATATCGGAGCTTGTAGCTCTGAAAACACGAAATAAATTGTATTGTATACAGTCAACAAAGCCGAACAACGGGTCTAGTGGTCAAGGTGTTGACCTCTGGATCGGACGGTTCCTGGTTCGAACCCGGGTCAGGGCATGGATGTAAATTGTGCTGTCCTTTGTTAGGGACAATGATGGTCCACCAATTGGGTGCCCCTTCACAAGTGACCATCACTTCTGGCCTTGTATAAGGCTACAATGACTTCGGTCAATTCTGTACTATATTGTATTTCTGTATTGTATCATGCATTGTATTTGTCTTTGCAATCTGTACCCAGCCTTGCCATTGGAAATAAAAAACAGTCAACAAAAATTACAGTGCAAGTGCTTCAATATGAAAGGAAAAGTCAGTTTATTTTAAGATCCCCAGCACCGAACAACAAGTGACGTAAATCGTTTTGTGTGTGTGTGTGTGTGTTTCAAGTAAAAAAAAAAAGACCGCAGATATTCTCCCGTTTCACTGCCCAGTGAAATAAAAACAACCCAGTCATTTTCAACAATAAGATAACGCTCGGCCCCTTCTTTAAAGTGAATGCGTTCGATGCTATCATTTCAGAACATACAACCAAGAACGTTTACTGAGGTGTGTGAAAGGAAACCACATTCCAAATACCACTGTCGCGTAATGATGACTATCATTTACGAGAGCTTCTGGATATCCTTTCTTCTCGAAAACGGTAGTATTTTTCACGCAGTCGAAAATCTCCAACGTTCGCGGATTCCAAATCGAAGACGTATTTGCTTGGGGGATGTTTTTTCGGGGCTCCGGAGCGTTCAAGATGTTTCTTCCCCTTTTCATATCTATGATATTTGCAGTTGTGGTGTTTTTGGTCGGGAGGCATTTGGCATTAGATTTTCGGCGCTTTGGAATACAAAAAGGATGGGATGCGTCAGAATGACGTGAAGAATCCATTCGACGAGGGTAAATAAGAATTGGAATGCGACATTTCATTCGGGAGGGTTTGCATTGCGTTGGGCGGTAGTGTAACATTAGATCCATAAAGTGTGCTTGCTACAATATGTCCTTAAAGGTACCGTTGCGGGGAAAAAGTTAGCCACGCCTTTTATTCGTACATGCGACTAAATTCAAAGATACTATTGGATGTAGAATAATGTTGCTCTATATTAAAAAAAGCGTTGCCGTCGCAACCGTAGGATTGAATATTCGCTCTTTTCGTTCGATTCTTAGACGGTTTCCCGAGAAAGTACGGATCAAAGTGATCACTTTTCATCACGATGTCGAATTCCTCACCAATTTCACTTCATGCATTGTTCTTTTTTTTGTTTTTGTCTTTGTACTCAGGTGAAGTTTGGTCCCAGAGGACAGGGCTCTCTCTAAATAGTTCTATCAATGTTATTACCATCTCTTTCGCCCTCGTCATTTTAATCGAATAGGTCACTTACTGGCAGTTTGGCGGGATATATGGTCAAGGCAAGCAATGAGGGCAAAATATCACAGAGAACGAACAAAAGACGGTGTGAGCGACCTTGAGGGGCCGAAGGGCAGAGGGGAGCGGTTATTGTCAAGCAATTGTCTCGGAGAAATCTCCCCCAAAAGTTGCAACCCTTTGATCTTTACCGACTCATGGTGGAAAACAAATTCGGCTCTGCAAACTCTCCAAATCGCCACCCCGACTCGAGATTTTGACGATAAAATTAATTCCGTTTCTCGGAATAGCTTCGATGTTTGGAGAGAGAGAGAGAGAAGTTGTGCAAAACCGGTGTAAGCGTGGCTTTAGAGAGCGGGTTGTGGTAACCCAGTTGGAAGATACACGGATTAGGAAACCAAAGTGTTGCTATAACACACTTCCAAACTCTAAGCAACCACAGACCATTGTGTATGTGGGGCTGGTGCACGTTAGATCTGTCGTATCCTGAAATGTCCTCGAGTCGGCGTGATGTGAAAGTTTTGGAGAGTGGGATGCCAGCTCTCAGGTGTTAAACTCATCATCCGACCGAGGTTCAATATGAGGACTTTTTGCCCTCGGATCTTTATGTCCGGGATCGAATCCGAACCTTCGCCAATAGCCAAAAAACATAGTTTTGAAGAAAAGAAGGGAATATTTTATTACCTACGCTCTCTTTACTCTCAAAGCGTGGTTCTCAAGAAGAAACATAACCTTTATGCAATGGGATAATAACTCTGAGGATTTCTCACTGTCTAAAAAAGATCATCACTTTCTATTCTAGAAAAAACTTTACAAATCATATGGGAAAATTTTGATTTAGTATGTTTCACTTGTAAGCATACAATATGGTTAATTCAGAATGAAATGAGGGTAAGAAGGAAATTCAAATGGTTTGCGGAAAGATGATGATTTTACGTTTTATTTTATCCTAAATTACCTCTAATTTGTAATCCCGTTATTAAATGGTAAAATTCAGTTGGTGATACAACTCGAAATTATTTTTTTCTATTTTGTGCCTTTCATTCTTAGGTGCTCTTATGAATCTCAGAAAATTCATTTTTACAATTTAGATCACTAGACTTACGTTGAATCTAGACTATCCTCCTATTAGTTTGCTTAGAAATCGGTTACTCTCTTAGACAAGAGTTTCAAGATACGAGTTTTAAAATTTTTCTAGATTGGGATGTGGTCATCTTGAAGTGTGTGTCCACTAAGTTACATTTTCTTTGCGTGAAGGTTAGATTCTTCTTTGAAAAAAAAACTCGTTACACCGTGAGTGAATCATAAATAATTGAATTTTCTCCCTTCATTTTCTCATATGTGTTTGTTTGAATTTGGGGTTTTCACTTGTAAGACGAAAAAATACGTGATGTGAAACTCCGAACCGCTTATTTGTAAATCATTCAATTTATATTTGGTACTACTTTCTGGATCGAGTTCACATGCATATTATTTCAACGACATTATTTTCCTCTCTTAAAATTTGTGAAAAAAAATATCCAAATCTGACGATTGTTCATCTCTATGTTTAATGCTTGCCGTTTGTCACTTATTTTTCTGACTTTTTATAACCTCCATTCAGTTTGGATGTTGTATTATTGGATCCGCTGTTCATAATGTCCTTAGAATTATGAACATATCTCGTGGCTACCTCGACGAGGTATCTCGTTCTTAACAAACTGAACCAATCTTGATGGACGAGATATCTCGTCTTTGAAAGGAACTCATCATCGAAAAATCTACAATTTCTTGATGACGAAATATCTCGTCACTAGCAAAACTGATCAGATCTTGATGGATGAGACATACTTAGTCGTAACTCTCTCTTCTTGGAGGGTTAATACGACACACATGTAACTCGAGTTCAGAAAATACTCATACTTTTGAAAAACATATTTTATAGCATTAAATCTACTATAAAATTATCGAAATATTTTTAGATTAATGATTAACTGCTCATACAAGATGTTTCTGAAGGCTTTTAGAAGGAAGTAGGGCGAGTAAATCATTTCTAACCGAGCACTTATCCCACCAATTCCTCCCAGTCACTTATAATCTAATTCCAGTCAGTCAGTACACGTTTCTTGCCTTGTCCCTTGGGTGTCTTTAGCTTGTTTGCCGTTTCTTGCTTCTCCCTTCCTCTCATTTTTAAATGCTGTCTGAGAAGGAGCTTCGCTATGAACTTTGTCAGGAACATGATATACGGCATTGTTAGTTCTGCGATGCTTAGAGACGTAAAGATGAATACGTTTTTATTATGTTCGGAATTCAGAGTTAAAAAAAAATCCCGTCATCTGAATGGAAGGGTGCTATAAAACAGAGTTGGTGAGAGAAAAACGCTTTTAATTTAGTTTGGAAACAAAGTATGTAAACTTCCACGCATTTTTGGTTAAATTCTGACCAGTAAAATATTAGATTTCCTTCATTATCATTTTGAAAACAAGGTATGTTATTTATGTATTCATCACAAATCAATAAAATATTAAAGGTAGTATCGCAATGTATTGTTGTTGAACTTTACTCGTACTCATAGTAGAGTGGCTTAATCAATGTAACCTCTCCGGAAAGGAAACTAAATGCCGAACACCCGCATTGCTGAAACAATGTCCGATTAAGGCATCCAATTCTATTCAAGATACATTGTGGCCATTAAATCGATTCATGAAACAAAATAAAAATGCAAACTAACTCGAAATGAACTAAATCGAAATTATCCAAACCGCAATGAAGCCAAATTTGGTGTCGAGATTTATGAAGACATGGGGAGATGCATTTCAGAAAAAAAAAGTCGCCGATAGGAGGACATTTGGTGCTGTTGGAGACGAAATCATTCGAACATGAGCATTAAACGCGAAGTCAACACCTGAGCTGGGACCCCTCTCTCCGAACTTCTACATCAAGCCAATGTGGGGGTGTTTGAACACATTCACATGCCTTTGAAAAGAACTGATTGATAATCCACTCAATATTGAAATGATTGATTTTAAACATTGTCATTGCTGCAATTGGGAACTGATACAATTTTCCCAACATTCTTGGCTAATATAACTTTCCGGTAATATTACACGTTGCTTAACCTGTTGGAGAAAGTATAGTCCTAGAGTAAAATCCGTTGTGAAACCACACCCCACACCACGTTTAATGCCAACATTAAACTGTTTACGACAGTCAAAAGTGCTAAATCCTCCCAAGCGGTGAATTTCGGTATTCCATTTTTTTCGCTGAATAGATCTTATTTCTTTAAAAGTCTCAAAACCAAATAAGGTTTTTCACATTTATTCGAAAAAGCTACAGATGCCTCCAAGGAGTGAAAGGTACTTTATGGATACACTAAACGTTTCGTAAATGTTCATTGATTTTTGTTTTCCGTTGATGTACATTGTAATTACCTTCCCTAATCCTTCCCAGAGTTTTCAATCCATAATCTAACTTTAAATTCGAATTCTTTTGATTTATCCTCAAACTATCAGGGGCACGCCACAATCCAATCACACCCCACATGCTCCCCTTTTATTCCTCACAACCGCAGAACAAACTCGATTAAAGTTCCACTCCTTCACAGATCTCGGTCTTTATTCCGGCAGTCACGTTCTCCGCGATCAAGCCAGCGTCAAATGGTGCTATTGGTGTGTCGACCATAAGCGATCGCTGCACAAGACCATAAATTTTGTTGCCGGCAGAATGAAGTGAGGTGATTGGTGCCATCAATCATCTCACAGTCCCCGTCGGTCAGCTCCTTTTCGCGTGATTCTTTGCTTTTATTATCTGCACAACATCGTGGACGTCGATCCTGACCTTTGCAGTGGGCTTCTGTTTTCACAAGGGAAATCGATGGGTGCCATAGAGGCATTGTGTATAGTTAAAGATGGTTTTTTATTTACTCATTGTAAATTTATGTATACATTGTTAATTCTCCTGATGGTTTATCTTCTCGTCCAAACCTGCACCGTATAACGACCAGACTCCATGGTAAAAGAATGTCCTGAGTTAGGGAAATCGTTTTTCTAGTTTGATCTTCTTCCCTTAAGTAATAGGGCAGTATATTATTTCGACGAGATATCTCGTCATTAAGGAATTGGACAAATTGTGATGGATGCAAAATCCCATCCATCAGAATCTAACAAATTTTGTTAATAACGATTCACTACGTGTCCAAAAAAAGTAGAATACCTTAATATTTCGTTGGACCACGTTTAGCACGAATAACGGCTTTCATTCGTCGTGGCATTGTTGCAGTGAGCTTCCGCACAGTGTCCTTTGTATTTTCGGCCACAGTTGCAACAAGTCGACTCCCAAAACCTCAATGGGATTGAGGTCTGGACTATGCGGTGGCCAAATCATGTGTGCAAACGATGTATCGTACTCAGTGATCCAAGATTTCACAGTTCTAGCTCGGTGTACCTTGGTGTTATCGTCTTGAAATACACCACTGCCGTCAGGGAAGAAGAAGTCCATTGCTGGTACAACCTGATCATCCAAGATGTCGAGGTACTGTGCAGACTTCATTTTGTTGATGCACATTGCTGCGGGGCCCAGTCCAGCCGAGCAGAAACAACCGCATATCATTACACTACCTCCTGACGATTGCACAGTGGGAACGACACATGTGGGGTCCAATGCTTCATGTGGCTGTCTTCGAACCCTGATGCGTCCGTCGTTTTGCAAAAGCGTAAATCGTGACTCATTGAACCAACATGACCTTTCCCCAATGCTGAGTAGTCCGATTTTTGTGCTCCTTTGCAAATTGCAGTCTTTTCTTTCGATTAATGAATGGCAATCACAAGGAGCTTCCTTACTGTACACAGCTTCTTAGTCCCGCTTTTTTAAGTTATCGTCGCATTGTGCGTCTGGAAATTGTCTTGTTTCCTATATTGAAGAGTGCTGTTAGTTGTAGAGTCGACTTCTTGCGATTTGCTTTCAATAATCGCTTCAGCGATCGCCGGTCGCGTTCGTTCAGGATGGATTTTCGACCGCACATTTTTCGAGAACTGGATGGTTCACCGCCATCTTTCCAAGATTTAATTATGCGTTGAACAATTCGCAATCCCATTCCACAAATTGCAACTATGTCTTTATATTTTTCCCACTTTGATGCAAACCAATGATTTGCCCCCCTTTTTGAAATCTCTTACATGACTTTCTCGACTACAGCTATCGTTTTCAGCCATGCTTACTTCAAACTAAACAATCGTATGGCGTAACTACGAAATTTCGAGCTTGCACTGCACAAACATTTATGGTAATTGGTAATTGGTAATTTTTTAGTTAACGTCGTACTAGAGCAACACAACGGGCTATTGACGACTGTCCGGGATCAGTCCCTTAAGAGAAAGATCCGAGGGCAACACCTCGTAATTTTGAACCACGGTCAAATGACGAAGCAACACCTGAGCTGGCACCCCACTCTCCAAACTTCCACGCCAACCTAACGTGAGGACTTTCGGCCACGACAGATTTAAGGTGCACTAGCCGCCTCTACACCATACGTTTACAAACATCGATGCCCGGGCCCGGATTCGAACCAGGAACCTTCCGATCTAGAGGCTAACACCTTAACCACTATACCGGTTGGTCGGCCCGGTGATGAAGGTATTAGCCTCTAGATAAGAAGGTTGCTGGTTAAAATCCGGTTCAGTGCATGAATATTTGTAAGCGTATGGTATAGAGGCATCTGGTGGACCTTAAATCTGTCGTGGCCGAGAGGCCTCACGTTGGGTTGCTGTGGAAGTTTGGAGAGTGGTGTACCAGCTCAGGTGTTGCCTCGTCATCTGACCGTGGTTCAAAATTTTTGGTGTTGTCCTCGGATCTATCTCTAAGGCGGTTGATCCTGGATCGTCGTCAATAGCCCGTTGCGTTGCTCTAGTACGACGTTAATTAACAATTACCAATTATTACATACGTGGAAATGCCGATTTTCACGAGAAAACAATTTCTAAGTCGTAACTCGATTCTTCAAGAAATCTGAAAACTTGGAAAGCGGTTTTGTAGAAATGTCAATTTATAGAAGATTAGTGCCTTTGGTGTGGTGGTTACGGCCTGTTGATTGCACAGTAGGGTTGTCGCAGAATTTTATACGTGTATCGAGGAAAAAAAGTGAAATCATGGCGGTTTTAGGTGAACGGTACTTGTCGACTTTGATCTCTAGTATTCGGATGCTGGCGTGTAGTTGATTGGGCAGCGATATTCCAGGGACGATACCAGGGGTCTCGGCCTTGCTGGTTTAATATTTTGGTTCATTCACAGTCTATCCGTGATAGACCGGTTGGACGGGTAACGGATTAGCAACCAGAGGGTGTCGAGTTCGAATTCAACAAGATACCTTATTGTACAAAGGAGGCTGGTGCATGTTAAGTCAATCGTGGCTTTAAATGTCCTCACTTTGGTGTGGAGTTGAAGTTTCGAGAGTGGAGTGCTAACTCAGGTGTGACCTCGTCATCTGACTGTGGTTCAAAATATCGGGCTAGGGTCCTCGAATCTTTCCCTTTGGGTTTGATCACCAATATCGCTTTTGTGATGATTAAAGCCAGGTGCACACATCCGGTTTTTCAATGTGCGGTTCCACTGCGGTACCAAAGCCCAACTATGCACAAAAAACCATGAAATGACGCACGAACTCATTTCGAGCCATTTGCGATAAATATTCTATCGAAGAAAACGTGTTTATTTCGCTTACTTGGTGCAAAAAAAAAGTATATTTTGAAACAAAATAGACGTTAGTGGATACAACCATTTATTAATTATTATTTATATTCCATTTGTTTATGAAATCGAGGTACTTCAGAACGGAGACTCATGTGCGGCAGTGGGGAACTGCGGTACAAATTACACGCAAGTTGGACGTGCTTCGCCCCAATGGCGCTGAAGGCATGTGTGCACTGCTCCATTGGATCTAATGTATTTCAGACCGCACTTGCGATACGGCAGCGGTGCAGCACGTTGAAAAACCAGATGTGTGCACCGGGCCTAAAACACCTTGCTACCTACCATAGTTGATTATTTTGGGTATTTGACCCCTCCCAATTTCTTATATATATATATAGACACAGTGACTTACTTGCATTTAGTACTGAAGCATGTAAGATTATTATGACGCAATTCCTTCTACTTACGATCAGATCATGTTACGTTATGGTGGCAATATAAGTCAGGGTGACAGCGGATGACTATAAATTTTCAACTTGTTGCTGTGCTTTCTCTTTGTTTTTAGTCACTTCTTATTTTTCCAATCGTCCTTCAAGGGTTCAGGAAGAAAGCACGATGTTCATTCGATGTCAAAAGTAGTTTATTCGTTTAAAATATGGATGCTTCGATTTGAGTACATGATCACTCAAAAAGGATTGCGAAACATTTGCATATTTACTGTTTTCATTTGTCTCGCTATCATACACATGTCCTGACATGTATGATAGCTCCAGTATCACGAAAAGCACCTTATAAAGATTTTTCATTACTTCCATCACTGTGTTATTTAAATATAGATTATAATATTTTAACGGTCCGGTAGCCCATTTAGAAAGTTAATGGACTACCAACCGGAGGGTTGCAAGTTCGAATCCAAAAACAGAACGCTAGGGGGTGATGCACGTTAAATCTGACATGGTCTCAAATATCCTCACAATTGCGTGGTGGGGAAGTTTGGAGAGTGGGGTGCCAGCTCATGCGTGACCTCAACATCTGACCGTGGTTCAAAATTATGTGATGCTGTCCTCTGATCTTTCCCTTCGGGTATGATCCCAGATTGTAGCCAATAGCCTTTTGTAATGCTACAGTGATACGTTAATTAAATACCTACCAACCTCGAATGTATCAAATCTTATTTTGAACTTTTTAGTGGGAAACAGGATCAATAAAATATTTCCAAAGGAATTCTGTTTTGCGCAAAGGAGCAACAGAAATCTCAGTAAAGAATTCTATTATATCTAAAGAACCAAAAGAATTTCTCTAAAGTTGGAAGAATCTGCAGCGATCCCTATTTACCAACTAACTGCATCCGCAACGACGTTCAGATATAACTGTAATCGTACCTGTTCTACGCAGAGGAGACTAAATAAAGTGAGGTTCTGAAATCCGAGTTATTATTCACCGAACTCCAGTGCAATGGTCTCCCGGTCGTGATTTGAACACGCAATCTTCTGATACTCTTCATGCATTTTTTCACCCAATAGTAATTAAGTTATTAAATTTGTTGTGTTCTGTAAGACCCCCATTGGCGCACCCCCTTGCGTCGAACTGTTGAAAGGGAAGGAGGCTCACCGGGTCGCGATATTCCATATTGACTAACTCCCGGGCACTCGCGTCGCCAAGGATTTAGCAACTACGCCAATCCCTGATGCCAACCTCGCGCTTTCTCGAGTTTCACGAGATTATTCGCGAACTGCAGTGATCGCGCGCTGTTTGTTTACGGAGAATTTAATGTTTTGCTGTAACATTTTGTCATGAGCTCATCCGATGTGTATTTTAAACCCGTTTTTGTGCAACACCACTTCAACTTAATAATTGTTTTGAATTCCATAAACAGTCACATCTTATCTGGCGTAATGCCTGAAATTAATTAAGTTTTTATGGAGACTAATTTACGAATCGCACCCCGGCAAGAAAAGTGACAGTAGTCAAATAATAAAAATTTTGTTGTTATATCATTGAAACATATATATGACATAGTGTTGGTTAGTGAGCTGAAGCTTTCCAAACATCTTCATTTCCTTCTCGGTTTGGATTGCACATCAAAAACGATTTTTTCGTCGTTTCAACTATACTCGTCTAATGCAAGTAAGAATTCCTTCTTCAACTCGCCTAAATATTTGTCTTTAAACGTGTCCATCTTCGATGATAATTGATACTAGCGCCTCAGCGTACAGCGTAAGTGTCCGACAAGTTGACTCTGATTGGCTGTTGTATGGTTGTTGTTAGTAGTATTTCTCGCCAACTTATATTAAGGGGAGGCAAAAATGAACTCTTCTTTTAAAGAGCTCCTCTTGGTGAAGCAACGATGGCCAAATGGCTAAAGTCACTTACCATCAGATTGGCGTTAGCGGAGGAGGATGACTTCCCGAGTTCGAACCCAACTGGCGGAAATATTTTTAGATCATCCAAATTATTTAAAACAATTCCAATTTAATTCCTTTTGATTCTAAATTACTTTTCCTAATTTTTAATACCCTTTTTTTATTTTTCCAAACTTTCGTTGATTTTACATAAATAATCTAAAAACCACTCCTGAACTCACTACCAGCTGATATTTTTCCGCCCCTCTGCCGTCCCCTTTGCTTTAGGATGATGGTGTCGTATCCATCCCTGGTTTAGGACCATTCTGATGTAACAAAAAGCATACATAAAACACTAACTTATATAATTATTAACTTATATAATAAAAGGATACAATTTTCGGTTCAAAATGTTAAAACCTTTCGAAAACCGTTCCTATCAGTCAAAGATATCTGCGCCAAAACGTAGATAAATAGCCAAATGAAACACCTTTACGTCTCAGGCACATGATCATACCAGCCAATCAGAGTCAACTTGTCGGACACTTACGCTGTACGCTGAGGCGCTTGTATAATTGATAATCAAGCCTCTGGATAACAAACAAACAATAGACGCGCTAGTGTCGACGGTACGAGACGGGCGCGTTGCATGAGGACGTGGGTTGCCAACTTACGGGGGAGGGATTACCGCGGAACGACAGACAGCTTAAAAATTCAACTGGTTTGGCAAGCTCAGCGACGCGAGTGCCCGGGAGTTAGTCAATGTGGAATATCGCCACCGGGTCGGCCAGGAGGAAGAATGGAGATGAGAAAGGAGGGGATTTTTTCCCCTTTTCTTTCAAAAATTAACAGTCTTTAGGGGTTTTTGGGCCCTATTGCCGTGGAAGAGGCACGGGATTCTTCAGTTTGAAGGCAGAAGCAACCGAAGCGGTCACGCTTTTATCAGCCTCTCGCTTTTTTTCTTTAATCATTAATTTTATGCTGTGGTATGATGAGTTAACTTGTAAATATTATGGTAAAAGATGAAATAAATATGCTGTCCTTAGAATTAAGATTAGACCATTTTTTGTTCCCTTACAAGGAACCCCTTTTGACAGCAGCAGCCAAAACAAAATGGATTTCCACTCGTTCTAAAAGCAATTCTACGCTAGTCTAAATGAATCGGTTGTTTGAGAAACCCCAAAGGCACTTTTTGTCGAAATCGAGTTTTCGGTAAAATTATATTCTTTAGAGGTAGATGCCTCTTTTAGAAGTGAAACCCCACGAGTCAGGTCATTCTACATAGAGTTGGCTGGTATGAAAGTTTTCGTTTATTCGAGAAAGTCCATAAGTCAGTGAAATATGCTCTTTCTCGAATAAACGAAGTCTATAAGTCAGTGACATATAGGCTTTCTCGAAAAAACGAAAAACTTTCATTTGGGCCAACTCTATGTAGAATGACATGACTCGTGGTGTTTCACTTATAAAAGATGCGTCTACCTCGGAAGAATATATTTTTACCGAAAACTCGATTTCGAGAAAGAAAAAGTGACCTATAGGCATAAAGTTCCAAAGGATGAGAAAGTCGCTTTTAAAATCTCGCAGTTCATAGTTTTTACACTCTTTCAAACATTAGGATGTTGAAATCGTCAAAACTTTTAATGATGGAATTTGCAGCCGCACTTTTCGGTTTAACAACAATAAAAAGCTGCTTCTATCACACTCCCAAATGAACCAGTATATCCAAGTGGGAAAATCCCCATCAACAATAAAAACATTGAAGACATAAATAAACTGATGAAATACATCCCAAATGGAGAAAACATTTAAGTATTCTACAAAGAGATAGTTCACTAGTGTTCTACAGGTACATCTGATTCTCAGTTGCCAGAGAACTACGCTACTGATGAATAAATTTTATTTCACTTTTTATATTACTCTTATTCATAGAACTAAATAATCTTATTTGTGTTTCATATTTATTTATTTAATGCTTCTACTTGTTTTAGAATGCATATTTGAGGTGTACTAAGTCTACTTTTTATTTTATACAGTTTAGAATGCAATTACTTTTTTTACAAAAGTATATGTGTTTGAGAAACCCCATAAGTCAACTGACTTTAAAAATCCATAATAATTTAATTATTTATCTTTTGAGACCTCCATTTAGCAAAAAGATTGTATTTAGCTCCAAACAATACATTGTATTAAAAATAATAATGTAGAAGTTGTCGGTTAACGCAGAAACAGTTTTTCCTCGATGTCCCAAAAATTGTTCTCACCTGACTTGTGGGGTTTCTCAAACAACCGATTCAAATCTCATAACGCTCAAAGAGTAAAATAGTTTCTGCTCTCATCTTTTTACATTTCACAACTTCTTTCTAAAAATTCATTTCCAAGTAAGTTGTCTTTGATCGTTATATAAGTAAAAGTACTTGAATTAATAAAATTTATTTTTAAAGTGCTAGTTTAAAAATGATCCACAGCTTTTGTTTGGTTTGGAATTCGTTGAAAAGTTTTATTTATTTTCCATCCATAAGTATTCGCAATATAAATAAAATAATGCTTAATATCACTGCCATACGACAATTGCAAACAAAGCTTCTTGACAAGAGAAATATGTGTATCGACATAATCGTTAGTAGCCGAAACAATAGGTTTCAATTTAAGCAGATCATAAAGATATTTCCTCTCCACATTAAAAGAAACAGCTGTTCTCAAAGCAATTAAAAAGAAGAAAATCGCACGTAATTGCTAATTTAGAACTCATGGTGATTTGCAGAACATCTAAAGCTAATAAGTGAGGGTTAATTCCTTTAAAGTCGGTTAATTTAAATTTTTTATGTTAAAAATGTAACAAGCACTTGAAACGAAGCATAACACTAAAAATAATATGAATCGTCTGTGAATCTGCTCTCTCAAGGAGTTCGAAATTACGATGCATTGTCTCCTTATCTTTCCCTCAGGGATTTACCTCGTACCGTTGACAATAGCTCGTTAGATTGCTGCAGTGCGACTCAATTCAAAACTACCTGTCTGCTGTTTCAAACTCAAGCCTTATTTTAGTTCAAAAATGAATAAGTAAATTGTTTTGTCGCTGAAGTATTAATGAGCAATTAACTAAGAGCCATTTGTATAAGACATGAAGCAAATAATTATTTTATGTAATGAATTCTGACAAAGCATCGAACTTAATGGAAGTTATTCTGAATTTAAATACTTTTGGCATGAATCCTTTTTGAAACGAGTAACAAATTCGGATTTACGCATTCAAAATACATAGATATTAAAAAGAAGCGTTTTTCGTTTGAGTAAATTGCTTTAAAAGGTTGTGGTACTTCTGAATACGTTATTTGAAATACTAGTGTATAAATTTGCTTTTCAAAGTGAATTCAAGATTAAACCAAATGAATTTCCGCTAAGAATGATATTTTAACAGAATTTATTTCAAAAAATAGTTGTCCACATATTTTTACTCCACCAACAATTTTACGTAGAAATTACACTGAAATGTTCAATGATTCTTCCTTGTAAACCTTTTTCGTAACATTCGGTTTAGAATGGTAAATGGCAATTTCAACTTTTAAAAATAGTGTGCTTTTATATTATATTATTCAGATCAAAATATGATTAAATATAACGACACAAAACTAGATCCTTTTACAAAAATAATCAAGATCACGCTGAGTTCTGTTAAAAAATTCCTAACATCTTGCATCACAATTTATTTATGGTACAGAATGTTGAATTTCTTCTTGAAACCGAAAATACGATGGAATTCATTATATGCTTCATTTGTGTGAAAACGAAAGATAAAAAATAAATAAAAGCTCTTTCAAAACTAGAATTTAAAAATCGAATAAATGATATCTCATAGGATATGCTAACTGCTGAGCACCATTAATGTATCCACAAAAGAAAATAATTCAATTCTAAAGTTTACAGTTATTTCGTGTTCATTGAATTGATAGCATATTATGTATATTTTCATAGGATTTTCAGAATTGATAGCATATTATGCACCTTATCAGAGGGATTTTTAGTGCAAATAAATGAACCAGACAGAAATTGAAATGCTGTCTCAACATGCATATTGGGGTTGCTTTAAAATGTCGTTTATTACCGTTTGGGCGACATTTGGTGTTTAATCTAATTAGTGAAGACAAATTAACTACCGTTACCAATTCGGAATTCATTCTTGCGAAATTTTATTGGCGACTGTAAAACGACAGGAATCGTATTTGAAAATCAAGTCACGTCGTCATGTTTGGAATGCACTCAGAAAACATTTATCGCCGCAGAAACGCTACCTCCATCTACATTTAGCTTGGCAGAAAATGTATCTCCATATAATGCAACATAGAGCAGTAGAAATTTGAGTAAAACCATAAAAATTAAACAAAAAATATTAATAAGAAAACGAAGTATTAATTCAATGGAAAAATTTCATTTTTACACTATCAAATAATATATTTTTAAATAATATTCCCAAATCACAAATAGATGAAAATATAAAAATATCATAATGTGTATATGTAAACTAATTATGAAGAAATTATTTTTCCAATACCTCAAATTACGAAAAATATGTATGTAACTAAACTTTATTGAATTTAATTACTTTTGAAAATGAAGTCGTAGTAGAGGTGGGATCATTCAGTATTCCAACGTTAAATGATGGCAGCGGTGGGATTATTCAGTATCCGACATAAATGGTGACAGAGGTGGTATCATTCAGTATCCCAACATAAATGGTGTCAGCGGTGGTATCATTCAGTATCCCAACATAAATGGTGTCAGCGGTGGGACCATTCAGTATCCCAACATAAATGTTGTCAGCGGTGGGATCATTCAATATCCCAACATAAATGGTGTCAGCGGTGTGATCATTCAGTATCCCAACATAAATGTTGTCAGCGGTAGGATAATTCAGTATCCCAACATAAATGTTGTCAGCGTTGGGTTCATTCAATATCCCGACATTAAATAGTGACAGCGGTGGGATTAATCAGTATCCATACATAAATGGTTGCAGTGGTGATATTATTCACTACCCCGACATTAAATGATGGCACCTATGGGATCATTCAATATAGCGACATAAATGGTGGTAGCGGTGGAAAATTCAATAACACAACATTAATGATGGCAGCGGTCGGATGCCTATCCCCGACAGTTTTTATAAGATAATTTTCGGAGAATAAAGTTTTATGACCATTCAGAAGCTCATACTAAAGAACATTCATAGTTTAAAAAATATTTAGTGTCTGGCGAGGCAATGCAAATCTGCAAAGAATGGAATGAAAATGTACATTAAAGGAAAACAACGGACCACAGTTCCCGGATTGTTTCTAGACAAAACACAAGGAATTGGAGAAAGGACGTGAACGTGAAATGCTACTCACAAAGTTGTTGACGTTGGTTGTGATCCAATTTTCGTGACACTCAGACAGCAGCTGTTTTGCTTTTTTGGAATGGAACGAGCAAATTTACGATAATGGACTGGTTTAAGGGTCACTTGTACGCTTTCACGAATATTACTTTCACTTAAAACAGTGAAATTATATCTAACTTATCACCTTGAAACTGTGCTGGACGTAGTTCTTACTTTTAACTCAATAGATTTGAATGGTTTGGATACATATTACAAGGAATATATACGCAGGTCGGATTAATGGCAACAAAACTCTTGGAAAGAAGTCATTATTAGCCAACTGATAGGTATTTTAACTAACGTTGCACTGGAATAACACAATGAGATATTGGCGATGGTCAGGGATCAATCTCACAAGGAAAGATCAGAGGACTACATCACGTAATTTTGAAACACGGCTAGATGACGAGATAACACCTGGTTAGCATCCCGACTCTCCAAACTTCCACACCAGGTCAACATGAGGACATTACAGGACACGACAAATTTGACAATAACCAGTCCATGTTGTACACGATAGTCTCTGTTTGGATTCGAACTCGCAGCTCTCCGGTTGCTAATCCGTTGCTGTACCATCCGAGCTACCACGTCCCTGTAGACAGTTGAAAACGATGCAGTATGCACTGTACGCTGAACTTAAGATATAATTTAAACCCTCCTGTTGTTTGTTTCGACAAGGTGTCTCGTTAATAATAAAACCGATCAGATCTTTATAGACGAGACATTTCGTTCATCAAGATCTCGTCATCTCTCGTCATTGAAAGAAAACGGACCACATCCTTATCTAGCCATCATCAACAAATAGGTAATATCTTGGTGATGAAATATATCGTCATTAGCAAAATTGTTCAGATCCTGATGGACGAGATAACTCGTCAAAACTACTTGGATGGTTAAGGTTTTCTAGCAAAGATGCTGTACGCAGGTCTGCTAATTTAAAAAAAAGTTCAGATTCACTATCCAATTGATATTTCAGGCTCTCTTTCGTATTTACCTTGAGTCCTCTTAAGTAGAGTAGAAGCGCTAAATGGCCACTTGAAAAAATTTGTTTGACAAGCTAGAAAGCATATTTCATTTGAACACCGACATTATATCATTATACTATATGGAACGGACGTAACTCCGCAGAATAATCCAAGCACTTGGATGCTTTCTGACTGTTTACAATAAGTCTATTTAGAAACCTTTAAGTCAAACAATGCTATTTATTGAGAAGAAACAGGATACACAAGAGCGTGAGTAGCTCGAACCCGGAAACGGTTGCGGGATACAAGATTCTGAATGCACTTGCATTTTCATTTTAAGGCACGAGTCAATAATCTTGAGTGATTATATTACTTGGTGACACTTTAGAATCAACTCCTGACCTCTTTCTGTAGGAGCTAAGGCTAACAATCAAGACTTTTGATGGACTGAAGTGCCAACAAGTTTGTAAACTTCTATACTTGGCAGAGTTATGTATGTTATTTGAAATGTGTGTGTGATGTCTTGGAATTACGTGATTATTTAATGTTCATATTTGTTTTCGTTTCGAATAATCACTTTCAGCACCATTGTGCCAGAAACGATTAAAAGTAATACTTACAATACGCAGTCGTTCAAATTTAGTGAGTTTAAAAGTGCCTAAATTTTGTATTTGTAAAGTATCTCTGTATGATATTTCACTTTCGTACATGGCACAGATATTGGCTTTTTTGTTCAGTGCTGAATGGCAACAAACGAATAAAAAGAATATATAATTGATTGCTATAAAATTATAGTCAATAAACTTTGCCACAAAATTTAATTATGTCTAATTTGAGCAAGGAGCTGCACAGAAACGCTTTAATCGATTAAAGGAAATACTTCAGTTGTCTGAATCAGGAAGGCAATGATAAATCCGGAAGATAGAAATCAGCGCAGTTATGAAAATTTTGAACCAACCAAAAATAGACATCACCTCAGAAAAAGTGAATGATATGCAATTGAAGTGCACATTCAGAAAGTAATCGTGGTAAATTGACTGAGGTTTGAACTTCTTGCTCATGCACTTAATAGGAAATAATGATTAATACGAGTAAGAATATATTTGAAAAACAACATAAATAAATGCCCTTTTATACACTAACAGTCATTGAAAATGCTACTCCATGAGGGATATATCCAATTGTCTTGAAATATATACTATTCGTAGATCATGGAAGGATATGCAAATGATTAGCATCAGCGCATATACAAATCATTTGCGCCAGTAACGTCTCTTTTCAGCTGTATACAGAGAACAGAGAGCCTTTTTTAGGTATTGATAATGTGTTTTATCAATGTTTCTGCGTATAGGAATCTATATAATGAATCGATGATAAGAAACGGCGGCGGATATGCGTGCATGTTCCTGAGTAAGACAGGAAGAGATGTGTCTTACAGAAATTGTGGATTTTCCTTCCTTGAAATGATCATTTGGTGCGAAATCAAGATGCAATGATGTGGATATGGAATCGGTTGGTACAGGTGGATGAACTGATCAACCTGAACCATTACAGCATCTTCCTCACACAACGAGAGGACTGACACCTTGTGCGCATGACTATTACAAATCGTATTGAAGCATGAAAACCCTCTTCTCAGGTGTTAGGGTGTATTTGACAGCATGTGTCAGCACCTACAATTTTACGACATTTACACCAGTGGGGAATTTTTCAAGTTGTCGCTGTTGGGCCTACCTTTAACTCCGCTCCACAAGCGTCTGCAACTACAGTGGAAAGTAGTACCACACATGGACAAAGGAATGACAAGTCATCTTCTTTTGAGACAAATCTCGATTATTTTACAGCAACACGATGGTCGCATTCGAGTCGGGTGGTACCTAGGAGACATACGGCATGACTCTTGAAGTATGCATTGGCATTGCAAGGTCCAAGACCCAGCTCGGGATGATCAGAAATCAACACCCCACTGACCTCAGGCGGAAAATCCCAAAACCTTTATCACGGTGATAAACCATGGTGGTCTAATTGCCGTCCAGATCGTTTTTAGGGGTGCACGACACACTCCAAGTGATTGAACTATCTCTCAGGGTAACGGGATGCAGAGGAGAACTGTTGGAGAGCTGAGTAGAGGTTTTTCTCTGGTTCTCGTTAGAGACAACAGTCGGTGTAGATACCATTTTACTTTATTTGCAGCGCCCCGTAACAAAGGACACAAACCCCTGAAATAAAATAGCGTAGACACCAAGTTTACACCTAAAAATCCCGAAACCTTTATCGCGGTGATCAACCATGGTGCACAAACTGGCATATGTTTATCGTATTTAAACGTTAGTTATTTGTAATTTAGGCTGTGGTTGGTATTTATCGGCACATTACGTTACGTCATCTAGCGTTACGGTATGATGCGCTATTACGTTCTATACCCACACCCGACTAGTACGCATTGATGGTACACTCAACAGCCACAGCTGCATCTCTGAAGTTTTGGGGCCTGTTGTTCTCCCTTATCTTGATGTTTTGCTTACTGCTAGTTTTGAACAGGGCAATCAGCGATTCGCCCTTGGCATGCAACATACGACAATTCTTCAACGTACCACGTTTCACTTTTTCCATGACCAATTAGTTCACAGGATCTGTCAACCATCGCACACTTTTGATTTATGACAGCCAAAAAATATACGTATTGATGTTTACATTCACTATCGATGGATTTAAGCAAGGCATGAATGTGAATAACACTGACATCAGTAGATACTAGCAACTGAGAAACTAAAACAAATGCTATACATGGGTATGCTGTTACGAGTAATTTCTTTTATTGATGATTATTCCGTTTATTGGTCACCCTTAAAACTTCTTGGAGTTAAAAGTTTATTAGAAAGATAAAAATTGATGATTACTAATATAGTTACTACTGCCATGATTACTAATATAGTTTGTTAAACACGACTGCAAAGAAATTTTCAAGCACGGGTTCCCATGCATTATCCTGGATGTAGTCGGCGGCATGAAATATCTAGCTGCAGAGCATAGACGATCAATATTGGGGGTTGGGTAGGAGAGAAAACAAAGTTTGATGAATGGCAGCTTCATGAATGAAATTGTGGGAATAGAATGGCTAATAGTGAAAACGTTTCGTTTGTATTTCTATCAAATGAAAAATCGGGTCATTCTTTGGCAAAAGTGGCATTAGTACCGAGCGATGTTAAATTTATGACTTGGCAGATAAACAATTCATAATAGCAATGTACATGTAGCTAGAAAGAGCGCAGCTTCATACACTAACTTCCATTCTTAGGTGGCATTTGTTGCTCTTATAAAGTAATTACGAAACTTTTCTATTTAATCCACTACTTTTGCTAGCTTTAAATGTGTATTTCATGCTAAATATTTCATGTCGTCAAGAATATATAATAATAATACCAAAAATAATGTCAAAAATAGATCAGTCCCAAAGGAAGATGTATCTGATTTCCAGTAATTTCGAATCACGGTCAGAAAATGAGGTCGCACCTGATCTGGCACTCTACTCTCCAAACTTCCATACCAGGCCAAGGTGAACACATTTGAGGTCACGACAGATTTAAGTGCATCAGCCTCCTTATGCATAAGACGGTTCGTGGCTGGACTGAGTTTCGAACTCGCAAACCTCCGGTTGCTTAACAGCGACTATATAAAATAAGATATCGTGGCTCCTAATAGGTACGGGAAAAATTTAAATGTATTTTCATCCCTAACAATCACATGAGAACTATAATTGTGTACTTCAAAACACAGACAATCACTCTCATCAAATAAAAGTTGCACAATTATGCGTTTCGTTATGAAATAATGAAAATGCATCATCAAAGTTTTAAGGATTAAGTCATCTTACGATGAGTTTGACGATATTACTTATTTACATTCCACATTTGCCGCACAGATTCGTCAAGCGTGCTTAGTTACAAAACAAAAATTAATTACGTAAATTGGTCTCCCAATAAATTGAACAGTATAAAGTTAAAAGGGGGAAACGAACTCCAGCAATTTAGATGTCATCAAATGAATAGATATTCAATTTAATTGCTCATAAATTGAATTTAACCACTAAAATTGATGTTTGTAACTGCAGAATTTTGGAAATTACATAACATTCTATGAACGTCATTTGACATCGTTAAGATAATTAATGAGTTGTTTGCTAACTATTCTGCAAATAAGTTATTAAAATAATTTCTAATAAAAAATGTTCGTCATTTAAATGTGTGTGTGTGTTCTATTGCAGAGAAGAATCCTCTTAGTATCCAATTACTTTTAAATTTCAGAATTAAAAACAAACATCTAGTATTATAATTGACATGCTATTTTTTATACTTGAAAATCCTACACTGATTTGGTTAAGCATTTCGAGTTCTTTATAATCAATTAAACGAGTTTTTCTTTACTTTTAGCACGATTGCGTTTGTGATAATATTATTTTAATGAATTTAAAACACAAATATGTATGGTAATATGATTGAACATACAGATTTTTGAAAACTCATACCCAATTAAGATCGAAACTCGAGTAGTGGGTTAACAAGAGGGTTGCGATTTGGAAAGTCGATCCAACCAAAGACCGCGTCATACGTGGGGGTTGCTGCATGTTAAATTTGTCATGGCCTCAAATGTCCACTCGTTGGAATAGTGTGGACGTTTGTAAAGCGAGGCGTCAGATCACCGCGTCAGATGGCAAGGTCATCTTACCGTGGTTTAAAATTACGAGGTGTTGTCCTCGGAGTTTTTCCTTCGGGATTGCACCCAGACCGTTACCCCAATACCCAGCTATGCTCCAGAGTAATTTAATTCAACATCTTTTAACCTACGAAACTATTTACTTACAGTTTGAGGTGTAGATGGAATTTTTTGCTATTCTTAATCTTCGATGACGCTTTATATGAAATAACTAGAATTTTATTCATTTTACCAATCAAGAAACCCGAAACCTATCTACTACTTTGAATATGTTTCATGTGAATTTTTTCTCAGGGAGCTAACTTTATTTCTTATTTTTAAATTCCATACTTTAACATTTAACAAACCGTATAAATAAGCCCAATATTGTAAGACGGAGTTTAGGCGTTGAATTACATAATCTCGAACTTGATAAACTTCCTCTCAAGTGAATTAACTAACTCAAAATTAGCATGTAGTTTTTGATCAGTAGTTCTTATTACATTAAAATATGACGCTTAGCTTCTCTGTTTACCAGGATATTATTTAAATGTCAACGTTTTTTTTTTTTTTTTTTTTTTTTGTGCGTGATACTCAGTCAAAAATCTAATTTAGAACTCTATAAATGCATAACTCTTATCGTTGATTTAGAATGGATAGAAAGATTTAGAAAAAAAAGCAGTCTGCTCAACAAAAAGCTTTTATTACTTTTAATAAATTTATATTCAGCAATGGTAGATAGTATTTTAATTGGTTTTTCAATTACATCGGTTATACAGAAGGGGAAACAGACTATGGATGGTTTAATTTCGTTCATCAAAAGTTTCTAATTCAAAAGAAATTTCTAATTTTAACCTATCTATAAAAATAGCAATAAAGCCACTAGTGTCCTTTATAAGATGAAATAATCAACTTCAAAGTTTATGACATTTATTTAAATTCTTTACAGTTTTAGAAAGGGCATATGCTTAAAATGGCAGGATATAAAGTAAAACAAAATGTGTTTGGACTGACATTGGAAGAGGAAAGAATAAGTGAGCGGAAGTTTATGAGTTCGAAATTTAGTCCAGCCACAAACCTTAACCGTCGTATGCGTGGGGGCTGAGGCATGTTACATCTGTCGTAGCCTCAAATATCCTAGCGTTGGCGTACGTGGAAGTTTGGAGATGTGTAGCAGTTTAGACTTTGATCTCGTCATCTGAACTTGGATACTTCTCTTCAGGATATATCCTGAACTGCAGTCACCAATTCCCCGTTGTGTTGCTCCACGACGTGTGTACAATGTTTATCAATTATTTACCTAAAAATATGTTTAAGAATGTCTGACAAATTTCTCCAAAATAAATTAATTTACTTCATTTTTTTGTTCTTAGCCGTTAAACGTATTTGTGTTGCAGACATTTTAATCGATGATCTTATATATTAATTCTTAACAAAGACTAATTTTTCTTGGAATTCGAATAAAATAATATGGAGATTATTTTTTTAAAACGATATTTCTAGGAAATAAGGCTATTCATTTTTCGGACAAAAGTATGCCATTTTATACAGGTAGTTCTTACTTTCACCTGAACGAATATTTCTAAAAATGTTCTATAAAATTGAACTAATAAAAGTAAAAACGTGATTAACTATGATTATCTTTTCGGAAATTTATCTTTTATATGTCTTAAAATAATCGCTTAAAGAACAAAGTGATAAAACCTAACTATTTATAAAAAGTAGTTCTAGGTAAAACTCTTGTCACTTTTAACCGATATTCTAACATTTAAAAACAATTATTTAGGAATGTATAATAATGTGCTGGTATGTCCCATGACAATGATGATAAAAGCTTCCAAGTTATTTTAGTACTTTTGGGACTTAATAGGTACAGGAGAAGAATAGAATGATGGATTATAGAAGGCAATATGTAATCCTTTATTTACGGTAAAAGGAACATAAACAAAAAAGTAGCGCGATATTTTTTAGTTTTGTAGGTTATAATCAATTTAAAAATAGAGCATGAAAGCTTTGATAGCTTGTTAAAGAAAAATAACCATCGAGAAAGTTTGGATCACCTCTGTATATATTTCACTAATATACGAAGAACAGAAATCGACGTTATTTGTTTATTGGCAAATGGCAATAACGGATATAATGAATATGAAATAAATTTCAGTGGGATTCATTCATCAAGTTCGACAATGTGTTGAAATAGGCTTTATTTGAGCTACGGTGCTGAATAATTTTGCTAAAACCTACCCGGAAGAGCTCGCCACTCTAATGAAATTAATCACTAGTCCGAATATAAGAAGCAATGATAAATCTAGAGGACAGAATTAAACACAGAAAAGGAAATGTTAGCGAGCACGAAAATAGGTTTAGCGTCAAAAATGCTGAATCGCCTTTGAACAAAGGAATGGGAGGAAATAGAAGTGGACATTCTGAGCTTCCTAATCTGATTGATTCACGACAGATGTAAATAATTTGCCCATGCATTTTATAGGAAATCAAAATGAGCACGAGTTAAAGTAAGTAATATGCTGTTATACAATTTTGAATACTTTTTGTAATTTTGATTTTTACAAATTATATCATACATAAAATTTGTAATTTTTATAGCTAATTAGCTATACTCAAATAATTAATTAATAGCTAATACTCAAAATTTTAATGAATGATTTTTATTTTTCTGACAATCAAAATATAGTCTATATTCATATTCAAAATAAATTTTTAATTATTTCCATAAGAATAAAAATACCATTAATCTATAGCAACATATTTAAGAACAATAACGTAACAAAAAACTTTAAAAAAAATATTTTACAGTAAGCATATCGAGAACGATATTATTGCATTGGATTATGATAAAAACTAAAGCAATTATAGACTTTTTTTACTCTTCTAACGTATTTCAATCATACAATTTAAATTTCTAAATACTAGGGAGAGTGAAATACATACATATATACCGGACATTTCCTACCCGTCCCTTCAGAGGTTCCCGAGCAGGCTGGTAGATTGGGGCATTCAAGGTCCATTTGTTATGAGAAACCCGAAAGGTGGCGTTCTTTCCGTTGCTTCCTTAGTACAGCTATAAGTTAGTAAGAGGTTCCGTCGCCCGTTCCACAACGGATTATAATGAAGTTTTTAACGAAGGTGTTAAACCATCAGAAGTTTTTACTCAATTACATGTGTAGTTTGACGACGCTACACTGTCTCGGACTCAAGTGTCTGATTGTGCCAGCAATTTTAAGGTTGGACGAGAAAGTGGCACAAACTCGTCTCTCAGCCCAGAAAATTTTTCTCGGCAGTATTTTTTGACAAGAGAGAAATTTTACGCATTAATTTCCTTCACGTTCGACGTACGGTGAATGTCACCTATTATTGCCAGCTGCTACAGTCAGTGAAAACCGCCTACAGAAACAAAAGATGTAATATGTCCATCAGAAAGGGAATCCTTCTTTATGACAATACCAGGCCTCACACAGCAGTTTTGACGAGAAATGAACTGGAGGAAATGAATTAAGAAACCTTTGAACACCCTCCCTACAGCCCAGATATGTCCCCCTGTGATTATTTTTTGTTTGCAGCCCTGAAAAAAGCGCTGGGAGGACAACGCTTTGAGAACAATTCAGAAGTTGAGGATCGCGTGTGCAATTGGTTGACGACTCAACCTCAAAGTTTCTTTGAAGAAGGGTTCTACAAGCTTCCGAAACGCTGGGGAACATGTATAGAGCGTACAGGAGACTATGTAGAGAAAATTTAAAGGTTTTGTTTGTAGTTTTTCATGATCACTAAATGTATATGAAAAAAGTCCGGTTGATATTTGACTCACCTTCGTTTTATAAACAATTTGTACTAAAATAATTTCCACAATTTATACTAGAACTTCCTAACTCTGAACGAAATCCTTAAGCGAATCTCACAATGTAAATGATATGCCAACCCTAAACATTAACAGCCGCAGTTTGGAAGATTTTATTGCACTTTACAGTGACAAGCAAATAAATGTGACTTATTGGTTGTATAACACATGAATGCTCTTGCATGATTTATAAGGCACATTGAAAATTTTGAACAGCTCTGGAAAAGGTCGAAATGTGAATTTATAATGAATGAAAACAAATGCCAGGTACTTGACTTTACGATTCGCCATGTAGCTTTCCAATACCTATGTACCTACCTACCTATGCCGATCCATCATGGATTGTCTACTATTACATAAAATATTTGAATTTATAATGATGTGTTGGTTTTAAATAACTCGTATTTAAGTGAGGACGACTTATATTCATGTAGAGTAAAAGGGATTGTAAATAAACAAGTCTATTTTAATAAATGTCTTTTATACGCGTTTTTTCAATCAGAGTAGAACTGCATTGATCGAACCATAAAAGTGCCGAAGTGGAGGATAATAAATAAATAAGTGAGTCAGATTCCGGTACAGCTACACTCTACGTTTATGAGTGATGGCAACGACTTGGCGATATTTTTTGGCGCACTTCTAGTAGCGAGTTACGATAAATTAAGGCAACCCATCTTTCGTTTCGGTTGTTATGGTTTTCATGGCAAGCTCGGCAAACGGAAACTTTCAATTTTCATTTTGAATATTCTAGAAAGTTCTTCCAAAATTCATTCAAGTCGTTTGATTTCATTGATTCGTTTGAAATGTTTTCTTTCCTCCCATTGGTTATTTTGATTTTAAAATATCCTTTGATTGCATTGGTCGTTTTAAAATTTTTTTCTTTGATACCATTGGTTCATTTATTTGTATTTCTACAGTGTGGAATTTTTATTTCATAATAATTTTTTTTCACGGCAGAGTACTGACATGTATTGTTTTTTGCATTTGTGGAATATTCTTGTTTCGTAATTTTTTTTCTCGGAACCGTTCTGATGTATCAGGTTGTATTATTTCTTGCTTTTTTTCTTTTAAAAATCGTTTTATTTTTCAACTTGCCTACTGTATTTAGTGTAATTGATAAGTTTCAGTGTATTCTTTATCCAACATTCGTAGCTTAGTTTCTCTGCTGGTTCACAAACGTGTTTTGATATGTGCTTACTACTTTTTGTGAAAGTTTTTTTTAAATATTATTTTCAAAACGTTCTGAAAATGTTTAAAAAGTGTGTTGTAAAAAAGAAAAAAAGTTTTGACAATAAAAGAGTTAGGAAATAATTATTTCCTTGGCGACTTTAGAAGTTCGCCAAAAAATATCGCCAAGTCGTTGCCATCACTCATAAACGTAGAGTGTAGCTGTACCCAGATTCCTTTTTAAAGCAATGGAATAAGTAGAATAATTTTCAGATGCATTATTTTGAAGTATCCATCAAGGAAAAACAACAATACTTAAAGGAACGAAATTTATTAACCTACTAAGTTTCTAAAATGTAACACACTAAAGACAATACCATTTTTTTCTTTAGATACTTTACTGACATTAGGAAATATAAATAATATGCTTTTAAAACTGTTTAAAACCAGATGGAAATTTTCATACTTTGGATCAAAAGGGTCTGTGACCAAATACTGTGTATAAGAGTTTATAAAAAACATTAATGCTTAATAATGAGTTTTATCATTCAACTTTTGTTTTTGAAAAATCATTGTTGCACAGATGTCAATAGCATGCGAAAGTGTAGATTTTGTATGCATTCTTGAAGGGATATCTCTCTATATTAAAAAAAAGTTACCGCCGCCGCCGCCGCCGCAGAATTGAAATTTTTGTTGTTTAGCTCCATTCTTAGACGGTTTCCCGAGAAAGTACTGATCGGAAAAATATGAAATTAACATGCTTTGTTCTTCATCGTATTCCCTGGATAATTATTAAGATTTTTTTCCGATGCGGCTATTAGTTTAGGTTTTATTAAGTGTTAAAGTTGAAGAAGTGAAATTTCGTCCGCGAGTGAGCAAAACACATTCAAAATTTCAGTCTTTAGTCGTGAGTTTTTTTTTAAGAGTACCTCTCAACGTAAATTTTTGCAGCTCGTCGAGTTTTTTTTGAAATTTAAATGTGGTTCTTGATAATATTTTTTTGAAATTCGGGAAAAATCGGGACATTTTTGTTACTTTTTTTTAAAACTGCCGTATCTATATCTAATTACTATTAGTTTTTAATTTTTAAAATATCGCAGTATACCTCAGAATATACTCTTTCTTACGGTACTATTATTTTTGAAATCGGTTAATAATTAAATTGGATGCGATCAAAAGTTCGTGATACAAAATTCGGAATCTTCGGATATTTTCGCTACGTTTTGTTAAAACCGTTATGTCTACGGCAAAAACCATTATTTTTTAAATTTGAGAACATCACTGAATACACTACATTACACTCTTTCTTATGGTACAATTATTTTTCAAATTGGTTAATAAACAAAATCGATGCAATTAAAAGTAGGTCATACAATTTTCGGAACTTTCAGATCGTAACTTCCGATACAAAACTAAAATGGTCATATCTATATAGTATTACTGTTAGTTTTTAATTTTAAAAATATTGCAGTATACCTCACAATGTACTCTTTCTTACGGTACAATTATTTTTAAAATCGGTTCATAAATAAATTCGATGCAATCAAAAGTTGGTGACACAAATTTCGTATTTTTCAGTTCGCATAGCTGGTTCCGCAAACAGCAGTGGGTTGCATTTTCTACTATCAGGTTTGCCAGATATCAAATTTATCGTAGCAACAATTGCCATAAAAACGATTTCTTTTTATTTGGCGAGGAAAAAGGCTCGCTTTTTTCCCTCTGTTCTCAAGACAGTTTACCGACAAAGTACAATCGTAAAGTTTTGATATTAACACTGTTTACTTAAAATTGTACAGGGAACAAGATACAGAAGATTTTTTACTGATGCGGCTATTAGTTTAGAGTGCATTAAGTATTAAAGCAAAAAAAAGTGAAATCAATTGCGAAAGAAGTATTGGTTTGAGAAAGCAAACCAAACGGGATTGCGTAGCAATCCCCGGGGTCGGCGAGCGTAAGCGAGCAGGGCGCGAAGCCCTCGCTGTGACGTCATGTACCGGAAAGTGAAATCAGCATAATACGAATTATTCAGATAGTTTCACTCTGTGAAAGGAATGTTGGTTTGCGAAGCAAACCAAATGACATCTGTGAAAGGAGTGTTGGTTTGCGAAGCAAACCAAATGGGATTGCGCAGCAATCCCCGGGGGTTGGCGAGCACAAGCGAGCAGGGGGCGGAGCCCCCTAGTAACTAAAATAGTATATTAGTTTGTTAATATGTTACTGCAATTATTTATATACACTGTTAAATTATTTGTGAATTAGAATGCTAGATTAAAACGTTTCGTGTCAGGTCATATTTTGTATTCAAGAAAATTTCTAGACTAATTTTGCATCAATAAAGACTTGTAAATTTTATCTAGAAAGATTTATGCATTGTCTATGAGAAAAGGAGTAAGAGTCCTATTAAACCAAATGTAATGGTATAAGGTATATTCTTATTACTAAAATACCAATACAGAGAATAAGTTAAGTAAAAGGACTACGTTAAAATATTCGTATTTCATAAGTATATGTTTAAGGTAATGAGAATAATAAATATAAGTACAAGAGAAAATATGCGTACCGAGAATGAAAGTAAGACGACAATAAAATTTTTCAGAAACAACTTTATCACAAAAACATTTTTATACGAACAATATTTTCTAATACATACAACGAAACAACTTCATTGCCTTGAATTATGAAAATAACTAAACTATTGAAGGCAATATATAAAACAACAAATGTTATCCACACTACTTCCAAGGTACTATTTTATTCATACAATTCAAATTTCTAAACGTATATTTTCTGAAAATATTTTCCATAATTTAAATCAGAAACTCCGATCTCAGAACAAAATCCTTCAAGCGAATGTCACGGAGTAAATTGTATATCTAAGTCATAATCATTATATAAGCTTCAATTCTTCGAAACTTATCCGCAATTTTTTTATAGCTTTCATTCGATAAACTAAGACAGAAATAAAAAGGATATTTTTCATAAATGTCATACATTGCAGAGCCAACTTATGCAGACGCACCATAAAGCGTTGGGATTAACTGTAAACGTGAATAATTAAGAATGTATAATTATCTTTACTAATTACTTCATAAACTTTCAGTCATTATAAATTTTAAGTATTGGGTTTCTTCAGCGCTTGCAAGTAAAAAGATGCTGAGCTATACTATAACATGCTTTTACGATAAAAGCAGCTAAACTATTATCTGCAGAAGTCAATTTATGAGGTTTAGCAGCACGTATATGGCTGCTGTTATATTCGGTATAAGAAAAAGATGAAGGTATGAATAGTATAGTGAAATGTTCAAAGCTAATGAGTAGAATATGGGGGTTGAATCTACAGAAGAGGAAACGTCATGGGAACTGGAAGTGCAGATTCTAGCATTGATGGAAAATCTTCCGTGTAGAACATTTGAAAGGGTATAAATTATTAAGGTTTGTTCTAGTAGCGAAACAAACAGTTCCGATAACAGGAATTATGGCTGCAAGATGAATAGATCCTGAGATGATAGTTGCCAGACTTGATATAATCTAATCAGGATGCAATAGTTTATTACATTTCATGTTATCTGGACAAGTGATTGTCAGAAGATTCTGGATGTAACGGAATGGGGAAGGGGGTTACTCTCACATTTCCATATCTGTCGCCACAATGACCAAGGTCATCTCAATTTGAAAGAGAACTATTACTCTGGATTTGATTAAAATCAGAGGGATTATAAGTCTAAGCAATTTAACCAGACTGAATTTTAGTTCCGCTACCCAAATGCTATCGAATGATACACATCGTGGTTACCTCAGTATATAGTTTTAGCAAAGTGTGTGGTTTTAATATACTTGACGTTGCTATTCCATTGTTCCATGTATATTTCATTTTCTGATTCGGAATTCATTCCTTAGAATTTTTATTGGCGAAATGCTATTCGAAAACAAGTCAAGATATGTACAGGAAACCCATTCCGCTTCAGGAGCACAACCACCATCTACATTTATATTGTCAAAATGTCTCACTTCTTATAGCTCTACATTGTATCATCAGAAGGTTAAAAAATTCGATGCATCAAGTTATGCAAATATTTTTTTTAATGTTGGTATTTCTTAGTTTACATTATTAAACTTGTAATATTTCTGTTTTATCATTTATAATAATGATACGGACGGATTTGTAAGCATTAGTAAGATTGTGACAAGATTGTGTTTCTTTAAAATATCAGATGGCTCTTGTTACATTAAACCTCCCCCTGTTAGTTTATCTTCACCGCCAAAACTGCCCTATATTTGTTCCTTCTGATTCAAAAAAATTGCTCCAAATTGTCTTCTGTTCTGGGCAAGGAACAGTTTGTTTTTCTTACTTGGATTTTCATTACCTTGGAGTAGGTCGACTGTCCGATATCAATCCAAAAAAGAAAGATTCGATGACAACACCACATAATTCTGAACCACGGTCTGATGACGACCCTTGAAGTAAAAATAGTCTTGTTTCGACGAAATATCTCTTTAAAGCGAAACTGATCGAATCGTTATGGACGAAATATCTCCTCGAGACTACTTGGGGGGTTCGGCATACAAGCATTACAACATGGATGGTAAGAAACATTATCGAGATCTACTGTTCCGAATTAGTTTTACCTGTCTGAAATCGCTAATCTCGGAAACATACATTTGCAGCTGCTCCAAAATAAATTGACCTCCAATATGCGCAGACATTTGCAAGTTCTTATACATGGATATAATTTTTTCATTACCATCTACAGAATACTAGAACTTTTGAATCAAACTTTCATACTATCCCTTTTAATAAATTCAATGATTAAGCCAAAAAAAAAAAACCGTCTTTCGTCTAAAATCCCTCGCAGCCTCAGTACTTAGATTTAGAAAAGTTTTATAAAATCGTTTAAGTAACTGGTGATTGAAAACTTCTAAATTCTTCAATTGGAAGTGTGCAGCAGAAAATTGAAAATTAAATACACTTAGTTATTTTTTGTTTTCAGAGACACGGGAAAATTTAAACTAATTAATTTGGAGGGACATTTGATCCTAAACATTAATTAAACTTCTAGGGCATGCTTCTTTAAGCTATATGTTGCTTCTTCAACAGAAGGGAAGCATACATTGGAACAAAAGAATCAGAGGTTTAAGAAACTGGAATGAAATATCAATTAAGTTTTACTTCATGGGGACTTAAGGATTATGTTACCGGGATTATTAATCAAAACGTAGATATGTTCTGGATTATTAATCAAAACGTAGATATGTTCTGGATTATTAATCAAAACGTAGATATGTTCTGGATTATTAAACAAAACGTAGAATATAATACTTTTAAGCTTCCTTGCAAAAATATATCTATGGTCTTAAACCAAATTAATAGAATAGAATAAAATCACAATTTTGAAAATAGAAATCCTTTTCACAGTTGTTTAAAAAAAAAAACCTCGATCTTTTCAAATCATATTGAAAATTACTCAAATGGCTGCCCAAAACGTACGCTTATTACATTGGTTAATAGACTTCTCTAGTACTGTTTCTGAAGAAGCCTAGTCGGTTTAATTGCTATACCTATTGTGACTCTTAGGATTAAGTATACACAGTGAAAAGATTTACCTACAGCCCAAAACTGTAATAAATAATAATTTGAACTTAATTTTTATAGGAATGGTAAGGTATACATTTACAAACATATAAAGCTAAAAATTAATTCCACATTTCTTAGAATATTTGTAAAGATGGGTTTTAAGCATCAAAAATATTTAAAAAATTGTTTTTGTCAGAAAACTAATTATACCCAGTCTATTTCTAATAGAGACACAATAATAACATACGTAAAATAAAGTTTCCTTCCACATACTTTTGCCCTTAGAATAGCTTTAAAGCCAAAATTCCCTAAATTAAGAGGAATTTTGTGTAGTTTTCTGAATATTTGTGATAATTTTTCTCTAAAAATTAATTAGATATACTGTGCACTGAATTTTGTGAATTGTTAACGACTTTTTCTATTAGGACTGCATATTTTAAAGCCCATGGAGCTGAGCTTTTTATGAAGTTGTTCTCTCTATGAAATATATACATAGAGAGAGAACTATTTTTGTATCTATGTATTATATAGATATAAAAATGCGACTCCAAATCCAAATATTGAGAGCTTTTAAAAAGTGGTTACTGAACGGAGTTTAATATTTCACTTTTCCATGATTTAATCCATAGAGACTAAATGTTTAACCTCTCCACCCAGCGTAAAACTCCATAGAAGCACTTAATCACATCAAAGCTTGAAAGGTTTTGAACTTTTAATGGAAAAATTATTTTCACTTCAATTGTAAATATTATTTTTCGTTTTTTAACTCCGGTCATTATAATAACAAAACTAATTCCTACTATAATATGATGTTTCACAGGGAATGAATGCATCTTTAGAAAATATTATCGTCCACCATTCTTCGATGTATGGAATAAGGAAATGTATGAAAAATAGCCTCGTTTATTGATTGATGTATCATACATTATGAGATTTCACCCTTAAAGAACATGATACTAAAACGTTTATGATAATTTTGGAATTAGACAGCTTTTAATGGTCTAGAAAGGAATGAAAATGAGAAAAGTTGTAGATTTTCGAATCATAAAATTGAAAAGTACACCACTTAAAATTCTCACAGGGTCAAAAAAGTTTGCAGAAACATTCTTTGGTGTACAAAATATAATTTGGAATAAAAACACAAATAAATATTTATTTAAATAAATATTGGGTTACCGAGTTAGATAGATTAACGGTAAGCCACGGTAAGGTTGGCCTATTTACTGCAACTTCATCCAGAGGTTCTGAGTTCTCATTAGTGGGACGAAGTGAGGGAATGGTAATGGATTTGCTTGTATTGGAGAACATTCATCATTTGTGCTAATGACAGGTTTGAGAATAACATGAAATCTCCCAGTTAGATTTTATAGCTTAAAATTAACACCAGAAAAATTATATTAAAATTAATAGAATACTTCAATCGCAGTTCCCCCCTCCTTTAAAGAAACACAATCATTATATCTACATTTATAAAATATATTTGTAACTAACCGTCCAAGTGGCTTAAAGGAGATACATCCACCATCAAGATCTGATCAATTTTGCTATTAGAGGTACTTAGTCCTCAAGACATTAACCTATTAACGCCCAAATTATTACTTTTTGAATTAATGGAATAAAAATCTCAAATCTGGGGTATTTTACCTTCAATATGAATATTATAATCGAATTTTATTGAAACGGACATCAGTTTTTAAAAAAAATGGCGTACTAAAAATAGATCGCTGGGCGTTGGCACAATATTTTTTCAGCAGATAGCTGACAAATATTAGTTCTTCAATAAAATGTTTAAAAAGGATAAAATAGATAAAAACAAAAATACATCACTTTAAAAAAAACATGTATGTGTTTCGAAATACTTAGAAATATGTATAAAACTTATACAATAATAATAAAATAAAATAATTTATTCAGGATTTACAAAATGATGTTCGAATTTCTAAAGCATTTTACAGGGAAAAAAATGGGGGAAAACACAAAAAACTTAAAAATTATAAGTAGTATATTATATTATGAAAAACATGCAATAAACTGATACCAAAGTAATAAAAAACATTAGTTACAATTTCGTGTGAAGTTTTGTAAAACAGTTTTTGTAATGTAAGTGGTCTTGATTGGCAACTTTCAAATCGGCAGCGTCTTTGGACATTTCGCCTGCCTATATTATGATGCACTTTAACACAACGAACATCATCACTAACATCGTTTTTTGAGGTTGAGGGGAAGCTGTAATGACGACCTTTTAAAACTTTTATTCCTATCCCCAATTTGAGATATTTCACAGCAACAGCTCTTTGAAAATCGTTCATCGTCATAGAATTAGATCCATGAATATTTCTATTCAGGATGCTGGCATTGACTAATGCCATAATTGAACAAGCACCAATAACATATTTTACCTCTTATTGCAATGCTGTGCTTTTCTAGCAACCAGTCATGATGTGGTCTACCCCTCCCATATGTTTGTTGTAAGCATTTATTAAATTTGGTTGTGGGATTCTTACTCTTTCCTTTTCCTCACGAGACCATCTTTGAACTTTTGACGTGCATTAGATGTTATCAAAGTTCATAGCAACAGCAACACTTTTGTTATCTCTCCACCTGACTACCGTAATTTCATTTTTTCGTCAAATAGAAAATCATATGTGCCACGTTGCATTTTATTTAACTATTTTCCTCTGCTTCCGACCATTTGGTGTAATTCCGTGTTTTCGTTTTCCAGACTACTTTTGGCTTTTCAGTTTATAGCTTTTTAGTTTTTCTCTCAGAAATTGAAGGCAAACTGTTTCATCACATTCATCATCTACCGAATAAACTATTTTCCCAGCAATATCCTTTATAACTGGAGCATCTAACTTATCTATTTGTTCTTCGTCCGTCAGTTCATCAACATCAGGTGGTATAGCAATAATATCATCTTTAATTTCTTTACAAAATAGATATTCGAACACATCCTGAATGTGTAACTGAATATTTACCTACCTATTCATTTTTCCAATCTGAAGAAATATAAAAACGAAATTATCGCGCAATGCCTGCAATAAGGGGAAAAAAGAACGCTTGAATGCCCAGCGATCTATTTATAGTACATCAACATTTCGGTGCGATTTTCTACTAATTAAATTCATTTTGAACAAACACCGCATCATATCGAAATAGCTACATCTATAACGAAAAAATAAAATCCAATAAAGTTTCATTTTCCGTGATCACTTTACTGTTTTCTGGAGAAATGTGAACAAAGATCGAAAAAACTCAAAACGAAATACTAAGACGAACTTTCCTCTATCACTGCCAGATAACAATTACAGCAAAGGAGAAAACCACATGACATTTGAACTCGGGAATGTTTATTCTTGCCACTTTTGCAGTTCCACTGCCCTGGAGTGAATTGAAGGTCACTTAAAAGCGCTTTACTTGAACTTTGTCTAGCGGTCTAAAAATATAACGCTGGGCGTTATTGGGTTAAACACTTTTTGATGATGATGAGATCAAGATCTGATCAATTTTGCTATTAGAGGTACTTAGTCCTTAAGACATTAAACACTTTTTGATGATATTGAGATCAAGATCTGAACAGGTTTTTCTAATGACGAGGTACCTCGTCCATCAAGACCTGATCAGTTTTTCTAATGACTAGGTACCTCGTCCATCAAGATCTGATCAGTTTTTTCTAATGACGAGGTACCTCGTCCATCAAGATCTGATCAGTTTTTCTAATGACTAGGTACCTCGTCCATCAAGATCTGATCAGTTTTTTCTAATGACGAGGTACCTCGTCCATCAAGACCTGATCAGTTTTTCTAATGACTAGATACCTCGTCCATCAAGATCTGATCAGTTTTTTCTAATGACGAGGTACCTCGTCCATCAAGACCTGATCAGTTTTTCTAATGACTAGGTACCTCGTCCATCAAGATCTGATCAGTTTTTTCTAATGACGAGGTACCTCGTCCATCAAGACCTGATCAGTTTTTCTAATGACTAGGTACCTCGTCCATCAAGATCTGATCAGTTTTTTCTAATGACGAGGTACCTCGTCCATCAAGACCTGATCAGTTTTTCTAATGACTAGGTACCTCGTCCATCAAGATCTGATCAGTTTTTTCTAATGACGAGGTACCTCGTCCATCAAGATCTGATCAGTTTTTCTAATGACTAGGTACCTCGTCCATCAAGATCTGATCAGTTTTTTCTAATGACGAGGTACCTCGTCCATCAAGACCTGATCAGTTTTTCTAATGACTAGGTACCTCGTCCATCAAGATCTGATCAGTTTTTTCTAATGACGAGGTACCTCGTCCATCAAGACCTGATCAGTTTTTCTAATGACTAGGTACCTCGTCCATCAAGATCTGATCAGTTTTTTCTAATGACGAGGTACCTCGTCCATCAAGATCTGATCAGTTTTTCTAATGACTAGGTACCTCGTCCATCAAGATCTGATCAGTTTTTCTAATGACTAGGTACCTCGTCCATCAAGATCTGATCAGTTTTGCTAATAACGAGATACCTTGTCGTCGAGATAGTCACAAGGAGAATTAAATGGTGCAGTACTCAATGTCATTTATGGCTTGATAGTGTAAAAATGGAAAAGTGTATAAGTTTAGTTTTCTTTTCTTCAGTGCATTTGCTGTATGACACCTGTATTCCAATATGTAAACAGAAATATCTTGTTCCATTTTTACGTTTATCGCCTTGTTTATAAGCCCATGGTCTATTCATTCCTTTTCACGAAGAAATTAATGTGTTATGTTTTGGCTATCAATAAACACTGTCTTCCTTATACCTAATTTTTCAAGTGTTAAAATCGAATAAAATATTTGGATTAAGCCGTGTTCCAGAATTTTGGGAGAAATGCATTTGTTCACGCGCAAGACAGACTTTTACAAAATGCACTGTGGTGATCAAATATGCAAAATCCTAACTGAAGAAAAGTGTGTTGCAGATCGTCGTTTCATGGATGAGGCACTTCGTAATCTTTTAATCACAGATGAGTTAATAACGTGCAAGAGCCCCCCCATCCCACTTTAGCACTCAACCCAGCCCAAACGTTTCAAACTAATGTTGGCGTTGAGAAATTGAGAGAATCAGCGTGCACATGGTGAGACAGAAAATCCAAAATAATTCTGAGCTTTTCTCATAACTAGTAATCAGATGTTTACCCTTTTTGGATTTCAAATGTATTTCTCCTTGGAAAAGCCGAGAGTTTTATTTATTATTTTACATAATAGGCCTTTTAAATCTAAAGAGGTGTAAGTCCACTTTCTGAAAAATCTCATTTAATACTGGTAACAAATTCTGAATATGGGAAAACTATTTATGGAAAGGTGGTATATATATATATACATGTACTAGGATAAATGGCAAGTCATACGACGGGTGCATAACAAATTTATTTATTTTGATCAAACTGCATTTATATATTTTAATCTGACGGTGAGTGATCACTGGCTATGTATAAACCTTTTCCAATCACTATTTGTCAACTTGCCTTGCTTTAGGATGATGTTGTTTTTTGAGCAATACTTATAAAGCATTATTATTGAAAAATTTATTTTTCGATCAATACTGGTTAAACAATGAGCTGCGTACTACAATCGTCTTATACGCAATGCTATTTCTATAGAGATTTCGAAAATAATGATTTTTGATATTTCGTATCTCGTTTCGCTCGAGACATCACACAACCAATCAAAACAATCAGAAACTCCGCCTACTTGTGACGTCACATAACCAATTAAAACTTTAAAGCCCCGGAAAACACAGGATAATGTAGCATTTTATGTAATAAGATTCGTCCGAACAGTAGATAGCTCAAATTCACATAAAATTTAACTGCTTTATCCCCACCCTTGCAGTTGAGAAAGTGTTGGTATCTAATGAAGATATATTTATCGATTCACTATCTTAGTTCTAAATTGAACGTTAATTAAAAGAATGGATTTAAGTTTCCAGAAGAATGTGTAATGTTATTAAGATTATTTTTTTCCCATTGGTGGTATTTTCAGCTCAGTAACGCTGGTATTTAATTCTTCTTTTGACAGTAGCAATCTCATCTTGCAGATATTTCTACATTCGTGCATCGTATCTCAAAATGATAAGGCCTTCGACATTAATTAAAATAATGGATTTTCACGAAAGAGGTTCGTCGTGTTTCGGAATTAATTATCATTTAAGATATAATAGTTGTTTCAAAATCCTTAAGCAAATAACGATAGAAATAAGAGCCAGTCAAACTGTAGAAAATGTAATGCACTTGTTTGTCGACAACGAAGTGTTTTCGAAACGAAAAGGAAAGGAAATAATAGATTATTACAAAAACAAATTAAATTATCTATGTACAAGGCAGTTGTTTTGTAATACATATAAGTAACACATATATTCTTAATGGAAGAAATTTAGCTTTGAAACTTTAAAACGTTCGTTATTATTAACATATAGTTTTGTATTTTATTGCTAGTACAGCAATTATTCATTACATTGACATTGAATAAAATAGGGACTGAATTCGGTTCATTAAATACTAATTATTTTGACACAATGGTTCTTTGCATTCGATGATTATTATAACTATTAAGATCAAAAACAAATGTGATTTAACTGTTGAGAAGGAACTAGTTAATGCTCAACCTGTTAAAATAGTTCTCGTACAGAAGATATAAGGGATTAATAAAATATTATACTTGCAATCACATTGGACGAATGTAAAAAGTTTTATTTGGCATTTAAATCTTGTTAATACTTTTTAAAGCGGAATAATCGTTACAGAATTTTCTCTGACAGCAAACAAATGAACAATTCTGTAACGATAATCAGAAAATAAAAATATGTTTATAAACGAAATGTGATTGTAAAGATAGATTAAAAAAAGTAAAAGAATCACAAACTTAAGAAATGAAATAGATCTTTGTAGAAAAGGGGAACCCGTTAAATTAATGCGACCAATGTTAACGTTACACAATGTCTTAAGGTTTCCCATAACTTTCAGTCGATATCAATTTTAAGGAATGTATTAGAGTTATTTTATTTGAAATGCTGCTAAAAATATTTGTTTTATAATGGCAGTTATATATTTCCCAGTCGGTCTTCAATTAAAATACTGTCTCATTATATCGTACGATGAAATTACTCTTCAGCAAAATAATTTTAATTTATCTAGGAAAGAACAAGATACTACTTGACTAAGGTCTTAAGACAATATTGCAAATTTTTTTTATTAAGATCTAGATAGTAATATGCAAATTCACAGCATCCAACTGTATCCTTTGAAAAGATGAAACAAATAATGCCTTTAAAGAAAATTGCTCTCAACACGTAGGAAAACAATTACAAAAGTATGATCATGGCTAAAGGCAGCAATAATATGTATAAGATAGTTAATTTAATACACTTGAAGCAGTTTGAGACAGAACCCTAAAATGTCAAAAGTTAAACAAATAATTATGGACATAACTACTGCTTACAATAGTGGCTTTGCAAATAACAGGATTGCCGCAATTATATTTGTTCAACTATTGAAAATTTAGGATTCTGCCTCTAATTGCTTTACGAGTCTATAAATACTTTGTTAATATGGTAGCTATCCTACCTAATACCTAGCCGCACATGTTGTTGTCGTTCAGGATTAACACACACAGATTCGTACTCTCATAACAAATAAAGCAGCTATCATGCACTATTTTTAAACTTAGCAAGTGATCGTCGAATACTTTATACCCAAAACCCATTCGTCGTATTTTAGTTTGTAAAATCAAGCTTGAGAGCCATAAATCAAACTGTATTGTGTTATCTTGTTGCGTGCAACAGATACTCATAGACTCAATTCCCATTGGAGCATTGACGAAAGGAAAATACACCGTATGTTTCGACCTACCTCTGTTTCGAATATTATCCTAATGAGAGATATTTTTCTAAATATTCCGGTTTATATTTATACATACAAGTGAAGTCGTGACAATCCACAAAATTCTTCGGTGCATTCTGAACAACATCTGTTGTAAGATTGTAGGTATAGAAAATTGTATATTGTGAAAATAATAATCTATATAGGCCCTTTACTGCTGTAGACGGATCCCGTATAAACATAAAATCTAAGGAGATTCTATGTCTTCTGTTTCTAAGCGTATGGGTCTCTCTTCAGTTGCTGAATAAATTGAAATCATAAACAGAAGTTTTCACGTGAGTAATAATTGCGTCATGTTACATTTCAAAATTTATTCCATAAATTGGGAAATAGTTGAAACACTTTCCGAGTGTCTTAAAAATTTTTACTACAATAAATTATAAAAACATTTGTTTCAGAACAAATCACGTATAATCGGCTTAGAACAGAAACTTATTAACTGACGAAAACAATTTTTTAACACACAAGTGTTTAAGCTATTAATTTGTAAATAAAAAATGTTTATTATGAGAATTTGGATTTTATTACATATTTTTAAACAATATGACAGTGTATTTTTAATTACCTTAAAAAAAGATGTAATATTCCCAAAAAAATTTCAGTGAGTGAGTATGTGTTCTAAGCCAACACTGTATTAAAATAAATTTATCTTCAAATTATGCTTAAAATGATAACTATAAGCATATTGAAAGTGGTACATGATTATTAGATTGATACATTGATGAAAATATGTTTCTATTGATGAAAATAAGTATTTAATGTTTCCAAAAATGTAAAATTTTTGCATGAAGCCGACATTGTATAAAAATAAATTGCTCTTCAAAGTATGCTTAGGTATGTTATAAAATTATAGCAATTACAATTCTCCATCTTTCTTAGAAAGAAAGAAAAGAACTTCAACATAAATATTCAAGAAGAAATTTAAAATAAGATTATATTTACTAGAACACTAAAAGTAAGTTTCATGTACAAAATATGAATTTTTACACAGCATGATGATTTTATTAAAAGTCGCATAAAACCTAAGAAAATGTTACTAACATTACAAAACTCCAAATACCATCTTAAATTAAAAAAGCCTTCCCAAGAGAAGCGGGTTCACTGTGCAAATTGTTTTTAATTTATATGATGGAAGCTTCTTTCCTTTCCGTTACCAGCATTACATTTGTTCTGATAATAAAACATTGGAGTGTTTTCTGAAAATGGTTTGCCCGCACTGAATGCACGGAAACTTCTGTTTCTTTTCTTGAGGGAGCCCTTGAATTGCATTAGCGCAATGAAAATTTGAATATTCCAAATTTCCCTCATGTCTCCTAAAGAAATTAGGTATCAGCCTCCACCCGCAAAGTTCCGTGATAAAATGATGTGAAACTAGAATTATTACCCACGTTTCCTCAAATTAGATATACATCGTATGTTTCGAAGATCCTCAGAGCATCTATTTTCCTTATTTATAATACATGCTCTTAGCAGTAATTACTTTTAGGAAATCAATAGCGTTGTTTTCTTATTCTATTACATCGACAAACATTTTATTATGTCGATGGCTTATATGGCCTCCTCTTGCTCGGTAATATGATGAGCAGTCATGGGAAGTTTAGCTTCGTACAAATAATGTTGATCAGCTGTATTTCATATATCTGGGGTTTGATGTCAATATTATTTCAGAGTGTCTAGAAGAAATTTTCCAAGTTGTCAGCTTTTCAGATTGTTCTGATTAGTTTGATTGATTTTATGATTCAATGAAAATTAATGGTCCCATTTTTATTTTGGTATTTAGGGAATTGTTTATTTACTGTGTTATTTTCGGTTGACGCGAGATTCTGACCAGTCAATTAATGAAAATGAAATTAAATAAATCAATTTATTTTATAATAGTACAACTATGTATGCGTTTTAACTTGACTTAAAATACACAAATGTCTAAAAATTACAATACCATGAGATTACAATAAGAGTTACACCGCCTATATTACTGATATTACAGTAAAACAGAATAATGAAATTTTACGAACAATGTAACAATTATCTGAAAAAATCAGTAACGAAGCCTTTATGATGCAAATGAGAGTCATAAGTCGTAGCATAGAATTAAAGAGTCATTAGATGTGTTTCCGAGGAATCAGTCTGTATGCGATTCCACTGGTTATTAGTACTAGCTGCTGGAAAACTTTGTCGGCCTAGTTGCTAAATGACCATATCCCAGACATGTTCAATAGATGACATGTCTGGTAAACATGGAGGTTAGTGAAGAAGCGGTATCTGCCGTTCTGAGATGAAGGTTTTAACATTACTTGCAACATGTGTGTCGCGAATTGTCCTTCTGTAATATAGCGTCTGGAGTGCTCTGAAGGAAGAGATAAGACTTCTGCCCCAACAACTTCCCTGATATGGTATTCAAATGGCATTCCTATGTGAGCACAGGAATGTGCAATACTGAAGTTCTAATCACTTTTGTATGTGATACTCTGTTTTGTATTTCTTATAAGTTTAAAACGATTACCATTATTCTTTCATGGTGTTGCAATTTTCACAAACTAGCGTCCATTATTATATGTACTTTTGACATAATATGTGCTATTTTATTTTATGTAGTTGTGTTCAATAAATATACTTTGTTACGTCTCCCAAACACTAATGAAAATAATTTTTCTTTTTCTTACGATCTTTATCGGGCACATTGAAAGATGTTTTCCATCCCTGAAATATGAACGAAAATTCCTTAAAAAGCAGATAAACGTTGTCAATACTAACATTGCAAGCATTCTCGAAAACAATAATTATGAAACAAAGTCAATCAATTGTTCTCAGCGCAGATAGAAGACCATAACGGTGACATGTTACAATATGGGAAGGCTGATTGATTGTGTTTCCTTGTGTGAGGCCCATATTTGGTGAATCTATGCCATACTCAAGACAGTGTCAATAGATATACATACGAAATTAAAGTTTTACTGTCCCAGAAGAGAGAAATAAACCCAGGGTAAGTTATAAGAATCAAACCTGAACTGTCAACAATTCGTAAGTTGCTAGCACATTGGGAAAACCTACTGAGCCACCGAAGTACTGGGATGTTGCAAGTAATTAAAGACACAAAGAGGTATTAAAATAGTATCGTAAAATAAATTATTTCGTCTATCTTTTTAATATGCATTTATTGATATAGTACATGCTCTAGCAGCTGGGTACATAAATTTACATAATCAGAGTCAGTGAAAGGGGTCTTCACAAATGCAATTGTTCTTGAAGAATTTTACTTTTGTCAAAATGTTACTTTCTTTCAACTCTCTGCATTATCTATTCGGCAAGATGTCATCTCAATACGGTCTTCTCATCTATACATCCTCCTAAAAGCGTAACGAAGCAGCAATCCTTGATCAAATGCCTTCAATCCCATTTGTCCTCCAATTACAATTATTTGCAATCTGAGCCGTTATCATCCAGTGACTTACAATAAACAAGGGGACACGATGTGGATGTCATCAATAAAGTCAACTGTTGACGGGTACAATGACTCATATTTGCACATTGTATGTTAAATCAGCTCATATAAATCGTAACGAGGTAACTGTTTGGTTCCTTTTAATAATGGGGTACATTTGATTTACATAGGTAGGCAATGGCTGCATTTCCACTTTTGAGTAGAATCTTGATAGGCATGGTCTTCAGATACGTAACACGATCTTACTTAAGAACCTTTTATGATAGTATACTTAAGTATCTAAGGGCTCCTTGTGGAGCATTTTACATCAAACTGGTATCGCTGCCCTTATACTCAGTGAGTTCCTTTTATTTGTTACACAAATTATACAGACTTAATTCATTTAAAACGTATTCGTTTGAGCTTGCCTCGTAATAAAAAGGCTACTGTAATTTGCATATATTTAAATGGATGGGGAAAGGTCTAAGTAAAAGATAATCTGCAGCAAGCGCAAGATAAATTAATAAAAGTATATCTACAAAAATGCATACATTTAAAAATGTATCTTGTAAATGTATATTTATTTTCTTGAAAATATATTTCAAATTTAATATCATTACGGGACATTTTATATCTATCTAAATCTAGGTGGAGGTAGTAGTTTTGTGGTAGAACGTGCTTCTTGTACATTTCCTACCTGACATCACTTTATTTGGATATTTAAAATGAATTGATATACAATAGTTGATTGGTAAACGCTAATTAGATGAAATTCTAAAGGTAACCAAAGCGCCGATAAACAGCACTTTAAATCTCCCGGTGGTTGTTTTGACGAAGTATCTTGTCAAAATCATTAGAAGATCTTGATGAACGAAATATTTCGCCTTAACAATTTGGAGGGCAAAGGTATCAAGATATATATCACCTAGGATCATTTGGGTAGCGGAAGTGAAATCTTCACTTTCCGTATGATTTGTTTGTTTACACTGACAATCTCCCTCATTGAGATCCTACACGTTATATATTACAGAGCTGTCATTGGTGGGGGATTAAATATATATATTTGTGATTCCTGCATGATTATTAGTACCCTGATGTTGATATAATGTATTGGTTTTATGTTTATTAGGGGGGGGGGGGTTCTAAATAGCCCTATTTATCCCTCTTGAAATTGAAGAGAGGTTTTAAATTTATTTCTTGTATCTATAGAAATTTGAATGCGAATTACTAACATCGAAGGAGATTGGTATAAGAAACGCAGACAATATTTTGAAAAGTTCTTATAAAGTCTTGGGCCAGCGGACTAGTAACAAAATTGCTAGCGCGGGGCAATATAACAACTCTTTCCGGTTGCTAAACAAATGCGCTGACTTTTTTAGAATGTATCGCCAGCAAGCTAAATATATATTTTCAATTTTTTATATTATTATTGTTTTGTTTTGTCATTTATTACATTGACCAGTGACTTGATGCCATAACAGTCATTATGTTATACCAACACATATTTTAAAGGTTTTTTAAATTCTAAACATGAAATAAAAATTACATATTAATGCTCATCTGAAAAAAATCTCACCACTGCAGCAATCAATGTTTACTATTGGTTTAGAATTTCGAGTCTTATCCGTATATTTCCGTAATTCATTTTACATTTTGAATACAATGGATCAACATGCGAGTTGTAGGGGACGCATGTTCGATTCCTATTACTTACCATAGCTTCGCTTCTATGTCTGCAAAACTTTCATAATGTATATCCTTTCCAAATATGACCCTTGTGGAATAAATCCCCAACAAAACATTTAAAAAACACTCCTCAGTAATGTCTTATTTTTAATTTTATGGTACCCTAACCGATTAGTTATAACCATTGCTGCAGTATAAATGTTCATTCAGTGTTTAATTCGACGCTTGGATTTAATTCTTCGTTTTGTTTAATCCGCTAACAATTTTGTTTCCATTTCCACCAATCGTAAAAATTGTAAACACATCCTAATACTTGATGGAGATTTCACAGCTGAAATTTAATGGTTTAGAAATATAATGAATACATAGCGAATATTTTATCGTCAGCCCCGTATTTGATGCACTTCAAGATTGAAAGAATTTTACCAAATTAATGAAATTGTCGAGAAATCACGGTAGAACCTTTTCACACTCCTCGTATTCTAACATATCTAGAGTTATTTTCCACAACGAATTCAAATATCAAAGTGCTAAGAGCCCAAAAATCTCATATCTGGTACCATACAGACCACTCCGGAGCCTCGCTCATATATAGGGGCCTCGCTCATATAATAGAAAATGTGACTGTTCTGTCTAGACTTGTTACTGAGCACATTCGATCTCTATTCTTTATTCAGTTCTAAAAGGCTATTCCAACCTACCTAGAATGTAACACTAAACCAAGTCACCAAAAGAATAGTCGTCTTCTATTACGCGGTGTTTTTATAACGCAATTTTCATATACCGCGAAGCGAAAATTGCAACAGCTCTCCTATATCACGGTCTACCTATAACGCGTTTTACGTACAAGACATTCAAACAGCTCAAATGAATTGAAAAATTTATCTATGGCAGCACTTATTCGATGTGTTAACTATTTTTATGTAATTGACATTTTTTGGGTATTCCCCTGTTTATCAATTCCAGTTATCAGGACTTTATTTTATATAGCATATATTAATTTAGTGAATGAAATGTTAAACCTTTCTTTATTTTTATATTTAGATAAGTTTCATGCTAAAACACCTGAGTATATTTAGATCAAACTTAATTTGGTAGTTTTGGAAAAACTGAAATGTATATTAAGAATTACGATTAATTGGATTGCTTTACCGGTACTTCTGAAAAAGAAATTATTTTTTCAAATTACTTATTTTTTTGTTTGGAATTTTAGCTGATACTTTATTTATTTCGAGTCTTAATTTTTGTTATTTGCACAATATAAACGATTTCAGAATATTTGGGACAGACGATATTTCTCAAAGAACGGGATTATTTATTTCTGAGATTCCATATAACGCGGTACAAATTCATTTAATTTGTATTAATTATGAGTTTCCATATAACGCGATACGAATTAATCGTGTTTTGGAGACTTGACTGTAATCTTCTGGCCTGCTTTGATCTGGAAAATGTGGATAGCTGGAAGTCGTGATATAGTGTTCGACTGTTTGAACTTTGTTTGGAATGAACTGGCTTTAGGTGTTAGCTAGACTTTAACACTTCTGGTGGTTGTGTCAACGAGGTACCTGGTCATAAGCAACACTGACCAGATGGACATGCTCGCCTTGATCTCGACAGCATAAAAAAATTGACAATACCTTAATGACGAGATTAATTAGCAAAATTGTGCAGATTTTGACGAACGAGACATCTTGTTGAAACAACTTGGGATGTTAACGAATAAGTAACAGCCTTTCGCCCAAATTGTTTAAAATATAAAAATCGGGAAATGCTTATAGAGTGGAAATATATCATAGCATTAACATCTAGGTAAAACCTGCAATTTTATGGGGACTGCATTTAGGGGAATACATTATCTTTCTCGAAAACGTCACAGCTTCAACCCAATGTGGATGAATCTGAAACGACTTAAAAAATTTGAATACCAAAAAGTATCATTCCAACCCGAATGCACTGAAGCCGTGGACGCATTTCCCGAAAAGCTTTAAAAAGCCTTCAACTTTGCATCTCGAAACGCTAAGTGCTATTTAAGTGAGCGAGGCAAACAACCGAAGAATAAGAGAGCAGGGAAAGCTATGATTTCGACACTTCCAGCACGCGATGGGCTCTTAGGGCCACGGCATTTCCAGCTAGCCGGCATGGCGGTCTCTTCCTGATTTCGGTTTTTGATTTAGGAGGCTTCTTCTACCCTCCTTATCACCTCGAGGACCGAAATGTGTCAGAATTTAGCTCTCCTAGCGTCCACGTGGACTTGTTTATGGCTCCCGTGGGTGATTTATTTTGATGGAAATTCGCCGCACCCTCTGTGTGGAAAGTGTTAATGCGGCGGTGTTGCCGTTGGGGGAGTTATCAAGTCGCGGTCGAATTGTTTGGCGTTGCAAAGACGTCTCAAAATGGTGGGGAGGGTGATAGAGACATTTATGTATGCGCTTATTATACTAGCGCTAGGACTACCGAAGATGGATACGCACTTACCTTTTAATGCAATAAAATCCATTCATGCCGATGTTGATAGTTCTAGTTGGAGTTTATCTTCATTTTGTTGGGAGGGTAAAAGAACCTCGCATATACTATCTTCTGATTGATGTCATTTATTTACAGGAAAATTCGAAATACATAAGCGTTTACATTGGCTTTGTTTAGTTATATTGGTTTTAATTTTCTGTTTTTTTACATAACAATGTTAATTTTTAATACCTAACCTCCTAGTAGTTTATCGTTGTGTCGAAAATAGCCTTCTAGTAGTTAGCCTCTGATGAAAAGCCTGTCTAAAATTGTCACCAGTTATGTGTAAAGGACAGTTTATCTTTACTCCTCTTTGATCTCCATTCCCAGTTTTGTTTAAACGAGGGTTGGACATTTACTAAATTGATCAGATCATGATGGATAACTGTTCATAGAAAAAATGACTAGATCTTGATGATCGAGTTATCTTGTCAAACCACTTGGAGGGTTGAAATAACAAAATGAAAGGCGGTCCTTGTCCGAGTTAATTTGGTGAGACATGATGAAAACTTATGGTTGTACTGATTATGTTCCTGGGTTCTATACTAAAGATGCAGTGGGGTGATATACTAGAGTGTTTTAGTCGTCAAGTATATATCTCTTTCGCAAATGAGTAACATCGTATCAACTGATCAGTACCACTGCATCATTATCACTTATGAAAACTATGTAAAGTGTTTCAACTAGGTAGTGCCATTGATAATAAATTAACTGGAATACAAAGGAAAATAATGTTTAAAAAATTAATGCCAGTTATGCGAAATGTCTTATATTGTCTTGGGCATTTGTGATAGCTATAATTGTGTCCTGAGCAGCAGAGAGATGGTTAATATGTACCTTGATCACCTTTTAGAATGTTCTAAATTAACAAGAGAAGACATTTGTGCGCGCTTTTGGCAGACTAGAGAAATTTTAAAAGAGCTGGAATCTTATTGATCTTTTGCAATTTTTTTGGTTTTGTTCTATGCTTTTAACTGTATTTGTAACACGGGGTTTAATAGATGTATTTGTCTAATACACTTTATATTATCCCTTCAGTGTCACTGTGACACCTGAACCCATTTGTCTAATACATCTATTTACTCTCCTGGGGGATTATCTTCACGAATAAAACTACTCTGTATGGACCAGCCTCTGGTGCAAACACGCGTTCCAAAGTGCCACTAGGACTCGACAAAGAACAATTCGTCTCCCTACTTGGATCTTCATTCCCTTTGGAGCAGCATTTTTATCTCGATGAGATATCTCACACATAGGAAAATGGATCATATCTTGTACAAGATATCTCATGCATCAAAATCTGGTTAATTTGGTAAAAATAAGATAACCCGTCATCAAGCTACTGTCTATATTTGTATGATGATGAAATCAAGACATGATCAGTTTTTTTCTAATGACAAGATATATTCATCAAGATTTTGATTTCATCAAAATTTGGATTTCATGAAGATTTTGATTTCATCAAGATTTTGATTTCATCATTTCATTTACATCAAGATTTGGTCAGTTTGGCTTTGGATGAGATATTTGGTATTGATAACCAGCACGAGGGTTAACCCCCATATATCAAATAATGACACATGAGAGAAACAAAGAGAGAATCCATTTATCTAATACATCAATCAATCCCATAATTCGCCTTAGCAAGTAAAAATTTGCTTTTAGTGGATCACCCATCTACGATATTTTTAGAATTCAAATTTTCAAAAGGTTTCAAAGGACGATTTCAAAAGGCTTAAACAAAAAGTAAATATCTGAGAAAGAATCATAGCACCGTATTTTACTAGATGATCGGTGTTGAATAAATTTACATCAACGAATGTTGAATAATCGTAATTATTTTCAGATTTCAAAGGAAAGCTTGATGACGAAGTTTTAATAGTTAAAATGTAAAGAGGTAAATGCCAATCCTAAGTAGATTCCTTGTCTACATCGGGGCTAATTCCTACATACAATTAATTTATGCACCCTAGTTTTCGTGAATAAATTAACGATGCATTTAGGAGCTCAAATGGAAAAAAGCTACCACTAGGGTAGTAGCAGTTGCATCCTTTCATTATTTATGCCTGGCGACAATGTCACTTCAAAAATGTGTGTTACAGAATTTTCAACATCACATTTGTTAAAGTGTGCCTATAAATATTGTCTCATTACATCGCATCTAAATAAACGAGACCGGCGTGTTAACACCGATTTCATAATGTCTTCTATAAACTAGAGGAGCAATATACATGCAATGAACATTAGAAAAAAACAGCAAAAATAGAAGATAAATCACAATTTTTATTTAAGATAATTTTTTAAATTTTATCTCCAGTGCAGTCGAGCAAGATATGCTCCATTAACTGTTTGTAGGAGATGTGCTTCCAGGTAAGGTTCTGGCGAAAAAGTGGCAGCTTCTCTAAGAATTATTTTTAAAATGTGATGGAGGTCATTATAGAATCACTCCAAAGTGATCGAGCCTCTCTCCTGACCTTTCAGCCGTCTGTGAATGGTCATGGTGGATACTCGTGTGTGGATTGCACGACTGATGGTTGATAGCGATGAATCAGGCGCTGTGACGGCTGATCTGACAATCACTCTGTCCTCGCGATGTGTTGTGGCCCTACGTCGACCGCTACCATCATGACGCTGAAATCTGCCATTGTCCACACACTCTTGCCAGCATCTTCTAATCGCCGCATCGCTTCGACTCACATGACGAGCGATTCTCCGATTTTCCCAACCTGCCTCTTTCAATCCAATGATACGACCTCTTTCAAACTCTGAAAGTTGCTCGTAATGAGCTCGAATCCTGCGGCGAGGCATTTTTTCAGTCGTTGAAATGTATCCTAAATCAAAATGCAGCAGAAATTTTTAACAACAGTTCAAGAACGACTCCTTATATACATCTGCTGGATGCGCAGTTCCGATGCGCTGGAGATCGCACTATTCATTCATTGGACACCAAATTTTAATAATTTGCATATTTGGTCAAAACATTTTTGCATACCAAATTTCAAAGCAATCGGATGACTCCTTCTTGGTGCGTCGATTTTTTTGTTATGGAGTGTATATTTAAAAACTAGAACTAAATTAGCTATGTTGGATTAGGTAAAAACAATTGACTATTGTGATTGACAAAGAACACCTTGTAAAAACTTACAAAGAATGAACAGAAAAGTAATGAATCCCTCTCTGTGTTTCAATATTATTTTACAAATAAGTTTTCTGCTGAAAATGCAAAACATTCATCCAGTCTGGAGATTTGTTTTATTAACATTTCCTTCTTTCGTCTGTTACTCAGTTGAAGTGGTTAACAAAAAAACGCTTCATGGTTTTAAATTCTTAAGCAGTTAACATTACTCTGGGTATAAATATGACTAGCTATATTGAACAGACGCTTCATAAATTGAATCAATCTCTGTAGATTAGCTACGCCAACAGAGATTTCACATGGTATCTCTTATGTTTTTTTTTCCACTTCCCAAAGGGTAGAATAATGGGGTATTTCATTACTGAAAAAAGGTTTTCCTTTCTGCTGTAAATGGAACAGTCATTCATGCAGTCTATCTTCATTACTGGACACATTGCATGGTGAGATAATACGAGGATATATAATAATCGCCTGCAAATTGTTTGAGCGATTTTTTGAGGCATAAAATTACTCAATAATTATTTTTTTCTGCATTTCTAGAAACAGTGTTTAGAAAAATTCATATTCGAATACGATAAAGAATTTTTTCAATTTTGAGCAGAAAACTATTTTTTTTTGGTAATTATATACACTTTTTTTGTTCTTTTTAGGGACCAAGATAATTTTTTTAATCTCCCTTATGCTTTTTTGGCTTGTGAATTTCCTTTTAGATACTGGAATGAATTGAGTGATATATCCTTAAACTGCCGAGCATAAATTTATGAAAATGGCTTTTTTTCTGAAATGCGCTTTTTCATCATATTTAGTTTTCGGATAAACGAACGAAATCAAAAATAAAAACACTAATTGCAAGATTTTGGTAATTGATATGGATATTTTATTGTTTTTATTCTTTATGCTCCAAATGTTTTTCTGGTTATTTTAATATGAACTGAAAAAACTGCTACCCATTTTATCCATCATATTTTTATTTTTAACTTTAATGGAAGTATTCTTTCATTTTAAATAAGCTGATGCATTTTTCACACAAATAGTAACTAGAATGAGATTTAATTGTACGTGCAAAGTAGGGGAAGATGAAGCAGCGTGTTACACGTTTTTATTTTCAGCTGTGGCATCAAAATATGCACATTTATGAAGCAAACAAAGTCCTTAAAATGATCTTTGATCTCTTACAAATTTATCGAATTATATCTTACATGTAATTAAAATTAAAAAGAGTAACATTTATTTACAGTATTTAATGTTTTTGTTAGTGATGTACATTTTAGCACTGTTCCCCACTGTCGGGGTACAGTGTTACGTTATACTAGCAAAAGTAAATATAAAGAATGGACTTTTATTACAATTAATTAGAATTGAAATAATGCAGATATTTAATGATTCCTTAAGCAGGCTTAAAATAAAATACCACTTTTAATTAGTTTACGTATAATTGAACAGCTTTAAATGAGAGGAAAACATTAGCAATGGTTGTAGCCTACAGTTATAAAGTAGATAATAAAATAAGATTAGAGAAATTGTAAATTTACTTTAGATTTCGATAGGAAGTTAAATCCACAGGGAAAATCAGCGTTTCTGCTTTCATCACTGTCCCTCCTAATGGAATTCGGAGAGGAGGTTTGGCAATTTTTTTTTACTTTTAAAATGAATAAACTTCATTTCTTTGTGAAAATGTGTAAGATGGAAAAATTCTTTCGACGTACAACACTTAAAAATCATCATTATTCTGATTCACAACTGCCCCAATGCAGTAAATTTTGTGTTCTTTAATGTGTCCTTCAAATATAACGTAATCACCATTAATAAATGTTGTCATCTGCATTAAGGTCTGATTGCCATTTTGAAAAAGATGTTATCAATATACGCATAAGATGGTGAATCTTGACTTTCTGTTCATGAAATCTCAGTAGGCTTATGCCTCAGGTTCACTTTGACTCGCTTCTTGGTAATTTCGTTCTTTTTAGGGTTTAGTGCTTTTTTTCCCCCTCGTCAATATTTCCTCTGTAATCATACTTTTAACTAGCGTATCAGTCAAAATCCAACTTTTCACCCGTCATCTATTTGTGCAGTTTTTCGGGGTGCGGCCTTAGGGAATGACTTCTTAAGGAGACCTTACTTCTTAAGGATACATAATTTATAATTTTGTTAGCTTATGAATGTTTCTAATGAATTAACAAAAGAAAAATGTTAATAATGTAAAGAAAGATTGTAAGTATCAGATACAAATATATGCAAACCTACATGGAGGAAAAAATTTTGAAAAAATTAACCAATTTATTTATGTTATCATTCTTTTTTATAATTTAAAATCCGAAAGTGAAAAATGCAGAGCTATATGAGTAACAAAATTTACATTGTGAAACATATGCTTGTTTGTAATGTGTTAATTTGACAAATTATGTATGTAACAGAGAGCCCCATTTCATTCTGTAACATGTGAATTTAAATCATCCATTTTATATCCAGAGCTATATGAGTAACAAAATTTACATTGTGAAACATATGCTTGTTTGTAATGTGTTAATTTGACAAATTATGTATGTAACAGAGAGCCCCATTTCATTCTGTAACATGTGAATTTAAATCATCCATTTTAACTCAACAGAATCTAAACACAACTAGCTTTAATACTAAAATATTATTCATTATAAAATAAGCACCACTCATGCATTAAGATAATGTAATTACAAGCACAACATTTTACTTTCAACATGCAAATATAGAGATTTTTGCTTACAGAAATGTAACTAATGATGCAAATTCTTCCGAAACACATGTACTTCTGAAAAACACGATTTCTAACAAGATTGTAAACTAATTGGAGCTAATTTTGTTACCACTTTAAAATGAAATTCACTGTAACTCTGTACCCTGTGTAACAATGTGCCTGACCTTCCCCTACGTTATTACGTCCTCTACTGCTACAGTTTGAAGAATTTGTTACGAAAGTTTGGTTAAAGTAATTTTAATTCCTTCAAAACTAATTAAGGTTTGGAAGTTTGATAGTTCTAGATAATTATTCTTTTATGACGAGAGACGAGAGAAATTACCTTCCAGATATCTGACGAAAATATATTTTCATTTTCAGATATTTATGATCTTGTTAGACTTTTTCGCGAAATTGATGACCGCCATAACATTTTCCAACTTATATATAAATATCAGTAAACAGCAAATTCTATGTTAAATGAAAATGTCAGAAATAAAAAATTTTCCACACATATTTGTGAACAATTTTTTAAAAATACACTACACAATATATCTAAAGAATATTTAAAATAAATAAAAATAGATTGAACCCAGAATTATTCAACTTCCCCTCCAAATAATTTTTAACACAATTTTTTAATCCTAGATAGTTGAATTTGAAAATGTTTATCTGTTTTTGTAATATTTCACATCTATGAGACTGTGAAGTGAAACATAATGGTATACGACTTATTTGCAATATAATTGTTATATTTATCTTGAGAGTTTTCAGTTTGATATTCGTACAAATCTGGTGTATCCCTGCCAATTTCACAATGTCTTCTGTAAACCAGCTAAACTATATACATAAAACGAATAATAGAAAAAACTATTAAAAGTACAAGATGAATCACAAATTTATTTAAAGAACTCTAAAAATGTTCACTTCTGTGGTCAGATATATTCTCTAAATATCTTCATCGTCAATTAGCCTGTTCTGTTGCTTCAATGCGACGTTGATTAAAATATCTACTATCTTCCTTGTCAAGGTAAATATGGCATTTGTTGCAGACAGTCGAGTGAAAATGATTCAATTAGGCCCCCTGAGAGTTATAAACGGTAATTTATACTGCATTCATAAAAAATTTTCTAATAGGTTTCAAAACAAATAGGACTGATTAAATATATCTTGTCATTACCTTAAACAATGTCATTATTACGAAAATGGAATAAAATTACCACTAGATTATATTTTGATTCGAAAAAAACCCAAATGAACATGGCTAAACGTTTAAGGATAAAGTTAATTAGCTATTGGTTTAATTTACTGGCTGTTTATTTATTACTGATTTAACGCTCCCATCTTTAATTTTATTGATGAGTGATACGAATTCGGTTAAGCAAAAGCTCTCCGCTGGTAAATAATCTAGAAAAAAACTATTCCAAAAAACACACTTACCGAGCTATATTCTTCTCGAAAGAAATACAGCTAGGATGGATCAATTTTCAATTCTAAGTACAGCATGCTTTTGTTAATATAGTTATTTTCAAGCTGATTACAGATATTACTTGTTATATTGTATTTGGAGACACTCATTTTCAGAGTTTGAAAGTTGTATTTCCAAAAAATTCCTTAAATATGTTCAAGGAGCTAATCCTAGTTTGAGCCAAAGTATAAAAAATAACTTGCTTTAGTTATTTTCATGTATCCGGTTAAATAACCACCACCTCAGATTTAAAAATTTGTTTTTTATTTCATCTTATGTTTACGAGAATGTTTTACCACAAATTAATTTTTTGTTATAGTTTCAAAACACAGTTTATGTCAGCTTTCTTTGCTTTAGCAAAGGTTTCAGAATTTGTTACGGTAAAAGTGGTGTAGTTTAACTGAAGCTCTTTAACGATGCTTCTCTTAACTTTTTTTATTCTAACGAGAAAAGAAAAAAATAATTAAACCAGCAATTTTTGAAACAAAAGTTTTTTTTTGCAAAAATGAAAAGAACTTGCTTATTTACGACTTATGTCGAAAAGAACTTATACTCTTAAGTGATGAAAAGTACCATATAACATATTAAAATTGTTGGAATAATTTAATTTCGTTATTTTTTTATTCCGAAGATGACTATTCCTTTAATTGACTAAAGAATTTGCAGAATATAAAATAAAAAGTGCAACAAAAACCTATCAGTACGAAGTTTAATATTTTAAAGAAATACATATTCCATTTATTTGCCTCTGGTTATATCATTCGCAATTTTTTTTAATCTTTACTACTGGGTGGTTGGATTTTATAGCTCAAGGGCCATATTTGTCCATGTTGTACCAAACACAAGACAGGTAGTGTGAATTAATGGACATACACACAAAGAAATACACCTGGGAAGATTTGAGTCCAGTAACTAGCAGGCCTCCAGCAACAAGCAAGTTGTTACCCTAGTGTGTTAACCCACTGGGCCACGACGTATCCACCACTTGAAGAATATTATATCTATCGTTCTGAACATGAAATTATTGAAAAATAATAATATACTTTGAAATAAAGAAAATTTTAAAATAATTTCATGTCAAAGCTATTATGTAACCAATTATTTTAATGTGGGAATAATAGCAGTTTACAAACTTATTACAACGAATTGCATTGAAATGGAATTATTAAAATTCTATTTATAGCATAAGATATTTGAGTGAAATATAAATTCCCAGATTTAACAAAACGTAATTAAAAACACGGATAAATAAAAAATTTATGCAACTTTAAATCGTTACATTCCTTGAGGGAAACTAACATTTTTTTGAAAATGTTCTCTAAGTACATATTTGGCATACTTAGTATTCATTCCAGTCCCATCGTGTTTAAAGAAAGGTCACATATTCAATCCAGAGGGAGCAAACATCAAAGCTATTTCAAAAGGGGAGCGGGATAATTATTGTTTGCGGCGCGCATTGGTATCTTGGTTCGCTAAGAATTAAGAATCATTTGTAGTTTAATTATTTTTGTTTCTATTCTTTGTATGCCAATTGTGACAACATTTCAAAAGATATCTTTAGAACTTTTGTTTTTGTTAAAACTAATCGTGATATGAATTCTTCTACTAGTTAGAGTAATATTGCAAAAATAATTGTTGTTATGTTTTTAAATTTAATGCAAAAGTACATATCGCCTCCGGCAAGAAAAGTGATGCAACTCAAAATTGCAGAATTTCAGAAACAATAACTAAAAGCATACTATAAAACTTATATTGAAATAGCACAAACTTCTTTTAAATTTTAGGTAAGTACTCATGGTGGTAAAACTTCTATTATATTCTATAGAATAGTAATATATAACACGCTGGGGCACCTCATATATATTTTTCCATGTCATAATATTAAAATGTTCTTTTTTTTACTTGTGTTCCTTTTCTTGCCGGGCTTTTTCTTGCTATATTTTTTAATCTCAGTTTTGAAATATTTATTGAGGATAAATTCAAATCTAAGTTGGATACAATACACTTGGAACTGAAAGATTCTCCCTCACAGACGTAAGAGAATAGTCACAATATAAAATATTGAAAATAAAAAGAATGCATCAAATATATGTGAATCGTAACTCATATCTCCAAATTGCTAAAGCATTCCAAAATACTTTCCACTGAAGATAATATATTGAAAGTATATCTCGCGATTTAGTCTCGAAAAATGACTCAATAAAACTGCCATAAAATATGAATTGGACAATGTAAAGTACAAAGATAGTAAATAAACGTCTTTTCACAATAAATGGAATTAGTAATGGAAAATTACGAAGCTGATCTTTCAGTAAAATTCCATTTCAATTTTTCTCATTAGCATTAAGCTACTTTAAATTGTTCTGCATTAGAATAAAGTCATAGAAGCCAAAAAGATATTTGAAGTTAAAATAAATCTAGCTCCTTTTACTGTCTTTTAACGAGGATTTTATTCTAAATAGCCTCAGAGAATCAAAAGTCCATTTTATTGCACTTAAATTCTATTTTATTTCATTGGAGACTAAAGTAAGATCACTCTAAACTTATTTTCACCAAATTAACGACTCTGAAAATGAGAATGAAATTTGGACAGTTTATTATCCTTCATAAATGATTTCACGTCATTGTTTCAGTGTTGATAAGGAAGATATGGAAATACCGTGATTAACTGAGCTCCATTTCACACAGGTTTCTTTTTGAACGTTTAGCTTTTAAATGAAGTCTCGACAATTAGAGGGTGTGGCTTCTAAAAGATATTGTTTGGCTTTAAGAGGCCTAACAGTTCATACCAGAAAACAAACCAAATATTTTTCAGTTACTGAGAAACGATTTAAATCTGGTATTTAAGAAACAAAAACTTAATGAAAACGCAGTTGGAAAATGTTGATAGTCGATGCATTACACCCCGTTCTTGAATTAGCTACCGATTTCCCGTACAATATTTTTGCGCGGAAAAGAATGTTGATACAAATGCCAGTCATTTTCGGCAGTTTAAGCGGTTCGATTCTTTGAACTTTTTCCAAGAATGGCCTTGAAAGTACCAAACAGAAGCCCTTTTTCAAATGATCCTGGCAGCATGCCCTATATCCCCAAAAAAAATTGCAGACAAGGAATCTTAAAGACTTATCGACACATGAGAATCGATAAGAAAACGACTTAAGAGGAACTGCTTTTTTTTTTCGATGAAAGGATAACGCAATGGAAGAAACTCAAATCTAATCCCGAAGCAAATATAAATTTAAAGTAACTCTGACAGCAGATACTTAGCGAAAGCTACGAACAAAACGCCCTGGCACTTTAGAAAATACACTGACATGCTTTTTCTTTCACAACTCGATTATTTATCCGGTTTGTTTTCCAAAATTCAATCCATTGTGGCCTGATTTTTCTGAATTCCACTAGTTTACGACTTCTATTTTAACAAATGGAATTCATTAGTTTTCATGTTTGTGATATATTAGTTTTACCACTTTTGTTACAATTGTTTTGCTTCCTTCTTCTAGAGACCTGGGGTGATATAGCATGCATGCGCAAGGAACTTTCGCTCCACGATTACGCACATCGAGGAGGCCTGTTTGTTTGTATTATATTTCTTATTTATCAGCTGCTAGCTACTGCGTGGCCAGTACGTCGTTTCCCGTGACGATTCCAAAAAGGTCGAAAACGTTGGTTCAAGGGAGGTAAAACATAATAAATCTCTCTATATTGAAAATTGTTTGCTTCGCAAACCAAATGGGAATTCGTAGCGTATTGGATAACATACATCACGGAGTTCCCAAATGCGCTCAATTTAAAATTAAGAAGAGATCCAATCGGCATATTGTCACAATCTCTTGCGAAAATATAAATATTTAATTAAAAAATCATTTATTCAAAGAAAAACAAATGTTTAAGGTACTTTACATCTGGTGTAAAATTTTCCGCAGATTACAAATCTGTTAGAAATTTCCAATCTAACTTTAAGGATTTCGATTTTGCAAAAAAGCACTAAACAATGGCGGCTAAAATATTTTATTTGTTATGCTTTCCTTCGCTGAAATTGTAAGAGGTCAGGAAATGTAATCTGTTTTGTTTTGGAACGCGAAGGTTGACGTGACGTCTCTCTTATCTTTTGCGAAAATATAAAATCTATATATTCAATTTAAAAATGATTTATTTTAAGAAAATCATATTTTTATGTATTGATCTCAACTGTGAAATTTTCGCAAATTTTAAGTCCGTTGAAATTTTTACTCTATCTTTAACGGTCTAGGAGATAGAAAAATAACTCCTGTCAAAAGTTATTATTTATTTTATTTAGTCTGCTGACAAATCGTTCCTCCGCGCAAAATGAAAACGGAAAAGCGAAAAATAAATTAGAATCTGCGATCTTTTATGATGTTGCCATACCAAAAAAAAATAATAATTAAATTCCATTAAATTCATTTTAAAATGTTATAGATTGAATTTTAAAATTCGCCGCAAACCAAAAATTGCAATACTTTTTGACTACCTGTGTGCCAAATCCCATTATTGTAAATGCCGTAGATTCGTCAGGACTGTCACGAAAAACAAACACTTCCTTTTATAATAGTAGAGATTTAAAATATAGCATTTGTGGTCGTCAGGGTTTGGTTTAATCAGTTCTTGAATTATATATCTTCCGGAATGGGTAATATGATATGTAATTAATCATTGATAGATTAGCAGAACAGATACACAATCTTTACGAAACACTTGACTGCTGAATGAAGTACTTGATGATAGCATGGAGAAGGCCACTAAGTGGTTTGTGTAACAAATAATTGAGCTGTCCTAATTTTCCATGGTTAAAACATTATGATATTAGAAATTATTCATGACACAGTTTTCATTACTTATTAATTTTATAGAAGATTTAGATTTTTAGTAAAGTAATATATCAACTCATTAAGGGTAGTTGTAATGTTCTGTATTGCTATTGTTAACTTTTTTAATTTCTATGTACTTTTAGTCAGAATGTACTGCTAATGTTTTGTACACTTAAAAGACATTTACTTTTATGTGAGGCTTTTTCTATAAAGCTGTATGTAAATGGTGCGAATGTGTTTGTTGTAGCACTTGCTACCTGCACGTTTTTGGTATTTGATAACAGGAAGTAAAATTATCGTTTTACTGCGGTTTACTTCTTAATTTTTTTTAAAATCCTTCACATTTCGAAAGTAAGATTTGATTATGTATTGCATAACATTTAAAATGTTAAATAAACAAACTAAAATAATACCCAAATTCTTTTTAATTTTCTTAAAAATTGAAAAATTCATTTTTCGAATAAAACAGTATAACCTGTTATACCTGTAGAACATGTTTGCAATATGTTTCTTAAATGATTCATCGAAGATACAGGATGCTCATTCAGAGGAAACCGAGTTTTAAGTTCGAATTTTTGTTTTATTTTTTTAAGTTTACTATTAGTTTATTTAACAATTTTAAAAAATTATGTAGGAATAGAAACATAAATGAAATACAATTTGTAGGAGCATAATATAGATTATCAAATCTCTAAACATGTGTAAAAGTTTCTTTTGAATCTTCGGCTTCAACGTCTTATGGACAGGTACATCGATTTAACAATTAATATCAGAACTTTATCACACTAAAAGTAAAACTGGATTTTTCTCTTTTTTTACCTGGGGTATGGTAATTTAAATTGGGATACATTTTCTGAAGAATGTTTGTTACTTTTATTTCTTATTAAGGTTTAGTTCAAGTCAACTGAAAATAAATAGTACACTACTTTGAAATGTCATGATGCTGAGAAAGTTAAATAAAATTAAAACATTTCCGTCATATATATAACCAGACCTTTAAAATTTTAAAAAACTTCAAGGATGAACACTAGCATAATTCAATGTTCAATAGCTAATTGAGAGCTTAAGAAGTCATAGATCTTTCAACCCCAATTTAGTTATCAGATATTTGATAAAAACTAGATGCGACATCTTTAACGGATCTCAACTTTGTAGATAGCAAATAATAATTGAATTCATACTTTTTTAAGGGGTAATGAGAGGTGACCACTAACCTAAGTAAACTTTGCTCCGATGACAAAATTTAGAGCACATCATTTTGAACTTAATTTACTTAAAACAATTTATAAAGAATGTTTACGGTGCTTACTGCATGTCACATAAACGTTACTTTTATCCTTTATAAAAAGTTTTCAAATCATGGTTTAATGTTGGATGTATCCCTTATTATAGAAGGGATCGTATGTGTATAAAATGTATTTTCTAATAAGGACCATGGAATAAGGAACTTGCAATTTAATATATTTCCCTGTGTTGCATTTTTTTCAAGATTCGAAAAGAAATATCTTTGGAAGTTACTTGACTTCAAATATTATGACATATACCACTTTACCAGCTGTTGTAACGATACTTTGTTTCTAAAAATAGAGTTTTTAGGGGGCCATTCCACCGTGAAACGTATTTTAAAGTTTACATTGGCTGTGTGTGTAAATGCCAATTTTTAAAGAAGATATCTCAGTCACCTTAAAAAGATGGAATACTTTTTCCATTTGATTCAAGAAAATTAGACAAAGAGAAACGCGCCTTTTCAAAATTTAGTTTATTGATACATTGCCTGTATTAAACATTTTAAATTTTGCATTAAACTCCTCACAATATATTTCGATTTGAATTACGGATTTGCCTTGCAATATCTCGGTTCTATTCTTCGGCGTGATTTCTCTCAGATTCTATTCCTTCCTGGGCATTGTTCCTCTCTATTTGTGTCAAACGTTCATTGCACGTGTATGTCTATGCTGTGGGGCGCAGCTTGGATAAATATGGCCCCGGATCCTTGAAACCAAACTCAACCAACCTAGAAACCTGATTTGAGATAGGCAGGTAAATGAATTAACATCGCACTGGAGCACAACACGCTATAGCTGACTGTCCGTGATCACTGCCGAAGGGAAAGATTAGGGGACACCTATCCAAACTTTCACATCATGCCAACGTGAGAAAATTTCAGACCACGACAGAGTTAATATGTACCAGTCCCCTCGTACAATACGAACTTCGGTTGGATCGAGTTTCGAACTCGCAATCCCCGGTAGCTAATATGATACTTGTCCAATCTGTCTACCAAGGCAACTCGACCCTCTAAGTGATTTAGACGAAGTATCTCGTCTATCAAGATCCGATCGATTTCCTTAATTACCAGGTATCTCATTACCAAGATATTCTTTTTTTATGATGTCAAAATCTAGACCTGGTCAGTTTTTTTTTTATGATCGTGTTTTCTTTTAGTGACGATATATCTCGTCCAATAAGATCCGCTAAATTTTGCTAGAGACAAACACCAGGAGGGTTAAAATCTGGAAGTATGTTACAATCACATGCGATTTAAGAATAACCATTTTGTGATATCCATTTTCAATACACCTCGCACACAAGCAAGCATTCCTACCCCATTCTCAGACAATCAAACACTATATAGCTTGTATAGTTCGCGGTAAAAGGAAATCGCACTATGTTCACCCTTTGCAAGAGGAAAGACTCCTTTGAGCGTGATGGATTGCTTTTACCACTCGCGGAACGGCAACATTTCTGGCTAAGGCGATAGCAAAGGAGGCATTCCCTTTACCAGCTCTCTCCTCGCTGCAAAGCGTGAACGACGCGCAAATGCTCTACAAGTGATATCGTTGGACTAATGACATCCCTACGCGGGTGGGAACCTTCCCCCATTACGACCTTCCCACCGACATCACAAGAAATCTGTCTTATCGGCATGTGAGGCCCTCTTTTCCTTCAGCCGCCTTCAACTCTCTCTTTTTTTTCTTTTTCTTTCCTCTTGCGTTTCCCCTTCGGAAGATGAAACTGGATAGATTGGATAAACACGGGGATGTTTCCGTGAGAGATGGTTAGCGGAGGCATTTCGAAAATGTTGCCTTTGATGAGTGTTTTTTTTTTCAGGCACGATTTGGGTTGGCTCAAGAGTGAAGTTATAAGCAAAGACGACAAATTTCAGAGGTGGTGAGGACATTTGAGTGTTCACTTGAGACCCTTACGCAACGGATTTTGTGTTTGTATTCTAGAAAGTCAAAGTCCTCAGGGAAGATGGAAGACAATGTATTAAAATACGCGTACCATCGACTTCAATTTTCAATCAGTATACATATATTTTATTTGAGATGTTCGTTCTTAACAGCTATATCGTCGGCCTTGAGGAGAAACATATTCTGACATTTTTTTCGGAGACACTAGATAATTATTTTTATAATGACGAGATATATTGTCTTATTGTAATATTGTAATCGGTTTAAAGGATATATACTATCATATGCTTATAGCCCAAACCCTCAATACCAGCTCGTACGCATGCTAATGCTTTGGTAAAATTCGAATTCATAAAAATTAAAATTAAACACATTTTTGAAATAAACATCAATAGAAAACCCTCACAATAAAATCTGTGCTCAGATAGCAAAATGTTATAAATCACTTTTCCCAAAAAATTGACTAAGTCCCATTCAGGAGTCTTTTTTGTTAATCTTTAGAAGGTGGCAAAATGTCGTAAGTCTTTTTCTTTCAGTTTATGAGTAAACAAAGGTGGGAGAATTGTAATAAATCAAAAACCACTAAGCCACATGTTGAATCTTGAATATTAAAATTGCTGTCACGAAAAATTAAAAAAAAATGACCGATAGCATTTAGCCATCTGACCACAGAAATATCCAGACTGAGAGAGACTATCAGGAGATTTTAAAGGTATAAAAATTAACTGTTATAGAACCAGAACGCATAGACATTATAACAACTGTCTGGAAATTGAACTTTAACCTTGTCATAGATTCACCTGCCCTGAAATAGTAGCTGTTCTTCAAACTGTCGATCAACATCGGAAGAACAGCTTTACAAAGAGAAAGTATCGACATAGTCAAAGCTGTGTAAAATGCAAATGGAAAATCTGACTAAGAAATGACATAGCAAATGCTTATAGCTTTTATTTTTGACCTGAAAACTAATAATTAATCCTTAAGCAGTTGCGTTGCAAAAAAAAAAATTCTAAGTTAATAAGTGTCTACATTAAGGCGATGATATGTGAATTTTTAGTTTAATCTCATCTACATCATCTCTCTATATTAAAAAAAAAGTTACTGCCGCCGTCGCCACTGCAGGATTGAACCCACGCTTTTTTCGCTCGAATCTATACGGTTTTCCAAGAAAGTAAAAGCATCAGAAAATTACAAAATGAACATAGGTTCTTCAAAATTGTACCGGGAACCAGATGAAAAAGGTTTCTTCCGATAAGGCTAATAGTTTAGGGTGTATTAAGTGCCATGTTCAAAAGAAGCGAAATTTCTAACGCTAGTGAGCAAAACACGTTCAAATTTTCCGTCTGTAGCGCTGAATTTTTTAAAGTACCTCTAAACGCGAATATTTGGACCTCACCTAATTTTTTTAGAAATTTCAATTTTGTTCCTGGTAATATTTTTTGTTGAAATTCGGGAAAAATCAGGAAATTTTTGTTTATGTTTGCTAAAACTGTATATCTATAGCTTAATACTATTCGCTTTTCGATTTGAAAACATCACGGAAAACTTTAGAATTTATTCTTTTTTAAGGGAAAATTATTTGTGAAACTGGTTAAAAAATGAATTCGATGCAATTAAAAGTTGTTCATAAAAATTTCAGAAATTTTTATATCGTAATTTTCGATACAAAACTAAAACTGCCACATCTATAGCTTAAGGCTATTAGTTTTAAAATTTGAAAATTCCGCATGAAGCTTAGAATGTACTATTTCTTACGGTATAATTATTTTCATTGTATTTTTTGTTACTCTTTTTTCATGCTCATTACTTATCACTTCTCCGCAACTCGTAAGGCCCCAAGACAAATCCTCCAACAGACGCACTTATCTCATTTTTGCCAAATGTCGACTTATCCATTTATTCCCCTTGATTACACATATAGTTCAACTTTTATGATTTTATAGTTTAGTTTGTATTGCTTTATAGTTAAATTTATTTTAGCTTGATAATTGATCGATAGGCATTTAATTAACGTCACACTAGAGCAACTCAACGGACTATTGATGGCGGTCCAGAATCAAACCCGAAGAGAGATATCCGAAGACAACACCATGTAATTTTTAACCATGTCCACATGACAAGATGGCACCTGTGCTGGCACCCCACTCTCCAAATTCCACACCTCGTCAACGTGAAAACATTTGAGGTCACGACAGATTTATCGTGCACCAGCCCTCCCCTGTACACGATGGTGTTTGGCTGGCATCTCTCCTGTTACTAATCAGTTACTCAAACCGGTCTACCGCGATCATTTAAATATTGGAAAGAAGCAATAAGATAAAAAAATATATAGCACCAGAACAATTAAGTGGGCCTTGAATTCCATTCAAAACAATTTTCTTCTATTTTAATGCACCTAGTATTTATACACAGGACATGTGCTTGTTTATCAGAACTAATTACATATGTACTTCCCGAAGCGAGCTATCACACCGGAATGTAGGTAATTGTTGGAGCATATTAATTAAAAAATTTGCATTTTTACTCTCCTTGCTTCCAGGACAGCTAAGTGGATTGCGAAAAAAGTGTTTTGCATAATTCTTTTATTTATTCGTGGTATTTTTTCATCGTTGTTCTCATTCTTTAAACTTTTTTACGCCCCCATCCACATATTTTTATTCAGCGTGGGAGAAGGTGTGTTTTTAGTATATTTTTCTAAACATTGAATTTTCAGGGTGTTTTTTTACATGTAACTAAGAGATTGTTAAAAATAAGAAAAAGCTACGGAAAAGATAAATTAATAATAAAGGATTAGAAACAGGAGGGGTCAAATCCCAATCCAACCATAGACCGTCGTGTACTGGGAGCTGGTGAACGTTAAATATACTTTTACATCAAATGTCCTCAAGTTCGCGTGAGGAGAAAGCTCGGAGAGTGGGGTGTCATCTGAGGCGTTACCTCGTTAAAAGTACGAGATGTTCATCTGTCATCAATGTTCAAGCTCATCTGTCTCGGGAATTCCAATAGAGCTTGGAAGGGTCCTGGATCCGTTGTTTAGAAGAGTCCAGGTCTGAGCAACCTAGGAAGTAATCCTCATACATGCTGGAACTAGAAATTCTGCAAATAGTGCATTCCCAGGACCTACCTACTCTCCAGATGTTTTTCAAGGCAATGCTCTCCAGTTCTGAGTCTAAACAGTGCAACTGCTTCTATTTTTGGTTTATTTTTATTGTCCTGTCACATTTTTTGCATGGTGTACAGTTTCTTGTTTTCTTTTGAGTGACTTCCTTATTGATCATATCAGATATTTTCCGAATAGGAACCTTTTAATTTCATCTAAGAGGTTTCGCAGAGGTATTTATTTTAATTTTCCTTTTGGACAGTCGCTTTGCCATATTAAATCATTAAACTGCACGTTCGAGGTGAGATTTTACAAATTAGGCATACTCAATTTCGAAGTTTGATCGACTCTACTAGATTAATATAATAACGCAATAATTTTTAACTGTATATATTTTAAAATCTCTTTTATACTGTAGATCAGGTGAATATAGCTCGTTAGCCATATGCAGGTCCACAAGATCTTAAACATTTAACACACATTATATCACGTGATTTTTAAATCAGTAAAATTAGATGAAAATTTCCTGATGAGTATTTGGAGAACTAAGAAAGAATTGAAACCACTTCCATCAAACCAGATGTTTATTTCTGTTACACGAAAACACATTCTTGAATAACCCTCATGGTGGATGTCTCAACGAGGTATCGAATCATCAGCAATAAAGATCAAATCTTGATAGACGAGATATCTCATCACTTTGAAAATTGACCTGATCTTGATCTGAATTGGCCATATCTAGATGGCTAGATATCTAGTCGAAACCACGTGGAGGGTTAAGGAATTTCCAATCAGTATATTATTGTAAAAAGTCCAAAATCCGGAATCCTCCGGACCTCGATTATTCCGGATTTCGAATTATATGTATTTTTTGTTTAAAAAACCTTAATATAATCCCCCTCCCCTCACCAATTTTTGTTTGCAACGGTAAAATAGCAAATATATATATATACAAATAGGAATAATTATATTAAAAAAAAAAGGAAAACATTTTTAATACAATGCAACAAATTTTGCTTGCAAATCTAATTTTTCTGTGTGGTATTTACTCTGAACATGTACGTTATTTTGCGTTGTTTCGTCAATTAGGTTCAGGTTTAACTCCTTGGTCTTTAAAAATTGTCGGAAAGATGTAAAAAAGTGAGAAAAACAAACAAAAAAACGCCGGTTAACAAAATTCCAGATTTCGGTCGTCCGGATTTTGGACAATTCCGTACTTCGGAGTTTGTACTGTATTAACAAAATATACTGATCACTAACAAACCTACGCAATATTTCCAGATTATAGGTATTTAAACCTGAAAAGTGCCTTCTAATATATGAGATAGGTAATTAATTAATGTCGCACATGATGAACACAACGGGATATTTGCAACGGGCCGGGATTAATCCTGGAAGGAAAGAACCAAGAACAACTCCTCGCAACTTCTAACCACAGTCAGATGACGAGAACAATACCTGAGCTGGAACCCCAATCTCAAAATTTCCACATCACGCCAATGAAAAGATATTTGAGGCCACGACAGCACCATGCACCAGCCGTCGTGTACACGACTGTCTTTGGTTGGACCAAGTTTTGAACTCAAAACCCCACAGTTGCTAATCCGTTGCTTTCCCAACTGGGCAACCGAAGGCCTCTGATACTCGTGAGAAATATACTCTATAACAAAAAAATTGACGCACCAAGAAGACGTTGTCCAGGAGTTGTGTCGGACTCGATCAATTTGGAACGTTGCTGACTGGTGACGTATAGTCTTTAGTGACGAGTCCTGCTTCTAATTATGTCCTGACAACATCTGCAGATGGCTCTGGAGATGTCCAGTTCAGTGTGGGTATCATGCCCTTACTATTGCACGCCCCAGATGCCCACAACAGGGCGCTATGGTCTGGGGTGTCATCTCCTTTGATAGCCGGGCCCCTTTGGTAGTTATTTCTGGAACACTTACAGCACAGCGGTACGCGATTTTCCAAACCCTCATAGGTACTACAACTGGGGGCGGGGCTAACCGTAACGGCCAATGATCGCGAGCGCTGGATAGGAATCTCCTTCACTACGCTTAAGACAACTGAAATCCTGTCTGTTCCTGTTTGCAGTGTAACAAATGAAACATGTTAAATAATTTTTTCTTTTTTCTTCTTTTCAGATCCATGGCTATGGGTGGGTAGAGGTGGGAGCCGAAAATTGTATCCTTTTATTACATAAGTTAATAATTATATAAGTTAGTGTTTTATGTATGCTTTTTGTTACGTCAGAATGGTCCTAAACCAGGGGTGGATACGACACCATCATCCTAAAGCAAAGGGGACGGCAGAGGGGCGGAAAAATATCAGCTGGTAGTGAGTTCAGGAATGGTTCTCAGATTATTTATGTAAAATCAACGGAAGCTTGGAAAAATATAAAAAGGGTGTTAAAAATTAGGAAAAGTAATTTAGAATCAAGAGGAATTAAATTGGAATTTTTTTTAAATAATTTGGAGGATCTAAAATTTTTTCCGCCAGTTGGGTTTGAACTCGAGGAGTCATCCTCCGCAGCTGAAGCTAAACTGAAGGTAGGTGACTTTAGCCATCAGGCCATCTTTGCTTCGCGAAACGAAGCTCTTTAAAAGAAGACCTTATTTTATATTTGGTTGATTTCAGTCTCATTGGCTGTTACGGTTAGCCCCGCCCCCAGTTGTAGTATCTATTAGTGTTCGGAAAATAGCCAGCGGTACGTAGACAACATTCTACGACCGTTTGTGTTACCGTTCTTTTTGCGACACCCTGGACATACTCTTCAACAAGCTAATGCCCGGCCGCACACGGCACGTGTTGCTATGGATTTTCTTCAAGCTTTCCCAACATTTCTTTTGACAGCTAGGTCTCATGATCTCTCTCCCATATAGCACATTTGGGACGTTATGGGTAGGCGATTGCAACCATCCCGGAATGTTGACCATATTGCCCTACAGTTGGAGACAGTTTGACAAGAAATTCCTCAGGACACCACCCGGGAACTTTTTCAGATTATGCCACACCGGGTGACAACTTGCCTCCAGGTCAGAGGTGGATCTACGCCTTATTGACTTCCTCCCTTTGTAACGGCCAAGCTCTGAAATAAATCATTCAATTGTTCTGAAATTTTAGTCGTTTGTTTTTCTATGTAAGTTCTTCACATCCTCCAATTTTTATCGCAATCGGATATCTCCTTCTTGGTGCGTCGATTTTTTTTGTTACAGACTGTATAAAGAAAAGCTCCGAAGCAAAAAAACAATTACTCATATCTAATTCAGTTTTTATTTACTCAGTTGCGTTTTATGGATAAACAAGTAAATGTTTTGAATCCCTTCTATGCCCCCAAACACTTAGAAAAAGTATTTAGCGCAACGCACAACCACCGCTCGTCGTTAAAGAACGATTTCCGATGTCCATATCCTTGTTATGAACAAAATATACGATCCACTCGAAAGAATGAATTTCCAAGAAGGATACGCCGAGAATGGGTTGATTCAGACCTTCTCCCAATCTATCCGACAGAGTCTGGCGTAACGTTTTCCTCTTGATTGTTTCCGAAATGGGCTCTGTCAGCGAAACTCTCCGATAGCTCGCGCAAAACCTGATAAACTTTATTGACGCCGAGCGCACTCAAGCTCGTCACTTATGACGATGTGTATCGGCGGCCTCTGCACTATATTGGGGCAAGATGAATCACTTCCATACCCTCAAAATACTTTTAAAGCGAGCAAGGACAGGATGTTTTCGAAGCATTTATTCGTTATCTGACTGTCACACTGCCTTCGTAAGGGGTGCACTTTATTTACTTGTGTTTAATACAGTTTTTCGGAAGGCATAACTTTCTTGATAGGATTTAAATCCGAGATTATGTATTTAAAAAAATTTACTTTTGAGCATTGGGATGGTGGGTAGTTGAACTTACGTCGCACTGGAGCTCACAAAAGGTTATTGTTGACGGTTCGGGATAAATACCGATGGCAAAAGGATAATTTCTCGTCTATTGGAATCACGATCTGAGCATTTAATAATTTGTTTCGGCAATTATATTTCTAACACTAATAGAAACGTTGGTGGTAGGTAAGTAGATAGTTAATTAATTTCGCACTGGAGCATCAAAACAAGCTATTATAGAATTGGAATGTCTGGTGGACGTATGGTAGTTGAATTTACAACGTACTGGAGTAATTCTAGGGCTATTGGTGATAATCCTGGATCATTCCCCAATGGCATGTTTCTCGTCTCTCCTGATCAACACTTCGTCATTTTGATCCACGTTTTGAGCATTTGAAGGAACTTAAATAAGATAAAGGATATAAAATCCCTTTTCCTTTCAATTCTACATTTATCACTTTTAGAGGGTATAGAATGTCTGGTGGTTGGTTGATGGGTAGGTAATTTATATCACAATGTAGCAACACAGTGGGCAATTAGAGACACTCTGGGATCAATCTCATAGGGGAAGACCCTAGGACGACGCCACTAATTTTGAAACACGGTAAGATGAAGAGGTTTAACACGTGAGCTGGCAATTATATCTGTAACTTACAGACTATGTCAACGTATATGTCATATGATGACCTTATTGAAGCAAGACATATATTCAAGCTTTATGGGTAAGTTTAAAGTATTTTAAGTAAACCTTGGAGCTTTTAAATATGTGTATAAACACTGAAAATAATTCCCGCATACAAGGGCAGGTTCTTTTGGAAGTAGTTTTTTCCAATATGAAAGTAACGCTGCCTACATAACTGGCTTATTTTATTTACTTGCTTTTAATTCAGTTTTCACACTGACATAACTTTGTTCGTAAAAGGTGTATCCGAGATTCTTGAAATTCGAAAGATTGTTAATTTGTGATACATGAAGAACATCCGAGAAAAAATATGTTTTTATAATAATACTCTTTTGGTCGGTGGGATTTTCGGAATGCTCCTTGATGTGATTTATGGTTGGGTCTATAAATCTATACACCTGGGAGGCATGTGTAAACGTTTTTCTCTACATAAACTTTTTGCAATAATCTTACAAAACTTTTTTTCTTTCCAATGATGTTCAGTTACTAAACCTCCAATTCAGGTTCAAAACACAATAACTACGAGAATTATCAGAACTAAAACATTAATTTTACAGCACCAGAATAAACATAATTCTAAATAACACCTCAACCCGAAAGTCAACTCCGGAATGCTTCAAATTTCCATTTTTTTTCCGAACATAAATTTCTTATCATCAAAACGCATGCCTATGGGGATTCCATGAGCTGGAAAATGTTTATTGTACGCGTTCCAACATATGGTATCCAACACTTTGTCCATTCTCACTACATAGAGTTGTACCTTCTTTTTAAATAAGTAACTGGGGGAAAAGTGGGAGAAAACTTCGAACTGCTCCCCTGAAAAGTTTTATTTTTAAGGCATAGTTATCGTATGCTTTTAACCTACAGAAAAATTCTAGATTTTTGAAATATTATTTTACGTCTATATTCTTACGTTTGAAATTCTGATGTTTTAGAATACTCTGGATAGGCGGTGGAAGACTATATGCTTAATATATATATTAAAGAATACCCATCCCTTAAAAATTACATGATGTTGAATATAAAATACATTTATATCTTAGTATCCTCATGCTTTTGATCTGCAGAAATATTCTAGAAAGATGAAACTTTCTAATGTGCGTTAATATTCTTTCGTTTGATTTTCTTACGTTTAAAAGTGCTTTAGATGGGCGATGATATAAAATAATGCACACCTCTTAAAATAACTCTGTGTTGAGTGTACATCCATATAGCGCGGAATGTCTCCACCTACAAAGTTAAGAAATACAACGTCATGAAAAAAAAAAGAGCTTTGTGCATGAAGACATTTGTGCTAGTTCATGGGTTATGTTTAAATAAAACTATTTTTGAAAACCCTTTTGGAAAAGGAAGGTTTACCAAAAAGATTTTTAACATTTCGTTAGAAGGGAAAATGTGACCGACTCCTTAAATTAAAAAATTATATTATCTAATTTTTTTAATCTTGACGTGTTTCTTAACACATGATGAGATAATCTTAGATACATATCTAAGAGATACGCGCCATTTTGCATGTGACATTATGGGAAGCAAATATACATTGGAAATTTAATTAAGTAAGCCGCTTTGACTAATAAAGACTTTTTTAAAAATTCAGAACTGTACACTTCAAATTGAAAATCAAATAATGTCCATAAGTATTAGCGAAGAGCTTTCATTCAAAAGCAGATAAATTTAATTTTAGTGAAATCGCAGAAAACGCAATCATTAATCCTTTTTTCTGTTTGCTTTTGATTGAAACTATCTTTTTTACCTTCTTTTCTGATTAGAGGATTTAACAGAATTCCTAAATAGCACTCTTCTAAGAAGCATAACTAGGTTTCTCATATTAGGTGGTAGGGATGTCTACAATTTTTATAAAGTAAATTTGCCTGTTTTTGAATGACATCTCTACTTATCAAACTAACACCAACGCAAGTTAGACCTTATTAACTAACTTATAAACTATTTCTCTACTGACAACTTTCTTGACAGAAATCAAATAACTCATTCTCTGTTTTTGAAGAAAAATTAATTTTTTAAGCATTTGAAGAAACTTTTTTTCTTTTCCACAAAATAAATTCCAATCTGAGCGGCTGCCAATATTAGAAAGTAAATTTCATTACGATTGCTACGATTTTCCAGAAAAAAGTTTGGTGTTTGTTTTAACCTCATTAAGATCATAGAGTGTCACGTTGATATTTTTTCAAGCATTTAATTGATTATTTCAAATAGGAATAAGTGAAAAATTTAATCCTAGGCAAACTACTGTTTTTATAATGGTTTTAATTATCTATTACCTTTCTCATTCTTCATTTGGGATTCTCTAAGCGAAATTAAATTTTGTGACACAGCTAACCCGATATATCTGAGTTGGAAAAGTAATTATTCCCGAGAAATTAATCTTATTTTCGTTTCTTCCATTTCCAAAATATTTGAAGATATTTTTTAAGCAACTTAAATTGAGTTTAAGCAGACAAAAGATCAATTTTCAAAATCAAACTTCATCGAATGTTTTTATCGCAATGTTTTCCTTCTTTATGGATATTTATTTTCAGTATTATTAACATTGATACAGGATGTAAATGCTCGCATGAATGATACATACATATTTTGCGTGCATATTTCTTTTTGTGAGATATTAGAAAGCAATTTTAGAAGATTCGATTCAGGTAAGGTAATTTTAATTAACGTCGTGCTAGAGCAACACAACGATATTCGATTCATATTTAATTGCATTTTTATTTCATTGAATTTATTTCTAATAAGTTAGGACTAAAGAATAAACTAAGTATGAATAAAACCCAAAACCTAAGCGTTGAAACTCTTTTGAAAAAATTTATAAGTAAGAAAGTCGCCTAACTCTTGCTCGCAGCTAAAAGTAATTAATCAAGTAGTAATTCTTGTAATCGAAGCAAATAGGTTTAAGTACGAAGCATTTGAAGTAGTATGTTTCCGAATAATTAGTGGCTGAATCTAAAAGATCTTATCTAAAAAGTTCGATAGAAAAATTGGAACAGACTACTTAATACCTAATGAACCCCCAAACAATCAAATTATATCTGCTCTTTTTGATATTGGGTAGATCGATTGGACTATGTCAAGATGTAATTTCCCTATTGAAATGTCACTGTTTTGAATCCAGGGTAAGGCAGGGTGTTTGTCTGAAAGGACTTTAGGTAGCCTTTAAGTAAACTGGTTGCACCTGAGATATGTGGACGGATAAGAGGTGTAACGTGAACCATTTTGCTGCTACTAGGGTAACGTTAAGGCTTGCTGCACACATCCGGTTTTTCAACGTGCGGCACCGCTACGGTAACGCAAGTGCGGTCTGAGATACATTAGTTTCAATGGCCTCTCATATGCCTCCGGTGCCGCACGTCCAACTTGCGTGCAAATTGTACCGCAGTTCTCCACGGCACCGCAACTCGCCGCACATGCGTCTCAGGTCTGAAGTGTATCTTGTTTTCACAAATAAATGGATTATAAATAATAATTAATAAATGGTTGTATCCAGTAACGTATATTTTGTTGCAAAATATACTTTTTTTTTACACCAAGTAAGCGAAATAAACACGTTTTCTTCGATAGAATATTTAACGCAAATGGCGTGAAATGAATACTTTCGTCATTTCACCGTTATGTGTGCATAGTTGGGCTTCAGTGACGCAGCGGCGCCGCACGTTGAAAAACCGGATGTGTGCACTTGGCCTAAGCCTTTCACTAATACGCTTTTGTAATGTCATAAGGAGTAAATGTTTGTCGGAACAATGGACATTTTTAATATTGTTATTTTATGGTGTAAATATTTACTAGTAAATTCCATAAGTTCCTAAATATTTTGATAGTTTCAAATGACTATTCTTTGGTATTTAACTATTTTGTAATGAATCGATTGAAAACAAAATAAGTAACCGCATTCTGCTTAATACAATTTTTACTTGTACCGAATTTAGTTAGTACATTATTTGTTTTCTTAGAATTTATAATAAAAATAATACTGCTATTACAAATATTTACGCCATCTAAACTGTACATAAATATATATCTTTCATCTTTTATTTTTAAATACATTTATACAATACATTTACCATTCAGAGCGTTCATGCGTCATTATAGCCTCACACGAGCATCCACTCATTCGAATTATACCAGTTTTCTTATGAGTAATCCCTAAACAGAAGTCTTAATAAGGAAATGTCATCACTCGACAGTGATTTATATTAATCATGGGCACGGTTCTCTTTTGATGACACGACTGTGGTTTAAGTGATTGAAAGCAATAGACTAATGGTTATTGCACAGATTCAACCCGCAAGGCGGGAGAAGACGAAAATGAATTCAGGTTACGCTCGCGGTTAACTAACCGCGAAGAACAAAGTTTTCGAGCAAATGGTGGGACGTCCACGTCTTGTTGGTACGTGTGTGCATTCTCAAGAGTATCCCTAAAACCAAATTAAAATTATTTTAAGCTCGGCCTTTACCTTACTCGGAGATTAAAATTCCTTAATAGTATTTCAAATAAATCGTCTACACCCAAGTATGGCTCACCAATGTATACAAATTGGATTTTATTTTAACATTTCTCTCTGTAGGCAGTTAATGTAAGAGGCTGAGTAAGATAACATTTCCGAGCAAATGGGGAACCGTCTTGCTGGCAAACGCTCGAAACCAATTCATAGGGTGTGGGCGTGGAAGCAAAGAGGGGGATCTTACCGTCTATTTGGAACTCCTCTCGACTCTAAAGAGTATTCCTAAAGCCAAATTGAAGTTTGTTTTAATTTTGAAAACTTAGTAAACTAAAATTAACTTACCGTTCAGGTAAATAATTAACTTCAAAGTGCATCAATGACCCAGGAATTCAGGATTCTACCATAACATTTCTATCTATGTGGTAGTGAAAGTGCAGGACCGCGAAGAAACAAGTATCTATGCATGGTGGGCCGATTCTTGTTGGAACTTGTTTCTTTTATCCGAAGTATTTCTTAAGCCGAATTGAGGTTCTTTTAAACTTTTGAACATTAACTCATTAACTTATTTGGTGGTTCAAATTCCGCTACCGTATTTCAAGTAAATCGTCTACTCCAAAATAAGGCTCACCAATTCAATTGGGATTCTACTATGACATTTCTATGTGTGTGGGTGGTAAATATAAGGGACTGGTAAAAACAAAGTTTCCAAGCAAATGGGACGTTCTCGTCATTTTTAAGTAGTGAAAACTGACTCACTAACTGACTCAGTAATCAAATCTAATTTATCGTAAATAATTTATTCCAAAGTATAAAATGGCCCAGAAATTCAAGTAGGATTCTACTATAACATTTATATCTATGTAGAAGTGTCTAAGTATATGAGAAAGGAATTTGAAATAGAGATTTAACCTTACTTCCAATGATTTATCTTACAATTAAACATCTTTATGAAAACTGAACTATCAGTAGGCAAACATTGTTGTAACTTTAAGAATAGCAGTACAAAAATAGGAATTTAAATTTGAGTTAAATTCTACAAACAAATCATGGTTTAAATCTCTCTTGGTTGACTGGATTTTATGTCTCAAGGGCAATATTTCGCTGTGCTGTGCCAAACACCAAGCACGTCAAGTAATTTGAATCTCCTATAATGGATTTATATGTTAGTGATTTTGTAATACATTTAAATTTATATAAATTGAGTTAAATTCGTTAGTTTGAAATACAATTTTCGGCATTATAAGAATTCGATGTTTTTGTTCGCATTTTTTTCCTTATAAAAATCTGTACATTGTGCATTGAAATGTGACAAGAGACCGTGTATATTTCCAGTCTTGTGTAGAAGTGCAATGTATATTTAAAAAATATCACAACAATGGCTATTGAACACAAAAGAAAAGTATAGAGGAAAGGAAACAAACTACAAAGCACTATGTAATCATAAGCATAAGAACTCTAATATCAAGACTCAAAGCTATTCAAAAAAAAAATTCAAATACAATGCAGAACATGTAGATTCTAAGTATCAACAACAATTAAATCTGTACCTCGGAGGCTATGTCAACAATAAACATTTCCAGGAGAACAGTTTTAAGATGTTTCTCCTACTTTTCCCTCAATTACTATGTTATTTATTTGGAAAAAGTAATAATAAGTATGATTTGTTGATAAAACGTTGATTTTAGTCATAATTTTATGAAAAACGTTGGACAGCTTAATTATTAAAAGTCCATTTTCAAAAGTTGGCCAAAATGTCATATGCCTCCCAGATACAGATATAAACAATGTTAAGTGTAAACAATCCTTTAACCTTTCGTTAGTCATGGGTATCCTTAAGCAAATGAGATCACGGTATAATCTACGAGGGAATAGAAGGTTTTTTTTTCTGGTTTTACGTGCATTAATAATAAAAATTTCAAGAAATGTGTACCTCATTTCAGGTCACTAAAACATTAACTGCAAAATATGCATTATTTAAATTTATCTATAGTGAATTTTTACTTACTCTTTTCATTAAAAAAATTAGTGAAAATCATATAATGCACCTGCCAAGACCAGTGCATTATAATAGCTTTACTGCAGTAATTTCAAATTCATAGATGGACAATCTCTAGTTCTTATGTCTCAAAGTCAGAAGTGCAAACGAATCACGAAAGCGTTCACAGAGCAATTAAGTTTTTGTTTTCAAAATCATTATGTTTGATTTATTGAGTTGGGGTTTATGGCACAGTTGGGATGTTTGTTAAATCTGCGTGAAACATAAGACAGACATCGTCAAATAAATAGACAAACACAAATGAAGTTTTGTTTGTAGAAGAGAGAGATATAACCAGGTTAAGTCAAAATTACTATGATACTCTTGTTTAGAAGAGAAATCAAACTAACAAAGTACTTCTTTAAATTTATACACTTTTTGAATTAATATATGGTAAAGGTGCTATATTTTGGTGTTATGTTGTTTAAACGGTCATTAAATTCATTGTTTTTATGAATGTAAAGCACCTACACGCAATTATTTTTGTCCCACCTGAATCTACAAAAAGTTTAAATTCCAATTTAAATTCATGATAAAAACAAGGAAATTATCAAATGATTTTCATCCGAGTCATTTTCATCAGGATTCCATTATTTTAAAATGCATAGAAAGTAATAAATAATAAAAATTTGAATAGAGGTAATTTGGTTTTTGATACATGGAAGAATATGAATTTCATGTAAAATTCATGCATCATCTAAGCCATCGAGACGACTAATCTATATAAAGGAAAATGAAGGTGCATATTTTTAATACTTTTATCTTATTTTAATTTATTTATTCGTGTTTTATAATTATAAAGCACATCCACTGGTTTGTAGGTCCTGGCGTTTTACTTTTATACGAGTGCTAATACTACGTTCAACCGAATGATTATATTTTTATTGGATTTTGGATCCCTTGAGAATACTTTACAGTAACTTATTACATGGTCTATACAGAATAAGTCTGTCCGTTTGTGCTTTTTCATGTGTTTATACTCTTCTTCTTCTTTCTAATCCCACTGATCTGGATCAGATCAGGTCCATGAGTCCCTCCGCCCTCAATCTCCCTAGAGCCACACCAGGGCTACGCAGTAGGTCCTCCCGCGCTAACGCAATGCATCTTAGAAAATGCTCGGCGGTGGCCTCTCTTGTGTTGCATTTTGTACAATTGGGGAAGATTTTGTTTCCCCGGGAGAACCTTAGAGTCCTAAGGTGCCCAGTTTTGAACCTAGATAAAGCTGCCTGGACCCGCATTTCACCACTAAAGCTCAAAGCACCACCAGGACCAGGGCTACATCATGAAAGAAAGGGAAAGGAGAACGGCTTCTGTTGGTAGCTAGCTACCTTGAGCACCCGAGGAAGGTAGAAGTCCGACTTTGCTCTGTTCACCTGCCTAGCATTAGCTGGATATAATGGAATGGCCTTCACTCCTTGGGGGGCCCTACCAGAAGCAAACTCCCGACGTACTTCGCCCATTCCATCCAGGGTCACCCCCCCCCCGCCACGTTGAAGCCGCCAAGCAGGACATTGGGGGTTATACTCTACCCTACAATAATGGACCGGACGCCAGCGGATCTGCATAAAATTCGACTTCTTGTTTGGGGGTGTTTTTCGTGGTATGGCTTGGGACCAGTGCATGTTGTTCCTGGTCAATTGAACGCCGACGCCTGCATGAACATTTTGGACAGTCAGGTTCTTTTTACGCTCTGGCAATTTTATGGAATGGACTTATGTTACTTCCAGGACCACAAAGCTCCATGTCACATTGTAGCCTTTCTCAAGCAGTGGTATCAAGATATAGATGTAAAACGTCTTCCCTGGCCTGCTCAGAGTCCCGAACTAAACCCCATAGAACATTTGTGAGGCGCATTAGAGCGACGCTTGCGGAGTAGGAAACCCCGTCCGAAATCTACAGCTGAGCTGGCGACCTTCTTGCAGCAGGAATGGACACAAATATTCATAGCTGTGTATAAAAGCCTTGTTGAAAGTACGCTCAGAAGGGTTGCTAGCGTAATTGCAACACGTGGGGGACCATCCCCTATTAAAACATGCATTATTTCCCTTATACCACCACATCTTGCTGTCAGGTCCATAATTGTAGGGTAGTGTATGTATTTGCATTGCAATAAAATAATTCAACGTATCTTCATAAAAATTTTATGTTTTGTAAAATTTATTGTAATTTTTAGAGAATACATTACTTAACGTTACTGTCTCTGATTTTGTGACCAGCTGAAAGAGTAACGAAAAATTTGTCCAGGCAGTACTGGCTTGTACAAAGCGGGCTGGTGCATGTTAAATCTGTCGTGGCGTCAAATGTCCTCACGTTGGTGTGGAAGTTTGGTGAGTGATGTGTCAGCTTACGTGTTATTTCGTCATCTGATCGTAGTTGAAAATTACGTGGCGTTGTTCACGGATCTTGCACTTGGGGATTGATCGCAGTCCGTCGCCAATATAACGAGATATTCTATCATACAAGATCTGGTTAGGTATTGTTTGTTACAAGATACCTTGTTGAGGTAATACGCAGGTAATATACAGTATTGAAAATTCCGTACTAATTTGAGGTGGGTTTTTAATGCAAATAACCCAGATGGAATGCGAAGATTTTCCATAAATACTTTCGCATGCCACATTACAGTGTTAACATTTGATTTATAGTAATTTTTAATTGAATTCATTCAGTGGAATTTCGATCGTGGTACTATTTTCATTCTTATTATTATTGTTTCAACAATATATATATATATATATATATATATATATATATATATATATATACTCTAAAACAAAAAAAATCGACGCACCAAGAAGGAGTTGTCCGCTGGAAACAAAAATTGGTGGATAGGATTATTATGTACAGAATAGAAAATGATTACAATTTCAGAACAATTGAATGATTTATTTCAGAGTTACAGTAACGAGCTCAATAATGTGTTGACCCGCCTCTAGCCTGGATGCAAGCTGCCACACGGAGTGGCATAGACCGATAAAGCTCAAGGATGGTCTCCTGTGGTATTTCTTTCCAAATTTGCTCCAATTGTCGGACTACGTCATCAACATTCCCTACGGGATGCAGTCGCCTTCCTATCATATCCCAGACATGCTCGATGGGAGAGAGATCTGGTGATCTGGCTGGCCAAGGAAGTGTTTGACAAGCTTGAAGACAGTTCATAGCAACACGTGCCGTATGTGGTCTGGTATAAAAGTATTTTTTATACAAAAGTAAACTACGTAAATAGATGATAGCTGAATTAGCATCGGAGTTAAGCAACACAACGGATTGTTGGCGACAGTTCGGATCAGTCCCGAGAGGACAGATCCGAAAACATCTCGTAATTTTGAACTGCGGCTACATCTGAGCAGGTCGCCCATTCTCCAAAATTGTACAGTATGTCAATATGAGGATATTTGAAACCAACAACAGATATAAAGTGCACCATCCCCCACGTACGCGTCGGTCTAAGGCTGGATAGAGTTTTGAGACTGCAACCCTCTGGTTGACAATCCTGGACTTTACCATCTAGGCTAAAACTATACTGTAAATTAATGCTTTTTAGTGATTTTGCGAACGTGTTAAAATCATATTCCAAAGACAATTCAAGTGACTTCACGTTCAGAACACGTATAGTATGACGTTGCACTAAAAATCAACTACCACAACCTTTAAATGAAAAACTTATATTGAGTGCTTGAACTTAATTTCGGAATGCATTTATCTATAAGTAGGTAAACAGACTATATTAAGGTTTTATTTATTTTTTATTTAAGCATCAGTCTAAATCTTTTCTGCTTCATCTTCGTCTCCTGAAAGTGATTTAACTTTAATGGATTTTTCGACCGCAAAGCAGCTGCTTCTGGATGCATCGCTGACTTTGTCTTCTATTTAAATGGTGCGTTCTATAAATCTGATATCGAAATTCAATTCTGAGCAGGATGGAGTAAGAAAAGTTCTCCGGTGCAAAGAAATTTCGATAAACCAATTTCATACTAGATGATTTTAAAAAATTGAATTCTCTTATAAGAATCCGGTCTAACACGGTTTGGAATTTTTTTTAAAAACGTACATGGCCTTTCTTACTTAGATGATCATTTAACTGATGGTGCCTATACAGACTGCAAAATCTTAAACACAAATAGTACACTATCAAGTAAAAAACCAAAATTATCATTTATAGGTAAGTGAAGGAGTGATGGCGCACTAGAAGAGATGTGCAGAAGCTATAACTCGGTTACTAGAAGAGGAATGGTTACTGGAAGAGGAATGATTACTGGAAGAGGAATGATTACTGGAAGAGGAACGGTTAAATCTGTCTTTTAATTAGAAGGCTTCAGAAAATTTAATGGGGAAAGTTGTGTTTCGTTCTTATTTAAGCAACAAATTTTATTATCGTTTGAAGAATAGTAAGTTCGAAAAAGGTTTTGTTATAGTTTAAAAATATGCTTTTACTTCAGCATACTTTTAAAAATCGTTATTTCAGTTGCTTATGTGTCGAGTAATAGTAAATTATGTGATATCGACGTATTACTAATTTTTTGTTTTAGAGTTCGAATTTGACACACGTTTAACATGTTTATAGGAATTTTAAAGCCTCAAAAGCTTTAAAAACTGGAATTTATATTTTGATGAAAAACAAGATTGTTTAAGAACTATAACAATTCATTACACACTAGTAACATTAAAGAACATCCAAAATTGCAAGACATTTTTTAACTAATCAAATGCATTAAATTATATACTATTATATTTATTAAGCGTATAACAAAATATTTTTTATGTTTATTGGTGGAAATTTTATTAAATGTCTTAAGTTGAATACTTTAAATGCATGTATTATAGTTGAGCTCATTTATAGCAAGTACAAAACCAATCAGAACATTCTGTCATTAAATCCAATAGTTTACAAAAACCAAGCTTTCAAAAATATAATACCAAAAAAATCCTTTTTATTTATTTTTTAATTGAGGAAGAGTAAGGAGAACGTGGCAAATTTGATTTGTATTTTATTATTGGCTCCTTTTGGTTTTACTTTTCAATCGATAAAAAACATTATCATTTGCACCTCTTCTTTCAAACCACTGCAATTTTCAGCGCATTCAAAGGCCAAAGAGTATGTGAGTGGGAGATGCTGTTTAAAATTCCTCGTCTTCTTAACGATCATCTTCCATTTCATTATTTTCATCCGGCTGCTTGGGATTATATTCCAACAACTATATTTGGAGTTGGTATGTAAGACGTTATAAATTCACTGCCGAGATATGTTTTCTAACTTGGAATTATTCATTGACTGCTCGATGACTTTAGGTGGATGGAAAAGAATTGCAAGAGGTGAATTGTCGAACAATGTTGTCTGTATACGAGTGAGCAAAATTATACCCTTAAGTGAGTTTTTTTTTTTTTTTTTTGGGGGAGGGGGGGGGGGTTTGGTACATTTTATTTTTCTTACACTAATTGCATTTGTTATTGAATCAGATCACGCAAAAGCAGCTCATGCGGCTAGAAGGTTGCAAATTCGAAACAATCCAACTAAAGACCGTCGTGTCCATAGGGGCTGGTGCACCACTATCGTGGCCTCAACTGTCCTCACGTCTGCGTGGTGTGGACAATTGGAGAGTGGGGTGCCAGTTCAAGTGTATCTTGACATATGAGAGTGGTTCAAAATTACAAATTGCCCTCCGATATTTCACATAGAATTTTATCCCTGACCGTCACCAATGGCCCATTGTGTTGATCCAATACGATGGTAATTCAAATACATGCCTTTTAATGCATATGAGATCCCATGGTAAATTACAATAATCTAATCTGTGCCGTAAACAACTCGTAGGTTGCAGGTGCAGTTAGCCATGAGCCATGGTGAGCCCCAAGCACTGGAGGATAGTCAAACGCTATGATCCTGACAGGGGATTTGACAACCAATATAAAAATAATGAATTTTCAGTTAATAGCATTGAAGTACTTTAACCGTCCTAATGATTAGCGTGACGAGGTATCTTATCATTAGGAATACAACTAAGAGATCTTGATAGACACGGTATATCGTAATTAGAAGAAAACTAACCAGAGCTTGATTTTGTCATCATCAAAATATCGACAGTATCTTGATAACGATATATCTCGTCATTAGTAAAATTGGTTCGATCTTGTTGGACCTTGTTGTAAAATTGGTTGTATCTCGTCGGGACCATTTGCAGGATTATTTACCATCTTCTTTAATTGGCATACAAGATAGAGCAACACGTATTACATAGTCATCCACTTCCCGTTATATTCTTCATTATTGAATGATGAATTCCACATATAACACAACACCATGGTGAGTTTTAAGAAAACGCATCTGCTGAGCCTTTTGGTACACACTGCAAACTATTTTATTCCGATGCGGAGAGAAGCTGAAGTGACAGATGACCTGTCACTATTGGGAAAGGAGCCCAAAGTCTTTAAGGGAGGACCACTCGAGTTGATCGATGAAAACCACTGGAGAAAGATTGTGTGTTGCGTGTATCCCTTTTTGTTGAGATTTCTGGCAAGAGGATCTGATGGCAGAGGACAACCCAGAAGCCAATTTTTGAAGGAGAGGAATTGTGCCACTGGGACTGCAACTTCCAAAGTGTTGCACAACGGCAGGACTGAGGTGAGTTGATCGGTATTCGTTCAGACGTGAGATGACTCCAGAGTTACAAACAGGTATTACGAATTTGAAGGAATGCGGCAAAGAGATGGATGATATTCTCAGGAAGAGTCAGGGAGACTGATGCTTCATCTTGTATCTCATCTTTATGTATGGGACGTAAATTCATATCGTTCAAAGGAGCTGATAAAGGCCCTACACGGAGGAGGTTCACTTGAACCCTGGAACTGGTTACTGAGTTTTGCCAGAGATCCAGACAATGTGAAACGGTTTCAGAACCACACATGCTAACCTCCAGAAAAAAAAATACAGAAATTTCCTTCGACTTAAAAACCAATGCAGAACTGCCAGAATTGCAGAGGCTATACCATTTCTTCATTTATTTTTATTTATTTTAGTATAATAATTTTCGTAAATATTAATTATTTTTTATTTAATGCATTCCGCATTTGGGGTATTGTAGAAGAGTTTCATGTTGTTCCTTCGAGAAATTTGATGTTTACTTTCTCTTGTCATAGGGCAAATTTAGGAAATTAAAGTGTTGTAAGTCGTTTGTTTTGTTTCATTTATGTCAGGATGCGCAGCTTGTTTGTATTTCATAAAATGTCGACTTCACAAAAACGTGTTTCATTGGAGACTTCTTGGCAACAGTAAAAACATCTAAAATGTTGCCACAAAACCATTGAAACTGCAACTGTGCTCTCTTATTAAGAATATGTTCCGAATGCGTAATAGGGATTCTCACAACAGTACAAGTGTATGTGAGGTAGTTCGATGTAGGGTAGGCTTGTTCACCCCGTCTTTGTGTAGTGAAATTAATAGTTGTTTAAAGGGAATATTGAATGGTCGTGTTAGTTGTATACTGTTCTCATCTATAGTAAAATAAAAGCATATTCATCCTAAAGTTGCTCTCATTTTACATCTAACACTATGTATAATATTACATCCATCGAACTTCTAATGAAACAGACAGAGCATGTGGGAGGGGTCACCGTCGTAAGATATCAGAAGGGCAAGTCACGCATGCTTAGGAATTTGCTTTAGGCCTATTTTCTAATTGCCTGTCGAAGACCTGCGTTTAATTACGCTGAATAAGCACTCTCTCCAATCAATAATCTGTCCCACATTAGTATTCACGTTTTTCCCACAACCACGTGACGTATCTTCAAACAGGGGGGGGGCAAGGGAAATAACAGATATATGCTTGCTTGTAGTACATACATCTGAGAGATCGATTCATGAAAAAGTCGATGATTACATGGAACTAAGTTACAACTTTATATGCTACACATGCCCGATATAAATACTTCGCACACTTATGCTCTTTTATTGCCAAGTTGTACCAATGCCACACAAACCGTACTCGTTTTGTAAGTGTGATGGTTGAATACTTCCCGGACAGACCTCGTACAGTTGTACAAGTAAAACATTGAGAATTAAGAATATGCTATTGAGGGACTTGTAAACGTACTTGGTATTAAAGCCCACAGTTCAAGTGTGGGGATTCTAGAGTTAATATTGTCAAAGCCTAATGTGTTTGAATCAGCAACTGAAACAGTTTACTAATCAAAATATAGAGAAAAAAATGATAATGTAGTACTATTGATCAGAAATATGTTTTCTTTTGCTCATTAATATGGCTAATTAGGAACTGAATTCTACCTTGCGAAAAAAATCTCTAAAAGTATGAGACATCACACTTCAATACAACAGATTAGGCGCACAAAATCTAAGATATATAAAATAATAAAATTATTTCCACTGTCGGCACATCTCATAGGACATGTTATTAGTTTTAAGTAAAATATCACTAAGAGAATACACGTTTGATATAAGTAATAGGATGTACGGTGTATAATTAAAATGAGAGTATTTTTAGAGTGAATATATACTTTTATTTTACTATGGTTGAGAACATTATGGAACAAACACGGCATTTCAATGTAAACTTGAAATAAAAATTATTATCATAATACACAGACAGGGTACAGTTCGTCCACTCTGCATCTAGTGCAAAAGGCTTATTTACACTTGTGGGTTTTCCAAATCCGTTGTATTCGGATCCGTCAAACCAATAAACAATATTGTTTTCGATAAAAAAAAATTTGGTGTCGTAAAATTCAGTTGGAATTCTTGTTTCTATGTATGATATGAAACATGCATGTTACAACTGAAATTTGTATTGAATATGTAGAAAAAAAACTCAGTTGGTCTTAAAATACATCAATTTACTAACTCGCAAAAAAGAAACAGACTTACACCATTACTTTCAAGTTCCATAAATACCCTGAAAGCAGGGTCCAAACACTGCCTTGTCACAGGCATGACTAATGTTCTTAGATTGTTCTTAAAATACACCTCTCAAGTTCTGAACATTAGAAAATGAGAATGCACGTGAAAAACACTGCATATTTATGGAAAGAAAGTTATTTTCAGTGTAAGTGAAATATATCTCCATTTCGCGATCAGCAGATCACGAAATTTTCTATAAAATAAGAATATTTAGAAGAATAAGAATATTTATTTATAATTTATTAAATTACAATGTGAAACTTTTGAAATTCCTCAGGAGATTTTTTATTTAATTACCAATACTCTAATCCCATTTAAGTAACCAAGCAATTATTTTATTTGATATGTAGATTTTCTGTGTTGTAATTTTTATTTTTTTATTTATTTGAAATTTTTGTCTTTTTATCAAGCAGGTATAAAAAGAATATTATCTCCATCGCAGAATTGTAACTGGTTTTTACTTAAATAGCTTAGGTTTTGTCTCTTATTTTGTCGTCTAATTTATACCAATAGCAACATTTTATGTAAAATTGTTTTATTTAACTTTTTACATTACATTTGAAGACTAGCTGGATTACATCCTTCTATGATTAATGTAACTTTCAGATTAGTTCTTTGGTCAGTTTAATTTAGTCTTCTTTCATACCCTGAAACCCTTCTATACAAAACGATTAATATTCAATGATTTTTTTTGGGGGGGGAGGGGGAGATTTTGTTTTTAAAATCATTGAAATTACATCTATGGGGATCCACTGCTATCTACTACAAACATCGCTGTTAATGACCAATGTCTTAAGAGCGAGCTTAATAATTATCAAGAAAAAAGTTTATAATTTGAGACTAGAATATACACTATTGTTTGTGAAATTGCAACACCATGAAGTAGGCATGCAAATTAAACGAAACTTGCAGGAAATGCAAAACAGGTTAGAAAATGTAAATGATTAGAATTATAATGCGATCACGCATGTGTGGGCCCCGAGTAACACCCGTTTAAACTTCAAGGTGAACCGTCTATAAAAACACTGTAAATGTGCTTTGAAATATGTGCATCGTTGTTTGACTGCTGTAAATGATTGATTAAAATTCAATACGCCTCATCAAAAACGCAGAGTGCCATACGAGCAACTAACGGAGTTCGAATGGATCCGCATTAGAGACCTCCATGAAGATGGACTTTCATATCGTGAAATCGCCACTCGCACAGGGCGTAATGCCTCAACAATGACACGTGTGTGGAAGAGATGGACCATGGAGATCCGGACAAATCGAAACCCCGGAAGTAGGCAACGCAATATGGCAGTCACCTCTTTCACATGGCGGCAACAAACCGTACAGCGTCCTATAATGTGTTGGTCTACAGGTGTGTCATTGCCTGCCCCACAGTTCGTAGACGTCTGCTGCGCCTTGGGATACGTGTAAGTATTCCTCTGCGCAGGATTCCCTTGACGTTGAATAACCAACTCCCCCGGTAACAATGAGCTCACCAACACAGCCAATGTCGTACCGTGATTGTCAACAAGTCATCATCTCAGATTAGTCCCACTACAATAAGGAGTACAACGATGGACGCGTAATCATCAGACGCTACAGAGGTTAACGCCTTCTCCCGGAGCGTCTTATTCAGCGTCATACTGGACGAACGTCTGCCGTTATGGTCTGGAGCGCCATTGGATATCATGGGCGAGATCCCACCTACTCTAAATTGTGGGGACCTTGAACAGCGGGCGCTACATCGTCGTGTTTCCCGGGTCCTAACTCTCCTGAAACGCATTCCCGGAGCTGTATTTCAGCAAGACAATTGCACATCCACATGTTGTTTGAAATGTTCAGTTCTTCTTCAGTGCACGACAGGTTCCACTTCTTCCATGGCCTTCACGTTCCTTGGATATGTCGCCCATTCAGGATTACATCTTTCGGCGATTTGCTCCTGATCGGGCCATCTAGAACGCCATTCCTCAACATGACTTTAAGAATCTGTTTGATTCGATGACACGACGTGTACAGGCTCTCTACGCTGAGCGTAACGGCTGCACAAGATATTGATTTTCGGCTTTATTTTTCTTTTATTGATCTGTAAATTTGATCGTTTTTTTAAACCACTATAAGTAATACCCGAAATACATGTCATTTATTTCTGACGATTCTTTTATAGTGCTGTTTTTTTTTCACAAACAGTATTGTACACACATTTTCAAAACTGGTTATACCTTTTAGAAAATTTCGTTTCAATTCGTATTAAATCACGCGTGTGGCTTATGTGGTTCCAATAAATAATAATTTAATAAATTTTCGATGCATCTGTTGAATAACTTATTTTGCAGAGTACAATAAAAGCGAAATTAAACTAGAGAGGTTTGGATTCCAACTTTTATCATTAATCATTTAGTTTGAATAAAACCGAAAACTCCTAACTAAGAGTTGATTCTCACGATAAGGCAGAACTTCTTCTATTTAATCAAACTACAGCTCTCAAAGTTCCGCAACCATCATCGCAATTAATTTTTTGGCCGAAGGAAAATTTTTATTTTACTTTTTTTATTTTTTTTATTTATAACTACTTTTTGAAAGCCCGAACACTTTTATATACATTTTTTCGCTATTTGTGTAGACGAGGTGATCACCTCTACTCATAACAGGAACAACCACCAACATCCATGAGTTTTAAAACCAGGACTTGAACCAGGAACATACTGGGTGGCAGAAAAATACTGTTGATACACAGAAATGATGACAATATATATTTAGTGACTTTGAAATGACTCAAAATAGACTTTAAAAAGTTTTTAGTGTACAATTAAATCTATACTAAGATATGTTTATTTCATCCTCCGCATATTGTTGATTCCTAAACAATCTAGATAACGTGTTAGTTATTTTTACCTGTTCAACTTAACAATCACTGCAGCAATGAATGAAATAATTCAGAATTTTAACATAAATACCAACGATTCTACTTAAAACTGGAATTAAAAAAATATATATCAAACAAGGTACTAAATTAAATTAAATTCAGGTTATTCAATTTATCGTGCAAACTGCTACTTAACTTTTAACTAAGCTTTAAGAAATAAAATTCCTCTTTGTATCACAATATTAAAATAAATAAGCGTTTCATTTGTAATGAATGAAAGAAGTGGTGTTAAAAAGTAAGAAATGGCAAGGTAGTTATTTTATCCCTCATTCAAGCTATAGACTTTCCTCCTGATGTTTATTTTTCTGCTAAAGTAAATATAAAAGTGAGGGAAGTTCAACTCACGACAAATTTGGAGTCCTTAGAAATGACAGATTATCTCAAGGAGAAAAATAAACGATAATCTATTTTAGCAGAGTGGTGCTCTCAGACACCCTTCACGCATTTTCTGGTTTTAAATATAGATTTAGTGTTTGCTTTGATTGATATATTTGATACTCTTGCCTTTGATAAAATCAGAATTTAATTGGTTTTGAAACAGTGCATACCACCAATTTATATTTCGTTCTACTCTAAAAAAGTGAGCAAAAAACACAAAAACACATCTATGGTATATAATGCATCTCATTTTATCCTACGTTTAAAATTGAGATGCGTTATTGATCCTTTTGTTTGCAGTTTCTTACAAACATTAAATAAATTTTCAAGCATTCTTGTGAGAAAAATCTTATAGCTACTGAAAAAGTACGGTATTTTTAAATTTTAAAACAAAATTCAGGAATGGCATGGAATTGTACCTATAAGTAAATTGGGCACTACAGTAGTTCGGTTAACTCTTAAAATTCAGGTTAATAAAAAAATGTTAAGTTGTATTGATGGCATTTATAATGTATTGGATCCTGTTTTGGAGAGTAAATCACTGACAGCGAATTGACGAAAAAATAATCATTGAAAGCTGAGATACAAGATAGCTGTACTTTTGACCTTTATTTCTGTTACACATTTTAAAATATAGTAATGTGAGATATCTAGAACTCGTTATTCAAGCAAAACACATACTCAACAGAAATTATTATGAAGGTAACATTTAAATAAATTATACCTTGTTGTCTAAATGTATGACAAAGATAAATATAAAGCAGTATATAGGTCTTGCCTCATAACTAATAGTGCCTGTCTACCGACCGGTAGGTCCATGTTTCGAATACCGGTTTGTAAGATTATGGATGTTTGATTATCCTTGCTTGTAACTGTGATTTAACCGTTGGGTGTCCTTTAGCAAATAGCTCCATTTCTCCTCTTTTAGTACGAAAGTGGTTAAAGAACGGGTATTAAAAGAGTTTTTAAGACCTAATTTGGATTTGGGGGTTAGTTATCAAACCTTCTGGGAGGATTGAATTATTGGTTATTTCTCAATGTTATTTTGGATGTATTTTAACTATCCAAACATTCTAATGTTTAAAGTAGCAACTGTGGCTCAGTGATATTTATCTACTACACTAGCAACCTGCGAGTTGTAAGTGGCGTAAGTTCAATTCCTATAACTTACCATGGTTATATGTTTATCTTCTGTGTCGGTAAAACTTCTTTATGTATATATGTCTATTACTTGACGTTTCCTCAAGTTCGGCATAGCTCGGCCAAATATGGGCCTTGAGCAATAAATCTCAATAAATCAAGTTTACGATATTGACCCTTTATTGTGTGGCTCCAACGAGACAATTATCGACCATGTTTAAGTCAATTAAAAAAAATTTGATGAGACCTACTTATGAGAAGAGTACCATAAGCAAAAGCTTAAATCGTGATCTCCAAGGATGATCACCCCAGCAAAATGTTATCACTTACATCGCGTTGGGAACTGAACGATAATTGTATGACCATAATCTACCCTAAAGAATTGTGGAACCGATTTCATTACGTTACCAACATTCCATCAATTTCACTAATAGACTTTCAAAATCACGGGACTCAACTATCGACACGAGGAAACTGGATTACACTTGACGTTGTCTACCTTGTGTTCAGCATAGTTTTGACCAAATAGGGTCGTTGATAGACACAATCCAAATTAAACTAATGTTGAGAATATTTTCTACAGGAAGGTAGGATTGATCAATTGTTTGTAAAGGTAGGTAGATAAAATAACGTCACACGTTATAAACAAAACTGGCTATTGGAAACGGTCCGGGTTCATTCTCAAATGTAAAGATCCGAGGTCATTTTTAACCATGGTCAGATGACTAACGCAACATCTGAGCCGGCACACCTCTCCAAACCTCCACGACATACCAACGTGAGGACATTTGATCTCCCAACACATTTAACGAGCCCTATCCTCCACATACATGTGTTTGGTTGGATCAAATATCAAACTAGCAAAACCTAAGGTTGCTGCTACTCTTGTAACTGGGCTTTTGGATCTTTCCCTTCGGAATAGATTCGGAACGGTAATCAATAACCCGTTGTGTTGATCAAATGCGACGTATAAATTCTACTTACTTACCTCTAACCGGGCAACTATGGGCCGCTGCTAGTACAATTTGTCCTCAAGAAATCCAAAGGCAATATGGTTGAGAATCAGTGACGTGAGTAAATTAAAAATATCCCCGAATACCCCAATACACATTCCGGGATAAATTTCAGATGTGGTTTCATGATGTTTTCTGCGGTCAAAGAAACAACTTAAAGCGTCACTCATCATTTTATCCTCTTTTTTACGGGCCAGTGAGCTTTCAAACTGCTGAGCGGAAACCGATGCTCGCAGTTGATTGAGCGACTACTCGCCGTTTCTATGGTGAAAACAAACAATTTTTTTAATGCCACTCCCTCCACAACAGTGAGAATGAAAAACATATTTCCTCCTCCAAGGGTGGGACGTGGATGAAATGCAAAATAAAAATAGCGCGCGTGCTTTGTTTAAGTTGGGTACCGTTACAAAAATATGTGGGTGAATGAACTTTTTTGAGGATCCCATTGGTCAATTGTGCAATGAAACATTTCCAACTGGGGATGAAGAGATGGAGTTTGCATTACAATGAACTAGTAATAAAAAGGGTGGTCTGATTCCCCTGCATGCACAGTCATATCTAGTTAACCAAGGAAACCTATCTTATCATTATGACAGAGATGCCAGTGCATGGTTTTGCCCGCCTCTTGGAAGAATTGTGTAGGGTAGGCTGAGCTAAAGTCGCACTGAAACAACATAGCGGGCTATTGGCTATGGTTCGGGATCAATCTCGAAGGGAAATATCTCGGAATTTGATCAGCGTCCGATAACGAGATGAACATCTGAGCTGGCATCCCACTTTCCAGATTGCAGTACCATGCCAATGTGAGGACAATTGAGACCATGACAGATTTAACGCGCACCAACCTCTCGTATACGATAGAATTTAGGTTGGATCGGGTTTCGAACCCGTAGCCCTCGCTGATCCACTATTCTTTCATTCGTGCTATAGTGACACCAATTGTTAAGGGTGATTTGGTACTGAACAAGTGTAATTCTTCGTAGAAAATAATTGGTTTTTAAAATGGTAAGTAGCTATTTTAATTCACGTCGCACTGGAACAACACAATGGGCTATTATTGACGGTACGAGACCGAACTCAAAGGTGAAGGATATTTTGAACCATGGTCAGATGACCAGTTTCAAAATTAAAATTCATTCCTGAGCTGGCACCCCACTCTCCAAACTACTACTACGTAAGGACATTTGAAGACACGACAGATTAAACATGCACCAGCTCCCTTCGTACGCGAGGTCTTTGGTTGGATTTGAACTCGCAACCCTCCGTTTGCTAAGCCGTTACTCTTCCAACCAGGTTACACAAGCGAGTGGGTTTTAAAGTAACTAAAATCGCATTTGGACATAAGTTGCATTTTAAAATTCTTACAATTTCCATCCGGTATCAGAAAAAGTAATAACAACACTTAGAAAATATTCGTTAAATGGGATAAAAAGAATTAAAGAATATATATTGTTTTTGTAGCTCAATGATTGCAAATGCATGGATTTTATCTCATACTAGCCATTGCGTGATTAGACCGGCGTTGTCCGGGCCCGTGGTGTAAGATATCTATCCGGTGTAAAATTTTCTGCAGATTTCGAATCCGTTGAAATTTTTATTCTATCTTTAACGATACCGATTTTACAAAAAAAAAACTGAACAATGCCAGTCAAAATTTTTTTTTTTTTGCTTACCTTCGCTGAAATTAGGAGAGCGCAGGAAAAGTAATCTGCTTAATATTGTAACGCGAATGTTGGCATGACGTCACATTCACTTGCGAAAATATAAAAGATCTTCCATTAAAAAATTTTATTAATTAAAAAAAATTATATATTTAGGTATCGATTAAAATTTGATCAATTAAATCAGATTTCAAAACCCTTGAAATTTTAACGGTCTACGAGATAGAAAAAAAGAACGGAAAAAAAAATTTAGAATCTGTTGTATTTAATGCTGTTACCATTCCAAAGAAAACAATAATAATTAAATTTCATTAAATTAATTCATTCTAAAATAATTTTTTTTTTGAATTTTTAAATTCGCCGCGAACCAAAAATTGCAAAAAATTTGGACTTCCTGTGTGCCAAATTCCATTACTGTAAGCGCCATAGATTCATCAGAACTTTGCGTGCTGAAAACAAACAGACAAACACTTCCTTTTAAAATAGTAGAGATTCCAAGCGCAATCAAAGACAGGATCACTGTCTTGAAGCATGATCTGGTGACAAGGAGTCCGTATTCAGCAACAATACAGAAGATGCGTAACCAGAACCTAATGCTTTTCACACAGGCCATAATTTCATATCATCAATGTAATATATAGGTATGTAGGTATTTTAATCAATGTCACACTGGAGCAACACAATGGACTATTGATGACGGTCCGGGATCAATCACAAAGGGAAATATTCGTGGACAATACCCGATTTTTAAACCACGATCAGATGTCGAGGCAGATGGAGCTGGCACCCCACTCTCCAAACTTACATACCACGGCAATGTGCGAACATTTTAGGCCACGTCGGATTTAACGTGCACTAGCCCCCTTTGTACATGACAGTAACTGGCTGGATTCGAACTCCAATCCTGCGGTTGCTAATCCGATGCTCTTCCAATTAAAGTAACATAGGGTTAATGGTTTTGTGTGGGGTAATTGTGGTATCTAATGCATGAAAAACCTAAAAAGCCAATCAGGTAACACATTCAGCCAACGCAAAGACTATCGGACATCATGCAGTGATCAGACGCGTACTATATAGGTGAGAGTAAGGTAAGGTAATTTTAATTAACGTCGTACTAGAGCAATACAACGAGCTATTAACGACGGTCCGGGATCAATCACCTAAAATAATGATATCCCCGAGGCAACACCTGAGCTACAACCTTACGCTCCAAACTTCCACACCAACTCAACATGAGGACTTTCGACCACGACAGATTTAAGGTGCATCAGCCGCCTCTACACCATACGCTTACAAATAACATTTCACTGACCTGGATGCGAACCAGTAACCTTTTGATCTAGAGGCTAACACCGTAACCACAAGACCGGTTGGTCGGCTTGTATATCGGTGAGAAGTGCGGTAGGTTGAGGTAGAAAGTATAAAGTTGAAATCGAAACTAATGTCCGCAAAGATTTGAGTCAAAAACAAAACTACGCTACAAAAAAACTACGGTGGTGGTCTCGAGAAGAACTATCTTGTACTACTCAAAACTGAACAGTGATAGACAAGATATCTCATCATTGGTAGATAACTAAATAGACCAGAACGTGGTCGTCTCATAAAAAATCGTGTCATCATAAAAAAACGTCAATATCTTGATGGTGTTTGATGGTACAATGTTTTCAACAGGAGGTGCTGGGCTTTATAATGGACTATTGGTGACGGTCCGGGATCAAACCCGAAGGGAAGATACGAGGAAAACACCATGTAAATTTGAAACACGGTCAGATGAAGATCCATATAATTAATATTTGTTACTATACTCGTTGAGCAATGGAAGACCAAAATTTTTCCGGATATTTTATGTTTGGGGGATTTATGTGTACTAATTCATTAATTAAAGCAGATTCATTAAGTTGAAGATCTTAGTAACTAAAACACACGAGAAGGAAAGCACTGCTTGTGGCGTTCGAGAAGTGTTTTAATTTTACCATCAAGCGATGCGTTTGGTTAATTTTAACGTGGTTTTATTTTGTTTCTTCCTTTGATGCACAAAAAATAGACACACACACACGGAGACTCATAGTTCGCTTCAAAGCGTATTCTATCAAAGGATTTCGAATAATTTTTATTGAAGACCATATGGCCTCAAGGTCTTCAGACTTGTTTAAACTTTTAATTTTCTTCACTAAAAACTTCTGTATTTTCTATAATTAAACGTATGTTATGCAAATGTTATTCACACACGATTGAAACCGAAATATTAAGTCTATAAAAATTTTGTTTTTAAACTAGCAACTAACTTTGATGATGTTAGACACTAGAATACAGGTATATATTATAATATTTACTTCCAGCACATTAGTTTTACTCTTCTTAAGCTGTAATTTTGTTTGAATTTGCTGAGGAATAACCTGACTGTGACACTTTTATGAAAACAAAGGAGATTCTGTTTACTTTAATATTCCAACCCGCAACTATACAGCCCTATAAAAAAGTATAACGTTGGGTGAAAATTCGTCAAATATGGAAAACTATTGTGATTTACCATGCATATTTTTTCGACTTGAATTAATGCCACCGAATAATAAACTAAAATACATTTGTAAAATACTGATATTTAATTTGGATTATGCAAAATTTATAAAAAACGGCGGATGACAGCTTGGAAAAAAAGTATACAGTCGTCTGTTGATTGTATCATCTGAAAGAATAAATTAACTGAGAAAGCATTTCTCTCCAATTCTAGAGACGAATACAAGTTTCGTGGATACAGAATTGTTTTATTCTTGTATATTTTAATACAATGCCGAGAGGATTACATCTATCCAAAACTGAACAAAGCTTATCTTTTAAAGATGCTGGTTACAGTGGTGCTGAAATTGCACGAAAAATTGGAAGATCGAAGGATTTCTTCAAGGCAAGAGAGGCAGATATAGAAGCTCGCCTGCAAGCAAAAAATGTCTTCTTTTCAAATTAAAGATGAGATACAGTTGCCCTGTATGAGCCGAACAATACGAAATGCACTGCTTAGAAATCTTAATGTTGTGTATAAGAAGTTAAAAGAAAAAGCTCTACTTTCAAAGCGGCATATTGATTCACGTTTATAGTCTGCCCTGAAACATTTAACGGCTGGCACCAACTGGAATGATGTAGTGTTTTCGGATGAAAAAAGTTTAATTTAGATGGGTCAGATGGATTTAAGTTTTACTGGTATTATCTGGCGTAAAGAAAACCATCTTTTTACAAAACGCTGTCATGGTTTGGAACCATTTGCAGACGGTGGTACAGGTGAAATTTTTTTTGTCGATAACAAAATTAATTTAGTGTTATTTCAGGACATGCTGGCAGCTAGTTTGTTGCCAGTTGCTCCTCTGATTACATCACACGATTGGACATTTCAACAAGACAATGCATCTGTGAATACTTCCTGCTCCACAAAATCCTGGATGAAGGCGAACGAGGTAAAAACTCTTCAATGGCCATTTCGGAGTCCCGACCTGAACCTAATGGAAAACCTTTGGGGCAATTTAGTTCGAGATGTTTACAAGAATGGGCGACAGTACATGATAAATTCTGATCTAAAAACCGTGATTAAAAATTCGTGGAACATTGTCCCAGTCACCTTCCAAGCTCTGTCTGGTTCTATAAACTGACGATTAATACAAGCAATACATCAAGAGGTCCCCCCCCCCTCACACACACACCAGTTACTAAAGAATAAATCATATCGACTCTATACTTTTTTGCAACTTCAATGTATGGTAATATCTCTAATTTCTTATAAAAGTTTACATGATATAACTAAACTGAAATGTATTTTGCTGTGATTTCATACCATGCCAATGTGAGGACATTCGAGACCATGACAGGAATTTCCTTCATTTCTTAACAACATGCATTTCATAAAAATATGATATACATTTCTTGTCTTATATCGTTTTTTTTTTTACTTTTTTTCACGACTGTATATGTTTCATGCTTGAGCGCGCAATATGAAGAACATAGTTTTAAAAGAATAAGTTCTTCTAACAGTATAATGTCATCCTGAGTCAAATGGGATATTCTGGTTAGTTTAATTACTATCCACCTATAATTAGATAGATTTCATGTTTTATTGTGCGATATATGTAGCATATAAAAAATAGGTTATTTAAAGAGTATTGCATTCGTCAGTACTGTTTTTGCTCTTTTATTTCTCAGTTTATTTTTGAATGTTTTTATTCAAATGTTTTTTTAAATCTTCCAACGAAATGTGAGTTTCTGAACGGCCAAACACAAATTCAGAAAATTTAAATTGACAAAAACTATATTGGGGAAATGTTATACTTGTTAATTTTTTCATCCTTCATGCTGAAACTAAGAACAAAAGAGTAAATGTCTTTTATGATAAAATGTTACGTTATTGCTGAATGATGCCTAATATTCCAAGATGCAAATCAGTTTAAAATAATACGTTTCTGAGAATTTGAAATGCTACTTTTTTAATAAGAATTGTATGTACTTAAACCATTGGCAACATTCAGTCTGATTTGAATACTTATAAGTAGGGCAACTCTTTTGTTACAGAAAAAATGGAAAAAGTTGCATTTATCATTCCTTAAAGTTGCATTTATTTTTGATACACTAAAATCTAAAATAAATTTTTCGTAAAATATTAAAAAATGCAATACATATTGACAATTTTAGTCGTGTACAACAGTATTATTATACATCATTAAATACAGAAGACCGTTGAACGACCTATCCTTGGCAAGTAATTTCTTGAACATTAAGAAACTGCGTCAGCCGCAGTCATATAATGTGCTGTATCGGATAGCAGAAGCGCAAAATCATTTCTCTCAACATTCAGAGATTTTAAAACGTCATCTACAAGGCGAACAACATATTAATGATCGACACTCCCCTCACAAACTCTACAGTCGATTATGCAAGTTTCCTCAGGATAATAAAGAGTGACAACCAATGTGTTAAGGTACTTCTTGCGATTTATTTCACTTTCGTCTTTTAGGACGAACACCTTATTTGAGCCGCGGTAGCTCAGTCAGTAGAGCGTCGGGCTGGCATCAGAAGGGTTGTGGGTTCTGTCCTCGGAGGAACCTGCATTTCTGATGACTGCGGGATCGGCGCTTCGACCTGGCTAAAGACCGTCGTGTTCACTAATGGTGGCTGGGGCACGTTAAATAGGTCGTGGTCACAAAGTCCCCCATGTTCCCATACCAAATCAATACCTCTGGGGGTACCTGATCAGGGGGTTATCGACCTCTGATTGGGATCTAAATTACGATATGTGTGAGTGAATGGATGTATGAAAGGGACCTTCCTGTAAAACGGATGTGTCATGTATGTCAAGCAAAGTCGGACTTCCTCCCAATGAAGCTCACTTACATGGAAGGCGCACCCCCTCGCCTCTTGCCGTCTTCGCGGGCCTGACACTCTTTTGGTCTGCCAGTGTAGGCATGAGAAACAGCAACAACACCTTCTTTTCATGAACTTGTTCGATCCGCAATACTTTGTCGTTCGCAAGGTCAGACACACTTGATCGAAGGGTTATTTGAGAGGGCAAAAAATGAAATAGTAATATCATTAATATTAAGCTAAATTTTAAAAAGTTGAAAATAGTTGCATTTATGCAAAAAGTTGAATTTATGTTGCGGTTATGTCACTTATAATACACCCCATGTAGCAGGAATTTTGTTTTTAGTACTTTACATGCAGCGTAGAACGTGTGAAAATAAAGTTGCATTTGTTGCAAAAAGTTGCTCTACTAATAAGCCACAACCGCTTCGACTAATTCCTATACTAAACTATCACATCGAATCTTTAATCTTTCTGCTACAGGGGAAACTATCTGACAGTATATCAAAACAATAAAAACCGAAAATAAGGAAGATATAAAAAAAAAGTAGCTTTATGCATATTTAATTTTCTTCTATTCTTGAATACGAAAATCAGGCTTTTGAAGAGTCACATAAGACTTGGATCATTTTAGCAATAGATTTTGACTGAACTGGTTTATTGAAAAGGATGATCTGGAAGTAAGCTATTTTCAATACACCCAAGGCAAAAAGAAGCATGGAAGAAAAACACCAACCGTGCATTTTTGTCTGGAAGTAGAAATCACTCCCAGCCCAGTTTTAGAAAGCTAAAATCTCTACATTTCGCTATTTTCTCCATAACATGATCACTGGCTCGTATTCTAAATCCCTGCGTCTGCCTTCAGCATGTTACCTGACAATCCAGGGAGGTTTTTAAATCCGGCATTTGGGATATGATGGCAGTATGGTCTTTCATAAGTCAGGCCAATATTTCATTCAACAAAAGACTCTTTAAATCTTTCGACCTTTCAAAAGACTTTTAAATCTCTCGTACAGATTTTATATTTGTGTGGATTCTTTTTGTAAATTCAGTGGTCAAAACTTTTCAAGTTCTACTTTGACTTAGATCAGGGCCTAAGGTATTTTGACTTAATCATTAGATTCAGGGCTCATACTGTGCCAAATACAAGTCAGACATCAAGTAACGGACATACACACAAGTTATTATGAATTACGAGTTATGTTTTACTCACACATAAGAGAGAAATGCACCCAAGGTGGCATCGAACCACTAACAACTTGTGGGTTGCTAGCGCAGTGTGCATATCAACAGAGCCAAGACCTCCACACACAGCTGTTTAGGATCTTAGTAATCAAAGCAGACGAGAAGAAAGGTGAAACGATTGCTTCTGACGTTCTAGATGTTTTTTATTTACTATCAAGTGACTCATTAAAACGCGGTTTCATTTCTTTGGATGCTCAGAGAATAGTCACGGAGACCCCTACCTATGAGAGAAATTCAATCAGAACCAAAGAATGAGTCAGCACGCGGTTGTGGTCTGTTTACTTTTCCAATAATACTTCAATTTTTCATGGTATATTCTAGATAAAGGGGTGCGAACCTTCTTTTGTGCTCGTGCAGAAAATCAACACATGATATTCATGGTATTGCTGATGTGCCGATCTGTTTATAAAGAGGGATAACAATAAAAAAAATTGTTATTGCATAATTTTATTTCAAAATTAACATTAATTTCATAGAAATGAGCTCATAACATAAAAAACACATTGTCGTACAAATTAATGATATTTTTGATGCTGCACCTTGTACACAAATGCTTAATATCAGTTTCATATTTCGTCACTTTTAGAAATACACAAGGTCGAACTACATTTATCAGTTATTCTGTTTCTCAAACTATCTCTTATTTAATTTATTTCGAAAAATACTGACTAACTGCCCAGCAATGGGTGCCGAATCATAACATTATGACTATCAGTCAATGGTTTGTTGTTTTTAACATCAGCTGTAGTTTTCAATTTCCAATCCTTGTTCTTAGACTGGGCTATGTATTTGTTGGTTAATTTTGTTCGTGTAATATAAATTTAACTTGTATATCGTAAGAATTAAAAAAAAAAAAGAATAATTTATAAGCCAAGAAAATGATATCACATGCAAATCGTTGATATTTTCGTACGTGCCAACTCTGGCACGCATACCATAGGTTCACTATCCTTGTTCTGCATAGATCGATCCTACAGGATTATGTACAAAACGAATAACTTGTTAGAAAATATACATACGAATGTAAACTGCAGTTAAATATTAAATCAAAATATATTTTTTAAATATTTTTTTCCTTGGAGCATCTTGCACAAATCAACAAATAAAACATTAATTATAACAAACCCAAATTGTATTCATTAAACGTTGAATGGAATTAAACCGTATCCGTTCGCTTTATATATTTACAGACTTCTCATGCATCTTCAAAACCGTGAAATACACATAAAACGGTTCCACCCCACTTTAATCTCAAAGAAAAGAAAATAGTCAAAAGAGGATTGTCTAGAGCCGCTACCATTGACTGACTTGTATGTTAACTTTACACGGAGGCAAAGATTGCATACAAAACGGTCTGGGGAAGGTCTTTTGCGCGTGACTGGTATCAAGGACCTCGTCCCAGTGCAACCCTCGAGTTCTCTGGTGACAGGGCGTTTCAGATCGCTTTTTCAGGATTCAAAAGCGGGCATTTTACGACTGTGAAGATTATATGGAGAAAGAGTTTTTCGCCTTGCATCAAGTGCGTAATCTCTCAGAGTTTCAGTTGTTGGCTGCACTAGCAAACTCCATGTTGTAAGCGTCACAGGTTTGATTCCTCTTTGAGTGAATTTTCTCTTCTGTATCAGTACAGTTTTCCTGGTCTATGTGTGTCCATTTATTTGATATTATTTGGTGAAGCTTGGCCAAATATACGGCTCTTACACCATAACACTTGACAAATCAACTGGATTATCTGGATGCAGTTGTTAAAGACTCGAGATTATTTTTGATACACATAATAGATGTTCAAACTCATTTATTTTCCTGAGTTGGTAATCCATGTATGTTATTGTTTCATAAAAATCAATCTATGTTTTAAGGGAAATTACAAATTTTTAAGTTCTATCTAATTTACCTTCAAAGTACACAGAGTTAGACTGCTGAATGCAATACTGAAATGTTTTTGCGGAGTTAAGAGAGGGTACATACTCTATGTAAGTTCAGAGTCTAATTTATTGAAGTATATATTTCACTGTTCTACATAGATTGACTGGTTTTCCTTAAACATATAATATTTTCTGTGAAGTATCAATAGATTTTACAGATTAATATATTACAAACTGATTGAAATTGTGTAGTGAAGAGACGAAAAATGCTGTTTTTAATTTTCGAAGACGCTTGGGTTGAAATGTGATTTATGGAATTATTAGCAGTATTTATAAAACCCTTCAGAATAAATATTTATTTGTTTTGGAATCAAAAAGATAGATTTTTATTTATATCATATTATGTTGAATGTTTTCCTTTATTTTGTTGTGCGTTATAGAAAGATAGCATTCAAAATCTTAGATAATTCGGAAGAAAAAAAATAATTCAATCTGCTTTACAAATTTTCAGACATTTGCGTTTTAATGAATTACTTCTCACAGTATGGCAACTATTCGTAAACTAGAGTACCTACTACTTAAAGTTTCAAAGATCACATATAAATTTATTTCGTTTTTTGAGTAAGGAGTAAGGCCGTTTTTTAATTACTTTGTTGCGGAACAAAAATATTACTACTACATTTTTCATAGCAATATTTTATAAGTTTTTACACTTAAGGATGTATATATTTAATGCAAATGGTGGTGGGTGGGGGGGGTTAAAAGTAATAAACAAAGCTTCATACCGAAAAAAAAATCGGAAAAATAAAAGATTTAGTTAGTATTGAATGAAAAATTATTTTATTTCATCTATTGTTTCATAATCTCTCAAAATACACACTAAACTTTTAGAGTTGTATGCGTAAGACTCTTAGTTACATTTTTATTCCGCATGGAATTTAATATCGTTCTTTTACCAAAGATCTCAAAGCACACTTAATATGTATGCTTTTATGGAAGATTTTATCCAACTAATCTTTCTCAAAAATTAATTATTTCTGGAAATTTATTTTATGTATTTTAGAATAAATAGGCTTAATCTGGTCTAGTATATCCACTAGAATACGTTTTTAAATTTTCCAGTATTTTAGCAATGTATATGTACTTAAACTACTTCCATCGAGTGTTAATTTAATACCAGCTTTGCTCATAAAGTTCAAGATTAAATATTATATTTGAGCTTGATTTTTGTTATAGGTTAAAAAAAGAACAGGGTGATATTTCTAATGGACTTTTTTTGAACTGAGGTTGTGTGTTACACATTTTAAATATCTCCTTCTAAAATAAAGAATTACGCATAAGAATAGCGTTTTATGTTTATTAAATTAATATTTATTTTTCAATAGCGTTTGCAACTTCACAAATTTCAGTTTAAATGGTACTAATATATTACAGTGAATAATTTAGTGTTATTTCACAAGTAGTAGTCCATTTGCTCCTTGTCGTACCGCTAAGGCTGCAAAGAACGGCCACTATAAATTAAAACAATTGTTAATAAAAGAACTTGTAAATTTTGAAAAATCAACTGCATTCACGGGACTGTTTTAACATTTCTCATGTAATCAGGAAGGTAAGTTTTTAATTAACGTCGCGCAGTGGAACAACACAATGTACTATTGGAGATGGTCCGGAATCAGTACAGTAGGGAACAATAACGAGGACCTATTTTTTACACGTAATTAATCCACGTAATTTTTAACCACGGTCAGATGACGAGGTCAGACCTGTGCTGGAACCCAATCTTCCAAACTTCCATTCCACACCAACGTGAGTACATTTGAGGCTACGACAGATTTTACGAGCACCAGATCCCTTTGTACGAGGGTCTTTGTTTGGATTAGAACTCATACTCTTCCGGTTGTTAATCCATTGCTCTTCCAACAGCTCGGTCCGTAAAGTAATATGAAGCAGACTGTTCAGTAGCCTCTTCAGATCGTCGTCTGATTGCATGAAACACAAGTAAGAAACAAATTCATTTATTTTTATAAATTCAGACCACGTTATTTTACAAGAACTGGCTTTCAGTTTCTCTTTTAACTGAAACAAACTGTTCAGTTGCCCCTTTTCAGATCGTCATCTAATTGGATAAAACACACACACAAAAAAAGAAAAACATCAGTCTCTTTTTATAAATTTAGACCACGTCATTTGCCAAAAAGTAGTTGTCGGTTATTTCTCTTAACTGAACCCGAACTCAAAATATCAAAACACATTTATTTTGCTAAATTCGAAAAGCTGCTTTTGTTTACACTTTTCAGAAGCACAAAAATATTTATAGAAGGAAACCAACGACAAATCAGAATCCGAAACTACTCTTTGACGTGAAAAAAACAACGCAGTTGAATCTCTGTTTTCGTTGTGGACGTAAGCGAGTTTCCTCTTTCAGATCAGCTTCCTCTGCGTGGTATCTGAAATCAATAGACTTACAAGATCTCAACTTTGGAGAGAACTCTCCTTTCGTGTTATTCTTTTTTTTTCTCACCATTTTTTATTTTCATCGTGTATTCAGTGGCAGAATGTCCGTTGGAAGAAATGCGATCGGAGAAAGAGATGATTTCGTAAAATAGAAATCTATGAGGATGTCATTAAGGATACATGGAGAGGGGATAGGAAGATGAAAAGTAATCTACCTTCAGGGTAAAAAATAGTACAATCATCATTACTACAATGGGATGAGCATAATTAAATTGCTATTCTATTAATGTGGATTTGTGAAAGATAAAAAATAAATTTTTCATTTCAATGGAGTAGGTTGATAGTTGAACTTCCATCGCACTGAGGAACACAACGGACAATTGGCGATGGTCCAGAATCAATCTTGAAGAGAAGATTTCGAGGACACCTCATTATTTTGAACTACGAGCAGATAACGAGGTCAAGATTTTCCAAAGTTACACACCACATCGACTTGAAGACATATGAGTCCATCAGAGATTTAACGTGTACCAACCCCTCCATGCATACTATGGTCTTTGGTTAGATCGACTTTCTAACTCACAGCCCTCAGATTGCTAATCCACAACAACCAAATGGACTTACACGGACTCCGTTACTATATAGTGACTAGAATGTTTGCACTCTTTTCTTGCAACCTGAGAGTCACAGGCAGATAGGATTCCTGAAGAAACCTCCTTGTGTTTTTCTCTTATGTGGAAGTAAAAGTATTCCTTATGTGTGCATGTCCTGCACTTTATTTATGCATGTTATTTTTATGTTATATATATATATATATATAACAAAAATAATCAGAATATATTTAATTTTTAAGAAATGATAATTGGTTGGATTTTATATTATTTACGGCGCAACGGCAGCTATATACGTAGTCTTTGCCAAACACAAGACAGATAACATCAAGTATATGATATGCACACATAAGGAATACTTTTACAGACACATAAGAGAGGAACAGAATGAGATAATTACAGGAATCATGCCTGCTTGCAACTCTCTCTCAGGTTGCAAGAGAAGAGGGCAAACTTACTAACCATTCTATAGAAACGAGAGACCGTGTTAGCCCATTTGGTTTTTTATGTTTACCACATTTAAAGAGCTCTCAAATTTCATTAAAAAAAGAAGTATATACTGTCTCGAAAATACGTAAATGAACAAATGCGCCATCCTAAAAGTTTGTAATTTTTCTTACTCGTTTAATTTCAAACAAGCTGAAATGGTTTTTGACGTTATGTGTTATTAAGTTAAACTAGGAGAAATAACATCAATTTTTTAAGTTGTCTATCACCCTAGTGAAATAAACTCTTTCTACTTCAACTTTTCACGTTTTGCTTTACCGAAATAACCGAGTGACCCAGTTTTCACATTTCTTTCAGCTTTATTGATCCTATTTTGAAGTTTTAATTGCTTCCTATTCAATTATTTATAACGGGTAAATATATTATAACTGATGTTAATGTGGCATATGAATATAAGTAATTAACATAATTTCCTTTCCTTCGTTAAAAAGTGAAACTTTATTGTGTATTATAGTTTGTTGGTGTGTTATACTTCTGATAAATGTAATTATTAATCGGCTCACAGTAAAAAAAAATGCACTGTAGCTAGTTAATTCGTGCTTTTGGTTTTCTTAAAAAATTAGATATAATGAATTCTAAAAGAGTAGAAACATAAACGATCAAAGCATATAAACATTTAAAGATAAATTAATTAAATCAGATCCTTACTGAATATTGATAATAATTAGTTCATTAAAACTATTTTGCAAACTATATTCAACTGTACTTAAATAACTTGCCTTACGTTTTTCAAAATATTTAAGCAATTCAGATTTCTAGAATTTAAAATGAAACTCTCTGTATCATACAGATACAAAATAAAGAATGTAATTAATATAGAAATTTAATTTAGTATCAAAATGTAAAATTCCTAAAGTTACCATTGATCGAATTTGCTCAAGAGCTTTTTTGCCAAATTGTTTCATCGTTTTTTAGAACAATTTTATCAACTAGATCAGCTGCACAGTTGTTATCTTTTACCAGGAAATGAACAATAGCAAATTTTAAGAAGATCTGCGTTGTGATGTAAGAGTAACATGATATTTATTTGCATAAATTATAATGGAATGGATTACATTCCATAAATACAAGATTTATACGTTTTCATTCAATTTTCCCTTTTCTGAAAATTATTACTTTCAGCAACTCTTATACCTTTAATAAAGTGGATTTTTGTTAGCTAAAATATAACAAAGCATTCATTATTTCCTTTCATTTTAATAAAATTTTCAAGTAATAATAGATTTTAAAACTTTTGGTCTGTAATATTTAGGGATTTATGAACCGAATGTATTTTAAAATTGTTAATCAAACAGGGTAAAAATATATTTAGTATTGAAGCATTTCTATTATTCTAGTAATATTAAGGAAATCCCTTTATTTTATTGCTTTCTTCTAATTAAAGTTCTTAGTTTTAAAAAAAGCGCGTACCCTCCTTTGAAGTAAAATAGGTTGCTAAAATATTTGAATTAATACACTATCATTTTATGACATTTTCTCATTAAATGTTCTTTAAAATGTTCTAAATTTACATGAGATATGAATAAAAACATTTGGGAATTTAATATTCAATTTTGTATATGAAATAAAATTTTTAATACTCCTCTATAATTTGACCACATAAAAATCACTACCAAAAGCTATCAGAGTTTATGAATTTCAACTTCTTACATACTCACCGCCTTCTCATGCAAAGTGACGCAATTCAAATTGGAGAATTCATATTTGCAATTTTTAGCGATTCTGTGATCGAGTAAAAACTACTTCAATTTGAAAACAAATAGCCAGAAAAGTTTAACATCTTCAACTTACAAGTGAAACCCACTAAGTAAAAATTATTTCGGTTATGAGTTTTAGCTTTCCTAACCCAGTTTTGGTCCCTCTGCCTCTGATTTTGGAAGAACCCAACTCAAATGCTGTCTAACAGCAATTAATTTCTTGATGTTATTGCTGCGTATCATCAACTGCGCAATAAGCATCTTAGGGCTAGAAAATATAATTTATTTAAGAGTAACAATCAATAACTATAAATAATAAAAATGAAATGGTTTAACATATGACGTTTAGGCTTTCAAGAAAAGACATCTTTAGAACAGAAATTAAAATTTTTAAATGCGAAGAAACAGCACGCACACGTGCGCCTTGATATCGTCTCGCGTAGAGCTGTCGAAAGACAACGGCGTGCTATAGTGCTTAAATTTGCTTATGATGTAGCCACACCAGAATATAGTGATCTTTAGACTGGTGAAGTCCACTAAATCATTTTATATACATAAATGTTAAATTTCTTCTTAAGAAGCGCACTTAGTGTGATTAGAATATTGTCCTCTTCATTTTCTCAGAATTATTTTTGTACTTAGTATTTTGTTTTACTTGAAGGCCTACGATGTATGATAATTCTACAAAGTTCAAATAGAAAAGTAAAATATAGGTAATGATTTTCAGTCTAATTTTTTGAGCTGCGTCTCCTTTTTAGAGGGTGCGATAGTTTCCCCTCCTGGTGGTTATCTCGACAAGTTACCTCGTCTTTAACAAAACTGACACACGACCTATTTCGTCACTAGAAAAAATACTGACCAGAACTCGATGGACAAGATACCTTGTCATTAGAACAAAACTGATAAGATCTTGGTGGAAGAGATATCTCGCAATTAAAACAAATTACGAGATTTTGATTGCGTCTTAAAAAAATTGCCAGTAACTTGGTAACGAGATATCTCATAATCATCAAAATTGGTCAGGTCTTGATGATGAGTTATCTCATCATAAATAAAATTGATCAGATCTTTTGTGATGATAGATCGCTTCATTAGCAAAATTGGTCAGGTTTTGATGACGGAATGTCTCATCATTAGCAAAATTGGTCATATCTTGATAACGAGATATCTCATAATTAGCAAAATTGGTCAGGTCTTGATGATGAGGTACCTCATCATAAGTAAAATTGATCAGATCTTTTGTGATGATAGATCGCATCATTAGCGAAATTGGTCAGGTTTGAAGACGGGATATCTCATCATTAGAAAAATGGGTCAGGTCTTGATAATGACATATCTCATCATTAGCAAAATTGGTCAGAACTTTAATGTATGAGATATCCTGTTCGTTTGCGATTTTATCTCTTTGTGATCGAGATATCTCGACCACTTGGAGGGTTAAAAAAGGTTTTGCATATATTTGGTCAGGAAATAAAGCAATATAAGAAATAAATACCCCAAAAGCATATATTTGTTAAAAGATATATCACATCTTTTCCCTCAGACAATATCAATAGCAGGCACAAATCCTTCTTGTCTCTCCAAAATGGCAGATTACGACCAACATATTCAAGATCAGAGATCTCATACTCCACCATTTTCATTTCCCTCAACAAGTTTCCTACGACACGATAATGGATTAGAAAGAGGAGAGCAGAGCCTCCTTTTCTAGCTGAAAGGAGAGGAAGAGATTCAGATGTAGAAAATGTGCAATGGCTCAAAAATCCAATATCCGTGCCTCTGAATCTGAAGTTGAATTGAAGAAAGAGAAAGTTATCGAGAGAGAAAGTTCTTCACTTGGCTTACTCGGAACCCTGAAACGGAATCATAAGTTCCCACTATACAAGTTGAAGGCAACAACAAATAATGCATGAAAGCAAATTTGAGGTATATTTGGTGTTTAAAAAATTACATATATTTGAATTGGGATTAAATTAGATTATATTGTTCCCAATATTACAAATTCATATATACGAGAGCTGTTCAGTAAATAATGATCATAATGTTTTAAAAGGTGATTAAAAAATCAAGAAAAATAAAATTCATATTGAATGTGTAGCGGGATAAGTGGAGAATAAATTGCACAAGTTTCGTAGTCATGACGTCATTGCTGAGGCCTTGGAAGCCGGCCAAGAACGCCTAGTTTTACTTTCACCTACGGCAAAATGGACGTGACACGCGACGAGCAATACACTGCATTGAAATTTTGCTTTCGCCTTAAAAATCGTCAGCTGAAGTCTGTGTGATGTTACAGGATGATTATGCATAGTGTCCATCCCTAAAGCACAGCTAGAAGATGGTTTAAAATGGTAAAAGGGGGAAACAATCGATTTTCCAAGCACTTCTACAAAGCTACAGGATGGATGCTACACCATGATAACGCTAGGCCTTATATTACCAATGATGTTGTTGAGTATCTTTCAAAAATAAATGTCATGTGTCAATATAATTTTTTTTCTCCCCGAATTTGGAGAAACAACTCCGAGAAAAGCGGTTTTCATCATCACAGGCATTGGAAAATGTTGTATAGGCGATTTTGAAGGACGTGTCAAAAGAAGGCTTCCAGCATCTGCTTGAGGACTGGAAAAGAGGTGGGATAAGTGCATTGCATGTAACGGGGAGTATTTTGAGAAATACCATAAAAATTTGTAGGATTAGGACATGAAATTATTTTTTATTATTTTATGATAATTCTTTATTAAACAGCCCTGTGGTATATCGTAGGTCTATAGCAGAAACTCATTAACTGACATTTTTAGGAAAGCCTTTTTTGACACTAAGTGATTATTTTCTTGACGATGAGAAATAAAGTATCATATACGGTTTAAATAATACCTATCACATTTGAAGAGTTTGGAATTTTTATTTTTAATTAGCTTTAATCAGCAGTTCTGTCAAATTAATTTTTAATCAGTTAATCCGTTTCTGTTCTAATTCGACGATATTTAATTTAACTCTTTGGGGTTAGTTGGGTTAAAAACTGTCCCACTTTTTGCTTAGCTTTTCGTGCATGGCGGAATATTCTTAACGACATTAGAAAGTTGAAATTAGTCATTGTCATACAGCTTTATATTTTGTTTAAAGTTCTTCATTTAGTTGGCAATGTTATGAACCAGCGCTAAATGTGTAAATAACTGAAATCTAAAATGTACACAGGTCAAAACGCATTATTAAGTTGCTGACACATTTGTTATGGATCGATAACAGGGAAATATATATTTTATCCCATTATCATGATCCAAATAAGGTGGAAACAGTGCAGAGAAAAAGAATTGGGATAAAATTTCCGTTGCTTGTTTCTGTTTAGTTATTGATTATAATGCGAACATGAAAGCTGTGGATAAATTTGATCAGCTATCGACTTTTTATAAATCGACGTAGTGAAACATGATGACACCGAATACTATTATTTTATTAGAAGCAGTTGTTGCTATTTATTTCATATATTGCTTATAAACAATTGGGTAAAAACATGCATGAAATTTTTCAAGGGGTAGTTCGCTGAAGGGTATGTTGTCCAGACTATAATTGATAAAAAGCACCGTGAGCACCTACACTTCCAAATGCATGTAACAAAATCTAAACCCACTGTTTCATGAGAAATACGAAGAAGATTCGAAACATTTACCAAAATGTCCTACTCGTTGTGCAGCTCGAATAAAAGAAGTTCGCTCTTGCATTCTGCAAAGTGCTACTTTGGTTTCGAAAATAGATGTTTCGAGGACTTTCATTTGAAACATTAGTCATATTGTGGAATTATTTATGTCACACTATGTAATAAAAGATTTATTGGAATGTTATAATTTTTTTCTCATTTTAAGAGTAACATTTTCTGTTAAATAATTGAAATGAACGTTTTCTCCCATTTTTTTTACATTAAAAACAATTATCAGCAACTGGTTTTTTGTTTGCTTTAAAATCATGTGCCTCAAATTGTTCTCTCAGAAAAGAGGCATGCTTTCACAGTGGTAAAGAGTAGGTTGTGTGACATATTTTTTAGAAATTGACTCTCCGTGTACTTAGTCTTATTTACTTATTGGAAGAAATACTTCATTACATAGTACATTCATTTACTATTCAACTTAAACACTTTATAAAGATTTAAAAATGACAATTACGAATTTTTATTCTTCCATATAGCAAGTTAACATAATTTAAAAAATACTTAAGTCCGAATGGGATTTCCTTCAAGTATTATTAATGTAGGGGAGATTTTTATACCTTGAATCACATGGGCCTTGAATAAAATAAAGTATATCAGCTATCTAGTAGAAAAATTTGTTATTTATATGCAACTGACATTTGTGACCCTTGGTGCTCCATACTGTATTGTTGTCCGTTTACATACCTTTTCGTGGTTGCTTAATTTGTTTTCCTGCATGCTGCTCAATTTTCCAAGATACATTTCATTTGACAAAAATAACTACTGTATTGTACAGTTGAAAGCAGAACCAAAGTCCACTGATGTGCCAGAAAAAGTGGTACAGACAAGTCCATGCAAAATACACAGCAACAACATCAATGCACGCCATTGAGTTGTCTTTCAGTGCATATATAAATCGATAGACTTATCTGGAAACATCTAGATCCGTTTCTGCCGTGAGAATGGCAAATGATAATGAATTAAGCAATTTCTCACGTGGTTTAATAGTTGGAGCTTGTAAAATGGGTCATAACATTTCGGTTGTCTAGTTCTGGGGTTTTATTGTGCAAGAGTCACATTTGATCTTGCTACGCCAGACACAGACACACAATAGACATACAATATCAAGTAATAGACACACACATACACCATGAAAATTTAACGAACACAGAAGAGAGAAATTCAACCAGGGAGGAATGTACATGACTGGAATTGAACTTACGCCACCTAAAACTCGAAAGTTGCTGGCGCAGTGCGCATACCCAATGAGCCACAATGGCTCCACAGAGCATTTCGGGGAAAAAAAGTTTAGATATTTACATACTATCATTTCAAGAAAGCAGTGAGTAATTCAATCAACTAACAAATTAAAACAAGTGATGAATAACTTGAAAATAATGTTATCCAATGTGTACGACTAATGATCCATGCACCGTGAATCAATTATCATTACCTTGCAAGCATATTTTTATGAAATGTATTCCAATTTATTTTCATGAAAAATTATATCAATAGGATGAAAACTTAATGCACTTCTGACAAAATTTCTAACTTGTTGAGTTAATTATAAGACATAATAAACATTATGCTATCAAAATTTTTCGAACCACTTGCAGAGTCACCTTTAAGAAGTATGAGCTCTGTGGTTATTTTCTTCGTAAGTGCATTATTATTTTTTATTAATTTGAAACAATAAAAAAAAAATAGTAAAGCATTTAACTTTGAAATAAATACAACATAATTTCAACTTATATGCAAACTTTTATTGAGCATTCGTCTACTGTTGAAATAAATGTGCACTGTTTTAGAAACTATATTTTTTGTGGAAAGATACAATATGGCATTTGAAATACGTATGATCAAGCTAAGTTATCTCAAGTATAGTATCTGATGACAGGACCAATTTTAATTTTAGTCAGCTATGCATAAAACACATAAGTGTATAGTTTTATGTCATTAAAGAAATGCGCCAGTAAGAATTTTTAGAGCGGAAGTATAAAGAGTAAAATTAAATATATTTTAAATGTTTATTTTTCCTGATGGCGACAAGTTTATAGTAGCTTTCTAAGCACAAGGCTGAACTTTTTTCAATACAATTTTATAATACCAAACCATTATATTTGAGACTCATCTGCAAATATCTCTAATTGCTGTAAACGTACAATGTAGAGTTCTATAACATTCCACCCACCCACAAACGAGAGATTTATCACGCACGGGCGATTCACTATGAAAGCATCGAGCGACGATAATTCTTTAAAAGAAACTTTTGTGAAAATGCTTGAATTGCATCGATAAAGATTTGTTATTGTACAGATGATCAAAGATAAATCAGTACAATGGAATTTTCCCAAAACATTAAAGTCATAGAACCTTTTTTTATAACTGAAGCAAGATAATTTTACTTATAATTTGATTTTTTTATCAATTTGTTTGGCCTGGTTTTTTTAAAACTTATTTATAATATTGTTTTCTACTGATAGCATATGTATCGTGTGATCCTTCAAGCAATAAATGGAAATTTCAGTGTTATCCCGAGGAACCATGGTAAGTGTTGCCTATTGAATTCACTGTGAACTAGGGGTAGGCACGAATTCTTGGAGGATTTTTGGGAAACTGAACCGCATTTATGTGTCGTACGGAAGGAACAACGACTTCTGATAGCTAACCTGTTTTTGGTGCATACGAAATTCGAACTTATAACCACGCGTATAGTGTAAAGTGCGACGCCTTTAGTTGCGGGACATTTATCATTAATATTAAGTAACGTAAAGAATGAAGAGAATTGCTCAAGTCTCACATACTCTCTATTGTTATTAAATAAAAGCGTTTTGGTGATTTCAAAAACATGGATTTTAACGTGCAAACATCTTTAAAATCGGAAAAGTACTGAAGCCAAGTATGAAAAGTCTAGTGCTATAACTGTTCCTGCCTGATATGACCTTCGGATGGAGTGCGTGCGCACACTGAGAAGGGGGGGGGGGTACAGAATATTTCGAAATTTTACTCTGCTGTGCGAACTTTGGGGCAATGTATCTTTGGATTGCTTACATTGAGGACAGTGTACGTTTTGGCATTCAATAACTACCAAACTATGCTGCAATTAGTATTGGACAACAACAATCATGCACGAGAAGTACTTGGTTATAATTGAATAAAATATAAATAAATATAAATATTATTTCATAAGCAAGAAGATAAATAAGCGTCTAGAAAATCCAGATCAATATAGTGTCTTGTAGACAAAGATCCTGAAGATGAATATAGTGTCTTGTAGAAAAAGATCCTGAAGATAAATATAGTGTCTTGTAGACAAAGATCCTGAAGATAAATATAGTGTCTTGTAGACAAAGATCCTGAAGATAAAGATAGTATTATAGGGTTAAAGGATTATGACATGATAAGACTATGATGTGACTATCGTACTGCAGATAGAATCGATTCAATTGAAAATACGATGTCACAGGACTCTTGTGTTCATTTGCGGTGTTCTACGTACCTCTAGCCACAGACAATGGTGGTTTCGAGTCAAAGGCAGTGGCAGCAATGAATGCATTGATAAAATTCCTGTTTCTGCAGACGACATAGATATGTATTGTTGACACAGGTTGTTTTGCAACACATCTCGATTCTTGAGTTAAGGTTCTTGATGTTGCAGTATCATCCGTAATAGGCAAGCGCATTTGATGTCTGTCCTTTCATTTGGAGGTGTACCGAGGTTTCTGCAATCGTTCATATCGATCAATTCGTTCTTCCTGCCCCCTCCGATTCCATATTCTCATCTCACTGTGGCTAGATTTCGTCCAACATGAACACAGATTTCTCGAAATGATAATACGTAGTCACGATATGCCAATTCATCCACTGTCGAAATCGGAAAAAGTTTCGTATGACTGCAGTATAATTAAACTTCCTGTTCAAATGAGCAGCGAGAAAACACAAGTCCAATACTTAAAACCAAATGTGACCATTCTATTTCTACATCTTGTATAGGGAGTTACTGGAGCGTTTATGCAAGTCAATGCATAAGACTTGCATAAACGTGGCAATGTTAATAACTTACACATATTTTCGAGATCTACGTATGCTAAATTCGATGCTATCTGTTGTTCTTTCGAGGTGTCATATTTTCGTTGGCAGTTCAGTAGTTCAATAACAAACTCTATGTTTCCTTTCAACTTTTTGAAGCAAAAATTATCATTTGAAGTAATTCAATTTTTATTTATGAAGACAGATTATTTTCACACTTTACTGTAGTTTTATCTTGATTGAATAACATTTCCTGTTAAGCCTAATTCAGAATAATCGTCTGGAAAAATAAAATTACAGTACAAACACTAAAAAACTAATACAAACACTAAAAATGGCTTGCCCTTTCTTACAAAAATGTCGAATCCTTACCGAAAACGGCATGGATGTTTGTAGCATTTTGGAATCTATTAATCTACTGAAAGTCATCATTTTCGGTGGAATAAATTCTTGTGCAGCATAAAATTACTCTAAGGTGACACACCGATCGCAAACATAAAAATTTAACCAAAGGTTGCTTTTGTTGAAAAATACGATAACTTAAAAACCATATTTGCTTTCAATGGGGACGTTACGATCAGACACGAATTGGTCTTGATATAATTAAACTGCAAAATGGAAAATTGGGCATCAGGAAGTATCATGCATCAGAGCATTAATCATGCACCATGGATTAACCAAGTAGTTAGACTACTTTTACGAACTAAAATGACTAACACGATGTTTAACACTAGAAACCATTTAACTGAAAGCAGATCGATCGACACTAAATACCATTGAAGTTATGTGCATTCAGATAAATTTAACATAGGTGACTTTATATTTCATTTTAACTGTAATTCAATTTGAACAACTCGTCCTGTGTAAATGGACTGGAAAGCATCGAGCTTAGCTTAGCAAGTTTAATTTGATGAGTCTCAAACTCATAATTATACACTTCACTGATCAACTCTGAATTTAAATTGGTACATACATGTCGGTCTTTTGTGATATGTGATACATCTTATGAATTTACTTAAGTTCATATTTTTTTCTTGCCTATTAATTATAGCCAATTAAAAACATAAAATTTAAAATAATTTTTGATTTGGACACACTTTAAATAAGTTTTAAAAGTATTGATTATTTAATGTAAAGGTACAATATATTTTCCGTTCTTTAATGTTTAATCCCTGAAAATGCATTTAGACTCCTTATTTATATCTAAATTTCAAGTGGAGTCTTTCATAAGAGATACTATCTATATATTTTATTTACCATAAGCTTGCAAGGTATTATCAGGTTTTAACTTTAAAAACTACATTTTAGGATTTTGGTAATCAAACTAATCAATTCCTTGTGCTCTTTTTACGCACATGTATTCAAATAAGTTTTAAAGTTTTCTCTAATAATTACGTGGTTTCTACATCCACATAATTACAATGCGAGTTAGATCCTTTTTACAGTCAAGGTCCTCTACTTTGGGACAATAAATTTGAATCTATAACTAAAATAAGAGCGTAAGTAGTATTATAATACAATGAATTTTTTGCCATAAAGTAAAATACGCACAAGCAGTTGAAACAGGAAATTAAAAAGGTTTTTGAGCGCCACTCCACTTTTAAATATTCAATACTTTTCATTTGTCGCAATGAGATTTTCATTTTAATAAGGGCATTCAAGAAAATGCCTTTATCTCTTACAGAGTTTCGAAGAATATTGAATAAAATTATTTAAGGTGAATGAAAAAGTTCACTTTTGACATAATTTTAACCTTTTTTCATACACTTTGTCACAAAATAACCGCTTGTTTTAAGATACGGATATTGCAACTTAACATTAGAGTGATTATTTTTCATTTCTACATATGCCATACATTCATGCATTCTATATTGCATTAAATTAGCTGCATGATTGGTGTTTTGCCTAGTCACAAACGAAGCTTATAACAAATTTTATAAATCTATATGTCTACTTAGCACTAGGATACAGGTAGAAGCAAAATTTTCAACGCTTAAATAAACAAAACTTTCAAAGAGTAACAACAATATAAAATTAATCAAATATACGTATTTACGTTGCAAAGACTAGCACGCAACACCCCAATTATGCTGTATGGGTCAAGACTGCAGAACACACTAAGCGATGATTAAAATTTTGTCCCAAAGACTTACAACGACCATAAATGCCATGTGATTAGTTCTTGCAAAACCGATGAGACATGAGACTGGTATTGGAATGGAAAACTGACCTCGTTTATAGGGAATCTCGTCGGATTATGAATCAAATTTATGGCGCTGTTTACACACCCTCATGCAATTCGTGGCAAAACTTTAAATCAGGGGAATATGTAAGAGGCGTTACTATGCATGAACGGGATAATATATTTAAAGTAATGCATAAGATGGAAGCATTACATTTAGAAGCTTAAATATATTTGTAATGAATCATTCTCTCAGGAATAAGTTGTAAACTGAAGATTTAGGTTTTTGACCTTCGGTGACAAATCAAAATTTTTAACGTGCTAAATGACATTGCATTATTAAATATTGCTTCAAATGTTTTCACTTTGATATCCAATACTTAAAATATTAATTCGTTAAAATGAATTCTTTACACATTTTTTACTACTGTTTAGTTATGTAAACTCTTAACACTCACTTTTATACTCTCTCTCTCTTATATACTCTCTCTTATATACTCCCTCTTTTATACTCTCTCTCTCTTTTATACTCTCTTTTATGCTCTCTATTTTATACTCTCTCTTTTATACTCTCTCTCTAAAAGTATTATTTGACGTTGTCTAACTTATGTTTGGCACAACATGACCAAATATAGCCCTCGCGCTGTGAAACCCAAACCAACCTACTTTCACTAAAACTGAGAAGATAAATTTATAAATAACTAAATAGTTGAAATAAATATTGTAATGCATTTTACCTTCTTACTACAGCTACTAAAATATCTTTAAAAACTGTTTTATTTTAGATAGTAGCACGGAAAAAATTTTGCCTCTAAAAAAAATTAATATCTTATACTTGGTGTGGGCGGTAGATAGAAAGTCTTATAACTCCTTTCAGTGATTTTTATTCGGCGTCTTAATGCAATTCCTAAATCATTGTATAACTTTTAAAAATAAATTTTCTTCACTTTTATAACTACCTTCTCCTACAGAAATTTTATAAATGAAATATAATATGTGTAGATACGTCTTTGTGTAAAAAACCTTCTTCAATTTGTATGGAAATTTAAACCATACTGTTTTTCTCAATCCTCGTTAAGCTCGTAGAAACTAAATAAAACATGAAAGCTAGTGTTGCAAGTTTCCTTAATAATTAAAACATTTAACTAATTTATTATCCGCCTTTTTTAGGAAATTCTATTTCTATAACAAATTATCACATCTTTAGATAATTCTATAGCAACTAAATCTCTTTTAAATATTTTTGCCTTTCTATAGCAAAGTTAAATAAACTTCTTACAGTATCGAATAATGAGTGATAATGAATGTTGTCACAATGTGTATTTAAAAGAACTCATGAACAATAAACTCAATCTTAATAAAACAACTTTCAAAGTTCTAAAAATTCAAATGTAATTACACACTTTATCGATTTAGGTAATAAAGTAAAAAGACGTTTTTATGTTAATATTTCTAACATTTTAACTGGATGAAAGCCTGATAAACCGTTTCACTAAAATCAATTGAAAAAGACCTATTTTCTCTTTGAAAGTATTATTAAATTATTAAATTAAATTAATTAAGTATTTAAAAATATTTAGTTAATTCTTTTTTACAGACATATATTGAGATCATGGCAAATATTTTTATTTTAGTTTTAGAAACTATCAAGACTTTTAATGTTTACAGACTATCTTGTTTATGCTTATTACACATGGTATGTTAGTTTAGGCTGCTGATGAACTTTCTTCTAAAATCATTATTAACTCACAAAAACTATTAATTTTAGTTCAGACTTGTAGAGGAACATCAAAGGAACATATCTTCATAGAAAGATAAGAATACATTTTATAATTATATTTATTATGAGTTGTTTTCTGAGGTGGGGTAATTTGGCGGTATGGTTAGGCTTAGCAAATGTTGTATGATAGATATTTTTTACATGTGTTAACTTCAGTAAATGTATAATGTACTACAACCATTAGATGTTGGAGTGTTTTCTCCTACGAAAAAAGCTTGGAAGGAGATTTTTAAACATTGGTTTAGAGAAACCAGATTACAAAATGTTTCGAAAGTATCATTTCCATTTCTCTAGAAAAAGTTGTTTGAAAGAATGAAACCAGAAAATGCAGTAAATGGATTTAAAGGAACTGGACTTCATTCTCTGCACAAAAAGGCCATCCAACACCGTATTCTCATTACAGAAAAGAGAAACAACTAAGAGCATTGTAACTTCTGAAGCAGTTTCTCTCGACTCACCGTTAAAATATTTAAAGAAAGCAATACTGCAAACTCACTCCTACTCCATCTGTAAATATTGTTTTATCCATTGAGAATTCAAAGAAAAGGCGAAAAAGAGTACAGAGCAATAGTGGTGAGATTTTAACCTATGAAAATGTTTTGGAAAAGTAGGATCTCTTCGCAAATCGAATTTTGCCAAATTTAACGATGAGCTTTGCCCGTGGTGTTGATTTGCTTCGCAATACCACGGGCAATGCCGTGATGGTTGTTATCCAATAGGGTACGAATTTCCATTTGGTTTGCAAAGGAAACCAACACCACGCGCAAGTCTGTTATGACTGTTATCCAATAATATACACTAATTTTAAAACTACCCCCCACTTTCCTCCACCATGGGGTAAAGAGGGGCTATGAAAACATGCTCCTTTAAATGTATCACTGTGAGAAAACAATCTATCAAAATTGAATGGTTATGCTTCATGTTTAATCTATATGAATCCAATGTACTCGTATATAAAATGCATCAAAAGTTTCATTAAAATAAATTTAATAGTTTGGTTTTAGGGGCTTCTCTAAAAAAAGCTTGATTTTACCCCCCTTTTCCACTACGTAATGCCACTAGATTTCCCCATTTCACTAGATTTTGCACACCTTCGAAATATGTTATTTTGTTAAAAAAAATTCATAGGAATTGTAAGAGTTATTTCTAATTCAACCATTATGTTTTATCATTTAGAAAAATGTAAATCTGTATTTGTATATTTTATATACCTGGATAAAACTGTAATGGTATTTGTTATTTATGTACACTCATTGCCATAAAAATTTGCGCACCACAAAATAACTGTGGGATCGTAACGAAACTTGGCATGAAGGTACATGTAGGCCAGATATACAAATGATTAGAATTGCAGCGTGATTGCGCACTACGTAATGCCACTTGAGGGCGTTGAACTTCATTCTCCTTGGAGTATGAAACAGGTAAGCAGAGCTTGTTTGAGTGTACTTAATCTTTTGCAAAGGAAACGCTGAGGTAAACATGTAGTTACGCCGCCATCGAAGACAATATGAGCAGCTGTCAGTGTTCGAGAGGGGAAGAATCATAGAGATAATGGAAGCTGGGTGGTCAGCTTGGCGAGTAGCTCAAGTAGACCGTTATGATTTTACTGTGAGGAGGTGTTGGGACCAGTGGACAGAAGAGACGTCATTTACACGGCGACCAGGCTCAGGACGCCCTCGACAGACCAGTCGTCGAGAAAAACGTCACATCATACAAAACGCACGCGTAGAGCCAACTGCCTCATTAGCTGCTATCCAGATACAGGCAGGAACTTCACTACGGGCCCCTGTGTCTTCCCGAACCATCGCAAGGCGCCTGGCTGAAGGACATCTGGTATCGCGGCGCCCATTAGTGTGCTGCCAATGACACCCACCCACCGACGCCTCCGTTTGGTGTGGTGTTGGGCACGACGGGATTTGACTGCAACGGAATGGAATCAGGTCGTCTTCAGCGACGAATCTAGATTCATTTCGAGCAGTGATGCCATGGAATCGTGTTCGTGTGTGGAGGCCCCGTGTTGAACGCCTCAATCCTGACTTCGCTTTACAGCGACACATCGCTCACACAGCTGGTGTGATGGTATGGGGTGCCATTGCTTACGATACACGGTCAACCCTAATATTGATCCATAGAACAATGACAGCCCAGCGGTACGTCCATGACATCCTTCAGTCACATGTGATGCCACTCATGGCATGGCTACCAGGAGCCATTTTTCAACAATACAATGCTCGGTCACACACAGCAAGGATGTCACAAGACTGCCTCCGCCACATTACCACCCTTCCCTGGCCTGCTCGGTCCCCAGATTTGTCACCAATCGAGCATTTATGGGAACATTTCGGACGGCAAGTTGGACACCCTACGAGTTTGGTCGAACTAGAGGCGCGTTTACAGCAACTGTGGAACGAGATGTCTCAGGACATCATACGGAACTTGTATGCCTCAATGCCCGCTCGTATCGTATCGTGCATTCGCGCTAGAGGGGGTCCAACAGAGTACTAAAACTTCAGTTCATTTGTACTTTTTTCTGCAATAAATGATTTTTTTGAAATGAAGTAGTACTTACGTGTGTAAAATTTCGTTTCATTTTGACGACTTTTTCTTGGTGCGCAAATTCTTATGGCAATGAGTGTATATCAATCATAAAGAACAAGAAGTACCTTGCTTTTACGATTGATATACATTAAAACGTCATCGTGAAGTTTATAAAAAATGAACTTTGATTGTACGGTAGCAATTCACTTCTTCGTTAAGAACCGTGAATACTTCCTAGAAATTTTATTCCTATTCAATACTCGAAGTATTGATTATTTTCATGGTTGTCCCGACGAGTATATTGTCATTAGAAAAATTGGTCAGAATTTGACTGTCGAATATCTCACCGAAACCACTTGGATAGTAAAACTTGTCTCTTGTAACAATAGATTCAATTTTACAAATGTAACATGTAACAAATCTAACGATTGTGACGTACACTATCTTTTTTAGACATATGGAACTATTTTTCTTGTTAATGAAATCTATTTCTTCCATACTTTATTTCTTGCCAAAGGATTTCTAACAACTAAAACATTAATTTGAAATAATAAATATAATTTTGTTAAGATTAGCACATCTTTTATTCAATGCGTTCTGTTGCTTCAGTGCCACGTAAATTTAACTACCAAGATTTATAACACGAACAATAATTAAATAAATATTCTACAGGGTATTATGATCTGATGTAGATTACTTTTATGACATCATAACCATCGAGAACATCTCGCAATCCTTAGTTCTCATCCTAGCAATATTATTTCTGACATAAACGAGGTTAAATGCATGTCATATCCAATAGTTTACATGAGCTTGAGTTATGTCACTAACTATTAATCTCTTTTGGAAAGGCTTCAGTAGCTGAGATCTCTTTGTATCTGTTGTTAAATTCTATGCTCAGAATGTGCAGGAAGGGAGACTCAGAAGGGTTGTTATTATCATCATAACTATGTGTCATAGAAACATGCTTCCATTTAGAAAATGTATTAAAATCATGCATACAACATTTATCTTAGAATTTCCGGTAGTCTCTCTACAGACATTTTTTGTTTTTGTTTTATTAAGGATAATTAGTCCGTAACCAACAGCTTGAAGTGGATTTTTAACAACTAGACACATCAATGTTGAACAAATAACAAGAGCCCTGACCCCTTGGTATTAGCTAGGAAATTTATTTTAGGAGTAATGTTTGTAACAGCGATTTTCAGATGAAACAAACAAACCAAACGGAAAATGAAGGTTCTACTTCCGCTTATAACGCTCTAGCATCGGTATATCGGTATTTTCTTAAGGCTGTTTTCATTATTTTAGTGATGTTTGGTGTTTAATATAATTAGCGTTGTTTAATCAACTGTCATATATAAATTCGGAACTTTTATTAGCGAAGTGCTGAAACTGTATTCGATAATCAAGCCAACTGACGTCATATTCGGAATACGTACAGGAAACATATATCGCCACAAAAACATTATAACCACCTACATTTAACCTGTCAGAATGCCTCTCACAACAATGCAAAACTAAACTTTATATTAGTAATTTTTAAGAAATATGATGTAAAAAATAGTTCTTCCTTCTAATTTGTGGAATAAAACTACCTATTTTTAAATTCGTGTGAAAATTAAAATTTTCATTATTCAAACCACATTTTCAACAGTGTTTAGGGTTTTTGTTACAAATAATGACTTCTTCCAAGAATAGCATCTGAAACTGCTTTGAGTTTAATAAAAGTGCTTTCATATTTTCTCACTTTTAATATAAAATATAATCTAACCTTATTTTTTATTTGCACACACAGTGGCTTTAATTTACTTAACTGTTTTGCTCTTACATCGTAACTGCACTGTTTTCGGTACTCTGTTAAATTGACCGTGAACAGTACTTCCAGTTTAATTTCTCTGTTCCTTTTTAATGTTTTGGCAGGATTTTTCCTACTTGCAGTTTAGATTTTTGCGAACAAATGACTTTATAACAGAAAGAATAAATAGGTAAGTATACAGGGTGTCCCATAAATATTGGTACACATTTTAAGGGGAGGTAGGGCACATCAAAGGGATTGAGTATTGCATAGCAATACATGACCAGAAACGTCATCGTACGCCGCTAGGTGGTGCTGATCATGATGAGAGCGAGCGTTGGAGGGGACATTGTTAGACTAGAAATACCAAATAAAAAGGTGTATGTAAAAATAAAAGTTATATTTAAAAGTAAAGTAAGAAAATACATTAAAAGTATATTAAAATATACCGATCGATAACAGACTGAAAAAAATATATGACAGCTCGTTCCATAAAATCCACATTCCGCATGGCGATCTGTCATTGGTTGAAGTTGTGCGACGTCCCGGAACATTACGCAAATACTGAAATGACGTCAGACAACGATAATTTGCATGTAAGAAATTTTGGATATGTGTGATTTACCCTTCCGTCTAACAGAAACATCTGCTTTGTTTGCAGTCATTCTAGCAGTAGTCGCCTTGAGAAGTGCAAGCAACGTTTTACGGACAGTGAGCAGGCAGACATTCATTTCGTGTACGGATTGGCTGATGGCTTGAATTGATGCATTGGCAGCTCAAGGACTGCATCGAGAACGGTTCCCAAACTGAGATGTACCGGACCACCGAATGTTTTCGAATGTGCATCACAACTTGAGGGAATATGGGTACTTAATAGGTAATAAGAGCAGGCAGCGAACGACTCGAACGAACGAGCCACCATGAAACAGAATGTGTTGGATGCCGTAGAGATGAATCCGAGTACCAGTGTACGTGCCATCGCTGCTGCCGCAGAAAGATCTCGGAACAGTGTACATCGTGTTTTGCAAGGCAAAGACTTACACTCATATCATCTCCAAATTGTACCGACACTGCTCCCCACAGATCATCCTGCACGTATACGTTTTGCACGGCGGTATCTCTACCAATGTGGACAAGATGCTCATTTCCCATTTTATCTTTTGTTTAGGATGAGGCGTTCTTCACGCGAGATGGTGTGTTCAACCAACACAATGTGCATTTATGTGCTTACGAGAACCCCAACGGAGTGAGAGCGCATGCTGCCCAACATTGCCCATCAGTGAATGTTTGGGCTGGTTTGGTCGGCGACTTCTTTATCGGGCCTTATCAGTATCCATCACCTCTGAAATCAGCAAATTATCTCATCAGGAACAGGTTTTAACAGGCTTACTTCACCCTGTGCCACAAAATGTGAGACACAACAAGTAGTTTCAACACAATGGGGCGCCTCCCCATTATGGGAGATGTGTCCGGAGACATTTTGAATGTGTCGTTTGGTCAACGATGATTGGGTGTGATGGACCGGTTGTCTGGCCCCCACGATCTCCTGATTTAAGCAGCATGTATTTCTTTCTTAAGGGAGCACTTAAAGCTGCAGTGTATGCAACGCCTGTAGAATCCGAAATGGATCTGGTTGCAATATTCGTTTACGCTGCTTCGGATATTCAAGATAATCCCGGTGTGTTTGACAGAGTTGCCAATCCATGGTCCATCGGTGTAATGCATGCATTGCTTGCAATGGTGGAAACTTTGAACACCTTTGTAACATTTTCACATGGTATCATCTACTACACCATATGTAATATTTAGGAACAATACATATTTCTGGTAATCTCTGTCTTGTGGCCCTTCATTTCTTGTTCCACTGATATCACTTTCCCATGACGTTTCCGGTCATGGGTTGCTATGCAATTCTCAATCCTTTTGATATACCCTACATCCCCTTAAAGTTTGTAACTATATTTATGGGACACCCTGCATATGATAATACAAACGTTTATAACATGCTTTTGAAACAGAATTGTATTGCTAGGATTGCCTGTACAGCGTTACTGTTTGAAAAAAGGCCAGCTTTCAGGGAATATGTCTCCTACTGCGCTTCGAAACAACGTGAATCTTCTAAATACTTAAGTTTCATAGTGAGAACAACTTGACTTGCAAATTATATTTTACGAATATAAAATGAATGATAAATTCTCAATAGAAATGTGATAATTATTTAAGAAATTTGAAAAAAAAAGAAGAAACAATTAAATTCTTAAATTGTTACATTTTAATGCAATTATTTTATTCCACAGACTTCTTAACAAACATATCTTAAAATGTTTAATTTAAAAGTAAAATAAATGAAACCAGAGACACGGAGATATGAAAACGAAATCATACATTTATCCTATTAAGGTCTTGATAAAATACAATTTTACAAACGCTTTCCAACTTCTTTGAAAAGATGAAGCTTTAAACTTAAAAAAATCTAGTACAAATACGAGAAAATGTCCTTAATTGAGTTACTAACATAGTGTGAAACAAACTGAAGTAAATGAAAAATGTGTATAAAAAAACTGTTGGGGAATCCAAAAAGAGGTAAGAGAAATCTATCGATTCAAAAATTTTATCCAATTACCCGATGTAAAGGTAACTATTAATTGTAATCTGAAAGTTTGTATCTCTCCAGATTCAGTAGGTATGTATTTAATTTAACTTCGCACTGGAGCAACACGACGGACTATCAGCGACAGTCCGGGATTAAACCCGAATGTAAGGATTCGAGGCCAACACCACGTAAATTTGAATCACGAGATCACACTAGAGATCGAACCACACTCTCCAAACTTCCAGACCATAAGAACCTTTGAGGCAACGAGAGATTTAATGTGCACCAGTCCCCTATGTACACGACAGTATTTGGTTTTATGCGAACTTGCAATCCTATTGCTTCTAATCCGTCTCTCCTGCCACCGGAATACCTCAAAACCCACTGTGACACGGAGGTAACTATAAATAGTCACTCTAGTGTTCGCTAGAATCTTAACTCTTGGAGTTATTTCGACGATAAAATAAATCTCTTTCATCAAGATCCTATCAATTTCGTTATTGACGAGATATCTTGTACATCAAGATTTGGATAATTTTACCAATGACAAGAACCTTAAGACAGACAAGTAAAAAAACATATTACCCCGTGCCCAATACCGTTGACAATTTTGAAAATGTTTTTTGTATCAGAGACTGGTTACTGCAGGTCAGTTTTTGAAACGAAGATAACCTTTTTGGTAACGTTTAAACTTAAAATAACGCTTTGGATATTGTTTTTTAAGGCGAATGGGCCATATCTGGCCAAGTTGCACCAATCAATATTTTTCCGTCCAGTAAATGAAGGTGTGTTTCACAAAAAGAAAATCATTATTTTTCAGTTTCTACAAGTTATTTCAACTTTTATGTGTCATGATCTATGCATAGCTTCCTAACATATCATAATGTGAAAAAAAAAGTTAGAAACTTTGCAGCCTTAATACGCGTCGAACATTTGTTTATTTTGACGTGATTAATACACTACCTAGAATATTTATAAGCCGTAGAGCCTTAACCTTTAGACTAGGGTAGATACAGCAGTTGCACCTTGAACGCGCCAAGAAGGAATTTAGACTACGGCCAGTACAGCAGTTGTATCTAGAAAGTTAAAAGAATCGTGCCAAGAAAGAATCTCGCTAGTTATATCTATAGCCGTAGTCAAAAGGTTAATAAACAACCCCCTATAATATTTATATATATTAAGGGACCAACATTTTGAGAATAATTATATACCCTAGATGTTTTTAAAAAAACCAAGCATATTTATATACCTAGAATATTTACATGGTATAGAAGATTTAATGTATCTAGAATATTTATACGTATTAGAAGGCCTAATTAATGTACAGTATTTATATACCAAAGAATAAAATAAATATTAATAAAATAAATATTATTAAATATAAATATAAATAAATATATCTATAGAATATTTATTTACCATAGACGACTGGATGTCCCTAGACTATTTAACTATCAAGCTTTAAATATTTCACGGAGGGTGAAATTCCATTTACCCTCCCCCTCTTCTGAAAGTTATTGTCATTCAAATAACAAACCAAACATTGCACAGAATTCATACCAATTCTGAGAAAGAATTTCATTAATCTAATGTAATGCACGATGAGGATAAATTACCTAATGTGTTTAACTAACAGGAAAAATAAGAAACATCGTAGAAAGGGGAATTCTTTGCAAACTCTCTCCAAATCAACTACAGATAGTAGTCCCAATAAGATCAAATCACCTTATTCCTTTCATCGATCTAAATACCTCCGTATCAGCTATATCAAAAAGTATCCCAAAATCACTCAGCCATCCCACTTTATTTACACGAAACTGCCAAGAAACGTTCGACCGAATCCCCTCACACGACAAAGGGGATGAAAGAATGCCGTTGATTTATGTCTGAAAAATCGCGAACAACCCACAGGATTCCGGAGCTCGTTTCTTTTACATCCGTGTCCCGGATTCCTGTGTTGCCGGACGACATCTCATTCATTCCAGAGGTGGCAGAGTCACGCCTTCCTCTGGCTCATCCACCGTGCTGCGTCAAAAAGGAATTTTCCTACCAGGGTCAGAGCACCGTTCAGGAACGAATCAAAGATCCGATCAAAAGATGGAGTCCTCGTGCATTCGCCTTTCAAGTTGTATCATATTTTGCAGGGAATTTTGGTATACAGGAGCGTCATGTCATAGGAGACAGAACCCTCATGAGTTTCGCGGCTCGATGCTTTTATTTTGGCTGAAACACCAATCATCTTGGATTCCCCAGAATTTGCTTGGATATTGCCCAGACTTTCTTTTGAACCCCCAATTTTTGGTTGTAGCCCGAACTCTCTTTTGATTTTTAAAATATTTTTGATTGGAACCCGGATCTTCTTGGGTTTCGTACTATTTTTTTCGTTAGCATACGGATCATCTTGGGTTCCACAGAATGTTTTTTGGCTGGTGCTCAAACATCATTTTACTCCTTCAATTTTTTTCTGTGGAGCCCGAACTCTCTTTAGATCTCTAAAATACTTTTGGTTGGAGCCCGGATCCTCTTGGGTTCCCCAGTATTCTTTTCGTTAGCGTATGGATCATCTTGGGTTCCACATAATTTTTTTTGGTTGGTGCTCAAACATCATTTTACTCCCTTATTTTTATTTCTTTGGAGACAGAACTCTCTTTTGTTCCTTTGTTTCAATTATTTTGTTTGGAACTCGAATACTATTGGACTACACAGTATGTTTTCGTTGAGGAGGATCATTTGGGTTTCCCCAGAGATTTTTGTTTGAAGCACGGATTCTCTTGGGTTCTCTAGTATTTTTTTAGTTGCTGAAACCTGAACTTTCTTGGTTTCTTGAGAACTTTTTTCACAGGATCATTTGGGATTCCTCAGAGATTTTTGTTTGAAGCACGGATTCTCTTGGGTTCTCTAGTAATTTTTTTAGTTGCTGAAACGGACTTTCTTGGGTTCTTGAGAACGTTTTTCACAGGATCATTTGGGATTTCCCAGAGATTTTTGTTTGAAGCACGGATTCTCTTGGGTTCTCTAGTATTTTTTTAGTTGCTGAAACATGTACTTTCTTGGGTCCTTGAGAATTTTTTTCACTACAGATCGGACACTCTTGGACTCTCAAGTACTTACTTTGGTTGAATTTCAGAGTCTCTTTTGCTTCCCGATGAGCTCAACACCCAAACTAGTAAGACGTATTAGAGTATTTATATTCTCATGCAATTGTTCATAAATAATTGTTTTCGCAACATAATTTGTTTGACTTCTGTAAGCATTTTTTCAAAGTACTAAATAGTTTAATTTTCTACTTCAATAAATCGATTTGATTATATCAATAGTTTATTCTCTGAAATATACCGAGTTTCCTAGGCTTAAGTTGTTTGAAGAAGCGTTAAAGCAATCTGTTTCTAGCATAAATTCTGGAAATATTGATACCGGAATCATAACGTATTTATAGTGTACTAGAAGTAGCATATTTCTTAACGAAGAAATAAAATATGGACAATTTTGTCAAGGATTCATTCGGACCAAGTGGCAAGTAAATTGAGTGCTTTCTTTTTCTCTGCTCTCACAAATAGGATTTAGTGGTGAGACAGAAGTGTGAGTGTTTAATCAAACTGATATATACAACTTTGTTTTTAAATCAAGGTGTCATGGGAAAGGAGAAAAAAAAATTACTTGTTGATAATGTACAAACATCAGACGAAATAGGATTTGGTTAGGATGACAAAGCAGTTAGCATGTGAAATCTGAGTTTGCAGAAATTTTGGATATGAAACACTCATTCCTCTCAAAGCTGTATTTAAATTAAATGGCAATTGTGATACTTTTAAGGTCAAAAATCCACAATCATTCATATGAAGTGTACTCTTACAAATAAACGTAAAATTGAGAATATTATAGTTATACAAAATGCGTTTCATTGTATTGAACTTGAAATTTGAAATTTCTGTCTCTATTAAAGTTACATCTTTTTGGAAAAAAATGGTTATGATTATGGGGCAAATGCAAGAAATACATTGAAGAATTATTATTATAATTCATCATTATATTTTATCTTCAATTTAAACGTAGAGATGGCGCAGTAATACATCTTTAAACAGTTATTTTAATTTTTAAGTGACATCATTTGCATAATTTGATGGTAAAATAAGAAATTTTGAATTGACAAAATGTTTTTTCGGATATTTTGTTTCTTGAATTCACTAGAGTCGATATTCTTGAGGTGTGTCATCACTCCTTCCCTCTCACTTTCCTGTATATTCTCTTATACGTTCTCAATATTTTTGATCAATAATAATGAATCACATAAATCTTTACTACATTTTTTCAAAAATTAAAAATGTACGTACAAATGCACAAATGATTTCTAAGGAGCTTGATTTCAAACAAAGAAAATCGTTTTACATTTATAAAAGTTATTTAGTACTACTTAGGGGGGGGAGGTGCCATTCAATTCAATTTTTTATAAAAAAAACTTTCTTAATTCCAAATTCATCTCCTTATCGCAGTTACTTAATTAAAAGCTACGGAAATAAAATCAAGAAGTTTCAGAAATGTAGTATACACAGTCTTTCAAAAAAAATTACATAATTTAATCATCAGACATTGCTAACTTTAAAAACTATGATGAAGTGAAATAAATTTAGTTTGCCAAATATAAAGATAGCAAATAAAGTAATTAAATTTCTTACCTAATTCGTAGTTGAAAGATTTTGACAAATGAAAAACTAAGAATAAATGTTCATTATACGAAAAAAGGTTTATCTTGTTGCATTTCTGATTCATGAACCCTCGGGGTAATTTTTAATTTGCCAATTTAATAACGAGAGCTATAAAGATGTTTCTATTATGTAATTACTTTTTACCGTTACTATCCGTGTGTCTCAGCAAAGACCTTTTAGTTCACGAAATAATTTTATGTAGAAAGAAGAAACTCTGTTTGAGGAAACAAAAACGCTAAAACGCCGAGTTCTGGTGTCGTGAAATTTGCGCAGCTTATTTTGTTTGGATTATCTCGATCGACGAAACTATTTTTAGCGCTTTACGTTAATCCCTTAGAACCACAGATGCAATCTTTAAAATTGAATGTTTCGTAAGAGACTAATTTTTTTAAAGGCTGCTATGTACCGAGCATTTGGAAGAAGAAAGAAGACAAGCACCTGAATAGGTCAGAGTTAAAAAAAGCTATACTACACTTTTCAGGACACACAGGCGCGTATTGGTTCGCATGAAGTAACAAAAATTCTCTGGCGATTTCAGAAAATAAATATATCTTTAAAATAATTCAAATAAAAGGCAAAAATTTTACACGATGGAATAACGACTCTAACAAATATAATTGGAAGTTTCTTAATCCATATCGTTCGTAATATTTAAAAAATTACCGATAAATGTATAGTTAAAATTAACAAAATATTCAAACTAAAAGACGGACAACATACAATTCGATCTGAAACATTTTTTAAATATCTTCGAAGAATAAAAATGCACCTTAAAGTATCGCACAATTCATAATTTCCCCAAATATCTATTTCAAAAAATCATTCTAGTGTGTCTCACAGTAATTATACGTTTACAGTGAAACAGTATTAAATAGCTTTTATCAAATTTAAAATGGTTAAGTATAAAAATCACTATTAAATTGAGTAAAATAGGATTTCTTCGTGTCACACTAAACAATGATGGATAGAAAATAGATGAAGATGAACTTGAGAAAATATACATCAAATAAAATCCCATCATTTAAAAATTGTATCGTTAAATGTTTGAATAATAAAATAATAAACAATGACCCGCAAAAAATCCGAACAAGAATTTTAATTCCTCAGAAGAAATTGATATTAAAAAGCTATTAAGATACAAGCTAAATTGTATTTCATTAAAACATAGAGATTGATTATTGAAACATGTAACATATGTTTGTCAAAAGTAGATTGTACGGACCATGTTAATATATATTTTCTCATGATGAATTTGTTAACCTTGTACAACCGATTTCGGGAATGGAAGGCATTGATGGAGTTGAGTGGAGAACATTTAGTTTTAGAGTAGATATTTTCGAACTTCTTCGAAATGTTTATTTTTTAATTTTTAAATAATTACGTGGATTGCAGTTTTCAGACATTCGTTGAAGGGGTTGGAAGAACTATCGTGTTAGGTCATAACACAACAATCAATTACAACCCTTTGTTCCATGAATTCTCTGCATAAATCCCTTTCAACAGTTTTTTTTGTCTTAGAAAAACACATGAAAAAACGACTAAATTTACGTTCTGGGCTTTCACTCCCATCGTATAAAATGAGGTCTTTGTGTAAACTGTAAATACCATTACACTCCCATACTTAATTACAGGAACCTAAGAGAATGCCCTTTGTCAGATGTTAAAGTGCTCTAAGAGTTGGTTTTCTTTGTGCAGAACTGAGAGCAATTGAGAGATCTTGGAGCTCTATTTCAGGACTTTTCAGATCATAATGAAACACGATCCCCACATCGAGCAGTTTGCGCCAAAGGGCGCCGATAAATATCTCAGAGGGCAAACAAGAGTGTTTTCGTCAATGGGAGCCCCACCATTTCAATCAATTTATTCAGAGTATTACTTAAAGTTGTTGACTGGATTCATAGAATAGAGCATAATGCTCTTTTGGGGAAAGTATTAGCGAGTTTTATATTTATGTTCTAGTTTTTATTTGTGCTGTTGCTTGCATTGGCGCCATTGTAGGGTCGGTCGCGTGGGAAATGCCTTAACAGGTCGCGATATCTAGGCTTTCTTTCTCTGTCAAAGGTTTGAAAACAGTGACGGTTTCTTCACGTGGGTAATGGACGAGGGATTATGACCTGAGACCTTCGATGTTTTTTGATAATTGCGTTAAGCAAAAACATCTAATGTGTTATATATTTAAATTGATGCGGGCTCTTGTACCGAATGATCTTTATTAGTACAAATACTTATCAATAAATAAGAAAAAAATAATTAGCTTCACAATTTGAGAATACAAATTGTCTTAAAATAACCTTCTAAGACGTTTCTGTTATTTGTATATTATGCTTTACACAAGATTTAAACACTGTTCATTGATATTTTTAAGTTATAGTAACAGATGTAAAGAACGAAATTCAACCTAATGATTTCAAAACATGTAAATTACAGTTTTCTGATGAATTTGTTAACTCGACTATGTTCGGGATTGGACGGCATTAATGGAGATGAGTTGAGCAGACAGTTTTTACATATTTTCGAAACACTTCAATTAGATTTCAGATTCGCCCGGTGGGTTTTTAGACATTCATTGACTAATGGAAGACTTTATTTACTCATTTGGAATACATTGAATGTATCTATATTATCAATATATTTCTGAAATTTTTTCCATTCTTTAATAAAATTAGTATTTTAATTCCGTTAGTCGCAATGACAGGCACATAGTAACTTTTCAAGGCTTTTCAATGCTTTTCAATGAACATATTAACTCTAAGAATGCATTTTTTATAATTTTTAATTTTAATTTCTGTAGTATATATTTAAAAAAAATGAAACTTTAGGAAAGAAAACGTCGAGCACATCACAGATCACCAAGATCTCACTAAAATATCCGTGACTTATGAAGGGTTAATTTTAAATTTTGACTGTTGTTGTACTGCTCAATAGTATTTAAAATCATAATATGAGATTTTACATAGTTACCAATTTTATAGTTTCGCATTTCTATACTAATCACAAATATACACAGTATTTTAACCATACTTATACTTTAAATTATTAGAATACTTTATTGCTGAAGAGAAGCTTTTAAATGTATACTGGATTTCGACTTATAGTAGCATTTAATATTATGTGAGAAGAAAGTTTGAGTTATCAAGCCGAAATACGAATTATGTTATGACGCATTTATAATTATTTTTTCTAATAGCGGGCACATTTGACCTAAGTCATTGGCCACTACAAGGCCGGAAGTGATGGCCACTTGTGAAGGAGCACCCAGTGGGAGGACCATCATTGCCCCAAACAATTTATACTTCGTAATTTTGAACCATGTTCAGATGACGAAGCATCACCTGAGCTGGTATACGCTTACAAACATCCATGCCCGAACCCGGATTCGAACCGGGCAACCTACCGATCTAGAGGCTAACACCTTAACCACTATACCGGTTGGTCGGCATGACGTATTTATAAAACATCAATTTGAGATAAAAGTTTTTACAATTTAAATAAAGCCTATCAAAACTACACTTTACAAATAACAAAGAAGTAGTGAATCTATATCTATAAAATTCAAATACCACTCACTGACTGACTGACTCATCACTGTATCTCAAGAACTACAAGTCCTAGGAAGCTGAAATTTTGCAGGGTGTTTCTTCTGATACCGTAGGGGTGCACTAAGAAAGGATTTTGAAAAATTCGAATCCTAAGAGGCCTAAAATTGACCTAAGGCCTAAACCAAAAGCAATTTGAAATCGCCATAGAAATAACATTGAGTATAAAACGATTGCTGTACGCATCTCAGATTGCTTTACCAGTGTTGATCGAAAAACAATTTTCTTAAAACAAATAAAATTATAATGTTCATGTTTGAACTGAATTTTTACTTCTTCCCATGATGAAAATAATTTTTATGAATATTTGATTGATGAAGAAATGAAATTTAGAACATTTAATTTCATATTTACTTAAATTTTATAATGGAGCTCGAGAAGCCCAAACGATAAACTCATTGATCATAAAAGTGTAATTTTGCTACTCGGTATCTGGCAACCTCAGAATTAATGTTTAATTTTTTAATTTGATTTAAAATTCTTTTTTGGGGTATTTGAGTTGAAAACCAGATGGTTGCGATCATATTTGAAGATTCCCAAGTACTATAAATATGTGTTCTTTTTTGCTTATAAATCATTGTCTTCATCAATGTTGTTCAAATTTTTTGTCGAATTGTTTTACTTCAGAATATATTCAGAAAGTCGAAATTCAACACGCTAGAACAGATATTTTTTTCAGAAGTCTGCCTTTTTTAAGGATTGGAATTTTGTTTCTGTTTACATTATGTGTTCCGGTATATTACCTATACCAGAAATATTATTTAGGAGTTGGATTTTATTTATTTATTTCCTGCAAAATATCACTAGACATGGGTACTTTCGTGGTGGTATATGTATATTTCCACCAAATTTCTTTAAATCTTTGGTTCAATACGTAATAGTGTGTATATAAAAAAAATAACATTTACGAATCAAAATATTTTTTAAGCGTGTAATTTGTTATTTTAAAATGACATGAAAAATTTCAAAAATAACTTCAAAACAAGATGGGTTACGTTAAATTAAAACTGGTAATCATACTTTGTAGTTCAAAATATATTTCAAAATTTTGATATAGCTTTTCATTGAACGACGATTAAAATAAATTAAATTTCAGTTGTTTTTCGTGGTTCATGGGTGTAATTGAAAGCTGTACTCCATAGTAGAGTAACTACATATATCACTCTAAATAGATACGTGCTTTCCATTCAGAAACCAAATTTCTGATCTTAAAAAGTACCATAAGGGTTCAATTTAAAACTTTATGTGCGTTGGAGAAAAGGGAATTTTTAACAAGACTTTGTTGATCTTGGAATAATATCACACTCAGTAATTTTGAAAAATCGAAATTTTATGTCTTAAGAGGCAGAAAGTCGAGGTTGCTTACTCTATTTATTGAAGCTGTTCGTACGCAACTTAGATGCATGTGAATCGTTCGTTGAAAGTTATTTTCTTTTTGTAAAAGCTCTGTAAAATCAACCTTCTGTTTATTAAAAAATTGTTATCGATTGGGTTTAATTTGTCTACTCTGATGACATGTATTCCTAACAAAATCTCTGTTATTCCATATGCCACTGAATGGAATTTTCTAGAAAAAGTGCCGTTTGCTTCAAAATAAATTAGTCACGAATGCCGTAAATTTTTAGCCCCCTTGGACAAATAGAACGCGGGTTAATATGTATCTTATCATATCCGCAGGGTTCTAAAATATAAGTGTACCAAATGTGTGGATTGGTCAAAAGGTAGATTAGTGTAGAGAACAGACAAACGTCAACTCTGCTTTATATATCTAACAGAAGTTCCGTTATTCCACCTGCAGCTGAATGGAATTTTCAAGAAAAATTGCGTTTGCTTCAAACTGAATTAGTAACGAATGTTGTAACAATTTAATTTAACATCTTCTCATATTGATGATGAAATTCGAAAATATCGTATACTAGGTGAAAGAAGGACACAATGAAAACAAATTCATAGGAAAACTAAATGCAAGACTATCCACCGAAAATTCGTCAGTTTTACTGAATTTGAATGCACGGGAATATTCGTATTCACTCGAAAACTTAAAATCAACTTCAGCAGAAGTGTGACGAATATGAAATGGATTATATGGTTGGATACAACATATATGCATATTTGGGTTCGAAGTAAATTGTAGAAACAATGGAGAAGTTAAATTGGCATTAAATTTTTTTTTCCCGTACACTTAAATGATGCTAAGATTTTTTTTTTGAAAAATAATTGATGATGACTTTTTAATCAACATATTATTAATTCAACCCGAGCAAAGCCGGGTTTTTCTGCTAGTGTAATATATAAGAACAATGTTAAACTAAATGTGCATGCATATCCCTTTAGAATGTATTGGTAAGATGATACACATAAGTTAAACTAGTACGTATAATATTATGTCTTTTGGTAGCCTATTCACTAGAAATCTTATCAGTTAAGAATTAAAACCATTGTCTTAATCTGCGTTACATATTCATCATACGACAAAACTTATACTTATACTAGATTCATTAATACAGCAGTTTCTTTTTTTTTAAATTATTTAAACTGTATTTCTCATGAATATATTACAGATATTTAAAAAAATCTTCGTAATCACCACTTGTAGAATTTTTAGTTTAAAGAAAGGTTTGTACGAATTATTAAAATTTAGAATTTATTCATAATTTGAGCAAGAAGCAACTATACGTACATATGGCATTTATAATATATTATAGTTAAAAATTTATTCCGTCTTTCTGTAAGACATTTTCTATAGAAGCAGAATAATTAATGAGCTTATCGGTACAGAACTAAAACATTTCTGTCAAACATTCTTTCGATAGAATTCAAACTTAAATTAGTCAAAGAAATATAACTTGTGTTCATCGTGTATTTCAAATAATAAAGATACTATTTTGAATATGAGATCAAAGTTTAAGGAAATGAACATTAAAAATTGTATCAAAGGATTTAATAAGTCACTTGCTGAATAGTAAAAAATACAATCTTATCAAAACATTACTGAACTGAATGATAAATGCTGTGTTTTACTTCCTACATTTGGTTGGAAAATAGTCTAATTTAGTTTATCAACTAATATTAATTAAATTTTCCTAAACGATAACAAATGTTACGCGGCCTGAAACATAAGCCCCTGTTCAACGAATATATCCTCTTATAAATAAAATGAGTTATCCCAGTTTTGTCTGTAAAGAGTTAGCATCCATTAAATGTACCGAAACTTTTTCTACTAAATTAAAACTTAATGCAAAGTTTAAAATGTCATACAATAAAATATAATAAAATGTTCTATTTTATTTTGTAAAGCACTAAATTATTTTTACTTTTAGATAAAATTTTGTTTTTAAAAACATATTTATCTTTGTTCCAAAGCACCGTTTTGAGGTTTTATGCCGTTTCCCATTGTAATTTTAATTAAAGCGTGCAACAAAGGTATTTCCGTATGAAGCTTTTGTATATTTAACGAAAGCACGAGCTCGCGTACAGCTCCTTCGATCATTATTATTTAATGATAAATATAAAATTTTATTGGAATAAGATGTTTTTATGTTAGGTCCTGTTTTCTTAGAATTATGTTTATCAGTAATTTCTATTCTATGCACAGAAATAAAGTTTCAGGTGTAGGAAATGTCAATCAAAACATTTTGAAATGAATAACAAATTTGCTTATTTTATTGTTTAAAGGTTTTAATAATCAATTAGATTACTTAACCAAAAAACACATCTATGTATTTTTCAAAATATGTATCCAAATTATGGTTTATTATACCAAATTCAGGGAAAGATTTCACAAAAATATCTCATTATAACTTATTTTCTATTGACCTAACTTGGTTTATTGACACGTTTTATTTTACACCCGGTATTTCTAAGAAAACACATCCTCGCTTCAGTTCAAAGAATTCAGAGAAAAATAATGTTTTTATTAACATATATCTACGTTCTTCATTTATCGTCTTTTTACTTCGTTACTACGACAGGCATTATGTGCCAACTAAATGTAGGTGGGGCTATTATTTCAGCCGTGATACTTGTTTTCTGTACTTATTCTGAACGTCGGCTCAATTTTCTACTACTATTTTAGAACTCCGTCCTGTAAAAATTCTGCTTCTAAAATTCCTCAATAAGAGTGAATTGTGCATCAATATAAGATGATTGATAGGTCAACGCCAGTTAAATTAAGCTTCAAACGTCGCCAAATTGGTGATAAACGACATCTTAGAGTTACCCTGATGTGTCTCATAAGGGAGCATTTAGGCAACTAAATTAAAATATTTACTTTCCGTCTGGTCTGTTTATGCTGAAAATTACAAAAAAGAGTTTCTAAGTTAGTATTAAATGCATTTTTACTTCTTAAAATATTTATATTGAAAGTACTTTAATGACAACACTATTCAATGATGTACAGAAAACAGTATTTAAACGTAAACGTTATAATTCATGGTATTAGATATTGAAAATTGCTTTCTTTCCACAAGAATATAATATACTTCAGAAAACATCTTACGCTTTGTCAGAAGGAATTATGTGTAGAATTAAAAAAAATAACACCAGACCTATTTTTAAATATGTTCGATACGTTCTCATATTGAGAACAACCTGACGTTTTACTTAAATCAGTCTTTTAAAAATAATCTTTCTCAATTTGAAAAGTTGCCTACCTTTCAGATTTTAACATATATGTATTTTCTATAAAATATACGTCTCGTTCTGTCAGTGTAACAGTAAAACGAATGTTTTTACAATTAGAATAGATTGAACGTGTCATACCACTGTCAGAATTTAAAATTGAAGTTTAAACGTATTTAGTCTGTCAAAAAATAAGTGTGAAAGATGATTTATTTAAAACAAAAAAATAAGCACATATTCCTGAAATGTCATTTTAGTTCCAGGCATAAAGAAACCTCAAATAAGTATCGGTACGTGTATTATCATGGACATAGCTCTTTCTTTGAATACTTATAGATTTCTGAAAGATAAACTTTTTGAAAGATAATAGCGAATCGTTCTGAAAGATTAACAAATACTTTTGAAAGAACTCAAGTAAGCTTCGTTTAAGTTTTTCAATTTTTATGACATCCATCATTTATAGTTTAAACATAACAAGAAAATTATGAATTCATTTTTATTCCTCATTAATTTCTTTGACATTTGTCTCATAGTGTTTTAAATGCGTTTCTCTATATTATAAAAATGGTGAGTATTTATTTCCAATCTAAATCTCCTGGTGGTTGTCTCGACGAAGTATCTCGTTAATAACAAATCTGACGTGATATAAATGAACGAGGTATTTCGTCACTAGAAAAAACAACCACAATGCCACAAGAGATGCGTGTGTGAAACAAATTGGACCACGGAGAATCGGACAAGTCTAAGAACCGGCAGTGGGCCACGCAATATGACGGCACCATGTGACTACAGACTCCTCCTTCCCATACCGGTGACGGACCGTACAGCGTCCTCTCGTGCGTTGACACAACATTGGAACACGTCTACAGCTGTGTCATTGTATGAACCCACGGTTCGTTGATGTGTGCTGCGTCATGGACTACTTGCAAGGATTCCTCTGTGCATGATTCTCTTGACGCTGAACCAACGACACCCCCAACTGCAATGGGCTAACCAACACAGCCAATGGTGTGCCGATGGGCATCAAGTTTCATTCTCGTATGAGTACCGCTACAATCTGGACTATAAATAGGGTTGCGTACTCGTCACACTCTTCAGACATTAACGACTTCTCCCGGAGTGTCATATTCAGCCTCATACTGAACGAACGCCTGACGTTATGGTCTGGGGCGCTATTGGATATCACCGCCTACTCCAAATTGTGAGGACCCTGAACAGCGGACGCTATAACAAGGAAGTTGTGGAACCTGAGGTCCAACCACTCATGCAACGCATTCCCGGAGCTGTATTTTAGCATGACAATGCACGTCTACATGTTACTCAAAATGCGCCTACTTCAGATTGTGGGGACCCTGAATAGCGGGAGCTATTTCAGGGAAGTTATGAAACCCGAGGTCCAACCACTCCTACAACGCATTCCCGGAGCTGTATTTCAGCACGACAATGCTCGTCTACATGTTACTCAAAATGCGCCTACTTCAAATTGTGGGGACCCTGAATAGCGGGAGCTATTTCAGGGAAGTTATGAAACCCGAGGTCCAACCACTCCTACAACGCATTCCCGGAGCTGTATTTCAGCACGACAATGCTCGTCTACATGTTACTCAAAATGCGCCTACTTCAAATTGTGGGGACCCTGAACAGCGGGAGCTATTTCAGGGAAGTTATGAAACCCGAGGTCCAACCACTCCTGCAACGCATTCCCGGAGCTGCATTTCAGCACGACAATGCTCGTCTACATGTTACTCAAAATGCGCCTACTTCAAATTGTGGGGACCCTGAACAGCGGGAGCTATTTCAGGGAAGTTATGAAACCCGAGGTCCAACCACTCCTGCAACGCATTCCCGGAGCTGTATTTCAGCCTACATGTTACTCAAAATGAGCCTACTTCAAATTGTGGGGACCCTGAACAGCGGGAGCTATTTCAGGGAAGTTATGAAACCCGAGGTCCAACCACTCCTGCAACGCATTCCCGGAGCTGTATTTCAGCATGACAATGCTCGTCTACATGTTACTCAAAATGCGCCTACTTCAAATTGTGGGGACCCTGAACAGCGGGAGCTATTTCAGGGAAGTTATGAAACCCGAGGTCCAACCACTCCTGCAATGCATTCCCGGAGCTGTATTTCAGCACGACAATGCTCGTCTACATGTTACTCAAAATGCGCCTACTTCAAATTGTGGGGACCCTGAACAGCAGGGAGCTATTCCAGGGAAGTTATGAAACCCGAGGTCCAACCACTCCTGCAACGCATTCCCGGAGCTGTATTTCAGAGCGACAATGTCCGTCCTATCTTGCTCAAAATGTGCAAGCCTTCTTCAATGCATGATAGGTTCCGCTTCTTCCATAACCTGCTCGTTCCCCGGATGTGTCGCCCATTGAGTATGTCTGAAATTACTTCGGTCGCCGACTCGCTCGCACCTCTCGTAGGGCAGAACTTTGGCATCAGATAGAGGCCATCAGGAATGCCATTCCTCAGCATGACATTGTGAATCTGAATGATTCGATGCCACAACGTGTACAGGCTCTCATCGCTACACATGGTGGCAGCACAAGATACTGATTTTCGGTATTGTTTTTGTTCTATTGCTCTGTAAATTTTATCGTTTATTTACCGCTACAAGTTTACGTGGATTAAATTTCATTTATTTTTGATGATTATTTCATTGTGTTGCAATTTTTTCAAAAACAATAGTGTATATGTATAGTGCAGAATACATTTCATCATTGCTCAGTAGGGTACCAGAATAACCGTAAAAGTTTGTAAACGGAAAAATACAAAACATTACTGAAATTTTGTGCACAAAATAATTTTACAGTTTCAGAACATAAATGTTTCCTAGTAACCAAGGAAATGTACGTTTTCCGTGAGTATCTCTAATATCATTGCAAAAATAAACTTTTCCAAATCTTTCGAATTAAATACATTTGCATCATAAATATTAAAGTAAATATGTTCCACAACGTTGATAATGTCTGTAATAATATAGTAAGAAGTAAATATGTGTCGAATCATTTACCGCTTTTCCAATTTCTTGGATTTCTAATGGTGTTTAATTTCGATTAGCGGTTTTTTCCTTTTCTATCTCATAACAATTCCGAATCAGAATTACTTTCCACGAAATGAAAAATGCATAACAAAAATAAACATAATCTTTAGAATCTTTATTTCCTAGGAATAAAATTAAGATTAACGATCTTAAATAAATAAATATTTCAACTACTTGAGTCCTTTAGAAGATATTGAAAGGTTTTATTCAGGCAAAATTTCGAAGACATATATACATGTGCTTCAAGCCATTTGAGATACTGTTAATAAGTAATATTTTCATATTTCAAATATTTATGTAGTACAATTTTTTAAAATTAAATGCTGTTAGTTATCTTAACTTTGTGGAAAAGTGTTTGCAGGTATGTTATTGAATTATTATTGAGGAGAATGCAATTTTTTTCGAGTTAGTGAATTAGAATTCAGTAAGTACAACTTCTAATATACCGTGAGTGTAACTCAAATTTAGATTGTGTTAGGAGTAAAATATGCAGAGTACATAGGGCATTGGTTATGAAGTATTATTAATTCTTCTATATTGCATATAGCATGAGATTTCACAAGCATATATTCGTAGTATATATGCATAGGTTGACAAAATATGGCCCTTGCTCCAAAAAACCCAAAATGCACCAATCATTCTATTTAATGCAATCTTTCCTTGCATGACTTCACAACAGGTTTGACCTTCTTAATGAATGGAACCTTTCCTTGGATTATTTCAACCAATAAATGTGATTATTTAGTCATTATCTGGATTGTGGGGTAAAGCAAAAGTATAATTGTAATACTGATAGTGTGTCGCCTATGGTCCTTTTTCCAACAGACACTAAAAAAAAAATTTACGAATAAACATACTTAAAGTGCAAGTACAAATAAATAGAAGTGCAAACATCTGTAGAATTTCAAAGTGAAAATTGTTTACATTCGGATCCTTTGACTGTCAAATAATCCGTTTGGGAAGTAAATAAATAATGAGGCTGTTGTGGGATTCAGTCACGGGAAGGCCAGCACTCAGTCGGGTAAAATCGAAAGAGCTTTGAGAAAAACTCGATTAAACAGCAATGATTTATCTCTTTGGAGGACAAAACGGATGCTGTTGATTGATTTCTAACGACGTTTTTGGACCAGATGCTCCCTCAGTGAAAGTGGAAATTTGTCTAGCTGTCTGAACGTCGCCTGTCAAGTTTAAGCAAATAATGTTTAATTTCTGACTATAATACTATTGTTCCTTTGGATATTTATGTGGCATATATGTGTGCACTGTGAACCAGTTGGAAAAGTAGCGAATTAGCAAACAGAGGGGTGTGAGTTCGAAACTCGGTCCAATCAAAGATAGTCGTGAACCGGGGTCTGACACACGTTTAATCTGTCATGACCTCAAATGTCTTCACGTTGGGGAGGTGTGGTGGTTTGGAGAGTGAAGGATCAGCTTAGGTGGCTACTTTGTCATCCGACCGTTGTTCTAAATTATGTGGGCAGTCCTAGGATCTTTCTCTTGGGGCTTAGTAATTCACCAATAGCCCATTATGTTGCTCCAGTGGGACGTTAATTAACTACCTACCAACTAACTGGTATACCACAAGAATGGCACGTATAAGCTATTAGGAAGGTGAAATGGTTTAAATTTTGTGTAAGAATTATTTCATTTCAAAGGTATAGTTTTGAACCTTTCGCATGTGTGTTCACAAATAATGTCAAGCAATACCAGTATAAATATAAATTTGAGCATTATTATTTTTAGTACAAAGCATCAAAAATAAATTGTTCCAAAAGGTATTTAAAAAAGCCAATACTGAACAAAGAGGGTAGATATATACTTTTAGTTTTATTAATTTATAACACTAGGGGGCTCCGCCCCCTGCTCGCTTACGCTCGACAACCCCCGGGGATTGCTACGCAATCCCATTTGGTTTGCTTCGCAAACCAACATTCCTTTCGCAGAGTGAAACTATCTGAATAATTTGTATTATCCTGATTTCCCTTTACGGGCCATCACGTCACAGCGAGGGCTTCTCCCCCTGCTCGCTTACGCTCGCTGACCCCCGTGGGTTGCTACGCAATCCCGTTTGGTTTGCTTCGCAAACCAATACCTCTTACGCAAGTGATTTCACTCTTTTTTGCTTTAACACTTAATGCACCCTAAATTAATAGCCGCATCAGTAAAAAATCTTCTGCATCTTGTTCCCTGTACAATTTTAAGTAAACCCTGTTAATCTCCAAACTTTACGATGTGTACTTTGTACTTTCTCGGTAAAACGTCTGAGAACAGAGGGAAAAAAGCGAGCCTTTTTCCTCGCCAAATGAAAAGAAATGGTTTTTATGGCAATTGTTGCTACGATAAATTTGATATCTGGCAAACCCGATAGTCAAAAATACAACCCTCCGCGAATACAATGCTCCGCGAATTTGCACCGCGAAATAAAAAATACGAAATTTGTGTCACCAACTTTTGATTGCATCGAATTTATTTATGAACCAACTTTAAAAATAATGGTACCGTAAGAAAGAGTACAGTCTGAGGTATACTGCGCTATTTTCAAAATAAAAAACTAATAGTAATACGATATAGATATGACAGTTTTAGTTAACGGTAGTAACAAAAAGTAGCGAAAATATCCAAAGATTCCGAATTTTGTATGACCAACTTTTGATAGCATCCAATTTAATTATTAACCGATATCAAAAATAATAGTACCGTAAGAAAGAGTACATTCTGAGGTATACTGCTATATTTTAAAAATTAAAAAATAATAGTAATAAAATATAGATACGGCAGTTTTAAAAAAAAGTAACAAAAATGTCCTGATTTTTCCCGAATTTCAAAAAAATATTATCAAGAACCAAATTGAAATTTAAAAAAAAACTCGACGAGCTGCAAAAATTTACGTTGAGAGGTACTCTTTAAAAAAAACTCACGGCTGAAGACTGAAAATTTGTATGTGTTTTGCTCACTCGCGGAAGAAATTTCGCTACTTCAATTTTAACACTTAATAAACCCTAAACTAATAGCCGCATCGGAAAAAAATCTTAATAATTGTCCAGGGAATACGATGAAGAACAAACCATGTCAATTTTGTTTTTTTCCGATCAGTACTTTCTCGGGAAACCGTCTAAGAATCGAGCTGAACAACACAGTTTTCAATTCTGCGGCGTCGGCGGTAACATTTTTTTAATATAGAGAGATTTATTTTTTCAGATTGGTGAAATATTTTATGCATTTTGTGTGCCGCAGAATTTAGGCGATTAGTTTATTTGGGCCATTAAATCAAAGAGAATAAGTAATTATTTTTATTGTTTGTAAATCAATCAAATTTATACCTAGTTTTGATCAGATCATTTTCAAATTTAATAAAGTAAATTTTTATTATTCGGCCCAAACTAGGATTTGGTGAACTTTTTGACTTATTTTCAGTCAGCTAATATTTCTTTTGGTGTGGTGCAGAATTTATCTAATTAGTTTATGTATACCATGAGATTAGAAAGGAAAATAGATGATGCAAGTGCTTAAACTACGTCTAAAGTGAATTTTTGGAAAGATGCAATACAATCAAAGCACTAAAATTGCTGATCTTTGACGATTGGTATACCGAGTTGTACTTAGTAAAACAGATCAAAAACTATTTTTATACTCAAATTATAAAGTTTAGCTAGTAATAAAAAACCTATTGCAATCATTGATGGAACCAAAGTTTCATTCAACAAAAATGTATGTGTTGTTACTACTCTCTTTATTCAAGTATAACATAGATCATTTCCAAAAGCCTACATTGTACAAATCACACAGCGACCAACCCAGGAGCGTACCACAGAGACAATACATTTTAAACATGGTTACTAATTGCTCAGTTTATGGAGTATCGAAAAGTTGAAGAGTTCTTAGGTCCTCTCATGAAAGCCATATACTTTGTGCGTCAGCTTCTAAGTCTTGCCAAAGCATTTTAGTGCTGTCTTGACCCATTATTAACCAATGATTCAGCAATTGTTTCTTCGGAATAATTATTTTACTGCAGTATAATAAAGCACACTGTACTTGAAGTACAAAGGTACGTATTTGAATAAAGTGGGCAACACATTGGGCTGTTGATGACTGTCCAGGATCACTTCCGAAGGCAAATTTCCGAGAACAATACCTAGTAATCAACATATGAGATAGCACCCACTCTCCAAATTTCAACACCACACCAACATGAGGACATTTGAGGCCACAATATATTTAACGTTCACCAGCCCCAAAGTATACGACGGTGGTACTTGAAGTAAGTTAGAAATAAAAAATTACTATACATTGAAAAACTATTCTGTTCCGTACTACAATTGTATTACGATGGCCATACTTTCAAATATTTTAGAATGTTGAAGCAGTAACACTTATATATATATATATATATATATATATATATATATATATATATATATATATATATATATATATATATTTATATATATATATATTTATATATATATATATATATATATATATATATATATATATATTTAAGTGCGCATTATACCACCATTCAATTAAATATGTGGTATGTAATCCCTTCTAGGGGATGTAGTGTAAGCAGTTAATCGAGCCGAGTTCGATTAGATGCATTAGAATATGGACTGTATGAGTTGACGATAACTAATGTTCAACTCTATCTATTAGACCCGCTTGAACACGCCATTATTCCGTCAATGATTAAAAGTTTTTGAAAATGAAATACATATGTTGTCTCGGTGAAAAGTATTTTTCTACAAATTCTTAAAAATCTAGCACACTAGTTTTTATCAAATGGTCTTGTAAAATGAAATAGTTTGCTAAATATATTTCAATTCCCTTAATATTTTGCATTATTCCATTTTGTCCTTAAGCTCAAATAAACCTGTAATAATTCATACTGAAATTTACACGACCGGTGCTGTCAACGCTGCTTGTTACAAGCATCAGAAAAAGAAGAGTTAAACAGAGTTATAGGAGAAAACGTTGGTAATTTAATTCGTAATTGTTTTGTTTTATGATATTTAATTCTGACTTGATGGTAGTTCGTAAATTCATATGAGTTCGTAGAGGATATTGGATTTTGACCTCTATGCATAGTGCAATCTTTCGCGATAGTACTAAAAGTAATTAATATCATAACATTTTATGCGTAAGATTTTCTACCAAGGTACTGATCTCTCTAGTTTTTGAATAAAAAATACAATAATTGCCATTAAAATCCTTGCGAATAGAAATTTTAAAGATCACTAGCGGGTTTCAAACAAGAGTAAAAAAATGCATAAAATGTGCATATGCAGAAAATAACAATAGGAATGCATTCTAACAAAATTGAACCAATTTGTAAGGAGGCTTTTGAATATTTACTATGCAGCAAAGCACGTATCGGATTTCAACGTAATGTAGAATGGAAATAAATCCTTTTGTATTAAACGTGACTTTCCAACGTTTCCTGCTGTTCTGAAACGGGAATATTATTGGATTAATAAAACTAATTTTGAACTATCATCTTAAATGTAGAGTTTGGTTCATTTAATCCATAACCATTCTTATATACGTGTTTCTGTTGCAGGAAAAATTACAATTACGAAGTATTTTTTCGAATAAATCGGATGTAAACTCCTAAATTGAATTTTTATCTTATGGAAACATATTTGAATTAAATATGTTCAAAAATACACTTAATAAATTAATACTCACACCAAATTTAATCCAAGTCATCCACTTTTTTTCACGTGAAACCAAACAATTTAAAGATGCATGGATTGTGAAAGAAAACCTACGACAAAAAATAAGCTAATTGACGTACCCGTCCTTTGATCTTTGTATTTTTAAACATTTTTTTTTATCAATTAAGAAAACAGAAAAAAACCAAGAACGATAAACAGTATGACGTATAGTAGAAAACTAAACAATGAAAGAAAAAAATAGCATTTTGCATTTCCAAACACTTCAAATACAAATAATTCATTCTGTTACTTTAAAATGTTGGGTATAGTTTCTTTAATTTCTTGGTATTATTTTATGGTTTTCTTTATTTTGTTGTATGGATTTTTTTATGGTTTATGGTTTCTTTTAAATCTTGATTAATTATACATATTGTAGTTAATTGACTATCTTGAATGCTTCGGTAATCCGTAGGTAAATTTAATAACTTGAAGAGGTATAATTATAATCTAATAATTTCTTTATTGATATTTGATAGGATCGATAAAAATATTTCCTTTCTTGTGAAAAATACCCGATAAATTGATTGCTATAAATAAATTTCATGTATGTATGTATAGATATTATCTTTGTTTTAAAATTGTTATATTTAAGAAAGGTGCTCATATCAAAGAAAAAATATGTTGCAGTGTATTTGTATGCATTTTAAATACCTATAGCACATTCCGGTCTTCTAATTATATTGAATAATATCTGCTTATGAATGTAGAACTTTAAATCTTTACTCAAAACAGTTACCTAGTGCATTTTGGAATGTAACAAGAAAAATATTATATCATTTTGGTGTCCATAAAACCACTGTTACTCTAATTTTAACAAATAAAAAGTGTTTTAGGCATTATTCGCGTTAGAACAAAAAATTTAATTTTTTTAAATACAGAACATATCACATCAATAAATTAGTGATAATTATAAAGCAGATTCAATATATATTTATCCACCAACATTGTAAATATATTTATTTCGAACAACCAATTGTTTTTCAACAATTACATTTTCGTATACTTAGTCAAGTTTAATTTTGTAGCGTGTTTAGTAGTGGAAAAAATAATTTTATATCATGTTTTTTTCCATTGTTTTTCTGCCACGACAGCACAATTGGAAAAGTAACGGATTAGCAAATGTAGGGTAACCAAAGAAGAAATGCACGCGGGGGTTAGTGCACGTTAAATCTGTAGTGACATCTAATGTATTCACGTTGGCGATGTTCTGAAGTTTAGAGAGTAAGGCATCAGCTCAGGAGTTGATCTCGTCATTTGACCGTGGTTCAAAATTGCGAGGTGGTGTCCAAGGATCTTTTCTTTCGGGATTGATCCAGGATCGTGGTTAATAGCTCGTTGTGTTGCTCCACTGCGACGTTAATTAGCTACCTACTTACATTTCCGTAAATGTTCTCACGAAATCTGAATATCTTTATTACTGTCTTTGAAACTTTAAGGGGTAATTGACTACATATGAAATTCCAGTGTTATAACAGAATTTTCCCTACCTGCGCAGAGTGAACTAAAATAATTAGCAATGTAGGTAAAGAATGTATAATTATTTTAATCGGTAATGACTCCAAGAATTCTAATTAAATTGACCTGACAAAATCCAACAGTTTTAATTAAATTGTCGCAAAATGAATACTGACACTTCTCGTTTTCAATTAGACTGTTTGAAAAATGTTTTATTTATCCTATTAAATTAGAACGGATGGGTAAGTGTACGAAGTATGGAATATCACAGTATCTCAATAGGAAATTATCGAAACTGATAGGAATTTTTATTAAATACTTCATTGTTGAGAAAGGACCTGGAGGCGTCATCTGATAATTCGTTTTTTTAAATACTAGCAGTTTTAGTATATATTGAGGTGCTGAAAATATTTGACTCGCTTGAAAAGTATATACTTTGATGTGAAATATGTACAACATAATTTTATTTCGTCAGCGTAATATGAGTTTGAATTACAAGGTGTTCTCGGATCCTTTTGCTTTGGGATTGATCTTGGATCGTGGCCAATAGCCCGTCGTGTTAGTTCAGATCGACGTTTACTTAGCTATCTACCATAGAAAATGAGTATCCTTAATCAATTGAAATGTAACTAGTCAGCATTTCATCGCTCAAATGCAATGAATTGGCACTGTCAAAAATACCCCTATATCCATGCAAAACATTTTAAAGCCTCCTACATCCAGTTGTTTCTTCTGCGAACTTCAAATGACTAAAATGTATTGCCTTTTTACGTATAGATTCCACTGTGCACATAATTCAAATATAACATAGTATATAGTTTATGTTACCGTTGTTATTGTTTGCATACATTTAAGCTCAATCCGCACATCTAAAAAACCCTAAGGCAAAGTATGATGAGCTAGGTGCTGGTTAAGATTGGACGGTAGAATCGGGCTCTAAATGTGGTAAATACATGCTTAGGTAGGACGCTACACATTGTTTGATATTTATCTGAAAATCTAGTTGAATATAGCATTGACATGGAAAAGAGTATTATGGTTTAAGGAGGTACTAAGTGTGAGAATGGTGTATCAAAAACACACGAAAACTTTCCACTGTCTAAAGCAAGTTTAATATAAACTAAAAGTAAATTTTAAAACACAAAAGGATGTATTTCTTTTACTTAATAACTTATTAGATATGAATTGTTTTCATAAAAATTTAAATATTTTGTATGTGCTTGTGGTAAATAACTTCTTAGTAATTCTATACTTCATACCATTTTATTTTTCATATCAATGATTCCTATATTTATTTTTTAGTACCTTAAATTTTACGTTTGATAAATTATCTACTAACACATGAATTTGAGAAACTTGTGTCATGATTTTTTGTTTTATTTATTCAAAAGTACCATTCTCCTTCCTTTGGCGATCTCTTTTAACAACACCGTTTTCCATATTACGTGACTTTGCCCTATAGCTTCATAAAAGAGGTTAAACACAAGCATTTTTCTCAACAATAAACTTTCATCGGTTTAATTTTAGCTCTTTCTGAACACTTGCTCAACGGAAGATGGACGGAACGGCATTCAACGGAAGATGTTTACAGACCACCCATCAAAAATTTCCTTAAACACGCTTAGTACAAAGTTAAACACCGACAGAACAAATCAGAAAATGTAATGTCACAGTGCTGTCAGGTAACTTAATTGAATAATTCTAATCTGTGGAAAGGAGTTTAAAACTCGAGGTACAGTCTTCGATGTTAAAAGATAAAGTAATGAACTTTCGATAAACTATTTATAAGCTATTGCTAAAACTTCGTATTGAATGGGATATACTGTGAGAGGTCTTGAAATATCTTCTATTTTTAAATCATTCCAGTACATTAACTCTTCAAAACAAATTGAATTTATGAACCTCACCAGTTGAATTCTCCTGGTACTTGGATTAAAGAGGTATCTCATCATTAGCAATACTATAGGCAGATCTTTATGGACGAGATATCTCGTCATTCGAAGAAAACTGGCCAAATCATGATCTCATCATCCAAAAATCGGTAATATCTTGATAATGTGGACGTAATTCGTCGTATAAGTTACGTGAAATGTAAAAATGATGGGACTACAACATGTGATACAGCTTACATTATTGCCAGTCAATATGATGACATATGTTCATTCAATACCTGGAAACGATTAATCACATACTTCAAAACTAAGTATATTTTTGATTCAGTTTTTTACTGGAACTTTTGATGTAACCATTTTTTTTTAATTCGAGTCATAAACAACAACTTTGTTTTGGTCAAAAGTGCTGAAACGATAATACGATATCAGTATCTGTAAAACTTTAGAACAAGTATTGTTCTTAGTCATTGGCTATTATGATAAATGCTAATGTTGTAAAAAATGGCTTTAAAATTTGAAACAGTAGACGTTTTATAAATCAAAATGACTTTTTCAATATGATAAAAATTAATTTTTTTGATTTCTGTGCATTCAAACAAAACTCACATCTATAAAGTCCTTTTGTAATTTACAATTAAAACTTACGATATAAAATGTAAAACATATCTTAAGTATTTGTCATATTTTGTATGTAAAGAGAATATAGTAATCCATAGCAATATGTGCTTACTTTCTTTGTATGATGCTATTAAGTTCATAAAGATATAAAAAATTAATATATCAAATTCAATACTGGTTTAGTAAAAAAATAAATAGGTTGATAAAATTCTCTATTAAATTTGGTATCAAATATTTGAAGGATATAATTCCTTGTAAATAGATTGTTCTTAAAACTACAAACTTTATAAAAATTACAAATAGCAACAATTTGCTATCAAACAATGCAATCTTCTGTGATAACATTTGGTTCTGTATTCTTTAGTTTATAATATTGCGTTTTGTAAGGTAATATATATTTTAAAACTGCCCATGATTTAACTAAAATACAGTTGCATTAATTCCACAACGGGTATTTTTAAATATTTACTTATTCAATAGCACACGGCGAATATTAAAAAATAATGTTTTTTAAAGACAATAGAAATAAAACAGGTTTTTTTTTCAAATAAACGGGATGCACGCACACATCGCAAATTGATGAAACTGACTTAGAAAATTTTATGATCTGGTGCATTCTTAAAGATGTATGAAATTATAGACTTCATTTCTTGTAGTATCATTTAAACGCGTATCATATTCGTCATTATTATTTTATGAATCCCTCTTTGATCGTGTGTGCTATATAAATAATTCTAACAGTTGCGACTTTCTTGAAGAACCCATTTTAAGCTCATTGAGAGGGTAATACAATATTCTAAAATGTTTGATTGCACCATAAAATCACATGCAATTAAGGGGAAAGTGGACTTTGAAAACAAACTATTGAAGTTTTGATACGGTTGATATTCCGTTTACATACTTTTTGCTAAAATTCTGTTAAATTGTGCGAAAGTTGAAACAAAAAAAATTGTTAAAATACTTGATAAACTAACACAAATTGATTTGTCACATGCGCAGTAATTTTGCATGAATAGTCAGTATTTTAATTAGCACAATAATTTCATACCTAAATCACATTATATCTGACCAAGTGTATCACTGAAGTGTAAAGTTAAACAAATTTTGAAGACACCTAAACTTTTGCAAAAAAAGCATAGGTTAAGCAAACGTTTTAAACCAAAAATTCTAAACTAGGAAGTACCATCAATTTTTCATTTGCATACCACAATATAAACAACATATTGAAAGAATTATGCAAAATATTTCGAAATAAACCATGAAAAAACTGATGCGCAGAAGGAACTGTTCTAAACAAGAAGAATATAAGAAAAACCTCAGTCGGAGAAAAATCCGATTTTGTAGTAGACCTACCATACTTAACTAAGAAAGGTTTTATAATGCTGTCAAAGTAACTCCATCAAAAAGGATGATTATTGAAAATTATTATTGCTGTTTACAAAGTTTGATCCAATTTGAATTGTAATTTGTATATTTTGAGAGCCATTGTATCATTAATCATCCTGGTGACTTATATATTTGCTAGAAGACTGCCTTGTAGTGGTCAGTTTCTGATACAAAAACCTATTCCAAACTGTCACTAGTTCTGTACAAGGGATAATTTGTTTTCCTACTTGAAGTATTAGTACAGTTTCGTGTCGACGAGGTATCCCGTCATTGGGAAAACACCCAGGTGAAGAATTATATTCAATGTTCTGCAACACAACTCCAAGCAAGAGCTATTGTTATTCAGTTATTTTGTCCCACTTTTTAAAACTGCAGTAAAATCAAAAACAGACGTAAAACACAACTATCGGCTTAACTTGTATTACCTATTTATAATAAAACACTTAAAATTAATTAACACTTTATTTAAAACCAAGGCATACTTTCAGAATTTGAAATTTAGTCGATAACTTTTGAAGTTAAATACTTTGTCATTGACGTAGGGCAGATGTTATTTATAAAGTGTTTGTAGTAGTTTGGGCGGAGTAGCGAGGTTTTTCCATAGCGAGAAAAACAAAAAAAGGTGTGTCAAGGAGCGCGCTTTGCACTGCAGAACATCGTAACTTATGATTGAAAAAAAAGACCAAAATTTTGATAAAATTAAGGAAACATTGTTCTGCAAAAACTTTGTTCTGCCACGTACGCCGCAGTTTTAATCACTTTCTGCTCCCGGGCTCACATGGAGAATTAACCCTCCTGATGGTTATCTCGACAAGGTACCTCGTCAATAAAACAAAATATGGCCAGATATTGATCTCGTCAACGTACAAACTTAACAATTCCTTGATGATTCGCTATCTCATCGTAAGGCAAAATCGTGCAGATCGTGGACGAGATGTTTCGCCCAAGCACTTGAAGAAATTAAAGACCTGACAAAATAAAAAATAATTCAAAATCTTACCTAGCATCTTGATTACGTCTTTTCGAGATGCCGACGAACTCTTCCGATTGACGGATCTCCCTTGGCTGTTGAGGACCTTTCCTTGCATTTTCGACGACCCATTGACATTAGACGCATTGTGCCTGCCGTCGTGCTTGCGTCCCATTTCCGTGGACCTCTTCAGCTGCAGACCGATCAGGGAATACAGGATGCACAGCAATGTCCCCGGGAACAGGAAAAACAAAGCCGTCGACCACTCGAACGAGTGGCTCAGCATGCGCTTCACTGAGCAGGTCGCCGTCTCCAGCATGTCGTTCCCGAAGTTGTCCTTCTCGTAGATGATGCCCAACTGGTACCCCATGCTGATGGCTGCCAGGGCAGAGCAGATCCAAATGGCGATGATGAACTTAATGGCCCTGGACAGCCTGGACATGGTGTGGGCCTTCAGAGGATGGCAAATGGCCAGGTACCTCTCGACGGTGAAAGCAGTGATGGTCAGGATCGAAGCGTTGGTGGACGCTTCCGAAGACCAGCCTCGGATTATGCAGAACACCTCTCCGAATAAGTAGGGGTACTTGGACCACAGGTGGTTAATGTCCTGAGGTAATCCCAGAATCAACAGCAGCAGATCGCTAACGGCTAGGCTGAAGAGGTAATAGTTCGTAGCCGTGTGCATGTAGCGGTTTCTGGAGATGACGATGCATGTGCACACGTTGCCTATGATCCCGGTGATGAAGATAATCATGTACACTATGGTCATGGGGATGGCGTAAGGGTCCTGTCTCTCGCCCATGATGGCCCAGTCGAAGTAGGGTTCTGTCTCGTTTGGGATGGTCAGTATGGGGTCATCGAAACTGTAATTGTTTTGAAGACAGTCCGTGTCGTAAGCGTTGTTCGGGTCACATAGGGTTATGGTACTTTCTGTAGACATGTTTTCAATCACTTGGCTGAGCCAGAAAATATCACTTGAAGTATTAGTTGGTCTGTTTTTTTTCAAACTCATTTCAAGCGCAGATACCATTTCAGATCTCTCGAAAATATCATCGGTGTAATAGATTTGATGAAAATGTAATTATAAATAAATGCTTTGGTATAACGACTGGCGCTCTTGTAAAATTTGGCACACACTTTTAATCTAATTAAGCATATGGGCTAAACGATATATAGTATTTGGTCACACAAAGAATTCCCACAAAATGTTCTGAATATCAGTTCATAAATATCACAGTTATAATTATAAAATGTGTGATATCAAAGTAACACTAATCAAATGACTGCCTAATTTGGTGGTTTTAAATACATAAAAGACTGGTCAATAGTTAAATCAGATCGTACAAAAATAAATAATAATTTAAGTAGAATATAAAGCTTTTTTTATTTTGATTCACTGAATGTATATTCTACTTTCATCCATATAAGGTTGTCAAATTTTTTAAGTTCTTGAAATCGCAATACTTCAGTTTAGAATGAAAGTATGTAAAAATTCTCCCAAACAATCGTCGAAGTACATTCTCACACAAAGTTCATCGAACAAATGAAATTTGTCTTTAAATGTTTTTATGATGTGCCTCTTTTTGTCGGAAAGAATTGTAAAATAATCTTAGATCCACAAGAGGAGTAAAGAATTTAAATCACTTTAACTGTTATTCCACTGTGTGCTGTAAGCAATCAATACAAAGTGTCACATAGAAGAATAAAAACAATCACCTCTTATCCGCAAAAATCTGTTAACTCCCAAATACGAGAAACATAATCCTCCAGTTCCAGAATGAGATCGGTAATCCTCTTAAATAGTAACTAAAATCCCACTATATGCACACGGTCACGTTTTCGCAGATTACATTTCAGCTGACACCAACCAATTCCTTCACGTAATAAATAAAACCGCTTCGAACTCCAAACTCAAAAAACACCAGCGTCAGACGATTTTCACCTTCTTATAAATCCGAATAATAACCGCATAATAATCGTCTGCAATTCACATATCCAAAAAGGGAAAGAATAAGAATTCACTTGGCTTATGTCACGAGCTCGACAACGAATGATTCGCTTATAGTTTCCGGAAAAACGGAAAAAATACGAACAAAAACAAAGTTCCGAGTCGAGTCCAGATAAGATATCCGTCACCACACACACAAGTCAGACCGCTGACCGCCGGCATTTCACATCCCGCCTCTGAGAAGCGGACGCAGAGAACTGGCTCCTAACAGTATCTAGGAGCACATGGTTCTGCTGAGCTTGGCTGTGATTGGTCGCGAGCTTGCGGCGTCAAATACCACGTTTTGCATCAGAAGGACCACTCTTTCTCTCCTCTTACTTCCTCTTCCTATAATCTTTACGCATAGATTTGTTTTATTTTGGTTTGGTTTTTCGAAGACGTAAATATCGCCCACTTAAAAGCGGTTGACGAAATTTAAATAGCTTGAGGATATAGTAGAAGAATATAAATTCGACATTCATTGTTTTTGTAAAACATATCCATTCGTGTATCTCTCAGAAGAAAAACAGAAAATAACTGCTTATTCGTACATACAAGGAAAGAAGTCAGAATTAGTTTTTGTTTTCGAATAAGACATTTGTTGCTGACGAAATAAGATGTTTAAGTGGTAGTTTTTAAACTTTTTTCAATGTTTTATAAATTTTAATTTAGTGTGTTAAAGCAATTTGGTATTTCCATCGTTTTGTTGATTAAAAAAATATATAACACTCTCTTTAGATAAGTACTCTTGAGTTTGAAACTCGATCCAACCGAAATATTACGTGTACGTAGGAGCTGATTCACGTTAAATGAGCAATGCGTGCAACATGAGGACATTGGCATGGTGTGTGAAAATTTGTTGAGTGGGGTGTCAGTTCAGGTATGACCTCGTCAACTGGCCGTGGTTCAAAATGACGATGTCTTCTTATCTTTCTCTTAGAGATTGATTCCGAACCCATCAATAGACCGATGTTACTTCGGAGCGACGTTAATTTAAGTACCTTCAAGTCTTCAAGACGCTCGGGGACTGAACTAGCCAGAAGGCTTGGGTATTGGTAGCCAATCACATTTAAGTTTTGGAAAAATTCTTACATTAAAAAAAAAAAAAAAAGATAATATTTTTAAAAACTATAAACAGATTAAAGTATTTTTGGGGCTTTTTATCAGGTCTTATATTTATTAACAAAGTTAAGAAGTAACAAAGTTAATTCCCAATTCTTCTAAAATATCAAAAATAAATTACCCATATGGAAGAGTAACGAATTAACAAAAAGAGGGCTGCGAATCCGAAGCTAGGCCCAACTAAAGACCGTCGTATGCTCACTGGCTGGTGCGAGGGGACTGGCGTGAGGGCATGTTAAATCTGTCGTGGTCTCAAATGTCCTCGTTTTGGAGTAATGTGGAAGTTAGGAGAGTGAGGTGATAGTTCAGGTGTTTTTCTTCTCATTTGATCGTGGTTCAAAATTACGAGTTGTTATCCTGTGATCTGCCCGTTGTTTTACTCCAGTGCGATGTTAATCAACTACAGACCTTAATTTATCAATAATATTTAACTACAGATGTTGCATTTTTCTTGTCTGTTGAGTATGTTTCCTCAATTGGACTTAATTATAAAAACAATTATTTTTAAATGTTTATTATAAGAAACTTATGTGTACATTATTACTCATATAAATTATTAGAATTCATTTTGTGTTGCTATTTAAAGTGTTTCCTTCAGTTCATAAACTGTTTTTTATCTTCATTGTCTCTTCAGATGCACTAACGGTTTGTGTTTTAAATTACCTTATCGCGTTTTCTTTTTCTATCTCTTTTAGTTTTGAGTACACATTTACATACACATTATTGTACACATTTGAGTATACATTACTAGATGGCCGGCCCCCTGCTCGCTTAAGCTAGCCAACCCCCTGAGGATTGCTTTGCAATCCTCATTGGTTCGCTGCGCGAACCTATGCTCGCTTCGCTCGCATCAATGAAGACATGTGTCCTAGCAGAAAGGATTGTTTACAAAATATGATATTCCAAAAAGATATTTTTAAAATCTAGATTTGCTGTATTACATAAAATATGTATACAGTACCCTGATATCAGAATTCAAATGAAAACTTTGAACAAATTTTGAGTCGAAATGTGAGCGCTGCTTTGGAAATTGAATACCCAACATGTTGTTTGTGTGTACATTTCCAGCATTCTTGAGTCACCCACACTTTTTCATTGAGTTTGTTGTCGAAAGTTATAGTGCAAGCGTCTTATTGAACTACAATTGTTGACCCTGAAAAGGACCGTTTTTTAAATGGCCCTGAAATGATCCTCCGCTTTCTTTGATTTCTAATTATAAACTGCGACAGCTCGACTAAAATTCATTTTCTTTTTCAATAAAATTTCATCCGACAACGCTATAAATTCAATTGAGGAGCGAGGCTTGGTGATAAACAATCGTACAATGTTGCCAACATTCGATAACAAATAGCGTCTTTTTTGCGTGCCGCGTAAGAGTATTATATATATAGATTATTCATATGCATGCATATTTGAGCATATATTATTATTCATATACATACATATTGGACAATACATTATTATTCATATACATACTTATTTGAGTATACATTATTATTCATATAAATTACTTAAGTTCATTAAGTGTTGCTATTTAAAGTGTTTCCTTCAGTTCGTAAAATGATTATTATCTTCATTGTCTCATCAGATGCACAGGTTCGTGTTTTAAATTACCTTTTCGCGTTTTCTTTTTCTATCTCTTTCAGTTTTGAGTACACATTTACCTACGCGCATTATTGTACACATTTGAGTATACGTTATTATTCATACACATACATATTTGAGCATACATTATTATTCATATAAAAAAATATTTGAGAATACAGTATTATTCATATACATACATTATATTTGAGAATACAGTAATATTCATATACATACTTATTTGAGTATACATTATTATTCATATAAATCATTAAAGTTCATTAAGTGTTGCTATTTAAAGTGTTTCCTTCAGTTTATAAAATAATTATTTTCTTCAATGTCTCTCCGGATGCACTCAGGTTTTGTGTTTTAAATTACCTTTTCGTTTTCTTTTTCTATCCCTTTCAGTTTCCTTATACAGATTCATTTTTGGATGAGATGTACCATGCGTCGGTTTAAAATGTAATACTTGACAAATATTTCTGAAAATACTACTTTAATATTATTCAACGCATTTTTTTTTTAATTTTAAATCTGGTTGGAAATATATTGGTACAGCTACACTCTACGTTTATGAGAGATGGCAATGACCTTTGCGATTTTTTTGACAGACTTCTAAAGTCGCCAAGGAAAGAGACTTATTTCCTAACTCTTTTTCTATCACAAATTTTTTTCTTTTTGCAACACACTTTTTAAGCACATTTCAGAAAGTTTTGAAAAGTATATTTTTTAAAAACTCTCACAAAAAGTAGTAAGCTTAAGCACATATCAAAACACATTTGTGAACCAGCAGAGAAACTAAGCTACGAATGTTGGGTAAGAATACCCTGAAACTTATCAATTACACTAAATACAGTGGGCATGTTGAAAAAGAAAAAGATTTACAAAAGAAAAAAATAATACAACCTGATAAGGATCAGAATTCTTTCGTAAAAAAATAATGAAAACGAAAATGGTCAAAAAAACAAAACCTTTAATCCTATCGTGAAAACTATTATAATAATAAAAAAATTCCACAACTGTCAAAATACAAATAAATGGACCAATGGTATCACAGAAAACGATTTAAAAAGACCAATGCAATCCAAGGATATTTTGAAGACAAAATAACCAATGGGAGGATAGAAAAAATTTCAAACGAATCAATGAAATCAAACGATTTTAATGGATTTTAAAAGAACTTTCTAGAATATTCAAAATAAAAATTGAAAGTTTCCGTTTGCCGAGGTTGCCATGAAAACCACAACAACATTAACGAAAGATGGGTTGCCTTAATTTATCGTAACTCGCTACTAGAAGTGCGCCAAAAAAATCGCCAAGCCGTTGCAATCACTCATAAACGTAGAGTGTAGCTGTACCAATCTATTTTCGTCGTCAGATTTCATTCGCGGATGAAGTCACGTGTTGATTGATTAAGCCGTTGCCAAATAAAATATGCAAATATGGCAACGCCGCGAAAGAGAAATATTTATTTAAAATGAGAGTAAAAAGAGTACAAAACTTTGAAATTAAGAAAACACTTTTAATTTCAGGGTTTGCAATATGACAACAATGCATCGCGAACGTTTTGAAGTATTTTGGAATTCAAGCGTTTTATTTTTCAAGTTAAAACTAAAAGCAAAAAATAAATAAATTCCAAATTTTTATGTTTACTATTTTGAAGGGACATTTTAAAACTTGAATTGTTTACTAGAAATACCATCTGCTATGCACACAAATGTATAGGTATTATTAGCCATAGGCAGACCAATGCCTGATGCTCTTCAACTAAAAACTTCTACTCCGGCATTGATGTTGAAGGAGAGTGGTAGTTCGCAACTGTTAAAAGGATGTCAAAAACTGTTCGAGTATTACATGACATGTTGAAGGTTTTCTTATTAACTTCTATAGAAACTGCTTTTTGCAGAGTATATCTGACTTCTGTGGATATTTTTGAAAATTCATGAACTTTACTTCGCTTTTTCAAAGTCTTTTGTGCTTGTTGCTATTATTCACAAGTTTTGCGATCAACAAAAATCAACTGTTTTCTTGATCGTCATAAATGGTATCTAAAATTACTCTACTCAATTTTAAAACATATATTTTTAAGTTTCTATCATAAGACCTGAAAAATAAGAATTTAGACTAGTGAAATGTAAAAATTTCTATTTACGACGTTTATCCGTCTTAAAACATTAGTTTGTACTCTATATTGTATCACAAAAATGTATTCAAATGAATTGAAAATGAATATTTTACAAGTTGTTCGTGTCAAATAGCTTTGAATTTCTTTGACACTTCATAGTTTTTGTTGTGAAGCTCGATTTCTGATTTGTTGAAATTGTGTTATTTAACTGCATGTGATTCTTTAATAGCGTCAGTGTTTGATTAGAACAGTATTAAACGGTAGTGGTCTTAGTTTGCATTTGTCCTTCATTTGCACTTGGAAGTCATCTCAAATGTTTGATCTGTACCAGTTATGTCAATTAAAAGCTAATTTTCTTATGCAAATGAGTTTTCTAATTAACGAAAACATAGCAGCTTTATCAAATTGCTCCATTGGATAATAATAAAATTTGGACGAAAATATTTTATCAACTGTAGTTATACAGCATTCTGGTACTTAGATACACTACCCTAAATTAATGGTCCGGACAGCAAGATGTGATGGTATGAGGGAAAGAATACATGCTTTAATAGGGGGAGGGTCCCCACGTTCTGCAATTACACTAGCAACCCTTCTGGGCATACTTTCAACAAGGTTTCGATACACAGCTATGGGTATTTGTGTCCGTTCCCGCTGCAAGAATGTCGCCAGCTCAGCTGTAGATTTCGGACTTGGTTTCCTGGTCCGTAAGCGTCGCTCTAACGCGTCCCTCAAATGTTCTATGGGGTTTAGGTTGGGACTCTGAGCAGGCCAGGGAAGACGTTTTACATCTATATCTTGTTACCACTGCTTGACAGAGGATACAACATGACATGGAGCGTTGTCGTCCTGAAAGTAACTTTCGTCCATACCATAAAATTTGCAGAGAGTAAGAAAAACCTGATTGTCCAAAATGTTAATGTAAGAGTCGGCGTTCAATTGACCAGGAACAGCATGCAAAGGTCCCAGGTTATACCACGAAAAACATCCCCAAACAAGCAGTCAGATTTTATTCAAATCCGCTGGCGTCCGGTCCATTGTTGTAGGGTAGTGTATAAATGTGTAAGTTCTCAAACAGTTTAATAAGTAAATATTTAACTGTAAGATATACAAAGGCTACCGAGGTGTAACCTTTCCAACAATTAATAATAATTTCTCTTTACGACTTACATCCTTTGTTATGTATAAATACATGCCACATATATACAATACATATTCAATATAAATTCACTAGAATATGAATTCATACAATACATATTGAATATGAATTCACTAGAATATGAATTCATACAATACATATTCAATATAAATTCACTAGAATATGAATTCATACAATACATATTTAATATGAATTCACTAGAATATGAATTCATACAATACATATTCAATATGAATTCACTAGAATATGAATTCATACAATACATATTCAATATAAATTCACTAGAATATGAATTCATACAATACATATTCAATATGAATTCACTAGAATATGAATTCATACAATACATATTCAATATGAATTCATTAGAATATTAATTCTTACAATACATATTCAACATAAATTAACTAGAATATTAATTCTTATAATACATATTCCATATAAATTCACTAGAATATGAATTCATACAATACATATTCAATATGAATTCACTAGAATATTAATTCATACAATAAATATTCAAATACATAACACATTAATTCAATACAATTTCTGCATGAGTTGACTAGCGGTTCAAATCATTGTAATGTAACTCAGATGTTTTAGTTTAATCTATAACACTAACCAGACAAGTAATAAAAACTCCTTTTTTGTACAAATATAAAACAGCTTACAAAGAAAAACTCATTAATTGAACTTCAAGTACTTCACTTTCTCAAATGAGGTGAATTTATTTCAAACTAAACAGACACGTTCATAACATCTATGTTAAACTTTCTTAATTGCAAATATATATTGATATTAAAGTGTCATCACTCATATCTGATATAAATAATTAATGCTGTTACATCCAATTCAAACAAATGAATTTCATACTTCTAAATTAAATACAATTATCCAAAAAAATATGAAGTTTTTCGCCCACAATTAATTATACCAATTATTATTTTCAATACAATGCACATTTGAAGGAAAAAATTAGTCATGTTACCACAGTTAAATACTAAACGTCTACTCCAAATTCAATACTTCATCCTCTTTTTCATAGGCGATTCGTCATTTTTTTATGCTAAACTTTTTTCGCTCATATTTTATTTTCTACGCTGATTTTGATCCTCCATATTTCTCATCGCTTATACTTTTAAGACTGCTGAAGAATTTCATTTGAATTTATCAAAACCGTCCCGCCCTAAGGGATACGGTGTAGTTTTGGGTTGTGAGCAACCCCGCACAGCACATGCGTTGCCGCCTATGTTTCTCAATATTGCAATACAATTACACTTACTATCATGGGATGAGCTATGATAGATCTTCTAGTCTTATTTCAAGAAGTCGATTGGCTATTATCTTAAGGCCTTGTCTTGACTTTTTACTTGTCCAAAGTAGTTTTCTTTCTACTTTTGCGTGGTCATGGGGAAATAAGTCTTCTAATTTCATTTGAATCGAAATCTCTTCCGAGTAGTTTTGGCAACTTTATGTTGTATCATAGATGAAATTAAACATTTAAACGAAGTGGTAAATTAGGCCTGCAATTATCGATTTTATATTCTTAATATTCACTGTTGAAATTCCACAATAACCAATTAATGTATATTTCTATGATATGTGCTTTAGTGAAATATAAAGAGATAGTTGTGTTTTTTTTTTTATTCTAATAGCACTGCTCTGCATGAAAATCAGCCCTGACACTATTCCTGCTGATTCTTACGTAAAATGACCTTCTGAATATGAATATGACCCCGGTTTTCCCCATCACCCACAGTTTTCTGGGGACGCACTTTTCGATATAATTTTTTGGACATAAATTTGATTTGGAATGGGGAAAAAGATTATTTTAAACATTAAATTTCTTATCAGGGGTTAGAGAGATGAAAAGCTCTAAAACATGAACATTTGTAGCAAGGAGGGATATTTAGAGGGGATTTGTCTCCATAAATTTAAAAAAAAATCAGTAAAAATTATCGTTTTTTCTGGGGGTTTTCGCAATTTTTTCACTTATTTTCTGTTTATTCCAGCTTACCCTTTCCTCACCCAACCACCCCCAACTAATAAAAATACACAGCAACAACTTTGGCTAAAAGCGGGGGAGGGGGAGAGGTCCCGAATCCCTCGCAAGAAAGTTTGGAAGATTCACTGTACGACGGTGACGTTTTCAATAACTCGTGCGCTTCCTGGTTTGCTCCGGAATTTTCATGCTTTGACAAGTTTAAACTTACATTGCTTTTATCACTATAGTTGTGAACGGTGGAAGTCATACAAAAGTAACAATCTGTGAGATGACAGTGAGGTTCGTGCCAAACCATGTTGTCCGAGTACAGGTCCTCCAAGGGAGAGTCACTAATTTGTTGAATGCTCGCCAAGATGGCCGGGCAAGAGAGGACGTGTTCGGGACTTAATTCTGTATCACAGTTTTTACAGCTGGGATATGTTCTTGTTCCATCCGGCTGAATTTTCATTCCCCTAAGGTGTCCAGTTCTCAGTCTTACTATGGTTTTGGCCAGTGGTCTGCTTGTAGTTGTGCCAAACCATGGGCACAGCAAATGACATCGATTTACGGGTACCTTTGAGCCATTTGGTCAAGCTACTGTAACAAGTAATGCAGCAAAAGGTTAGAGCCCAATCCTTGACCTGATCGCCAACTTAGAAATCAAAGTAAAATTGATGAGCAGTTTTAACAAGCGGAGAAAGGGGTTTTCGTTGCGCTTTTAAAGTTAATTCATCGCAAACATAGCTATCGGGATGGTTTTTACACTCGCGTGGCATAATTAAACAGTAATATTCAAATTCAGGAGGTCATTTTATATAAAAATCAGCAGGAATGGTGTCAGGGCTTGAATTTTTTTTTTTGCAGAGCAGTGTAGCCCGTTGTGTTGTTTCAGTGCGATGTAAATTCAACAACCTACCACCTTTATCCTATTTCTTTCAAAATTATTATATTACCTCGTTTCGTTTGATTCTAATATTGGAGTGTTCTGAAATAAGTCTAAATTAAAATAAATCTTTAAGAAAGAGATGGTATCTTTTACATTATCAAACAAAGTTTAAGAGCTCATCTTGGAAAGGAGCATATATAAAATCACGATTAAGAGAATTAACCTGTTAGGCTACTCAATATCGACATTTATGGGATTTCATAACCAGAAATTTTCACAATCATGAGCAAAACAATTTTCGAAAATCAAAAATATTGGAGTTTAAAACCTACCGTAAAAAGCAATAAGCATCCACAATGTCTAAAAAAAGATTATGACTTCCTTTTAGCGTTCCATTAGAAAAATATTTTTATAAAACACATGAAGTATGGACACATAAATACATAAAACTACCTACTACTTCTATTCAATACTCTAATCCTTCAGATATTTTCAGACACATATGTGGGCGATGTACAGTCACGGAACAAAAAACCAAACTACTTCCTTTGTTTTGAGTTCTATTCATACCACAGAAAATTCAAAGGTATTAGTCAATATGGAATAACGTCCTCCACAAATTCAAATCCCAAAAGGTTGCATAAAGGGACGTTTTCATATCTAATTTTGCAAAAACCACGAAATTTATAATTTAAAACTCCAGGTTTTCATGCCATAATAGGATTCTGAATCGCTAAAGTAGTCTAAATATGAAATTTCATGACTACTAGCTTTATATCCCAACATATTCAATCCTAAAATACGTGCCAATTTCAGGGATCATCTCGACATAAAAAGTCGCTCTTCGTAGATCAAGATTTCTGTAATTATAGCTACTCGAATAACAAATTTCTCATCAAAATATATTAAGGTTCCAATTCATAATTTTTCAAACATTAATTTAATAGTTATTATTGCATATATAAACTATTTTAAAAATAAATCTTAGGTGTATTTTGTTTGGGTTGTTTAACAGCAACATGGTACAAATTATCAGCGCTATAGAAATATTATTTATGACCATATCCATAAAAGTCTAAGAAACTGATTTAATATTAAGAGCTCCAATCTTTCTGCCCTCATAACTTCGAAACGGCAAGACCTAATGACATAAAATTAAGTATCTCAAATTAAATGTTAATTTAGATTTGAAATTGTGTGTTGAAATATGGGGTTTATATTAGAGATTATGAAGTTCGTGCTCAATTTAATGTGAAGACGGCCCCTGATGCATATTTTATGAATTTGAATTTATAGAAGACGTCAGGGGGTTCCTGTCAAACACCATCTTTGAAATTTCTCTTCTGTTAAAATTGCTTTAATGAAGGGAAGTGGATTTTTATTTCCGTGACTATTGCAAGATAAGATTCGATATCGGATTAGATAGACATGGATCACATCACACTCTTACACGATATACGAAAGGCCCATTATGGCTGATTTTAACTTGCTCTCTCCCTCCTCCCCCCCCACTCTCTCTTTCCTAGAAACATAATATGTTATTTATAGGCCAGTTTGTCAGAACACTTTGTAAGATTGGTTATTGAAACCCTGTTCAGACGACTGTGAACGATTTGTTACTATTTTAAGGTTTCAGAAACTAGATACGAGTTACTTGTGTGTACAGTGCAAATAATCTGACTTTTTTTAGATTGAGTAGTAAAGCTCATTCACAGACTTTTACGAACAATATAATATTTAATACTTCCAGAATCTAGATAAAAAATGTTATTTGCTCAAGATACAATGAAAAAATTTCTGTGAACAGTTTGGTACATCTTTAAGGTTCCTGAAACTAGATACAAAAATATTGTGTGTTCGATACCGTTTAAAGAATCAAATTTTGACTTTCATATAGAGAATTTGTGTTTAACAAGGACCACAAGTCTTTCAGTTCTTGTCAACTTACGAATACAACCATCATTCATGAAAAGTCCACAGAGAAACTGTTTGACGTTTTTTGTTCTTTGGGCTCCGTTAGGGATATTTATATAATATTATAGCTAGATGGGTAGAGAGTTGCATTTACTTCATTGGAACAACACAATAGGATTTGTCGAAGAGAAAGACCTGATCTCATAATTTTGAACCATGTTCATATGAAGAGGTGAGCAGACACCTAATTTTTTCAAACTTTTACACCACGCCAATTTTAGGACATATAAGGACAGATCTAAATTGAACCCACGACACCACGGTCTTTGTTTGTACCTAAGTTTCGAACTCGCATGATTCTCACTGCTATTTCATGACTACTAAGGGGGCTATCGTGGCCCCCACAATACAACAGATAATTTTATTTTGTCTCTGGATACTTATGGTTCTCTTGAATAATTAACCCTTAACGCGCAATTTCAACGACATATTTGGTCCAAATTTAAATCTGATTAATTTTGCTAAAGACCAGATACTCGTCATCAAAATATTGTCGATATTTTTAAGATGATGAGATCAATATCTTGTGAGTTTTATTCTAACCACTACCATGAGGGTTGATTAAGATAGTGTAAATTTAGAGAAATGGGTACGTATTAGGGATGCGCCATCGACAGCAAAACAACGATGTTTTAAAACATCGATGTTCAAAATTAAAACATCGATGTTGATAAAACATCGATGTTTTTAAAATTCAGTGTATTTAAACTTTTTCCCCATTTCCTAAAACTGTTTCAGTAACTAAGGATGCAACATCGACAGCAAAACAGCGATGTTGATAATGCATCGCACCCAAACTATCGATGTTTTTAAAATTCAGTGACTTTAAACGTTTTACCCCATTTCTCATAACTGGTTTAGCAACTAGTGATGTGAAAACAACTCCAATACATCGATGTTTTATATAAAACATCAATGTTTTGAAAACATCGACATCGATGTCGCATCCCTAGTACGTATACGTATTTAAAGTAACGTCGCGCGTAACACAACGGGCGATTGTTGTTGGTCCGGGTTCATACCTGAAGTGAAATAACGGACCTCGCATGTTTCTCACTGCTAATTCATGACTACTAACTGGGCTACCGTAACCCCCCCCCCCCCCAAAAAAATACAACAGATCCTTTTATTTTTTCTCTGGCTACTTATGGTTCTCTTTTGTTTTCTTGAATAATTAACCCTTAACGCAATTTCAACGACGTATTTCGTCCAAATCTAAATCTGAATTATTTTGCTAAAGACCACATACCTCGTCATCAAGATATTGTCGATATTTTTATGATGATGAGATCAAGATCTGGTGAGTTTTATTCTAACCACTACCATGAGGGTTGATTAAGATAGTGTAAATTTAGAGATACGGGTACGTATACGTATTTAAGGTAACGTAGCGCGTAACACAACGGGCGGTTGTTGATGGTCCGGGTTCATACTAGGGGTGCGACATGGATGTCGATGTTTTCAAAACATAGAGGTTTTTTTAAAAACATCGATGTATTTAACATCGATGTATTGGGGTCGATGTTTTTGTAACAACGATGTTTTTACTTGTCGATGTTTTATTTTCAAATTAAAAAAGTACCGTTATAAAAATTTTAAAAATAACCAAGTAGCATAATTTTTATAATCAGCAAATTGAACATACTTTTAGACCCAAGTGACCAAGGGTAAAGTGTCTGAAAAGTAGGGATGCGACATCGATGTCTTCAATACATTGATGTTTAAAAAAACATCGATGTATTGGAGCCGATGTCGCATCACTAGTTGCTAAACCAATTCTAAGAAATGGGGAAAAAAGTTAAATACACCGAATTTTTGAAACATCGATGATTTGGGGGCGATGTATTATCAACATCGATGTAGCATCACTAGTTGCTAAACCAGTTTTAAGATATGGGGGAAAAAGTGTAAATACACTGAATTTTAAAAACATCGATGTTTTTGGCACGATGTATTATCAACATCGATGTTTTTGGGACGATGTATTATCAACATCGATGTTTTAATTTTGAACATCGATGTTAAGCTGTCGATATCGCATCCCTAATTAATACCCGAAGAGAAATATCGAAGGACAGCACCAAGTAATATTGCACCACGATCAGATTACGTGATAACACCTGAGATGGCACCCACTCCCCAAATTTCTACGCCATCCCACGAGGATATATTTAACTTGCACCAGTTCCCTTGTAAACTGCGGAATTTGGTTCGATCCGAACTCGCAATCCTCTAGTTGCTAATCCGTTTTCTTCCAAACAGGCTACCGCGGTTTTAAAGAAAAAAGGATTTCTGGATAGTTGTATCTTTTTCTGGGCGTGTTCTTCCAATTTACTCGTCACCTGACCGTGGAGCTATCCTCGGATCTTTCCCTCCGTGTTCGATTCCGGGACGTCCCCAATAACCCACAGTGTTGCTCTAATATGAAGTTAGTTAAAATACCTGTACCTACTTCTTCTAATCCATGCTATTTTTTATAATTGATTGAACTACAATTCGTGTGCTTTTTATTTTTTTAACTATTCCTCTTACTGATGGATGAAGCTGTAACTGATGGATGAATGCTGTTTCTATTCAATAATCATGTTCTGTTTCGCTCTTCACTGTTTCATGAATCACCCAGGAATGGAACTTGGATTACTTTCCTTTGCATATTGTTTTATAACGAGAAAATAACATCACATTGTAAGCAATTTTCTTCACACAAGTAATTGCCTTGAGCCCTATTCGAGGTAGCCATTCCACGTAGGTTGAGTAAAATAATTTTAAACAACCCTCAAATTATATTTATGGAGTAAAATGTCATAATTTTGTAAGGTAATATGTTATTAAGATGTGTCTCAGAGGAGAAAAAAATTTGCTTTCTGTTCCATGAAATCTATTTATTTTTTTATCCACACTGTTAAGTCCATTGACAATTATCTTTGTTTCATAATTAAGTGCATTTGCAAGCAGTATATTTGCATGTAATTCAACTGTAAAATTTTTCTTTCGAAAGCTTGAAGCGATTTTAGTTTTACATTCAACGCTCATTTTCTCCATAGAAAGAATATTAAGCACTAGGGGGCCGGCCCCCTTCTCGCTAAAGCTCGCCAACTCCCGGAGGATTGCTTTGCAATCCTTATTGGTTCGCTACGCGAACCTATGCTCGCTTCGCTCGCATCGATGAAGACATGTGTCCTAGCAGAAAGGATTGTTTACAAAAGATGATATACCAAAAAGATATTTTAAAAATATAAATTTGCTATATTACAGAAAATATATATACAGTACCCTGGAATCAGAATTCAAATGAAAATTTTGATCAGAATTGTGAACGCTGCTTTGGAAATGGAATACCCAGCATGTTGATTATGTGTACATTTCCATAAAGCACTCTTAAGTCACCCACACTTTTTCATTCAGTTTATCGTCGAAAGTTAGAGTGCAAGCGTCTTGTTGAACTATTATTGTTGGCCCTGAAAAGGACCGTTTTTAAAATGGCCCTGAAATGATCCTCCGCTTTCTTTGATTTGTAATTTTAAACTGCAACATCTAGACTAAAAAATTTTTTTCAATAAAATTTCATCCGATAACGCTATATATTCAATTGAGACGACTTCGTGGTAAACAAACAATCGTACAATGTTGTCAAAACGCGATAACAAATAACGTCTTTTTTGCGTGCCAGGTAAGAGAATTACATATAGAGATGGGAGCATATAATAATCTACTTTCTGAATTATGATTAAAAATAGTTTTTAAACTATTTTCAATCTTTTATGTTAGTTCAGTGTATTTCATGCTCTAAGCATGGAAGCACATAATAATCTACTTTCTGAATTCTGATTAAAAATAGTTTTTAAACTATTTTCAATCTTTTATGTTAGTTCAGTGTATTTCATGGTCTAGTAACAAACTCATCATAAAGAACTCAGTCATACCACATGCATTATTGTTCCTATGTAAAAAATGTATTTTCAGAGTAAACATTCAAATTCAACGGTCTGCTGGAATCGTATTTCTGCTACCAAAATTCCCTTATATGATACACATTGGAGTGACATTAAAATGTAGTTTATCACCATTTTGGTAACGTTTGGCATTTAATATAAGTACCATTGACCAAACAAATGCCATACATCAATTCGGAATTTATTCATTTTATTTTTATTGGCGAAGTGCTGAAATCGTGTTAATTCGTATGCGTTCAGAATAGGTCTCTGAAACACGTTTCATCGCAGAAAAACTACCTCCATCCAATACTTGTTGTTCGTTTGAAGACAGGGCATGACTGTCTTGGTGCTCATTTGTCCCGAATTGATATTGGTACTGTCTTCCTGTCAGTAGTTCTGTGGAGAAAATGTACCTATGAAGAGATCCCACCTTGAATTGGGATGCAATGGAAGAAGCGACAATTAGGAGTTTTTTCCGTTTTCCTTAGGGGTTGGTTCCGAGATATTTACTCAATTTGTGCTTACTTTTTTTTGTATTTGTATCTATTCGTTCACTCTTTGTATTTGTGTTTTATTTTGCATTGAGTATTTTAATATCCGAATCTTGTATATGAACCTAGACCAGGCCTCGAAATATATTTTTTAATACAGGTGCACCCAAGTTTTTAAATTAGGTGCGCAGGTTATATTTTAGGTATACTTTTTAAAAAAAGGTAATACAAGAGTATTAATGCAATGTAAACTACTTTATTAGTTTAGTATGTTTATATAGGTTCGTAGTAGAGAACACATAAAAATATTTAAAAATCGAAATGATCCCTTCTACGACGTACGGCTGTCGCGACAGTCGCTTAACAGAGCCATCTGGAAAATGTTTCGATCATCGGAAAGTTCTGGTGGTAGTGACACAAGTAAACAAGTTCCTATTGTATAAACCCGTTACGGCCCAGCGATTTTGTTTTCGCATAGTGTGTAATTAGGAATTTTAATTACGTTCCTTTGTAGCGAGAGAGGTCGTTACTAATATTTTGTTCAAACATCAAAATAACATAACACACGTTCCCCCCCCCCCTTCCCTTTTTTTTAACGTTAGGTGCACCTAGAGGAAAATTAGGCGCACAATTTATTTTCATGAGCACAGTGCACCTGTGCACCCGAGTATTTCGAGCCCTGACCTAGACCATTGAAGAAAAACTTTAAAGCATCGAATAGGATGTGTCTGCACGGCAGCAAGGTTTCGCATGAATTCGTTTCGTTAGCACATATTACGATCATTCACGACTCAGTACGACGAATCAGTATCAGAATGAGTACGACGACTCGTATTCATTTGGGTGTAGTAAATGAAAGAAAGGAAAATTAACTAGTCAATTCAGTGTTTATCTTAAGCTGACGTTTTTTAACTTCCGCGTAGACTAGTTCGATGTATTTCTTCACGGCAAAATTTTTCGACGCGTGAAATTTTTAAATTTTTTTAAACTGTGATTCAAAGTTTTACAACCGACACTGTATTTGATTTCACTTCTTATGTCTTAAATAAACATATATCGACGTTAGGTTTCGTTTGAAACCAATTTCGACGTTATAGCACTTTACTTCACAGTCCCGAGTGATTTGAAATTTACGCAGTGCAAGGGAAATTCCCTAAAATGTCTCCCCACTTATGGAAGTAAGCTAAATTTAGATCACCCCTAACAAGAATTTTTCCCTCAGTTATCGAATGCTATTAGATTGGTTTGATTCTCTCCGGTAGATAATATAGAAGTTATTAAACCCAACTCGATGTCCATATTTTCGAAAATCTCTACTTCCCGTACTGGCAACGTCGTACTGCTATGATTTTAAAGATGCGTTCACGTTTAAAATACAGGGTGTTTTATAAGTACGTATACAGTTTCCAGATGCTGTAGAACAGGAACAGTTCAAGACACTGTCCCCAAATGTGAACTGTTAGCTAGGTATACTCATAAAGTTTGTGTCCCCCTACCATGCGAAGTGACGTAGGCGATAACAAGCATGTCACGTGACTAGTTAGTGGAAATGGCTGCGTTTTCAGTGGGAAGGGCGTTTTGTGTTCTTGAATTGAGCAAAACGGAATCTGTCGTATATCGGCAATTTTGATCACGATTTGGAAAAGAACCTCCAACCAGAAAATTCATTTGCTATTGGTTTAAAAAATTTGAAACTATGGGCTGTTTGTGCAAAGTTCCAAAGCCAGGACGACCGAGTATATCGGCAGGTGTTGTCAGAAACTTTATTTATCCAATTAGACAATAAAATCGAAAAACTTTATTCATCCAATTGGATGATGCACTACCACACTGATCAGGTGACATTCGAAATTACCTCTCTTAACATCGCCACCGATGGATTCAACGAAGCAACACTCTACTAACCTAATGGCCACCCAGATTCCCTGACAACATCATGTGACTTTATTCTTTGGGGCTACGTAAATAAAGGATAACATATTTAACCCTTTTCCTGTTGATCTAGCGGAGTTGAAACAGCATATCACATCCACTATGATTGCACTTGTTTCAGGTACCCTAACACACATCTGGATGGAAATGGGTTACCGGTTTGATGTGTGTAGTGTGACTAAGAGTGCACACATAGAACATGTGTGACTGTATCTAAAAAAACTTGAAACATTCACCTACACTTCCGTTACAGGTAACATAAAATATCTTACATTATCACTGTTACATAGTGTGTTGAAACTGTATACTTACTTATGAATCACCCTGTATTAAATCTCATTTTTAAAACTTTGTGGTACATGTTTATCGTACAGTTTACACAAAATCTCTCGCCCTTGTGCATTACATTTTAAAGTATCAGTTTTGTAATAGTACATGTGGATTTTCCGTGTCTGGATTTCCGAGATATCCCTCTTCCTTGGGAAGCATTCAGTACCTGGAGGCCACAATGGTGAAACAGCGACCGCCCAAGGCGACTAATTTGAATTCGAGAACATTCACCGAACGCTTACAGTAAACATTCGCTTCGTCGCTCTACCTCCATTTCATTGCCATCGTTCAAAGCGAGGAGTGAATCAATTTGTGTCATTTTCAGGATCTTTTCCTGCATCATAATAAGCTACTTCGTGCTCTTCTCGTGTTTTCACATCAATTAATGTGGAAGAAGAGGTGTCTTCTATAAGAGACTTATCTTCCATTGGAAATAGAAGCAAATATTTATCTTTGCTCGTAAGTATTCTAGTATTTATAAACATCCAAAACACAGAATAACGGAGAATTTTTTAAGAGATTTCATATTGTGTTTAACTTTTCAAGTGGTTCTAACGTGATATCTCTACAACAAGACCTGACCAATTGTGTAAATGATGAAATATTTCTTCAATTAAGAAATTGATTACTGATACTTTGATGATGGCTAGATTAAGATTAAGTCCTTCTTCTTGTAATGACGAGATATCTCGTTCATCAAGATCTGATTAGTTTACATAATGACGGTATGCACCTCGCCGAAACAACCACCAGGAGGTTTAAACCTCCTTCTGCATGTATTTTATAGGAAATAAAAATTGATACCGCTGAAAGTAAACGAAATACTATTATATATATATATATATATATATATATATATATATATATATATATATATATATATTTTTTTTTTTTTTAAATTTCATTATTTTATTTAGAAGCATGCAATCTATTTATGTAAGTATGGATATATTCATAGTAAAAAGATTGAAATACATATGAGTACACCTAATTCTAATTTTACATGAAAGATTCGTTCCTGAAGAATACGTGTAAAAAATACATTGTATCCATAGAAGAAAAGAAAATTGGTTCCGGAATTAAAAAATCTTTAAACAAAATTTTTTTTAAATCATAAAACGAAATTTTTTTAAATCACAAAACAAAATTTAAAAAAAACCTTAATAAAATATTTGGTTTAAGCTTATTATTTTATTTCAACAGAATGCACCTTTAATAATATGTAATGAAATGTATTAAAGTAAATTTGCATTTGAAATGAAAAAATATTTTTCATCAACAAAAAAATCTGCTTAACACATGACAAATTATTATTAATTTTTAATTTCTAATAATAAACTGCACATTTGCGTACGACTAGAATATCACTATAAATTTTGCGGACATCGTCTTCTCCCTCTATTAATCAATTTCTTTCTGTGATCTCTTGAGGAAAATCAGCACGAGTATCCTCTGGTGCTGATGTTTCACCAGTTTTACGAACGAATTCAGCTAGTAATCGTTATGTTCGTGTTTTGGTTAGGCCGTTATATAATTTTCTATAAAAGGCTGTCAACAACTTCAGTTCACGTTCCCACCGCGTTCCTCATTAGTGCGTGTAATATCGAAATGATACTATTATGCCACAAATAAAAAAAACTTTTAGAATTAAGGCAAAACTAAATTTTTTTAATTGGCTCGGCCGCTTGTGTTAAATCAAAATAACTCGAGTAGAAAGAGAATTAAATATTTATTTTAAATTTGTGTTAACCGGATTCGCTAGAAACCCTTAGAAAAGGATTCGTAATCAGGTTTCAAATGCACGAAGCTATGCGACATGTTGCTCGAATGCAAACGGGGTCGCAATAGAATCGTGAACGCTATGTTAACTAGAACAACATTGTATTCAAATAGTAGGAGTAGGAGCTCTCAGCTTTATGCTATTTCTCCAGATCGCTCGGTTTGAAGATCTCGCTGTGAAGTTCATGTGGTATTGGAAGAAATCACGAATCCTTAAGCGGTACATTCGTATTGATTTGATAGGAGTATGTTTTCTTATGCTGCAACACCTAGCAGTATGTTTTCTTCTTCAGCTATAATTAACTACCATAAGGGGGATATGTTTTTGTTTGTTTAGGACAGAATACACATGCGCATTTACTAGTCTCTTGACAGTTAAATTTAAGAAAAAGAGACCAAGCATAATATTAAAAGGAGTAATGTGAGTACCAAGTAAAATAAATCCTTTTAATTTTAGAGTCGTCTCAGACACCATTAAAGACTACGATCAGACGTTATGTTTGAGTTCCTCTCAGAATTCACTTAGAATCAAAGCACTCAATCATCAAACAAGAGTCAATTTAATCATGAACAGTTGCAATTTCCTCCCGAAATGTTTTAGGACCACGATTGTTGTTGTCGTGCGGGCCATATATGGCCCAATTGGGGGTGCCATTGCCCCGGATGGTTGGACTTCTTCATGTATGACATATCCGTTTTACAGGAAGGTCCCTTTCACACATCCATTCACTCACACATATCGTAATTTAGATCCCAATCAGAGGCCGATAACCCACTGCTCAGGTACCCCCAGAGGTATTGATTTGGTATGGGAAAATTGGGGACTTTGTGACCACGACCTATTTAACGTGCCCCAGCCACCATTAGTGAACACGACGGTCTTTAGCCAGGTCAAGCGCCGATCTCGCAACCATGAGAATTGCAGGCTCCGCCGAGGACAGAACCCACAACCGATCCGATGAGAGCCCGACGCTCTACTGATTGAGCTACCGCAGCTCTAGGACCACGATTAACCTAGTTGAATGAATGGCGGAGTAGTAACCCGTGAGTTGCTAGTTTGAAACTAGATCCAACCAAAGACTGTCGTGTACGTGGGGGTTTGCACACTTTAAATCTGCCGTTTCCTCTCGTTTGTGTTGTGTGGAAGTTCGGAGAGTGGGGTGTCAGCACAAGTATTGAGCTCGTCATCTGTTTCAAAATGATGAAGTGCTGTCCTCCGATCTTTTCTTTGGGAATAATCACCGGGTAGCGATTTTCCAAACCCTCATAGATACTACAACTGGGGGCGGGGCTAACCGTAACGGCCAATGATCGCGAGCGCTGGATAGGAAACTCCTTCACTACGCTAAAGACAACTGAAATCCTGTCTGATCTTGTTTGCTGTGTAATAAATGAAACATGTTAAATAATTTTTCTGTTTTCTTCTTTTCTTTTCAGATTCATAGCTATGGGTGGGTAGAGGTGGGAGCCGAAAATTGTATCCGTTTATTATATAAGTTAATAATTATATAAGTTAGTGTTTTATGTATGCTTTTTGTTACATCAGAATGGTCCTAAACCAGGGGTGGATACGGCACCATCATCCTAAAGCAAAGGGGACGGCAGAGGGGCGGAAAAATATCAGCTGGTAGTGAGTTCAGGAGTGGTTCTTAGATTATTTATGTAAAATCAACGGAAGCTTGGAAAAATATAAAAAGGGTATTAAAAATTAGGAAAAGTAATTTAGAATCAAAAGGAATTTAATTGGAACTTTTTAAAAATAATTTGGAGGATCTAAAAATTATTCTGCCAGCTGGGTTCGAACTCGGGAAGTCATTCTCCGCTGCCGACTCCAAACTGAAGGTAGGTGACTTTAGCCACTAGGCCATCGTTGCTTCACGAAAAGAAGCTCTTTAAAAGAAGAATTCATTTTATATTTTGTTGATTTCAGTCGCATTGGCCGTTATGGTTAGCCCCGCCCCCAGTTGTAGTATCTGTGAGGGTTTGGAAAATAGCCACCGGGTAGTGTACAATAGCCCGTTGCGTTGTTCTAGTGCGACCTAAAATCAAGTACCTACCTACTCAGAACCATAGATGTAAAATTTGTTGCAGAGTAATATGCAAACCAGTCAACGTCAGAAGCTGTCTTGAGCCGAGCAATCGGTGCAGGAAAAACACAAGCACTTTGGAAAAAGCTCAAAAGCTATTTATCGATGCAAATAAACAGGATGCTGAGGCACGGTTGTTTTTTCTAAACCAGCACAAATTCTCGTGTAAAGCAGGGTACTGAAATTCGTTGACTATATAATATATGTGTATTCTTATATACTTGAATAGTGTATATAAAAAAAGTAATATGTGTACTTTTTATTTATTAGAAGATTCTTAATTTTAACAGAAGTTGCACTACATGCATCCGAGATGATTCCCGTAATTTATTTAAATAAAAGACGGCATGGCTCACTGTGCTAGCATTCTGTAAACTGTACGCGGACATTCTTGTAATTCCTCTAGCTTATTTCTCTCTTCTGTATCACCAATACTTTCATTTTACGTACATTACTTGACGTTACCTGCATTAGGTTTGGTACAGCTGGCCCAAATATATAATCCTTGCACCATAGAAACCAACCAACCACAAACGAAAAGAAACCTTTTATTTTTTGCTAACACTTATTTTATACAAAAAAAAAACGCTCACACTTGGGATGAAGAAACATGCCCGAACCTATTGTATCGATTTCCATATCACCATTGCAACTTCTCCGACAATTCTCACAATTAAAACACAATCAGAAAAGCAATAAACCATTATAAGATAAAAAATCGACTACTTTTGTTTCTCGTATATCATGCGTTATTTTCAAACATTCTCAAGTCGAACGATACCACCTGTCGCTCCCAGCATACATAACAATCAAATAAAAATGACATTTACTTAGTGAAGTTCAATATATCGACTCTAAGACATCTGGTGCACTAAGCACTGCCTTGGAGATTCTACCAGATTTCTTATACTATACATGGTCTATCTTGTAGGTATTGATAAAATATGATTGCATGAGGTTGCTAAGAATATAATTTTTTGGGAAGTAGGTTTTTACTCTCATAATTCATGATTGAAGGTCTGATGATAAGAGCTATAATTATCATCGTCAGTGGCATAGAAAGAAGAAGTGTCTCCGGGGACTGAAGGATTGACTTCCGGACGGAGTTACTATTTAGAAAAAATCAGAGTAATAGCTAACAGAAAATTTCGAAACGTCGCGTTAAATGTCAAAGTTCGTTTCCCTTAAAAGTTCATAGGAAGTTATCTGAAATTTATTTTTGTTTCGTAATTGTTCTATTTCCTCTTAAATAAACATGGGAGGTTCACATGGGATCAGTAGAGCGGGCTATTGCCGACGGTTCGGGATCTGTCCCGAAAAGAGAGATCTGACGATAACACCCCGTGCTTCTGAACCACCATCAGATGACGAGGTCAAAACCTAAGCAGTCACCTCCCTCTCTAAAATTCCACACAGTGCCATGTCCTATAACAAATTTTACATCTATGGAACCAAGTAGGTAGGTAGGTGATTTTACGACTCATTAGAACAACACAACGGGTTATTAGCGATGGCCGGAATCAATCCAATAAAAAAGGGTAGGAGGACATCGTCCTTTTGAACCAGATGACGAGATCAACAACTGGAACCCCACACTCCAAACTTCCACACCACACCAACTAGAGGACATTTGAAGCCACAACACATTTAACGTGTACCAACCGATTGTCTTTGGTTGGATCTAGTTTTTAAATAGCAGACCAGCGTTCGCAAACTTAACCTATTCTCTTCCAACAGGCTACCGCAGTTTCTTTGTTCGAAGGAATATATAAAAGTTTATACGAAAGATAGATGACCTAAACTTGATAGAGGGTCATGGTAGCCCAGTTGGAAGATTAACTTATTAGTAGTCGGAGGGTTGCGAGTTCGAAACCATCCATAGACAGTCGCGTACAGAGAAGGCTGGTGCACATTCAATGTGTTGTGACCTCCAATGTTCTCACGTTGCTATGATGTAGAAGTTTGGAGAGTGGGATGCCAGCTCATGTGTGGCCTCGTCATCAGACCGTAGTTCAAAATTCAAAATTACATGGTGTTGTCCTCGTATCTTTCCCTTCTAATCCCCGACCGTCGGCAATACCCCGTTGTGTTGCTCCAGCGTGATGTTAATTATATGCCTACCTGTCTGAGGTAGATAGAGTAATATTTAAATGGAAAGTAGATGCAGTCGTAGCCATATTTTATTAAAAATTGTATCGAAGTCTGAATTTAGAAAATTATTTAGTCATTACCCTCCATGCAATTATCTAGTCACTAGCTGAATTACCCGGCTTTACTCGGGTTGAATTATTTATATATATGTAGATTGAAAAGCCATCATGAATGTTAGTTAATGAATGTTAGCATCAACTCAGTGTGCGGAAAACATTTTTAATATATCCATTTTAACTTCTCCATCACTTCTACAAATTGTTTCGAACACAAATATGCGTATATGTTGTATTCATCCATATAACCCATTTCATATTCGTCGCATTTCTGCTGAAAGGTTTTTTTCTAAGGTAATGGTAATGGTAATGGTAATTTTAGTTAACGTCGTACTAGAGCAACACAACGGGCTATTGACGACGGTCCGGGATCAGTCCATTAAGGGAAAGATTCTAGGACAACACCTCGTAATTTTGAACCACGAAGCAACACCTGAAGTGGCATCCCACTCTCCAAACTTCCACACCAACACAACGCGAGGACTTTTGGCCACGACAGATTTAAGGTGCATCAGTCGCCTCTACATAATACGCTTACAAACATTCATGCCCGGACTCGGATTCGGACCAGGAACCTTCCGATCTAAAGGCTAACATCTTAACCATTATACCGGTTGGTCGGCTTTTTTCTAAGGTGACTACTACAGAAGTTGATTTTCAGTTTTGGAGTGACTGTGAATATTCTCGTGCATTCATTTTTAGTAAAAATGGCGAATTTTTGGCGGATAGCCTTGCACTTAGTTTTAGTATGAATATGTTTTTCTTGTGGCAATCTGTGTCATTGTCATCATCATTATGAGAGGATGGTAAATTAAATTGTTACGGCATTTGTGACTAATTTTGTTTAAAGCAAACGTATTTTTCGTGAAAATTCCATTCAGGCTATAAGTGGAAAAACGGAACTTCTGTTAGTTATATAAAGCAGATTTGTCGCTTGTTTGTTTTCTATACAAATCTACACAAATGTATATAGATATATTTCCCTCCGACCACCGTGATATTATTCCAAGATATTTGACCAATCCACACTCATTTGGTACTCGTATATTTTAGAATCCAGAGGTTATGATACGCTACAAATTAACACGCGTTCTATTTGACCAAGGGGGCTACACATTAATGGCATTCGTGACTAACTAAGTTTGAAGCAAACTCACTATTTTCCTGAAAATTCAATTCAGTGGCAAGTGGAATAACGGAACGTGCTATAAATAAATGTCATCACTGTAGACAAATTAAACTCAATCGTTTACAATTTTTTAATGAACAGAAAGTTGATTTTACAGTGCTTTTACAAAGAGAAAATAATTGCTTTCAACGAACGATTCATATGTATCTAAGTTGTATAAGAACAGCTTCAATAAATAGAGTAAGCAGACTCCACTTTCTGTCTCTTAAAACAAACTATTTCAATTCTTCAAAATTTCGAACTGTGCTAACATTCGTGCGTCAACAAAGTCTTGTTAAAAATTCCTTTTTGTCCAACAGACATACAGTTTTAAATTTAACTTATGGTACTTTTTTAAATTCACAGAAATTCGTCTTCTAAATGGAAAGCATGTACCTATTTAGAATGACAGATGTAATTACTTGACTATGGAATACAGGTTTCCATAACACCCATGAAACACGAAAAACGAATTTAATTGATTTTTATCATTTTTCAATGCAAAGCTATATCAAAATTTTGAAATATATTTGAACTACAACGTATGACTACCCGTATCAATTTAACCTAACTCATCTTATTTAAAAGTTATTTTTTATTTTACTTGTAATTTTAAAATAAGAAATTACATACTTTAAAAATACTTTGAATTGTGCATTTTATTTAGCTTTATGATACAGCTATCCAACACACTATTACGTATTCAACCAAAAATGTAAAAAGTTGGTCGAAATATACATATACCACCAAGAAATTACCCATGTCTAGCGATATTTTGCAGGAAATAAATAAATTATTCAAATCTACCTGATAAATAATATTTCATCAATAGGTAATATACCGGAACACATAATGCAAACAGAAACAAAATTCCAATCCTTAAAAAAGTTCAGAATTGTGAAAAAATTTAAATCTAACTCCTCCAGAACACATAGATAGAAGCAGAAACAAAATTCCGATCTTTGAAAAAAAAATACAGAATTCTGAAAAAAATGTTGGAATTTTGACTTTCTGAATGTATTCTGAAATAGAACAATTCGACTAAAAAGGAACAATATTGATAAAGACAATAATGATTTCGAAGCAAAAAGAACACATATTTATAATAGTTGGGAATACTAAAATATCACCGCAACCATCTCGTTGTCAACTCAAATACCCAAACAAAGAATTTTAAATCAAATTAAAAAATTAAACATTAATTATGACGTTGCCAGATACTGAAAAGCAAAATTACGCTTTTTATCAATGAGTTTTTCATTTCGGCTTTTTGTATTCCATAACAAAATTTATGTAAATGTAAAATTAAATGTTCTAAATATTCTTTCTTCATCAATCAAATATTTATAAATATTATTTTCATTATGATAATTTGTTTAAAAAAGTTGTTTTTCCATCAACACTGGTAAAGCAATCGTTTTACACTCAATGCTATTTCTATGGCGATTTCAAATTGCTTTTGGCTTAGGCCTTATATCATTTTTAGGCCTCGATTCGAATTTTTTTAAATTCTTTCTTAGTGCACGCCTACGGTATAAGAAGAATCACCCTGCTAAATTTTTAGCTTTCTAGGACTTGTAGTTCCTGAGATACAGTGATGAGTGACTGAATCAGTGTGTGAGTGGTATTTGAATTTTATATATATAGACTAGCAGAAATACCAGGCTTTGCTCAGATTGAATTAATAATACGTTGATTGAAAAGTCCTTAACAATTATTTTTCGTAACAAAATGTTAACATCTGTTATGTCCTTTTTATGAGTAGTAGTAATTAAATTTAGGTAAAAGGTTCGAAAAAAGAAGGAACATAACCAAGACAAATTTGGATCGTATAGTGGTAATTTTGAAAAGAAAAGACTCACTGAACCCTGTACATGAATTATCGATTAGGAGATGTCGATATCTTAATTAATGAAAGTTTTACTGAAAAGAATAAAAAACATACTATGCAAAATTGAAATCAAAAATCCCCAAAAGGTTTCGTGCAAAAAACGTAAAAGATATCTGTGTAATTTAACAACAAAGAATATTTATTGAACAAAACAGGAAAAAGCCATGAATTAATTAGCATAAGAATTAATACACATAGTAGGAAACTTATAGATCATAGATCTAGAACTAAAAAATGAGGAGAAAATGGCAAAATACGCTAAGGGACATAAGGGTTTAATTTTAACGCGGAGGAAAGGGAGTACGCGGAATTTTGAAGAGGGTGGTGTGAGGAACATTACGTCCAAATTACACCACCCTGGTCTCTGCTGAGAAAAAAGAAAAAGATACTTAGCAAACAGGATCCATAATTAAAAAGTGGTACAAGGCCACGCGAACGCGACAGAACGTGCTTCTAGCACATGTTTGGCTGTCAGGGGAAAAGGTCGAAGAAAGCAAGAAATCGTTTTGCGCGGGCTTTTATCAACTGGTGCGTCAGCGTGTGACGTCAGCAGGGTCTATCGATAGAATTGAAACTTCGAGTGGCTCGGAAAATAGCGCGTTTGTTCTGTGGCTTGGCAGTAGCACACAGTGTGGCTTAAAAATTAGTGTTATGTCGTTTAAGGCATAACACGTAATTTAAGTGTGCGGAAAAAAAATTTTACTACCCATTTACTTCGGAAGCAAATATGCATACATGTTTTATCCATCCATCTAATACATTTCATATTCGTCGCACTTGTGAATTTTTTTTTCTAATATGACTACTACACAAGTTGATTTTGAGTTTTCGAGTGACTACGAATATTCCCGTGAATTCTTTTTCAGAAAAAATAGGGCATTTTTGGCGGATAGTCTTACATTTAGATTTTCTATGCATATGTTTCACTTGTGCCATTCTTGCACCTAGTATGCGATATTTTCGAATTTCATCAGCAATGTGAGGGGATGGTGAATTAAATTGTGACTAATTTATTTTAAAGAAGACACAATTTTTCTTTAAAATTCCTTTCAGCGGTAGGTGGAATAACGAAACTTCTGTTAGATATATAAAGCAGAGTTGACGTTTGTCTGTTCTCTACACTAATCTACCTTTTGACCAATCCACACATTTGGTACACTTATATTTTAGAACCCTGCGGATATGATAAGCTACATATTATCCCGCGTTCTATTCGTCCAAAGGGGCAAAAATATTTACTACATTCGTGACTAATTTAGTTTGAAGCAAACGCTCTTTTTCTTGAAAATTCCATTCAGTAGCATGTGGAATAACGGAGATTGTGATAGAAATAAACGACCTCAGTGTATACAAATTAAATTCAATCGATAATATATTTTTAATAAACAGAAGTTTGATTTTCCAACACTTTTACAAAAAGAAAAGCACTACATTCAACGAATGATTCACATGTATCTAAGTTGGGTAAGAAAAGCTTCACTAAGTAGAGTTAGCAACTTTGACTTTCTGTCACTTACGACAAAAAATTTTAACATTTCAAAATTACTAACTGTAATATTATTCCAATATCAATAAAGTCTTGCTTAAAATTCCCTTTTATCCAACAGACATGCAGTTTTAAATTGAACCTTTGTGGTACTTTTTTAAATTCAGAAACTCGGTTTTTAAATGAAAAGCACGTACCTATTTAGAATGATAGATGTAGTTACTTGAGACTATGAAATACAGATTTCAATAACACCCATGAAACACGAAAAAAATGAAATTTAATTTATTTTAACCGTTTTTCAATATAAAGCTATATCAATTTGGAAATAAATTTGAACTACAACGTATGACTACCCGTTTCAATATAACGTAACCCATCTTATTTTAAAGTTATTTGTAAAATTTACTTGTTATTTTATAATAATAAATAACACGCTTAAATAATTTTTTTACGCGTATATTTTATTTATTTTATAATACAGTAATCTTCATACTATTACGTATTAAACCAGATGTTTAAAAAAAGTTGGTTGAAATAAAAATATACCACCAACGAATTACCCATGTCTAGTGATATTTTGCAGGAAATAAATAAATCATTAAAATCTAACTCCTGAATAATATTTTTGCAGTAGGTTATGTACCAGAACGCATAAATGCAAGCAGAAATAAAATTCCAATCCTTGAAAAAAAATACAGAATTCTGAAGTAAAAATTTTTTTAACGTGTTAAATTTCGACTCTTTGAACATATTCTGAAATAGAACAATTCGACAAAAGACAATATTGATAAAGACAATAATGATTAAGAAGCAAAAAGAACACATATTTACAATACATGAGAATCCTCAAATATGACCGCAACATCTCGCTGTCAGCTTAAATATTCAAACAAAGAATTCGAAATCAAATTAAGCATTAATTCTGACGTTGTCAGATACCAAAAAGCAAAATTACGATTTTATGATCAATGATTTTTTTCTTTTGGGCTTTCGCGTTCCATTACAAAATGTAAGTTAGGTAAATAGATAGAGTAGAATTACGAGGGTGATCCGTTAAAGTGGCGAAAATTGTTTCATTTCTCAAATTACCTAGGCAATCTGCAAATTACCTAGGTAATCTGCAAATTAAATAGATAATCTACACATTACATACTAGGCACTCGTTAAAGTGAAAATAAGATCTTGGCTGAAACAATAGCAACGTTTTTGTACACTTAAATTAACATAATGTTTTTTTATTTTTCGATATCTAAAGAATCAAGTTAATACAATCAAAAAATCAACAAATTAACTGGCAGAATCAATCATCAATCAATTAAAAAACTATTATAGAAAGAATCAAACGGTTTAAAATATTATTACAATTGAGGAACTTAATTTGTAAAACATATGATAAAATTATGCTTACTTATTAGTGCAATATAAAGATTGGTGACACTTTGAATGAAATAGCAATTGGTTTTTGCGACAAACACAACTATTTGTGGTACATTTAGAATTGTAGTCACATTTTCTGAAACCCTGCCCAGTACTAAGGGAAACCAAACTCAAAGTGGATGAAGAGAGGGAAGGTTAGGGAAAGGAATTAGAGAAACAAACTTTTGAACTTTAACTATCCGGAATCCGTTAATGTGCACATTAACGGATTCATTCGTTCATTCGTTCGGGCACATTTCGTTCCGCATGTTAATGAAGCAAATAAGTTAATCTGCAGATTAGCTATGTAATGTGCACATTAACGGCTTTCGAGCTTTAACGGTAACATCTGTTCAAATCGACATCGTGTCGGTTCTCTATACAAATCTACATCGTTTGACCTATCCACACCAAATTTGTTACAGTAATACTTTGAAACCCTGTTCAGTATAGGCGAACTCTAAACCTCGGTTTTATTTGTCGAAGGTGTAGTAAAGGGGCCAAAAACAATTCGAAATCACCTTAGAAATAACATTGAGTATAAAACGATTGCTATACGCATTCAGATTGTTTTACCAGTATTGACCGAAAATAAAGTTTTCCGATAATATTGTTTTATCTGACAACGGGCCAGAATTAATGTTTAATAGAGGCTGGGCACCACAATTCGGCCATCCTGGGTGCGACTGGACCACCAGGCGTTTCTGAAAATATACAAAAAAGAGGCAAAAGCAGAAGCAATGTTCAAAATCCGTCAATCTCTGTAAAACAAATGTATCTGGGTTATAGAGCTCTGAAATGTCCTTCAGCTCTGGAAATGATTAAATAAGCCAAATCGTCTTCTAGCTTCATTTGTCGTCTTTAAACGTCGTTCTTCGTCTTTCTTTCAAACGTCTTCCGTCTTTTTCAAACTTCCCACGTCTTTTTCAGCTTCTTTCGTCTTTAACTTCTTTCTTCTTTAAACGTCTTTCGTCTTTAACTTCTTCTTTAAACGTCTTTCGTCTTTAACTTCTTTCGGTTTGTCGTCTTTAAAAAATATGGTATCTTCTTCCTCCTTTCCTTTGACTCGTCTTAGCAAACTTTTAAATCCAATTCCACGGTTTAAGAAATTCGGCGCAGTTGTAGTGAGATTGGGTCCTTCATGATATCCTTCTTTTACAACGTCGTACGTATTTCCTCCTTTAATTCTGGCGATTCTATAGCTTCCAAAGTACTTTGCTTTTAGTTTCAAGTTCTTATTTTCTTTTTTTTTTTGCAAGGGGTGCAAACGACTCTCTTTCTTTCTCTTTTTGTGATTCACTAAAACGCGATGTACACAATTGGCTATGGTTTTTTTTAATCTTCTGTCTAAGCTTGGGGATGAAATAGTACTCTTCAATGTTCTTTTCAGTATATTTGATTCCTATATGTCCCTTTTCATGGAAATCTCTTATGATTTCGGTTTGCATACCCTCAGACTCGACCACTAATTCCTTACCATCAGCAAATTTATACAAAATTCCTTGCCTCTCGCAATAATCTTCATAATTAGAAATTTTCAGTAGTTCTTTGATTGTTTTTATTGCATTATCTTGATTCTGGGCTGATTTTAATTTTGGTAAGATGTTATCGACTGAGATGCAAAACATATTTATATACAAGAATGAAAACTCCAAATCCTCTTCAAAATCGTCTTTTTTTGTTGAAGTAACTTCAGTGTCACCTATCGTTATTTTATAACTTTGCATACAGCTAGGAATCGTGTATGTGAAATGTATTGCATGGATAGATATGCATGTGTAGGATTTGTGCCCAAAGTCAGTTGTACAAACTATAAAGGTTTCGAAAGGTTTTAAAATATCATTTTACTCTACGAAACTAGTCTATTACTATACGCCTAAAAAACTTAGTTATGAATATCTTATCATTTCAATTTGTCATCCTTCCATTAAAGATGGCAAAATTCGACATTGTTGCAAGAGTGTCCGAGAAGATAAAATATTTTTTTGTTGATTATGTGAGTGCGAGAGCATTCCCCATAGATTCGCCATTTTCATTAATTGAGTGGAGCATAGGAACTTATATACAGGGTGTCCCGGAACTTAGTGTACAAAATTGGTGGGGAAGTACAGGACATCGTTAGGAACGATAATTACATAGGAAAGCATGGGCGGAAACGTCATCCACACGTGATAAAGAGACACAAAGACCAAAAAGACCACAACACAGAATGTAGTGTAAAATTCTTTATTACACAGCAAAAGAGTACAATGTATGACTTACAAGCATCACAGGAGGCGTGCGAAATTGCTCCCATTGGCATGGATGCACGCACGACACCTACGTGACATGTATTGGTAAACATTTTTCAAGATACCTAGCATTTTGCTGATCGTAGCAGCAGCGATGGAGATTCGTGCCACCAGGTCCATTTCAGAATTTACGGGCGTGTTGTACACAATGCTCTTCGTGGCACCCCAGAGAAAATAATCAAGAGGAGATAAATCAGGTGATCTGGGAGACCAAGCGACGAGACCTCCTCGCCCAATTGTTTCCAAATGTCCGGTACAAATGGTCACTTACACACCTTGCGTAATTAGGTGGCGCCCTATCATGTTGAAACCACATTCCGCGCAGAACGTGTTATGATTGATGTGAACATTTGATGATTTGGTTTGGCGCCTCTTTGGATATCTTTTCCGATACAACCGAACAGCAGCGCGTTTATTTCCGTCGGTTAGGCCGTAGATGAAGTGGATGTCCGGCAACTCGGCGTTTGTGAAACGATTCATATTGATCGCACGCAATCGGCTTCTACAATGTCGAAACCACATGTGCCGACCTTGAGAGCTCGCGTACAGCGCCACCTATAGATTTCGGTCCATGCTTTCCTATGTAATTATGGTTCCTAACGATATTCTCTACCTCCCCTCCATGTTTGTACACGAAGTTCCGGGACACCCTGTATATAACAAAGGAAATTCCAAATTCCCCTCAAAATTGTCTTTTGTAGTATTAACCTCAGTGTCATCTTTCTTCATTTTGTAGCTTTGTCATACAGTTAAAAATCGTGTATGTGAAATGAATTATATTACATGGAGGGATATCCATGTATAGGATTTGTGTACGAAGTAAGATGTACAAATTATAAATGTGTCTAAAAGTGTTAAAAAATTATTTTATTCTACGAAAGACAAAATTAATTAGATATTCTGATCCTGTCTTCAATCTGGAGTTGACCAATTCAAACCAATTCAAAGGTGGGTATTTTGATAATAATCAAATAAAAAGGTTAAAGGGTATAATTTATAAGAAATTATCATATGAACCGATGAAAATTGATTTACCATTTGGAAATTTAGAGAGTGGGTGATGGATTCCAACATCTGGAGTACTTGAATACAACGAGAAAATTGTATGACTTCTTATATAATGTCCTAATATTTCTATTGTAAGCTGCTAATTCATATTCTCTCCTTTCACTTTTCTTCCGCATTAGGCCTCAGATGGGAAACCCATTCCTTTGCCGGTAATGTAGTTACGTTAATATGTTTAGAGACACAGGATCGCTTATGAACCACCTAATTACCGAATCGTTTATAAAATTTCACGAAGCTAGTATCTAATTTCCATTCGATGCATCTTAATACTCTTTTCGTAATGAGTTCATTCGAGGGAGATGAGGCAATATCCCAGACTTGGTAACAGCCGAAGGCAAACAGTAAAGCAAAGCCCAGTTCTGATTGTGAATTCTCCGAATTAATTAGAATAGCATCATAAGTAAAATCAGTTCATTTACCATATATTAAATCTTTTGTTGATGTCTCTCTTTCTTATCATACTTTGTTATTGTTAAAATTAGTGATTATGTAATAATTTCTTGGAAATGGAGGAATAAAATTTATCTCCCGCACACCGTGGAAGACAATTGAAGTAATTGACTACTGATGAGTAATGGGAACGTTCGTGTTGAAATGCACATGGTAGTGTAGTAAAAGGAATGTAGCAATGCGCTATATTCATTTTAAGTTTTATCTCCATAGATATGCATTAGAAAATCTATAGATATAATGATGAAATATATTGATAACAATTTTCAAACGTCCGAAAATTAAAGATAATATTGAATTGGCATCAAGCAAGGTCCTATAATCTCAATACAAATTAGTATTTGTGATGCTCTCTGACGTCGAACTGTAGTCTATACAACACCCCCAAGGACTTCTCATAAGTAAAGGCGTGCACAAATGATATTCTTTGCTACAAGAACTCTTGGATAGCTTTGTGAAAGTTAATCTGAAAGTTCTGAGGCCTGCATTAGGGCCAGAGACCAGCCCTATTAGGTTGTTTTAATGAAGTAAAAAATACTTTTTTAAATACTTCATATCTTATAATGGGTTCTAATTTCGTTAGTCTATTTTCCTGTATCTTACAAAACCTAAAAGAGCAATGAAATAATTTATACTTGTTTTGAGAGAATTAAAAACCCTAAAATTTGTATTTAAAATTGTCATTTTAAAGTTGATTCTTGAGGAAATTATTCAAACAAATAATATTCTGACTACATTTTTAGATTTATCTACTCATGTGCACAGAATTAATATATAAATGTTTACATATTAATTTTTATTTTTATTCTATTTTTATTATTATTATTATTTTTTAAATTCCAAGAACCATTATTTTCTTAATAGGCGATTTTTGATAACTTACTCTTTCAGATTGCGTTTCACAATATTAGTAAGTTAACTCTGTGGATAACTATACTTAATCTTTAAAAAGTAAAACCCTAAAATATATTAACCCTTGAAAGTGAAGTGGATTCACTAAAAAAATTTATTTCGACAGGTGATTTATAATACCACCATTTGTCTAGCAGTAGCATAAACTTTTCTAAATACATTCTATGGTTAATCGTATGGAAACTTTAGCCGAATTGATCGAATTTAATAGTATTTATTTAGCCGTATTTCACCCAATTTAACGTGCCCTGATAGGGTTAAAAATATTAAAGTAAAACTTTCTATGTTAAAGGCGTACTACTGAGTTAAAAATTGCATACAAGAGGATTATAAAAAGTGAATATGAGTAAATCTTCAATTTTTCATTGACTAAATGAAAGCAAACAGCTGAATCACAACACAGTTTATTTTTATTGTCGAGTGAGAAGCATGAAAAGGTTTTATCATCCTTTATAGGAAAACATAATTTATTCATTGTTTACACAAATAAAAACATTCCAAATATAAAAATCCACATAACAAATGTTAAATTTTTAAATGAATTAATGAAATCAAGGTCACATTTATTTAGAATATTTGAATTGATAAATGACGTATTTTAAGCCCAAACTCAAAGCAAAATTTCCCTACTGAATAGAAAGTAGCCATTTAATCATTAATAGTATATCAGGAACTTAAAAAATAGCGCAGGCTATGGAAGAATTGACTCATCATATTCTAGCTTCTAGAAAGAATTCAGAATTTTAAGCATATCTTTCTCTCTCCCTCTCTCGGTTCGGTAACAATATGGTATAAGAAAGAACAAGGGAGTATTAATTACTAATGAATCTTTGTACAAAACTTTGTTTCTTTCAGATAGGAATTCTAAGAAAGGTCCTTTTAAGAAAACGAAGGAAATGTAATACATAATATCCTAATACGGGTGCAGATAATGAAACAAGAATGATGTAATACGTATGAAGAAAATGACAAAAAGAATGATGTAATATGTATGAAGATCGTGTAAAACAGAAATTGTAACGGTGGAATAATCTAATAAGTATTAAGATAATGTATAACACACACACAGAGAATAATGTAATACATGTGAAGATAGCGAAACAAAAATAATAATGTAATATGTATAAAGATTATGTAAAACACACACACAGATAAAAGTAATGCTTATGAAGATAATGGAAAGCGTGTGACGATGATGTACTACAGAATAATATAATATTTGAACGAAGATAATGTAATACAAAATAATGTATTACGTATGAATATAATATAATACATATGAAGAGGTAATGTAATTCAGGCACTTCTAAAATCAACAATAATTCATGAGACAGAGATCATATATGTCATGTAAAAAACATTTGAAAGAATCAATAAATATATGTTCAAAGCACATAATTGGAAAAAGAGTAAAAATTGTTCGTGAGGAATCAATATCAAGCTAAAACTTACTATCTCAAGTATTTTTTTTATCAATATCGGCTTATTTAATTGCATGATAAAAATATTTATTGCCTTGGAAAATGGATTCCACAAGAGCTTCACATTAGAAAAGAAAAATACGCAATCAATTTTGTAAGAAGTTGAAGAACGAAATTGCAAGATCTTACTGACAAAACTAAAAAATTTTTAAGATTGGTTTACAAGAAGGTGAAATCTTTTACTTCTATTATTTATGTCCTATTATTTTCACACCATACGTATGATGATCCATGTGAAGCACATAAAAACATAAAGAAAACTAAGAAAATATCGCCATTCTTTTTTTAAGGACAGTCTGAGCTGACTCAGCTTTTGAAATAACTGGCCTAGTTTCACTGATCTATTACTCACTGCAACAAAGGAGCGCATATTTTGTAGAGATGAGAGATTATATATATTCCGAACATTATGTCTTATGTTTTTGCTGCCTATTTTATACGTTTGAAACTTAGAAATAAATCCCTCAGAACAACACATGTAGCGCATTCCAACAAGGTAACAACACAGAATTGAAAGTCTTTGAATTAAAGTAGACTTACACGTAACAATGTACCAAATAATTTTTATCAAATATATCTTAACTACAGCATTTTTTACTATGAATCCAGATTTGATCGTACTATTTAATTATTTTAAGCACTTAGTTTCTAAATATTTAAAATTTAAATATTTACCTGTAAAAATTTGTACACTCAAATTATGTTTAAGTATTAATTTCAATTAAGATTTGTAATGAAAATTTCCGTGAGGGTACTCTTATAAAACGTTTGTGTAAACATAATAGTTAAAGGTAATGTTGTACATTATAATAAATTTGAAACGTTCATTTTAGAATATCAACATAAGATGGAAACATGTAAGCCTCATAAAAATTGACTATAAATATTAGATTACGTTTTTATAAAAGTCTCGAAGAATACGTGGAGGGGATTCAGCATTAATAAGTAGCATTTTGTCTTCTTTTTAGCAAATTTTTTGAATTCATGTTTTATTTCAATAATTGAATGTTTTTCATCGTGGACATATAATATATACCTGAAATCAGTTACTCTTCTAAATTATTTAAAAGCAGTGTATTAAATTTGTTTGCAATTTATATTTATTTTCTTTCTTTATAGTAGAAATTTGCATTCAATTCCTTCTCATTACGAATATAGAACTAAAGAATATTTTGAGATAACAACATTCAAGGTACCTTAAGATTCTACTTCTTTGCTTGAAATTGGATTTACGGAGGTTTCAACAAACATTTAATATCATCCTTCCATTATGCTATTACACACTTGCAAGGATTCTAATACTATATTTTTTCTTGTTACAATTTAGCATAGTACAATAATGATCATTCTTTAAACTAAAAAACTTTTACAAAATTACAGGACGAGAAAATTTTATAAAATTGACGGCTCAAAATATGTGATTTATTTTACCCAATGTTAAAGTTTAAGAAACTTCCATCATATAATGTTGTCAAGAAATAAAACACAAATCGGAATAAGATATAATTAAACGCTATGAAATATTTAAACAAAATAATTATGAAATTGCTGATAGCAAATTTTATACCTAAATTAAATCTTTATTACATATAGAGGTGGATGAGAAAGAATTTTTACGATAATGAATCCTAAGTTGTATTTTTATTGCATACTTCGTAAAACATTTCCCATTCACGAAATCAATTATTATATCATTATTGATAATGAATATAAGAAACGTGTCATATATCTTAGCTTTTTTTATTCCAATGCCCCCCTCCATAACCATTGTTGCAGAAAACAGTAATATCAAAATATGATTAAATTAAAATGTAATTAAAGAGATAGTTATGAAACCTCTAAAGCATGAAATTAGTTAAATGCTTTAGCAAAAGAATATAGGTGATACAAAAAATTCCTTTCAGAATTATTCACATCTAAGTTAAGAAATTAACTCACCTGAGAATGGAATATAAGTAATTCCATATTATTATATCTTGAATTGAAAATTTTCTTTCAATGACTTACAGTACACCTATTATGAAAAGTAAACTTATGCACAATACAATTCAAGCAACTTGACTCTTAACTTTTGTGAAATGCACAAAAAAAGACCATTACACTTTTATTTTCATCACCAAAGATTAAATTTCCTATCGAAAATAAACTTGAAAAGCTCTTGCTAAAACATGGAAATAATTTTTTTTAAGATGTACTTAGGGGGTTGCATATGAGTGAATTTGAGCTAAGTGCTCTTTGTTTGCTAATTGATTATTCCCAAAGTGAATTGTTTTTAGTAGCTCATCTTATTTCTTGCTTCCTTTTCAAAGCTGGAACTGAAATATTTTTTTAACTCTGAAACAATAGCATTTCTTAATTTGACTTTCGTACCATGAATTCAACAATTAGTTCAATTTAGTTCATAAACACATTTTTTTGTAATAGTGTTCTTATAATTCTTGTATTCATAAAGTTCTAGACTAATTAAATTGACGCTTGCTTAGATTCATTAAGATGATTCCTGTCATTAACCATCATAAATTATACAAGCAGTTAATTGATAATAAAATTCGAAATATAAAATACAATAGTTAAATTTTATACCGCAGTAATTAATGTTTATTACATTATATTATATACTTCGTGGAAAAGGGTTTTTAAACAAAGTAGTAGAAATAAATTTATATTTCAGTAATTGCTATTTTTTAATATACATTTATGGTGTTTTGAAGTATCACAACCTTTCCTATACTAATACTCATTTTTAAAAGTATGTTATTCTATTAAAAACGTAAAACTATTTTCATAAGAAACATAATTAAACTATTCTTATAAAAAACTTTGAGCACAATAAAATCAGAGCAGAAATAAAATGGATAATAGTGTTAATAAAAAACTGTCATTAGTATGTACACTCACTCTAACTACAATACATTTTAGTCACATCTTTGATAAACCGAAAGCTCTTATTAGTTGTGTGATGTATCGGCATTCTCTTTCATAAAGCAATTCCAATTTTATTTGCATTGAAATATTTTTGCTTAAAATAATGTTTTACATTCGTACTATTCATATGAGATACTAATTGTAAATGTGACGTATAAGTAGTCAAATCAAATACCTACATTACAATTACCATATACATATGGCTTAATTTAATATTCGACATAATTATTTCCTAATTTGGATAGTGTTTTTTTTTAACGTTAGATACAGTAGAACTCCAACTATCCGAATCAATTGGGACCGGACCCCATTCGGATAATTGGATTGTTTCCGAAAAAAGGGTCTAGTATGTATTTTAATAAATTAATATATGTATGTTGAAAATGGGAGACAAAAAAACTATTTTTAAAGAAAAGAGCTTTTAATTAATTAAATGATAAGGCAACACTTTTACATGTTAAGCGTACTTACAAGTGCTGTACATTAGTACAGTATGCACGTACCGTACTGTAAATGAAAGTCATTGCTTGCTAAACATCTCGGTCAAAGTCAGCTGTTTGACTGTCCTTATCCGTTTTCGGGCAACCAAGTCGCGCATCCGCTTGACAATGAAAAGTTGCATGTGGTCACACTCGGGCTGTCGCTCCATCCACTTCAACGCAGTTTCAAAATCGGCAAATGCTTCATTAGCAGATAGTCCCGTGTCTGCTTCAACTTCGACAGTAAGATCATCTTCTTCAACGACACTTTCTTCTCTCAAACTTTCAATAAGTTCATCATCATTTAGAATTTGAAACCGAGAATCGTTATTTTGCGAATCGCAATACGTTTCCGTCTTAATTTTTTTTCTGAAATTCTGAAAGCGATTCGGATAATTAGCAATTCGGATAGTCGGAGTTCGGATACTTGGAGTTCTACTGTACATATATTCATATACAACATGTTTCTTTTAACTGAAAAAAGTCTTTGAAACACCTTTCTGTATTTGCCCTAAAAATAATAATCTGGTATAAGATAGAAATCAAACAATTATGTATAACAATTATGAATTGCGTAATCGTGGATTGCGTGATTTCATTATGAAACAACTGAGGAAGCACATTCACAATTTAGTTACTTTGTAACGTTACATATCCTTTAGCTATAAATACTTAATGATGTGATCATTATGAAAGACTTGAAGTAGCAAGGGTTATAGATTTTCAATTATGACAGGGGTACTTAGAGATGGCATTTAGCAACAAATTAGCGACACCGAAAGCGCATGAAATATGCAATTTTTATTTTCTTGAACATAAATAATTTATTTTTGCTATTGATAACGGTTCGATCCAAGTTACTAATTCTATGAATGGATATTATAAATACTCATAAATCATGTCAAATAAACCAATTATGCAACTTCATCGAACAATAATAACGAATGTTAAAAGACGCGAAAAATATGGGAGAAATAATTAATTGCATGAAACAAAATATCATCTGTCGTGTATATGGTTGTTTGAAGCGACAAAAGTAGTCAGTGTTTAACTCTCGAAATAATTTCTATAAGATATCTCTTACATCAAGACTTAACCCATTTTGCTAATGACGAGATATTTCGTCATCAATATTATTTGATAGTAACGAGGATTGATTTGGTCTGTTTAATTATAGTAACGAGATACACTCTTTAACAAAAAAAAACCGACACACCAGAAGTAGTTGTCCAAATGTGAAAAAAAGCAAAAAAAAAACATTTTGGCTGCCATTGTTTAGGTTTTTTTATGTAAAATCGGTATCGTTAAAGGTAGATTGAAAAAAATTTCAACGGTTTTGAAAACAGCTGAAAATTTGACACCATATAAATGCTTAAAACATTTTATTTTCTTTTAATAAATAATTTTTCAATTAAATATTTATATTTTCGCAAGAGATTGTGACGTCACGCCGTATTCCCAGCACCACGGTCAACTCCGTGATGGCTGTTCCTACAGGCTACGGATTCCTATATGGATTACGATGCAAACCAATAACCCCACAAAAGCAACTGGCACGGGCAACGCCGGGATAGTATTCCTTAATTTCTTTTTTAAGATATATAGGTAGTTACTTAACGTCACACTGCTGCATTGCAATGGGCTATAGGCGATGGACCGAGATCAATCCCGAAGTGAAAGATCATTAGACAACACCACATAATTTTGAACCGTGGTCAGATCACAAAGCAACACCTGAGCTGATTTGATGGTATCCTCGCAACTCTTCAAACTTCCACACTACGCCAACGTGAGGACATTTGAGGACACGTTAAATTTTACGTGCACCACCCTTGGCCTAGGTCTTTGCCTGGATGGAATTTCGAACTCACAGCTCTCTGGTCGCTAATCCGTTGTTCTTCGAACTGGGTCCAATTGCGTTTTTAAAAAATGTCTTACTTGATTTGATTTGTTCTTTGAATCCAAACTGTCACAGATCTAAAAGAACTTATAGATCTGAGTTTTACTTTCTTGACCTATGACATGTGATGAATCTCTAAGCACACTCATAAAACATAAGAATGTTAAAGCGAAAAACATCTGGCTATATTTTAAACTTTATCTTTCTTATGCATCCTACTAGCATAAAAGTTGTGAGTTCTAACATTTCACGTCATCCAGAACAAATATTTGCAACATTCGAATACTGCGAAGTTCCCCGTAACCTCACCATGTTTGGGTAGGGTCGATGGACATGGAATCGAACTCCACGGGGGTCCCCCCTCGGGTTTTTGAAAAGGAGCCCGTTTGGAGAGGGTTGAAAGTTAAAGGGACTTGCACGAAGACCAGCGAGGAAGCAGGACGCGTTGTTTTGCGCTGGAGATCGAATGGGTTTATTCCCGAGCGTGTATCATAGAATGAATGACCCTGTAAATACACTAGTCAAGAAATCTATAAATAAATGTTTGTAATATGCTCATGAGCTAGTTTTACTGTTTGGGGGACGAAAAGGTAGAGGATTAGAAAATCCGCCTATAGAAGAACCGTCACAAATACTATATGGCATTTGTTTGTGTTTAGATATAGTTAAAAAAAGCAACGTTTACGAACGTAAAACATTTCGTTATGACGCAACAGTTAAATACATAAAATAATATATTACCACTCAATTATTTATTTTTTAGACGATATCTTTTAATTGTTTTACCACATCCCGCCAGCTATTCATTTTAACAAGATTCTATAGTTGGGTATGGAATAAGACTGAATAGGGGATGTCTAGGAATAAGTGTCATTATCAGACTTATCGAGTTCATAGCACTGAAACAGTTTGCTCAAAAGACTGGATTAAGTTCGTAGATATGTAACTACCTTATGGGAGGATCGTAATTTATCACTATCTGCTCTCATGATACGAAATGTGTCCACATAGATTATTATATTCACTATCACTGTACAGTTCATAATTAATATACTGGAAAATGAGGGCGTAAAATACATAGGCTGGTCTATATGCTCACTGAATTTAGGGTGAGATGGAGAAAGTGCGTTCTTGGGGAAAAGGGCGTCTATTGAATATAAAACATGTCTGTGATTTAAAAAGGGACTGCCAAGTGCTATAAATCCCTTGAAGGTCCTGTAGATTAAGTTGACCACTAAAGCATTTCAAGTTTGGGCTGAGAAGTTGTTTAAACCAAAGTGTGGCACGAGTGAAATATGCCGTTCATCCCCTCGCAATAATATTATTCTGAAACAGTAAAGCAAGTTGATGGTTCGTAGGTGTACCATCATGAAAATGTGCAACGCCAGTAAAAAGCATTCGAAGTATTTTTTAAATATATCAATAAAATAAATTAAACCGAATACACGCGAGTGTAAGAATATTACCAAAATGTCGTGGAATGTGTGGTAAGAATATAAAATTTTGTAACGAATGAACGGCGAGATTGTTTGCAAAAACTGAAATGTGTAGCATGTGATCGCCCAGCTCAACGGCGGGAGCGGATCAATAAACCTCCACGATCTGTGGTACGTACAAATTAAAAAGAACATCAGTTTCCGATTGAGATACGATCGCCTGCTGTGAGACTAGAAACAACAAACAATTATTTTCCAACGAGATATGCTGTTATTGGGTACAGTTACAGTTTACGTTCCGCCCGGTGGCAACAGCCTTGGCTCACTTCTAATGTCGCCAAGGAAAGAATTATTTCAAAAATATATTCTTTCAAATATCGTTTTCTTTTTCCAACGGAAAGTAAACCTTGAAAGCACATTCGTGAACGTTTTAAAAAATATATTTTGTTTTGCAGTTTAAAGGAAATCAAAGCAAAGTTTGAAGGAAATAAAAGAACATTCTAGAATGTTCAAAATGAAAATGTAAACTTTCCACTTGCCTAGGTTGCCATAAAAACCGAAATAAAGTTAATACAGATGGGTTGCCTTAACCTGCCGTAACTCGCTAGTAAAACTGCGCCAGGGCCGTTGCCTCCGGGTGGAACGTAAACTCGTGATGTCGTTTGTGTATGTTTTTTTATGTTTTAAATTAAAAGTTAAAACTCCTGTATAGTTTAACTATATAAATTCAAACATAAAAAAATTGTCTGTTTCTTTCGTTATGAAATAGGTGGCCCAACGAATGAGTTAATGTTTTGCATACTGCGTTATACTCACAATCTTCAAGAAACTTGATAAATATTCGTATGAATTCAAGTGGGAAAAATCCATTTCACGGCACATCGGAATCAATGAAGCAAACATAGGAAGTTTCGATGAATGTTTATTGTGAATATTCAACAATTAATTTGCAGTTTGAATGATCAAAGTGCAGATTGATATTAATGTTGAAATATAATTTGATTAATTAGGAGCCTGTGATATTGTATTGTAGTTTGGGAATTTTCGAGTAACACCACTTATGAAGTACTCACTCCTCGTAATCCAAACTTACACTGGCACAAAATTCGCCCAGCAACGTAGAATTTTGTCAAATTGCGCACTCAGTACGCCTGTGCATTCGGTATGAAGTTCATGTCATATGAACATGTCATATGTTTACACGACGCTATATTTAACTTCTGTATATTTATTCTGGTTTTGAAATGATAAGACAAAACATATGTAACGCTTTTTTGTAACGCTCGATCTTTCATACATGCCCCCAGAAATATCTACTATTTTAAAAGAAAGTGTCTGCCTGTCTGTATCTTTGTATCTTTCTCTGTACGCAGTGTCCTGACGAATCTATGGCACTTACAATAATAAAATTTGGCACACAAGTAGTCCTATTTTTTGCGATTTTGTGGTAGCGTCCGAATTTTAAAATTCAATCTACAACATTTTAAAATTAATTTATTGGAATTTACTTATTATTGTTTTCCTTTGGATGGCAACACCATAAAGAAATGACGATGCTAAATTTATTTCTTCCGTTTCATTTTCGGAGCAACGATTTCAGCGGACGAACAAAACAAATAAACAGTTTTAACTGGAGCTATATAATCCTTTTTTTTTCGATTTCCTAGATCGTTAAAGATAGAGTAAAAATTTCAAAGGATTTGAAATCTGCGGAAAATTTTACATTAGATCGATACCTAAAAATATGATTTTCTTTAAATAAATAAATTGTAACTTTTATATTTTTTCCAATATAAATTTCGCCGCTGCGAAGAATTTGACCATCTTCGTTTGATTCAAGATTCATTCATTTTGAATTCCTGAGGAACGGATTCGAGTGAAGTAAAACAAATAAAATATTAGGACTGCCGTCGTTCAGTGCTTCTTTGTATCTCAGCGATCGTTAAAAATAGAATAAAAGTTTCAACGGATTTTAAATCTGCGAAATATTTTACATTAGATCAAAACCTTACACATTTGATTTTCTTTTAATAGATAATTTTTCAATTGAATATTTATATTTTCGCAAGAGATTGTGACGTACCGTTGATTGGATTTTTTCGCAATTCGAATTTGGCAGCATTTGACAATGACGAGGCCATCACGGCGTTCCCCGTGGTGTTGGTTGGCGAAGCAAAGCAAATGTGAATTCGTAGCAATCACCGGGGTTTTGCAAGCAGTAGTCACAACTGACCCTACAAAAAGAACTGACACGGGCAACGCCGTGCTGGCCACGCAGCGACTTCTGCACGATATTAAAGATGTATTCACGTCAAAATCAAAAGAGACAAGTTGATTTTAATAATAATTAAAAGTTTGTTGTCTAACTGTAGTGCATACCGGGGCTACTTTGTATAATTTTTCTTTTTTTTTCTTTCTTTTTCAATAATACTTTCAGCTAATATAACCAGTGCTACTGTTATGGAACTCCCTGGCTACAAATTAATGCATAAAACATTAGAAAAATAGTATAGTTTAATCGTTAAATATTGTTTGCGAAAGTGCTGAAACTATACCAACTTACCGCTTAGCATGTCATTGTGGTAGGATGTAAGCAATAATGTGAGTTAATTATTTTAAACTTATATTTTAATACAAAATAAAAAAAAAAACTACTAAAACAAAACGAAAACAGGGAAATTAACGATTCATGTCCATTAAAAAAGGAAGGACAATCGTCTATTTGGATTGGTTTCTTTAATTTTCACAAAATTTTGTTGCGGTTGCACCAGATCGTATCCACTACTTCTGGTCACACCCAAAGTTTGTGTGTTTTCATCATTATGGAAATATAAAATTTATCGCCTTCGATATCCACTATCTGTCCTATGCAAACATGTCCCACTAAAAATGCCAACATGTCCCACGACTTAAATGCCAACATGTCCCACGACTTAAATGCCAACTTTCCCCACCAGGATTTTTGAGACAAGATGCCTACCTCACTATTTCCGTAAGTTTTACAACCAATTCCATTACATGAATGCAATCTTTATTGCTCACTCTATCCTAAAAACTTTGAAAACGCCTCAATCATCAATCTGAAATCACTGTGATAAAAAATACAAGGTGAATGACAACACACACACATACACAAGCCCTCTTCTACTTTCTGTTTTGACCAACCAGGCAATAGTTTCTAAATTGCAATTACTTCGAAGATTTGGATTTGCACTTTATCCCAACTCCCTCTATAACCAAATTAATATTCTCCAGATATGAGAAGACTAATTATAGTGCACTAACTCCATTATAGAAATTATTTAATCAATTACTTACTAATGAATTTCAATACGACGATATGGAAATAACAAATTCACTCCTCTGTAAATTCACCAAAGGTTTATAGTGATAATAATTCAGTTCAATTTTGCTAAGACTCCAAATGAAATTAGATTTTCAAAAGTATTTCATTTAAGGAATTTTATACGATGTTTTATTATTTTTATGGTAACAATTCATGAAAGAAAAACATTACCAAATGTAACTGCAAGGAAGGAAATATACCTTTATTAAGTACGCATTCTTAAATAGCTCAAAATAAAATATGTCTGATTTAGATACATGGTGGGCAGTCAATGCGTTTAATTCCGTTTTATTTTATCATGTACTACATATATTAACTGCAATAAATATTAAATTATACATGCGATATATATCAAGCATTTAAATTGCCTTAATTAATATAGCAAACTTAATCAAAATTTCTTATTAAAAATAAAATCAATATTAAATATTTGTAAATAAAGCATGAAATAGAATTCTTGTAGAACATTTAAAGCACTGACGAGCCAATAACATTATGACCATCCCCACATTTTTTAATGAACTCGTCTGGAAGACGTGGACGGCGCGTGATAAAATGTGAATGGTATTTACCTGCTGCTGGAGAAGGTAAGTAATCATTCTTGCACTTACTTTTGCGAGTGATGGGAAAGGCTGCTGATCTAAGCGAATTTGATAGTTAGCAGATCGTAATGGCTCAAAGACTCAGAACGAGTATCACCGAAACTGCACGACTGGTAGTTTGTTCCCGATCTACCGTCGTTAGTATTCATGCAAAGTGGATAAATTACGGTGACACCAGCAATAGACGCCAAGGTGTTGGTAGTCCACGCGTCATCAAAGAAAAAGGACGTCGTAGACAGTCCCGCTTGGTAAAGCAAAATCGAGACAGTAGCTCAGTTGACAGTCCAATAGAATGCAGGGCGCATTCTATTGGATTCAAGCGCAAGTGTTTCGGAACACACAGTTCATCGGACAATGTTGGATATGGGACTGTGCAGTAAACGTCCCACTCGTGTGCCTCTGTTGACCAAGCGTCATCGTCCCCTACGCCTACAGTGGGCCCCCAAACATCGAGACTGGACCATGAATGAGTGGAAGAGAGTTGCCTGGTCAGATGAATCTCGATTTCTCATTCATCACGTCGATGGTCGTGTCATTGTACGCCGTCTGCCAGGCGACCAGTTGGTCCCTTCTTGTATAGCAGGTCATATACTGGCTGGTGGTGGCGATATTATACTTTGGGGTACGTTCTCATTGGCTACTCTGGGACCCGTAATTGTGGTAGAACAGACCGTGAACTCTGCGAACTATGTGAACATCACTGCGGATCAGTTGCACCCTTACATGGCGTCTGTCTCCTCAATTGGAAATGGAATCTTCCAGCAGGAGAACGTCCCATGTCACAAGGCTCGGTTTGTGTTTTAGTGGTTCGAGGAGCATACTGATGATTTCCACTTAATGTCCTGGCCACCTAACTCGCCGTATAGGACACATTTGGGGTGTCATGGAGCCGCAGCTCAAAATTCAAACACCACCATGTCCGAATATCTTGACTTTGAATGATCGCTAATTAGACATTTGGTACAACCTGTCTCCTGTCATGTACCAAGAACTTGTGGCATCTATGCCCAGGCGAGTTGAAGCTGTTTTGCAGGCCAAAGGAAGACCAACGCGTTATTGAGTAGGTGGTCATAATGTTTTGGCTCTTCAGTGTATATTCCATGTACATTTCCATTTCCTTGAAATTGTCATGTTAAAATAAGTTTTAGTAACTCTGATTACTTCGATGTCATAGCTCTTTAATATTAAAAGTTATGAATCACTTTACTTGTAAATTATAAAGTTATATAATGTACTGCTGAACATATATTTACATATTTATTTATCTAATGCACATTTTTATGCCGATTGTTCTCATTTTATGCAACTTTAAAAATTTTAGTTGAGTTTTACATCGAGCGGTTTAAAAATGTGCTTCAATGAGTATTTTTAAATAATATTTTTTAAATCTCAAGATCAATGGAAAGCTTTTAATTAAATCTAGAAAATGAACACCTCAAACATTCATTTCTAAATACAGAAATTTGAAAGCCACGTTTTAAGAGCGCGAAATGAAACTTTCGTTGAAAATAAATATTTATTTAAAGTCTTCAAATATTTATCTTTCTATCTCACTCCATCTTTTGCTGTTTTTATGCGCGTTCATTACCCTCTATTTCTACGAAATTTCTTGTTTCCGTTTGTGATTTCGTCCAGTTAGAGATAAAATTGAGGGAACTCTTTAAAAAAATATACTCAAAATATACTGCATTTTACTATAGGAAATGTAATTCCACATTTCATACTGTAGAACTCTATGGACAGTGATATTAAAACGTAAAAGGATAAGAAAGTAAAATTAAAACCATATGTAGAATCCATATAAGTTTTTAAAAATAATTAAAAAATAGAATTATATCACTTCTGATATCTAGCAGGGCTTCAGAAATGAAACTGTTGAAAATAATTTGGAAGGAATACATCTTCAAATTCAGAAAATTACTGGGAGACATTCATGAAAAGTCGAGTTTTGGAATAAAAAAAAGGTGTTTTGTTTTATGATTTCAAAACTACACTGCTTGACAATTGCTAAGGAACAACCGATTTATGCAAATCTGCGATTCAGAAAGACACTCAATCGTAAAAAATGTAAGTGCAGAGGGTGCTTTAGAGCAAGGTCTCTTATCTGTATAGAAGACAGCGCACACGAGCTGCTTATGAATTGAAATTTCAAACAGTAAAGTATCTACAGAAAATAGCTAGTTAAGGTTTTGAAAGCCGTTCAGATAAATTCCGTCTTGTGATGCAAGTATCAAGTGGGGAATGTCGTAAGGCATCATTTGAGTGAATTTGACCGTGGACGAAGAGTTGGGGCGGCTCTAAGCTGGGTAAAGTGTCACCTAAGTTGCCGCAGTAAAGCACTTTTCCATTACGGAAATATTATTCTCTGTTTGATGATTATGCTACCTAGAGGCATATAAACATCCTTTACTCGAGTAGAAGGTATGGAAATTTTTTAATTCCTCTTATTCGTAGATTTCTCACCTGCATCTATGACGTCACTCAGTGAGCATGCGTGAGAAGTATCAATATTAACGTGCAAAGCCTCATGCTCATTGCTTTCAGTAAAACTCTTTTCTTTCAGTTTTTCCCCCGTACTGAGCCTAGGTGATTCAATGCAACTACAAAGCATGAGAACTAAGACTTGAGACCTTGTCCAATTCTTTTCAGTTGTATGCTAAGGATTCTTTAAAAAATATGTTATTCGCTTTCAGTTTCTGACAATCAACGCGAAAGCTTTCGTTTAGTAGTGTCTGATAAATTGAGCCCGTGTGATTCAGTGCAAATGCAAATAATATCTCAAAATTGAAACTCTCGCTCATACATTGTTTAAAATCAGTATGAAAAAATATTCAAAAGAAAGAAAACACATTAGAAAATCTTGGCAATTTATTAAATAGAATGATTTTAGTGATTTCAAACGTTGATCGTATACCTAATAAAACAATGTCTCTAATAATAATTCTATTATAAGAGAACAAGTCACTAAAATGGATGCCATTTGTCATAAACCAAAACATTTTAATGCCTGTTGAATACCGTTTGCAGACATGAAAAAGTAAGGCCCGGTGACCACATCCGATTTTTCAACGTGCAGCCGGCGCCGTTGCGGCACCGAAGCCCAACTATGCACACATAACCGTGAAATGACACAAATACTCATTTCGCGCCATTTGCGATGGATATTCTATCGAAGAAAACGTTTTTATTTCGCTTACTTGGTGAACAAAAACTATATTTTGAAACAAAATAGACGTTACTGGATTTAACCATTCATGAATTATTATTTATATTCTATTTGTTTATGAAAACAAGGTACTTGAGACCAGAGAAGCGTGTCCGGCAAACTGCGGCGCCGTGGGAAATTGCTTCAACGTTCTTCCGTTCAACGTTCAACTGCTTCCAACGTGCACGCAAGTTGGTTGTGCGTCGCCGCAGCGGCGCCTTAGGTATGTGTACACTACTCTATTGGATCTAATGTATATCAGACTGCACTTACGTTGCCGCAGCGGCGCCGCACGTTGAAAAACCGGATGTGTGCATTGGGCTTAAGTATACAATTTCCTTTCTGACGCGAGGTACCACGGTTCTTCCGCTCTCGCGAGATTGCCTTATCTTGGTGTAATCAGTATCACTTATAACTTTAATACGAATAGTATGCAATGCGTATTGCAATGGAGTTGTATGCTCATATCGCTCACTCCTTTCAACAACGTCATATTTCAAAAATCTAAGATTTTTAGCTATGCTTGTTTTTAGAATGCCCTGAAAGAGAAGTATATCCCTGCAAGAGATCGTCATATCTCACCGCTAGAGAGCAGAAGTAATATTTATTTTTAATACATTTCAATCTACTTTTAAACTTTTTTAAATCACTCTTCTAAAAAATCATGTTTTTGAGGTAGGACGTTCTTGAAAGGAATGAGCAATATTATGGTCCCCAGCTAACATGTAAATAGATAAATATATTAATGTCTTATTGTCAATAAATTCTTTTATTCGAACCTTGAGACACCGGTGTATCGCTCACCCAATATGCCTATGAACTGTGAAATGCAATAATTCTATCCCTCAGGGATAAACTATCGTTATTGACGTTTGTAAAATTTCACAGTATACAGGCTAAAAGTTTTTTTGAAGGTACATAATTGTAAATACTTACCTGTATTCGAATTAAAAGAATGGTCATTGTAATCTCGAAAATGTGCATTGTCTATTGTATAAAGTGTTCAGAATCATTAATAAAATCTCCACTGATCAATCATGATGGGAAGGACTGAGCATAAAACTTGACATTACAAGTAGTAAATATTGATACTTCTCACGCATGCGTACTAGGAGTGAGTGACGTGAGAGATCACGGTGAGAAACCAACAAATCAACGGGCTTAAAATTTTCCCATAGCTTCTACTCGAGTAAAGGTAGGTTATATGCTGCCCGGAACCCTTCAATCATAGACAAACTTCTAAAGATTTACACCCTACAAAGCTGAAATGTCGAACAAAATACTGCATGAAGAATGCATATATATAGAATATCCTGCATGAAGAATGCATATATAAATTCCGTGGCAATACTTTATTCACATCCGTGTAACTAAAAGACGCTTCACTAGAAATATAGATCCCATTCAAAAGTTAGCACTGTTGAACTTCAGAATATGTTACCTTTGCAAAATTGGCGATTGATTGCCATCGCCAATTAGCAACAATTATGGAATATCTCTCTCTCATAACCCATCGTAGACCTATCCAAATAGACTTTTGGTGAAGACTATTTTATTTGCCAACTTAGCAAAGACCCCCCGTACTCTGTTCTTGAGTTTTATCACGAATACCTTTTTTCGAAAACACATTTTTAAATTTGTCATACAACATAGTTACATAAACGCCAGTCTTTTGGCGAGGCTATCAGGTTACGGCTTTTCAAGGTCGCAAAGGTAGATACTTGAATTAGAGTAATAAATAAACATAATTTAACGGCGGGACCATGCTAGCCTCGCCATAAGCGCGTTCAAACGCCTCATGTGAACGGGGTTCACAGTTTATCATTTGTTGTTTACTCACAATGAGAACGCTGGCACAGAAGTCGCGATATATAAGATTTTGAAGACCATCTTTAATGTGTTAGTGCCTTTATTTTTACAAGATATTTATTTCAAGATACCTTTTTGGTCACTATTATGAAAGCTTCAATTAAATATCAAAATTCTTAGATGCAAAACAGCTTTTATGAGTGAAAAAAAGTCACATAAGTTTGCATACTTTCTTTCTTAAAACAAAAATATTAATTTTCAAGAAATCGGTACGGTGTTGAAGTAAATCATGTCTAAACTCGCAGCAGGAAATATCTAGGTTTAACAATATAGATACTTTGATTGTAAATATTGATTTACTTACCTCCAGAAATGTTTTAAGAACGTATTTCATTTTTTCAAATCATCCGTACACAAAATTTAACTTCATATACGAATTTTCAACTAGATCTTCAAAATCTATGTAGTTATGGTAGTTATCTTAATTTTTATGACCTTGGTCCTCTTAAGGCCCGGTGCACACATCCGGTTTTTCAACGTGCGGCGACGCAGCCGCAATGCAAGTGCGGTTTGAGATACATTAGATCCAATCGAGCAGTGCATACATGCCTCCAGTGCCGCTGGGCGACGCATTTCCAACTTGGGTGTAATTTGTACCGCAGTTCCCCACGGCGCCGCAAATGAGTATCCGTTCTGAAGTACCTTGTTTTCATATACAAAAGGAATATAAATAATAATTAATATATGGTTGTATCCAGTAAGGTCTATTTTGTTTCAAAATATACTTTTTTTACACCAAGTAAGAGAAATAAACACGTTTTCTTCGATAGAATATTTATCACAAATGGCGCGAAATAAGTTCGTGCGTGATTTCATGGTTATGTGTGCATAGTTGGGCTTCTGTGCCGCAGTGGCGCCGCAGGTTGAAAAACCGGATGTGTGCACCGGGCCTAAGAACGTGACTAATCAATGAAGCTTTCTCACATGTGCCGTGGTAATCTGCTTGGAAGAGTAGCTGACTAGAACCAACATATTGTTGACCATACGAGATTATACAGATTAGGAATAGAATTTGCCAACATATTGCATCTGTACATAAAACAGACAAATAAGTGAGCTAAAATATATTTCCAAACCATGTATCTCTTACGTTTTCTTTTCATTTGTAAAAAGAAAACGCAATAGCAAGTTTGGAATACAAATGAATTTTCGAGCTCTTGAACTGCATGGAAACTCAAACGTATTTCTTTGAAATCCAATCCTAAGAACAAATATCAGGGATCGTTTTTGCACAAAATCGCCGCTGAGAAAGGTTTATCTTTCTATGACAGGTAAAGGAAACTGACGTATTATTTTTAGAGCAGAATAACCACTAGTTTCAGCTTTTCCTGCCTTTAAATTCGTGTTCTTCTTACATGGAATCCGGAATCTGAATCTATCGAACTCTTGTTTGCTTTTACTAATGCTATAAAATCGTATTAAATTCCTGATATTACACAGATAATGGTAGAACTACCAGTTGTGTCTATTTTTAGAACAACAAGGTATGTTTAAAAAGAATCCTGATTCTATTTCAAAGAAATGTTGTATGGGAATTCACATACAGCAAACAAGTTTCCAAGAACTTCTGGGGCTTTAAAATAACATCCAACAAGGCTTAAAGATATCATAACACACATCTGAAACAATCTGCTCTTATCATTGCTAATCGCATAAACTCTCCTGGCGGTTATCTGCGTAGTATTTCGTCATTTCCAAATCTTACTAGAACTTGATATACGAGATATCTCGTCAGTAGAAAAAAACTGACCATTTCTTTATCTCATCATCGAAAAGTCGGCAGTAAATAACGAGATATTTCGTCATTCGCAAAGTTAGTCAGATCTTGATGGACAAGATATCTCGTTGAAACCACTTGGAGAGTTAACTCTTTGAGCGTTTCTAAATGGGTATAGTATTGTTTTCACGAATAACAAACATATCATCGTCTTAGAGTTAAATTAACTGACGTTTTCCGTAGAAGCTAAATACTTGATTTCATGAAGATGAGATATACAGGGTGTCCCCAAAAGATCAGTGCAACTTCAAAAATGTATTAAATAAAGAATAGGCCTACAGCAAAACTAGTTACAACAATAGATAGAATAACTCAAAAAGTTTTTTTCTACAGTATATTTCTGATCATTCCCACAGAGTTGGATTTGCAGGGATGGCCCCATGGCATGAACGTCTCACGGTCTCCTGCATTACTCCACTAGAATTTTTCTTTTGGGGTTATGTAAAAAATGCTGTGTACCGAACAAAAGTTAGCAGTATCGATAAATTGAAACAAAAAGATCCATACAGCTGTAGATACTGTTGATGTTAGCATGCTGAAACGTTCGTGGATAGAATTGTAATATTATTTTGATATTCTACGTGCTACGAAAGGATCTCAAGTAATCTTTACTAAGATAGTAGAAAAATACTTTTTGAGTTATTATATCTATTGTTGTAACTAGTTTTGCTAAGGCCTATTCTTTTTTCTTACATAATTTTTTGAAGTCGTACTGATCATTTTGGGACACCCTTTACACTGTCGTATTGTAATATGTTTAAAATGTATATAATAGGGTGAGCCGAAAGCATTAAAAAAATGTTTTCTCAAGTCGTAATACCGCGGAAAATTTGCGAATTTAAAAGACTAAAAGGGGGTAAAAAAACATCAGTTTATTATCTTCCGGTCGCATATGTGCTCTAAAGTTTGTCGAAATTTGGTAAACTTCACATTTTACGATAGTTCGTAACATTTTTAAATTAGCCTCTTACCGAATGTAATAGCTCAAGTTTTTACTTATTCGAACCATAGAAAATAATGTTTGAATATTATTTAAATCCATCAACATCTTCTGATCAAGCATTGCCTTCAAAGTTAATGAAATTTTGAAAAACTTAACAAATAAAGGTAGGTCACAGTTCAAGGGAAAAAATACCAACAACTTGCATGTTGTTTTGGTTTTATTTATTAAATACAAGTTTAAATGTTTCAAATCAAATTATTTTAGACTATAAGTAATGTTTGTAAGCAGATTTTTCTTATGGAAAAAACTAAAGTTTTTGTGTGAAGCGTCGTAAATTCAAGAAAATCATGTTGAGAAATTGAACATCATCCGTTTTCATACATTCTTACCTAAAAGTACTTTGAAATCTGATCTATGGGTGAAGTTAGGCAAGGTTTACCTTGTCGTCGTCAATACAAAGTCGTTCTGATATAACCATCCCACTAGACTCAGCTCCGCAAACTTTTAATGGGGCTTCTGTCATGAGTTGCACACATCGTTCAACTGCCTGTGTTGGAACTGGGAATGTCTTAAATGTTATGTACCTATTAGGGACTGAGTCATTTTGAACATGTGATTTAATCTCATCGTCACACTGATATCTTTTAATAATGAGAAGATAAATTTCAGTCCATCCAGTTAATTATTTCCGAGTAGTCTTGAACCTTGAAATTGAGTTTTGGCTTCAGAAACGTTCTGATAATTCTTCTCTTTTGATCAAACTGTCTCGTCTTTAGAATTCGTTGAAGTCTGAGCTTTCTAATGTGTTTTGTATTATCTTGTGCCATGGCTAACATTAAATGTTCTGGATGAGCGAAAAGGCCATTTCGTTCGATCACAGGGTCGACAATATTGCGCAAATCTTCAGGACCTTGAAGATTGTATTGATTGTTAAGTTATGGTCCCTCTGTAAAGTATTTACTTGTTTTAATACTAAACCACATTGGCATGTATGACTTCAAAATAAATGCAACTATTTCTAGAAGTTCAGGTGTGGGACTTTCTTCACTTAAGTCCATCTGAGAGTTCGATTTGCTGTTGTCAACCACCTCGAGTGTGACAAGGGACCAGCATCTCGAACAGCCAAATCCTCTTTTCAATTTCCCGACTTTATTGCCATGGAAATATCGAGTAGATATTGCTAATCCTTACTTAGTATACGTTTGTCTATTGTGGGGGATCTGACAGTCAATAGTCTTGAAGCCAATCACTGGACGTTTTTCGCAGCCACTTGGCTTTTTACCGATTGGCCCTCTGAAATATTTTGGACCCGTTGATTTTCCGTCTAGGTATTGAGACAGATGCCGGAATGGCAGTTTATTGAAATGGGGCGAGTTGCGTCGAGCTCTAGAATTTGTTACAATTGTCAGCTGTTGCGCTAGAGGAAGACCTTAATCGATTTGAACCATTCTTTTTTCTAAATCATAATCGGTTGGAATAAGAGTCTCGACTAGAGCTATTATATTTAAATATTGACTAGTTAAGTAAAATAAAAATTATCGTAAAAATGTGAATTTTTCCAAATTTTGGCAAATTTATAGTATATGCGCGACCGGAAGATATAAACCTAGTTTAATCTGTTTTCATCCCTTTTTAGTCTCCCAAATTCGCAACTTTTCCACGGTATTACGACTTGAAAAAAAATTATTTTTCGACCCATCCTAATATGTAGCACTATTAAAATGCTTATGTGATTTCTGTTTTTTTTTTTGTATCTAAACTCATAGTTAGTCTTTAAATAGCTGTGCAGTAAACATTATTCTTCGTTAATTAACGAGTTTCTGCTATAAGTCGATAAACGTCTATATGTACAAAAGTATTTCGACACTGCAGAAATTCGGAAGAGGATCCATCTTGGTGTGGGGTTGATTTTCATTGTTAGGACTAGACTCATTTCTTTATGTACTATGAGCGCTGACGTATACCACAACGTACTTGATAATTTGGCCTTGCCTACTCTATGACAACACTATGGCGGTGATAGTTGTTTCTTCGAACAGGATCGAGCTGCATCATACTGCAAAATGTGTGCTGGAGTAGTTTCCTGAAAAGAAGGTGAATTTGCTTTTCTGGCCTGTTCAGACCACCGATCTGAATCTGACTGAGCAATTGTGAGACAAACTGGAGCAATGAGTACGACACCGCCACGCACGCCCATCTTCACAACAATCTCTTCTCACAGCTTTGCAAGAGGCATGGCGAGCTATTCCTGCCAAGACTCACATAGAATTTGTGGAAAGTAGGCCTCGACGTGTGGCAGCTGTAATACTAGCAAAGGGAGGGCCTACTCGTTGTTAAATAGAATAATATAGCACGTTTTCTGAAAAACATGCAGTGTAGAAATACTTTTGTCCATATAATGTGTGCATATCGGAATATATATATATTCCCTGTATTACTTATAATTAATTTAGACCTTCTTGGTTCCATATATATTGGTTGAAAGTATACAAGGGTCTAAATATCGAAAGCATTGCTTTACCTCTACACACTTATATGTATAGCTGAAGAATACAATACTACACTAGTAACCACTCATATTGGTTGAAAGAATCGTAGGAAATATTATATTGGTTAAGGCAGGCCTCGAAATATATTTTTTAATACAGGTGCACAAGGTGCTCCTAAGTTTTTAAATTAGGTGCACAGGTGCGCCTAGCGGGAAAAAATTAGGTGCACAATTTTATTTTCACGTGCACAGTGCACCTATAGAAGTCATGCAGGGAAGACTACATGCTTCAGAAGGTTAAGGATTTGTCGAATGTAATACGTTACAGGATGCAAGTTTCAAAGATTTATTTATGAAGATAGTTTAGACCTGTGCATTGCTTTAAAAAACATTTGGGAAAAGATTTAAATATAACCATTAAGCAACTTATCTTATTGGGGATAGTTCATAACCGAAAGCATCTCAATTGAGAACGAATCGTGAGGTGTAAGGTATTTGTTTGAACTAATCCATTCAAACTTAGCGAAACAAAAAATAACCCAAAAATGGTAAATCAAATCTTGGAACTCTGTCGACAATCAATGACAACGATTAAGCATCATTTGGAGTACGAGATGGTTGAGGTTTGTTTGTGGGATTGACAACAATTTAAAACACAAGACTATAAATTAGCTGAAGAGGAGAATTCAAGCAATTATATTATTATTGTTAGATTTTTCTGTGTTTGAAATATTTTGGATAAATGTGCATCCATCCTATAAGCATTTAGGAATTAAAAGTTTCGATTATGACAAGATTATACTCCTCACGTTGTCACGAAATGTTGATGAATGATTTGTAGCTATGTCACATCTACATTTTCTACAATTCGCGTGACATTGGAATTGAGAGAGAATCAAGCAGTGAAATTGGCATTCTTAATTACATTTTTATACACCAAAATTGTAAAAGTCATAATGTATCTTATGTTACAAAAATAACCTTTGTGTGAAATACTTTTTGTATCATTGTAAGCCTACCTACTTTGGGTGAATTTGAAATACGTTTCCAGGTATCGACCACATTCCGAACTTGATGGTGAAAGACGATGGTCTCTACCGCGAATCGTAACGCTTCATCTGACAGGATCTCACCCCCCACACATCACCAGATGCTGTCAGATTACCTAATGGGGATCCTGGAATACGGCTGGCGTATAGGATTACACCTCATTCTGCACCTTAATTGCTGTCTCGTTGTTAAACAGCGTTTCAGTAGTCCCTTTCCCAAATCCCTTCTCTAAGTAGACGGTAAGGATGATAGTTGAATTAAAGTTTCATATCAGATAAAAACCAGCATTTTTAACTTTGAAGTAAACAAAAGATCTTATCTATGCACCTAGTAGACGTTAGAGAGTTGGTAGCTGCTGGCTTCAAAAAACGAATGTTTGACGAATTTAAAGTTGACCAACATTTTGCTCCTGATGAAGATTGGTTTGTTGGTAGTCGAAATGACTACTGAAAATTTTATATTTTAATATACTTAATTTGTAGTTTTCTAGAGCATTCATCCAATGAACTACCAATTGAGTCTAATATTTTGAGCTTTTTCTATTACAGTAGATGCTTAAGTGTTGCTGTTGCGATATATATTTTTTCCGTGAAAGGTAGAACGGAGAGAGTAGATAGTTTGATTTGTGTCTCACTCTAGCAACATAATAAGCTATTCGTGAATGTCTAGGATCAGTTCCAAAGGCAAAGAAACGTGAACAACGAATCATTATTTTGAACCATGGTCAGATGAAGAGATCAACGCCTGATCTGACATCTCACTCTCCAAACCATGCCGACGTGAGGGCATTTGAGGTCATGACCGATTTAACATTCAACATCCCCCACTTTTACGACTTTTTCTTAGTTGGTTAGAGGTTTGGACTCGGAACCTTGCGGTTGCTATTCAGCAATTTTATTAGCTCGGCCTATTTGTTTGAAAAGCACAGAAAAGTTAGATTAAAAACAAATAAACTAAAATTTTTACTATCAAAACTTATTATTTATTGCATGAAGTAAAAAAATTAAATTTATTGTAAAACATAAATATTTCGTTACAATTTGGGCACTTTTGTCATATTTTATAGTGTAATAAATATGAGCAAACGGAATTTCATGCAATGAAATATGAATCATTTTGTCTATACTGTAAAGAAATTTCAAGAAATGTTACAGTAAGAAAAATCGAAGTTGAAAGCATAATATTAACATTTACTTTTACTAAGACGACCTCAATACATAAAGCTTGGATAGTGAGGTGTTTGTAAAACTGCTCACAACTTCTAACATGTCACAGAAACTCCTCTGAACCCCTCAAACTTTAATGATACTTAAAACATGAATCAATTTTGAACAAAACGTTCGAGCTCAGCAAGAACTGAACTTTAATGGATGTGAGCCAAAATTGTACTAGTTTATAGTAAAAAATATTTCAATCAATCACCAAATGTCTTTTAACTGTACCAATTCAAAGAAATGCACGAGTTCTGAAAATGAACTCATTTTTATCACGTTATACTTAAAAATACCTTGAATTTCACCTCGTTTGATTTTTATTTTGACATTGGAAATTAGTAATTTTTCTCTCTCTATTGTTTTTTGCCCAAAAATATAAAACTATTTTAATATTCAGAATGCTTTTATTAAAAAATGTAATAAATTACTTTCAATTAAATCATGAAACTTTTCTATGTTACTTAAGTTCCATGTTTACAACCGTTTTACCCAATTGCCATCAGGTGTTCCGTTTTCACTTTCACTCAGTGTATTTCTGCCGAGGTGTTGTCCTCGAATCTTTCCTTTAAGGGATTGATCCCGGACCGTCGTCAATAGTTCGTTGTGCGACGTTAATTAAAATTACCAATTATCAATTACCAGTGTATTTCTGCAATAATTATTTTGAAAGAAAGAATTGAAAGAAAGAGTATTGCAAGTAAAAACCCCTACAAGTATATTGCACTAATTGTATTTCGACTGTGAGAATAATAATTTAATTAGCATTATAATCCCTACTTTTACTTTCCACTAAAAGTGTAGATTTTAAGTCATTGTAATAATCCTAAACTATGCAAACTTAATATTGCTACTCAGTTATTATCCTCCATACTTCACTCAGAACCATATTTAAAATTTTTGGAAGTTCTTTTCCTATATGATTTATAAAACTTTGAGCAACTCAGTACATAAGAACTTTATCATATTTACCAATGTCGTTCATATTTTTTTGTTTCATTTCATCTTTGTTCAAGAACTCTGTCTTAACGCCACGAGAGAATTTTGACGTCGTATGGTTGACAAAATAAGCCACTATAGTTCTCAGACCGTCGATTCCGAGAAACGAAGCTTTTATGTTGGGTACAAAAATTTTCAATGATCCTAAATCATCGATTTAGGTTTATATTTAGTCTTAATGCTTAAATAAATACATATAATAACTATAGAAATTACTTTCTAAAATGTTTTGGGGTTACTATTGTAGTGAAACTTATTCACTTCGTCTGAAAATCGTGTCCAATCGGTATTGCACCTTACTGCCAATAGGAAGGTACGGAGTTCCAATCCCAATAGAGGCAAGTGGCCTAAAAGTAGATTTCATTTTAAAGTTTTCTTTCTGTTTGTATCTCACTTATTCAAGAATATATTTATGTTAATTTCTAGAACTTTCCAATTCTCGGATGTTCGATTCATTTTCAGAAAAGGTATAAAAGCAGATGTATCACTCAGTTCAAGTGGATAATAAAGTCTCGAGTTGAGATCAGTAATATTTGTCCTCGCTTGCCTTTTGCAAATATACACGAAGAGGTTAGCTTAGCTACAACAGTCACTATAATTGTCCATAACTTTCACAATATCGTTATGATGAATAATAGAATATTCAATCTGGAACAAACAAATCAAACATTTTTTTTCTTATTGAAGTTAAACTCGACAAAATAAAGTAACGTTTAGTATTATAATTTCATTCCAAACCTAATTATTCACTAGTCCATTCTGTCTTTCAAAATAAGGATTTAATTTGGAAAACGAAGTAACATTTATTTATTTATATATTTTAGTTCTGTGCTCTCTAAAGGAACTTAGCATTATCATTCGTTTGTTTCACATCATAACCGTTCAGGCATAATCTCAGCAGTCTTATACCCTCATCTCTTTTTGAAGAGGCTATGATTTTTTTAAACCCTAAGTCGTAAACCATAGTTTCATCCTAAGTAAAAACTTTTTAACTTGTTATGAATCGTCTTTTAACTGATTAGATCCTTCATTATATGTTGTACTGTAATATTAATAGGATTAATTCGTCATCATGAAGAATTTGAATTTATTATTACTGTAATGGTTTTGATATTGAAACTTTTCTGCGTTACCACTTAACAGGTTCTTTTTAAAAATGTGTTAAAAATTTATTTGTATTGCAATTTATCGTTAGTTTATATGTATGAGTATAAAAGGGACTCTACAAACCAAATGTCACCAAATAAATTTAGGTTTTTTATTTGTTTGTTTGGTGCTAATTTTGGTTTCATTCTCCGTAGACATATACCATGAAAGGTGCCTATTTTTCATATCATAAAGCTGTACAGTTAGGAAAGCCTTACAATTCTGATACAGAAGGAGGGGATCAAACATGGCTTACATTATATTTTAACCTTTTTCTTCTTTCGGTTCAAAATTCATCAAGTTTGAAAAATTTAAATTTTAAGTATAAAACATACGGATAAATCAAAAAAAAAAGAAGAGAGAAATGAAACTGCACGTGTAACGAAATTAAAGCACCGAAGACAGCGCACGTACGGTGTATGGGAAAAAGAAGTTCAGTAGTTTATTCCAAAAAAAAAAAAGATTTAACGTTACTTTCTAGTCATAACTTCACTTTCTCATCTTTGGTATAATTTATTTTCTACTTCTGTACTTCAAATGTATTTTTCCTAAGCAGGGTTCAAAACTTACAATCAGCTGCTACTTCCGCTTTTGGCTTTTTTTCTCATTGAAGAAATATTACAATGCAACAGTTTCCAGAAAAAATTATCTCTCAAAAATTCATAAATAGTAATAACAAACTGTCAAATCAGTGTTGTGCTAAGTTCATCTGCTAGCATAAATTCAGGTGAGTGACCATTCATTTTCATTTTGCCATCTCTACCTCCTCACCCTTTCAATCTTATTCAATATAATTTACATTTATAAAATTAATTTTGTGATTTTTTTTTTCATCTTACTTGAGATGAAAACACTTATACACCCATAACCCAATTCCTTCGTATTTATGTACAATCCTATTCTAAATTCAATCACACTTGATATTAAACAGTTATTCAACCATAACACAATTCAGTCGTACTTAAGTACGATCCCATTCTAAATTTAAATAAATGCTTCTCAAAAACATACAAACGGCATGTAAAGAGTGCTTCACATGTTTTTGGAATCACGTCAACAAGCAGTAGAGAAAGATCAAGTACGCTGAAAGACGGACGATCAACAACGATTTCCGAACTATTCCTTTACCCTGATGTCACTAAAGCCTTCAAAAGGCTTTTAGTGCTGACAGAAATTCTATTTCTGGTCGTGCAGTCAAATAATATTGGTGTCCATGAAAGACATTTAAAATCAATGGCTCAGATCAGTCACTGTCATGCATATCATTCAACGTTGTTTTTTTTTCCGTTTCTGTCTTTATCTGTAAATAATAGATGTGCTTGAATTCATCTCTTTCGTTGCTGTTTTGTGCGATTTTTTTTCATACTTACAATGGAATTTCTGCAGTAAACCATGAACCTAGATTTTTTGTGTGATGTATTTTAAAGATACACTTATTCAAAATTCCTTTCTACTCTAAATTTTGGCATTTTAATAATTTATATTAGTAGAAAGTCATAAAATTTCAACAAAAAAGTGCAATTTATTAGTAAAATATAATTTTTAAAGCAATAAATAAAAATTTAATATTTTCAAGAATTGTTTTATGTCAACAATTATAAAAGATAAAGTCAAGAATACGTAGAAGAATTATTTATCCCAATGAGGGATCACGAGATTTCAGATTTATTGTAGTATTGCTTTTACCGCACAACACACAAAAACCAATAATATACATAATGATGTACAATAATTCATTCTTACTTTAACTTTACGTATTATTAGTAATTTATAATTTCAGAAAATTTCAAAATATCAACAAAGTAAAATACAATTTAGCCACAGATAAATTTTAAAGCAATAAATAAATTTTTATGTTTTCTATAATAGGTTTTTTTATTAATTAATAACAAAGAATAAAGTCAAGGATACACAGAAGAGTTATCTCTCTGATGATCAAAATATTTCAAATTTTTACTGTATTGCTTTTACCACACAAAAAACAATACTATACATAATAATGTACAATAATTAATTCTTACTTTAACATTACGTATTACTTACTTTTACGTATTCTTAGTGATTTAAGTTAACAGAAAATTGCAAAATATCAACAAAGCAAGATAGAATTTAGCCACAGATGATTTTTAAAATAATAAATAAAATGTTTTTTTTTAATTGTTTTTTATCAACTAATTTCAAAGTCGAGATTACGCAGAAAAGTTACCTAACCCCTTGAGCATCATGATATTTTTAATTAGTGTAGCATAGCCTTTTCCTCAGGACATGTATAATGACTGAATAAACACAACTATTCGTGAATAGAATCTCGGAAAATAATCTGTTGAACAAGAAAGTCAAAACTGATTAGAAGTTATACAGGGAAGACATAATTTTACAGAACTAATGAATACTAGTCCCCCAAAGGTTTAACAATATTAAACTCTATTGAAATATCTATTTTATTTGGCTTATGAAAACGCTTATTTCTGTATGAGAGATTTTAAATTATTTATTTAAAATTTCTCTGTCGAACATTCGAATTTAATCTATAAACTTCTAAGAGGAACAAAGAAAAATTACATTTCACTGTCTTCGAGTAAAATAAAGTTAATAGTTGCTTCTAATTAATGAAGCTTTTCGATCAAGCTAGTGACTCAAGTTTCATTTCCAGGTAATGTACGGAAGGAGAATTGTACTTCCATAACTGAGGGGGCAATTTATTTAAAGCAACAACGCTACAGTTTCATTATAAAATATTTAATTGAATTTAAATCGACTAATATGACGACATGGCTAATGAACTGCAGTAATGCATAATGAATGAATTTCGGAACTTTATTTAATTTATTTCTAGTGTATTGTTTGTGATTATAAAGAGCTTTTCGTGAAGGGAAAGGTGGAAATTAATTTCAATTTCATGGAACTTTAAGATATTGTCAGAAAGTTATTCGATTTTTAAGGCTTTCTTAAAGAAAATTCAAACTGATGTTGATGCACAGATATATATATATATATATATATATATATAAATTTTCATTTGAGATCGAATTCTTGGAACATGTACACCTTACTATCATTAATATTTAGTATGCTACTGAAGCTTACTATTATGATTGTTTCTGCAGTAACTGTAAACTAAGATTATAAGCATAAGCATCTCCATAAATATTTTGGAACTGCAATAGCCCAGTTCGAGATTAACGGATTATCAACTGGAGGATTTCGAGAACTGTCGTGGTCTCAAATGATCTCACGTTGGCGTGGTGTTGGAGTTTGCAGAGTTATATACCAGCTCTTGGGTTGAACTCGTCATCTGACCTTTGCCTCAAAATTACAAGGTGATATGCTCTTATCCTTCAGTATTAACCGTCGCCAATAGCCCGTTGTGTTGCTTCATTACGACTTTAATTTACCCTCTACCAACCTCTATAAATATTTCACTAATGTGTGGGGGCACAGAAATCAGTACTATTTGCATATCGTTGGTGTTAACCACGTAAATAATTAAGATAAAATCGTCCTTTAGAAGATTCATACGCCTTTACTGCTACTGCATGATTTTACGAAAACTAAAAAGAATGTCTCGTCATTCTAATGAAATCTTCAGCTATATGATTACGAAAAGCAATGAGTGGGGTTTTTAAGATAGAAATCAGCGTAGAAAGAAAATATGAGCAAAAATAATTTTAGTATGCAAATATGTTGAATCGCTTTTTAAATAGGGTAAGGGTTTTATTTTAATCAGACGTTCATAATCTAATTGTGATTACATAACACGATTTTGTTTCGTGAATTTTATGGAAAATAGGAATTAACTCTCCTGATGGTTGACTCGAAGCGTAATTTCGTCATAAGGAAAAATGACCAGATTTTAATGAACGATATATTTTGTCAGAAAGAACTGACTCGTCATCGTCAAAAAACAGTAATATCTTCATCATTTTCAATCGGTATTCGTGACGACGAGGTATCTCATCATTAACAAAATTGGTAGGATCTTTGTTGAACGATATATCTCGTCAAAACCACTTGGTTATCTCTAAAAGTCAAAGTTTTATTATGTAATTTTGGATAGCTTTGTTTCATTTAGAGGTATAAAATATACTCTATAACAAAGAAATCGACGTGCCGAGACAGTATAGAATTACTGCGGTGCCGGTCTCTATCAACTTAAAACGGCCCTGACTAAGGAGGTAGAGTCTTTAGCGACGAATCCTGTTTCAAACTGTGTCCTGACGACAACCGCCGAAGAGTTGAAGACGTCCAGGGCAGCGTGGAGATCATGCTCTAACTATCTCATGCCACAAATATTCGCAACATGGTGTTATGGTCTGGGATGCCATCTCCTTTGATAGCCGATCCACTTTGGTAATCAATTCTGTTACACTTACAGCACAGCGGTAAGTAGACGACCGGTTGTGTTACCGTTCCTTTTGTGATACCCAGACTTACTTTCCAACAAGATAATGCTCGGCCACACACGAAACGTGTTGTTATGAATTGTCTTCAAACTTTCCCAACACTTCCTTGAACAACTAGGTCTCCTGATCACTCTCCCATAGAGAACATTTGGGATGTTATGGGAAGGCGATTGCAACCATCCTGGAATGTTGACCATTTAACCTTACAGTTGGAGATAATTTGGCAAGAAATTCAGCAGGACACCATGCAGGAATTTTTTCAGTCTATGCCACGCCGGGTGACAGCTTACATCCAGGACAAAGGTGGACCAACGCCTTTTTAACTTCCTCCCTTTGTGACGGTTAAACTCTGATATATATCATTCAATTGTTCTGAAATTTTAATCGTTTGTTTTTCTATGTATTTTCTTCGCATCCACCAGTTTTTATCGCAATGCGACAAATCTTTCTTGGTGCGTCATTTTCTTTTTGTTATAGAGTGTACATGCACACGAACGTTAAATTCGTTATAAATTGATTAATATAGATGTAAAGTGAGTAACGACGCTTTACCATCAATAAACATAAGTAATGTAAAAAACGTTTACCACATATAAAACTTCAGCAAGGAATTTCCTAGTAACGAAGGTTATTATTGTTGAACAATACTACACAGATAATCTTTTGTTTTTAAAACTTTTATTATCATTTTGTCTAACTTTACAATTATAATGTTTTTTTCGCAATTTTATAATAAGAATATTTTGTTAATGGATACTCAGAACTGATTTGAGTCAATTTTATTTTCACAATCAGCGAAGGCTTATTTTCTGAAACTTCAAGGGGAAAAAACAAGTTTTACGGTTATATGCATTTAGAAATTGTTTCAGCCCTACTCAGTCTCATTATATATATATATATATATATATATATATATATATATATATATATATATATATATATTTTGTGCTAAAAGTCTTCAAAACCTATGTCTAGTTGGTTCCATACTATTATCTTTGTACTTTGACCTAAATTTCATATACGATCTTGTCAAACTGAAAATCGATGTTTCAATCTAAGAGGGATTTTAGTATATGTCGTTAGAAATAAAAAACGTCTGTTCTGTGGTTAATATAGTATTATTTTTGTACTGACATATATTTAATATCCAGTTTTGTTAAAAATATCTCTCAGAGAAGTCTCAATCAAAGGGGACTTCTCGGTTAGTCTTGAAAATATGCACCTACTCTGACAGAGAGAATTGCATTTACAATACAATAAATAATTTTTTTTTCATTATCTCAGTTAAATAAGATATGCGTGCGATAATATTAACGTTAAATGAAGTAACATCAATATATATTGCAATTTTACTGTTAATATAGAATGAAAATTATAATTTTATGAATATTAATACCGACTAAACACTTTCTTAGTGGAATATTAAATTATTAAAGGAATAAAAAAGTAGATGAAGAACACATTAGTTCCATGAAATTATGTAACAAAATATTTATTAAATGAGCAAAAAAATGCAGAAACATTTAAGTAAAATAAGCAAAAATATCGTCTTTACAATTCCAAAAACCTACTCATTGATAATTTGAGTAAAACTTTCTAACCCTAATTGAAAGTGTTACTCATTTTTATATTCGCGTAAAAAATATTTCCGGCTAGGAACTGTAAGCTAAATCCCACTTTCAATCCATCGTTTACCAACTAAGCCACAAAATATTTCACACATAATTTTTAAATGCCATTACTGAAGTTAAAACTACGCAAAGGAAAAACCTCTAGATACTAATCATCAGAAAAACTATAAATTTCTGGAAAAAATTCTTTAATTCTTTATATAAAGAAAAACATTAATTGTTCTTCAAGACAAAGTAACCTATAGGAAACTAAAAAAAAAGATATGCAAATTCGTATCATATTTTTTCTTCTATCTTTTTAAATTTTGTTTCTCTTATTTCACAGTGATTACCCTTTCAACCTTTTCTCATACGAGCAGACGAGATTTATCCTCATTAGCTGGCTAATTATTTTTATCCTGATATTAATATTCTGTGTTTTATTTTATTTTCCTTGTGCTTTTATAAAATTATTCCGTGAGAAAAAGGTCTTATTAAAACTAAGAAGAGAATAATTTGTTGTGTGAGCATCTGTAGCCTTAAAATTGATCCGTAATTGCATGCCATACATTTAAGGTCAGGAATTAACTAATTTTATTGCAAACTTTAAATATAGTTTGAAAAAGGAATTATTCAAAAAGCCCACACCCAATTTCCTTTCACAAATCAATTTACGCAAACGATCTTAAATTGCCTTCAATTTCAATTTTTCGGCTTGAAAAAAGAAACATCCATCAACACCTTGGCAAAGAATATTTTAGTGACTTTAAATATACAAACCTCGATTAAATAAAAATACAATATTTTAAATTTCTTGAATACATTTTTAGAGAAATATTAGTTACTAAGAGACAGACCTTATTTAAAAAATTTTGTAGACCTTAAATGATTTATGAAATGCTGTAGTTAATTTTATGTTGCCAGTTTTAAATTTAATTCATGAAAACAGGTTTATGTAACCAATAAGTCTTATTTTTTTATTTCCTGTTGTACAAATCTGTGAAGACGTCTTACATTTTTTTTTGTGCCGGCCTCCTTTCATTAATTATCTTAATATTACCATTGATTTAAGAGGTCACACTCTATAACAAAAAAATCGACGCTCCAAGAAGGAGTTGTCCGATTGCGACACAAATTGGTGAATGTGAAAAACATACATTGAAACACAAACGTTTAAAATTTCAGAACAATTGAATGCTTTATTTCAGAGTTTTACCGTTACAAAGCGAGGATATGAATAATGCGTTGGTCTACCTATGACCTGGATGCAAGCTATAACCCGTAGTGGCATAGACTTAAAAAGTTTCCGGATGTTGTCCTGCGTAGTTACTTGACAAATTGTCTCAAACTGTCGGGCTGAACTGTCAACATTCTGGGATGGTTGCAATCGCCTTCCCATAACGTCCCAAATGTGCTGTATGGGATTGAGATCAGGAGACCTAGCTGGCCAAGGAAGTGTTGGAAAAGCTGGAATACAATTCATAGCAACACTTGCCGTGTACTACCGGGCAATATCTTGTTGAAAAGAAAGTCTGAGGTGTCGCAAAAAGAAAGGTAACACAACCGGTCGTAGAATGCAATCTACGTATGGACGTCTCCATACTCGTCAAAACGGAACTCGTCACTAATGACTATACGTTCCCAGTCAGAGCCGTTTCGAGTTAATAAAGCTTGGTATCACTGTAATTCTAAACCTTCTTGGTGCGTCGATTTTTTTTGTTACAGAGTGTAATTTGTTACATCGTAGCCTATTCTTTATACCTACCATTGCATAAAAGCTGGAAATTCACTCTCCCGATATTAGTCTTTGCGAGATATCTCGTAATTCGCAAAACCTGAATAATTAACTACATTTTAATCGGCAAGCATTCTGTTTAAACAGTCTGCATGCTGATTCTCTTTTGCCGGCCCAGTGAATAATTTTATAATCAAAAGGCTGCAAAGCTACGGCCCACCTCATTATACGAGGGCTATGGCCTGCTTTTGTTCTCAACCAGACGAGAGGATTGTGATCCGTCTCTATGGTAAAGTCCTATCCATATAGGTAGTGTCTAAGTTTCTTAATCGCGAAGATAATTCCAGCACACTTTTTTTCAGTGGTGGTGAACTTCTTCTCCGAGTCTGAAAACTTACGACTAAGGTGAAGGACATGATGGTAAGTATTATTTAAATCCTTCTGTGTGATAATTACACCGACTCCTTTATCCGAACGGTCCGTCTGAATAACTAACTCCTTACTGTAGTCAGAAGCGTACAGTACAGGTTTCTCGGTCAGTTTCTGTTTGAGTTTATGGAATGCCTGATCACATTTCGCTAACCATTCCACTTCTTCCTTCCTATTTTTACCTTTCAAAGCGCGGGTTAACGGCTCTTCTATGATAGCGTACACTTTTATACACCTGGCATAATACCAGCTTAAACCTAAGAATTGCATAATCTGCGCTTTGTTTTTGTGTGGGGGGAAATCAAGCACGGCTTGAATTTGAGCCTCGGTGGGCGTTCTGCACCCCCAGCCTACCATGTGCCCAAGGTATTTAACGCAATTTTGTGCAAACTTGCACTTAGATGGCTTAATAGACAATCTAGCTGAAGCTATTTTTTTCAAGATCACGTCTACATGCCTCGTGCGTTCTTCCCAGGACTCTGAAAAGATTGCTACGTCGTCTAAGTATGGGACACTGAATTCCTCGGAACCTTGTAATAATTGAGCCATGAATTTCGAGCAGTAATACGGGGCATTGACTAACCCGGACGGCAGCATTAAAGGCCTATAGGTCCCGAAAGTCGTGCAAAAACAGCTAACCGTTGGGCTCTAGGGGTCAGATCGATGACTGTAATGAATTTTGCGGCCGATACCTTCTCGATACTGTCGTCTATGTTTGGTAAGGGGAAATATTCGTTCCGGATGATGGAATTAAGCTTCTTATAGTCCACGCAAGGGCGAGGGTATTTCCCAATGGCCTCTACTAAAATCATAGGCGAAGTATAGTCTGACTCTCCTATCTCTATGATCTTAAGGTCCAACATTCTTTTAATTTCTGCTTTCAGTATCTCAGTCTGTCGCGGAGAAGTCCGGTATGGCTTGGATCTAACAGGCTGATTACTAATGAGGTCCACGTCGTGCTCAATTAAATGGGTCCTTCCCGGATTATTAGAGAATATTTTCTGGTGCGTCTCCAGCAATTTTCCAAACTCGGAGATTTGCTCTGGAGTGCACCTACCCTGCAACCCGCTATCAAGGACGATATCGTCGAAATCAAATATGTTCGGATTAGCGGCCGGATACACAATATCTAAGTTCGTCTCTTGACCGTCTTGAATACAATTCTCACTTATCAGAAGATTTTCCGTTTCTACGAATTGATGATAAGTCTTGAGTAGATTAACGTGATAAATCTGCGTTTTATTTCTCCTGGCCATCTGGACGATATAATTTGTTTCCCACACTATCTCTCCAGGCCCAATCCACTGAACTGACATCTTATTCGGTTTGTAGGAAGTCAAAACCAAATCTCCAGGATTAAATTTACGCGTTACGGTTCCTTTATCATAATAGGTTTTACTTTTAATCTGTTCTCCGGCTTCCCTTTCAGATGCAAGTTCCTGGCATCGCTTTAGTCTACTGAGTAATTTAAAGACGTACACTGTAACTAATTCGCCATCATCAGGTTTTTGTGCCCAGTGCTCGAATAAAATAGTTTCGGGCACTCTCAATTTTTTTTCGTGCACTAACTCAGAGGGGCTAAAACCCGTCGATTCGTGCGTCAAGTTCCATAGAACGAGAAGGACTAACGGTAAATGCTTTTCCCAATCGTCTCCTGACTCAGACATAATACCTTTAATAATCATTTAATAGTTATATGCCATCTCTCAACACTATTCGATTGGGGATGATGCACCGAACTGTGAGTTATATTAATACCAAACCTTTCAAAAAATTCAGTAGTTAAGTTACTTGTGAAACATGACCCGATATTACACTGTAATTCTCGCGGGTAACCCAATCTACTAAATATTATTAACAGTGCATCTGTTACGGTTTTAGAACTGATATCCGGGACAGGAATGGCTTCGGGATATTTAGAAGCTACACAAATAGCTGTCACCAGATATCTATTATTTCGGCTTGACACAAGGAGTGGTCCGACTGTGTCAATGTTTAGTTTTGAAAGCACCTCCTTAATAATAGGGACTAGTTTTAAGGGTGCTTTCTTTTTCTCCTGAGATTTCCCAATTCTCTGACAAGGATCGCAACTCCTCACGAATTCTTCTGCGTCCTAAGTACAATTCGGCCAAAAGAAATATCCTTCGACTTTGTTGTACCTAAGTGAGATTCGCAACCTTCATGTATGAAGCTAAGGATATTATTCTGAAATCTCGCTGGTATGACTAATTGTAGTCTTTCATCGCCATGATGATCTATAGATTTCCGATATAACAATTCCTTTTCCAATAGGAATTCGGTAGTTTTCTCGTTTTTCACTTTCCCCCAGAGGGTCCGTAATTCGTCACACCTAATCTGTTTCGCTTTGAACTCGTCGGAGTTAACTTCAGCTAGCTGAACTTCAACCCCATTTTCCACCTCTGGCAATACAATAGGGCTATCCTGACTTTGTATACCTTTCGCGGCTGACGATACGTTTACCCCAACGGGTTCTCTTTTCGTCATTGCGTCAGTTTCTTTAACCCTTTCTTCCCGGGTTTTGCTACGAGTAATAACTTGATTTAACAACTGCGGTCCTCGTTTTCTCGCTGTCAATTAACTCTTGAGTCGCGTTCCCCAAGAGATAATGACTCATGTTTACTGAGTTTCCTACAATAGCTGCTTTGGTCAATACTCGGCTTATCTCTGGACTTTCAAATACTACTTTGGCTAGAGGTAAGCACCGAAAATAATTTTCGAGGGGGTTGCTTAACCCATATTTTTTCTCCCGTAAAATCCTCAGGTTTTGCTAATTTTAGAGGGGCCAAGTCAATACTGCTGCTACTATCCCTTAACACGGTCATTTCAACTTCGTTCACAAAAGCCTTGGTCAAGAACGGCTTAAATGAGAGCGCAAACTCGTCTGAAACTAAGTTATTTACCACCTCATTCTGTCTCTTTAATTGTGGGCACTGGGGCCTAATATGAGCAACCTGTTGGCACTCATAACATTTGACCACCCACTTTTTCTCGAATTCTTTTGTTCGGAATTCTCTAAATTTTTCCGGGGTGTCGTGCCCAAAGCTTTCCTTAGTTTTCTTGAAACCTCCCACCTTTTTCTCTGGCTGAGCTTTCTCAACCCTAAATTTTTCCCCGAATTACCTCTCAGGTGATCGGAATTTTTCTGGTTTCCTCACAAATTTTCTGTTGGTTTCGTAATCTTCCAACTTCCACAACAACTCTGATGGTTCATTTATCTGAGCCCAATTATCTAGGAAATTATCTTTAATTTCTGAGGGGTGATAATCATCCTCTTTATCTGATCCGTGATCATGAGATTATTGAGATCTTTAAAATCTTCGATTTTAATCGCGCTCAGCCACCCTTCTAAATAGCTCCGTAATTCGTACACGAGGTCCTTTCAGAGTGATCCAGGTCTACGTTGGTGCTGGAATTTTACGCGGAAAGATTGAGCGCTTAATTGAAATCCTTCCAACAACAAATTTTTAAACTATTCTTAGTTCCTTCTCAACTCTTCCGGCTACCTTATAATTAGCTTGGCTATTTCTATGGGTAGTAGAGGAATTAGGAAATCAACCCAATCAATTTCATCGACTGAAACTCTCTCTATTTGCCTCTCAAATAAGACTAAGAATAAAGATGAGTCAGATTTTTCTGGTTAAAATTTTTGCATTATAGCTTTTACATTTTTTACTGGTCTATTGTTTTCATGCATAAAGGAAGCTAAACTATTTGTCTCCGATGATTGTATTATGCGCAGTTTTTCAAATTCAAATTCCCGCAATTTTTCATCTCGCTTTTCTCCTTCGGCTTTAGCCTCTTTGGCTTGTCATTCTTCGGAAATGACCGCAAGCATCGCTTTTTCGCCTTCCTCCTCATAATCGGGGCATTCTAAGATTCTCTTAGTTTCGTTTAATTCAATTTCTATACCTAACTCAACTGCTAGATGCTAGACATCTACTTTTTTTTGTCTTTTTAAGTGATCCATAATTCTTACTAACTCAAGTACTATTCTTTAACTTTTAAAATATTAATTCACCAATGCAACACTAATTTACCAAGACAATTTACTGGCTATTCTATTATGCAACATAAACGCATTATTTTAAACAATAATTTCAATAGATCACAATTTAGTTTAATTTAACAAAACTTTTGATCTATCTCAATAATTTAAGTTACAAAAACAACAGATTTGCCTCTAGCAATTAAATCAGGCTAACCTTGTCTGTTGAATTGCTGCTCGGCATACGCGACTCTAGGCTCCGTCAAGCGCTCTACTCCATCTGGACAAGGCTTCATTCAAACTCCTGGACGGGGAGTCCTTCAAACACCTGGACGGGCGTCCTTCTAAATCCTGGAAGGGGAGTCCTTCTAAATCCTGGACGGGGCGTCCTTTAAGTGCAGATCGTCTGATTGAGTTCTACCACTGGACAGGACGTCCTCTCGATTCCTACGAATTCCTCTCGTTTCTTGACGGGGCGTCCTCTCAATTCCTTCGGACTTGGTGTCCTTTTTTTCAGCACCAGTACTTGGTGGTGTTGAGGATGCTGCACCAGTACTCGGCGGTTCATTTTGCTGGAATCTCAAAGTTCGTGGGAAGCTATTTTTTCGCAAGTAGTAGAATCCCACCGCAAAGCCACCATATAAAACAATAGGCTGTTGCATACTTGCCTAACTGTAGGTAGCAGTAATATAAAATATGCAGGGAACAGCACTACTGATTCTGGTCGGAATAAGGTTAGATTTATTCTGGTTTACTTGATTACTATATACAGAGGCTGTTCACACATTTTTTAGACAATGTATATTGTACTCACAAAACTAAATTACATAAAATTCTTGTGTTTTAAATGTTCTATTTAATAGCCCTTATTCTGAACTATCTTTCGACACCGTAATTTCCAGGATAATAATTCTTTTTGAAGTGTCAGAAGAGGTATTCTATCCCATTCCTCCTGAACAGCTTTCCAGAGTCCTGTAAGGGTTGTGGGACGACGTTTGGATAATGCAGATTTTAAAAGTCCGAAAGCACAAAAATCCATAGGTGATACATCGGGACATTTAGTAGGGATATCAGTAAAGGGTATGGCCTTGATACCGGTTTTTTGTTCCATTTCTGTTAGGAAATTTACAGTGGATTTTGATGTGTGACTGCTAGTTTTGTCTTGATGGAGTTCCACAGATTGATGGCACTGTGGGTAAAACGATGGTATTTCATTCAGAAAAATTGGCGATAAAATATGTTCCTGATAGTATTTGGAGATAATCTTGACATTTTTTTCCCACTCTCTTCATTTTTAACTTGCCATTATATGAAAAACTAGCAACAATCATGAATCCCTTAGGAAAAACTTTATTTCGATTCTGTAAACCATGTACTTAAATTTTTTTTCTCCCTTTTATGATAATAAATGGCTTTTTTTTACTGCAATCATTTAAATACACCCATGATTCATCTACTGTGACAATTTTTTTCCATTTTTCTTTGGATAAGTGTTTCTCATATAGAATTCGGCAGCGTGTTCTGCGTTCAGCGATATGCTTTGGAGAAGTTTTTGTTTTCGCTTTCTTAAGATTTAAATCAACGTTTATCAATTTGTTTACAGTGGAGACCGAGCATTTGAATGATTTTGCAACTGCCCTTTGACTAGGGGGATTTTCTTTTAACATTAAACAACGTACCTTTGCAATAGTTGAAGATGTCCGTTTCTTCCTTGGATACTTGTTTGGAATTTTTGTCCCACTTGAGACTCCAATTTGACGTTTTTTTCCTTTCTTGTTGACGATATCGACGCTTTAGATATCACAAAACCATGACTCTCATATCGTTTTTGGGTAACGGAATATGAATATTTCTCTGCTGGAAGAGCATAAATATAGCCTTCGAACCACTGTTTCGTTAAAAACGTCATTTTGAATAAAAACAAACCTCTCAAGCCGCAGACGATAATTTTGACTTTTAAAAACATAGTTCAACTACAATTATTTCTTTTGCAGCAAACGATTTTTTATTACCGCTAACCAAAATCGTTAAAAAAATGTTCGAACAGCCTCTGTATTTACAAAACGGACTTAATGCAGCACGTCACAGGAGATGGTCTCCGGAAATATAATATACAAGTTCGCGGTGAACACACAGGGGATGGCCTCGAACAATATGTCATAAGACTTCAAGTTGAACGACAGGAGACCTTTAAATTGTCACAGCAGGCAAGAATACACGAGCTCTTCAGCAGACCGCGGGATCTTTCAGGAACGGTTTCATAGATGCGGGTTTTAGAAATTTAGATCTGATCCGGAGATCTAGCAGGCACTTGCGTCCTGATGCGATATGTTTTAGGACCCTAGGTCAGAGCGTCGTCTATTTCCAAGCGCGAACGTCGTCTGCCGAAAAACTTCTCTCTCGTTGCCGCATCGAAATTTGGGAGCCCCGACGTCATGTCGTATTGGTTCTCCCTGATCGACTGTGACGGCAGGCCAGCGCTAATTCCGAAGAACCCTATTTGCCAGCTCGCTCCCGCCAACAAGTCTATGCACCGCCCTTTTTGGTCTGGAGTCGTTCTCAGGCCTCGCAACACCTGTTCGTCAGAGGTGTGCCGTAACGAATCGTCTATAGAAACTTAGTGTCAAAGTCCAGACATCTTATCGTCTTGTCGCAAGGGATTTGCGGCTGTACTTAAGGTGTTTTTCTGAGGGGTGTTATGGAAACGTGGGAATCATTATTTGATTCCTCACAATATCAATCAGGTCAGATAATTTTTGCTTAGTGATCACCGTCAAACAACAAGAGACATTAGTGAACTAGTTCTTATATGATTCGTGGAAACGACAAGTCTAAAACGACCTCAATTGTGGCGAAATAAGTCATGGGTCTTACATCACAATAATGCACCTTATCACAATGACATTATTATTTTTGATTTTTTGACAAATCATTCAACAAATATGGCTTCACAAGCTACGCATTCACCTGATATGGCACCGTGTGACTTTTTCTTATTTCCACTGGTGAAACTCCCTCTTCGTGGTCGCCGTTTTGAGTCCATTGATGCAATAAAGGAAAATTCGATACGAGAACCCTGAAGAGGTTTCACAAAAATGACTTTAAGGCATGTTCTTAGAATTGGAAAAAACGTCGGTAGAAGTGCATTGAAGTCGGAGGAAATTACTTAGAAGGAGATGTAATAAATTTTGACCAATAAATTGATACCTTTTGTTTTATGACATTATTCCGGGTACTTTTTGATCACAGTAGTAAATATACCCACAGAGGAATTAAACGTGCTTCACCTACAACTCGCAGGTTCCTAGGGCAGTGAGAATAAACGTTGGTATGGTGATCCCTAAACTTTTAATTCTATCTTAGCAAGGATCTAACGCAACAGTATCTAAAGTAACTGAATTCGCAAATATAAATTACCTCTAACCATAAATTTCGTTTGAATCATATAGCATCGCTATTTTAATTCAATTTAGCAACGGAATGATGTAAGTAACTACATTAAACGTATAGAAACTTTGACATAAATTCCAATTTATATTAGTGACTTTGATATTAATTCAAATTGATATAATAATAAGGACTTTCATATTAATTCAAATTGATATAATAGTAAGGACTTTGATATAAAATTGACTTTAGTGATTTATATTAATTCAAATTTATGTAAGAAAGACTAATATTTGAAATTCGTAATGGCGATTTCGGTATTATTTTACGTTTGAAATAATGTCTTTGATAATAATTCATATATTAATGACTTTGATATTTAAATTTATACTGAGTATTTTTATACTGATTCATATATTAGTAACTTAGATAATTCTTTAAATTTATAATAATATTTTTATACTAATTCAAATTTTAATGTAAACTTGGATATTAATTTAAATTTGCAATAATGAATTTGATATTAATTCAAATTTATATTAGTGACATTGATTATAATTCAATTTTGTATATAGCAGTGAATTTTAATATACATTTAAATGTATAGAAGTTACAATTACATGGATTTAAATTAATAATAGTGACTGATATTGATTCACATTAAAACAGTGACTTCGATATTGATTCAAATATATAATAGTGATGTATATATTTTCTGTCCTCATAAATGAAAAGCACGTTACAATCATGCCAAAAATAAACTGTGCAAAACGATCAATGAGATTCTTAACGGGATTGCCAAGTAAAAATACAAATTAGTGCTATTTGTAATCTCAAAAGGCCGACAAGTTTGTCAAAACATGTTTGTCTGTGAATATCACGCTTTTAATTACTTTTCCCATAGAGTACTTAAAATATCACGTAACATTCTAATGAATTCTATTCGTAGAGAAAGTTCCCTTTGTAAGATCAATTAAATTAACTCGAGGAACATAGAGAATAAAGATAGGGCTAAAGTTTCGTAATTACCAACAAAGAATGAGAGTAATTGGCATTTATTTACTTTAGACAGTAAATGGAATTCTCTGTAGCGCGTCCAGCTTAGGAAATACTTTGGAGGAATCTGCATTATTTGTGCGGTTTCTAAAATTATTAGGATGGAATCAAAGGATAAGCGTAAATCCAGTATATTGCGTTCAAATTCTTTTATCAATGAATGCATACTTGATTCATACGAGAAGAGAAGTAATGCAAGAATTTTAAAATTTGACGTAATACTTTTATCGTAGTATAAAGTAGTATAACTGCAATTGAAAGCTACAAAAAGAAAACACGCAACACACGCGAATTACTAATAATTAATCTCAAGTGAAATTGATCAAGTGTAACTCAATATTAAACTCGAGATATATTGTGGTTCATAGAATCACGAACAATGCAATACATCATCAGCGTCTCATGTAATAGACATGGATCTGCAGTTTTGGATGTTTACTCTCAAATGCACATTTTTTATGCTATGATTCTGTCTATGCCATGCGATTTAGATGGCGCAGATTTATATTCAGAGAGTTCAGCAACACAACTCCAAGCAGTGCAATTGTTCTGCAGGCATTTTGTCCGAATTTTGAAAACTGCAGTCAAATAAAAAACAGACGTAAAACAGAGACAATTATCGGCTAAATATGCAACACAAATTTATAATAAAACATCAAAATTAATTCACTTACTTTATTTAAAACCAAGGCATAATTTCAGAATTTGCAATTCTGTCGATAGCCATTGGAAATAAAAAAAAGCAATTTTGTCGATAACTTTTGAAGTTAAATATTTTGTCATTAACATAGAAGATGTGTTATTTATGAAGTGTTTGTGGTAGTTTGGGCGGTGTAAGGCCGTTGTTCCTTAGCTAGAAAAGAAAAAAAGGTGTGTCAAGGAGCGCGCTTTGCACTACAGAACATCGTAACTTATGATTAAAAAGAAATCGGCCAAAATTTTGAAAGAATTAAGGAAAAATTGTTCTACAAAGACTTTGTATGTTCTTCGTTGCAGTTTTAAGGCTACACAGTACCCTAAAATTGACAAAAATAGCGAAAAAAAAATTTTGCATTTTTTGATGGCCCATACAGTTAAGAAGCTTGCCTCAAAATTCTAGATCTGTTATCCAATTAGTTTTAAAGATATTTGAAGTTTTCTTAGTGTTGTCAGTGTCAAAATTTGACAGCATAAAGGAGGGGGCGTGGTTAAATTCGTTTTTTAAACGTAATTTTACATTCTTATAATTAATTAAAAATATATATTTGAATAAAATCAATTCCTTTGGTAAAATGACTATTATTTTCAACTTTCACTACTAAAATCGCATCTGTCAGTTTATGTTCTGCGTTCTCTTCTGAGTCTCATTACTAGCTAACCAATATTGATAAAAATATCTTTTTTAAAACCAATATTTGGTTACGATTGTTATATATAACATATTATAATCAAAATTTGGTAAATATTTGGTATGAAAATATTTTGTTAGGATTTATATAAATAAATTGTCGCTGCCGTAACAAATGTTTTTCATCATAGGTAAATATAATATTTTGAATTAAAAAAAATATATTCAATTACATTGAGTTAAATTAGTGTTTTAGTGCATTTTATAAGTTGGTTAATAACATATTCAAAAATTAGAGCTCTACAAGCATTATTAGTTTTTGTTTTATGACTTCAAAAACTTTAAATGCCTTTTTCTCACACTTCTATTTTTGTGGATGCAAGTGTTTTCAATTCCCTAAGGCTTTTTGTCTGTTCAAGATATAGTATCGATATTTTTTGTAGATACTTTCATATATATGTACTATAAAAGCTAGTATGGATTAAGGTCTGAGAGTTTTAGTAATTTTTTTTTAAAATGTCAAAAGTTAAAATTTTTAGAATTTTTATGTTTTTTTTTAGGTTTAGCCACACAAAAATAATTATTAAAATTCAACATTAAGACTGATGGACAATTCCATACTAGCTTTTGTTCCCAATTATCCAAGAAATATAAATCACTTAAAATAATTAAAAAATATTAAAAATAGAATATTTTATAAAAGTTTAAAAAAACTTCAAAAATTTCACTTTTTTTTTTATTTTAAAATAATGGCTAGTGCCAAATTGACTTTTTTTTATTGCATTCAGTTTACTAATATAAGCTGAAAAAAAGTCATTAATTATTTTTAATGTTACTGTCTGTAGAAAACTTTTTTGAAAAAGGGTACTGTGTAGCCTTAAGAACTTTCGCATCTGTGCATGCTTCATAGTGAAAATTACCAAGAACTTTGGAATCCTAATTATGTTAGATATGTGGTTAACACCAATTAGAATATATGTCAAGCGTCGATGAAATTGTGATAAACTGCAATTTAAAGTACTAGTCTTGGTGTGTATCATGCTAGACCACAGATAAAATGTCATAACATTCCTGTCTGCTTTTGCTTGCTCTTTAAATCTCTCTTAGAGATTATTATTGTAGTGGAGATTAGTAATTACTTATTTTCTAACATATCTTATTTTTTATTCTTATGAATAACATATGAATTTATCTAGTTACCATTTCATTTTTCACTAACCGACAAAACAATCACAATGACTCAAAATTGTAGTACATTGTTTGCTATGATCTCCATTTATAAGGCGAATTAAATAAACTATTCCACGACTTAGAACGATAGGTTAATGTACGCTTTGAATGTGTGTGGATTCGGTATGAAATTCTTTCAGTTCAATAATTTGTTTTGAACTCCACGCTATTAAACCAAATATACCTCAATGGCAGTCACCACCTTTAAGAAGACAACAGGTAATACTAACACGTCTCCGCATTGGACATACTCGGATAACTCATAGACACCTCCTCCTCGGAAAAGATCATCCTATTTGTAATTACTGCATTTGTCCACTAACAGTAACACACATTTTAATTGAACGTTCTCATTTTAACAGTCAACGACTTAAACATTTTAATTCTTATACCTTGACTTTAGAAGACATGATTGGAGAGAATCCTCATCCAAATAATTTAGCTTTTTACATGACATTGGTTTTATCCATCACATATAATTTTATATAGTATTCATTCATTATGTTTTGATTGATTTCACTTTATTATTATATTATATATCTAATTTTTTATCTTGAGTTTGGCATAATATGTCCCAAGAGGACTCAACGCCACAAAACCATATCCAATCCAATCCAATAATTTGTTTTGTCTATATTAAATGCCATTGAAAGATAATTCAGTTCACCATAGAAATTATAAAGTTGATAAAATATTGAATAGAAGTGTCAGAAAGTTGAAATAACAGTTGTTTTAAGCTTTATCGTTCATTGGATCGTGACAGACGTAATGCCCACCTTTTCTCAATAGAATAGCGTTAGGTACTTAGCGTTAGGTACTTAGCTTTAGGTAGGCGTTAGGTATATTCTTAATGTTGCTAGCACATGCTACAATCTGAGTAAGAAAACCTAAGTCAACCAATCTAATTTTTGGAAAGAGAAAATTTAAACACGGAAACTTGAATTTTAAAACTGAAAGTAGGTATTAAAGACAAGAATTTGAATTTTTAAAAAGTAACGATTGTTTTTTGAGGTCCAATTTTTTTTTTTGTCATTTCGACTTCAAAGAAAAACTGAAAATTATTGTTGTGCATCGTTTCTGAATGAGAGGGAAACGAGCTAGCTGTAGAGGGATTAAAAAGTACCGGATAGAAAACTTTCATCAATTTCAGCAAATGGAAAAAAATATTTTCCAGTTCATTTGGGAATACTGCTTCGTAACATAATCAAAGTACACTATTAGTTCTAAAAAATAACTTTTGGAGGTGCATTTTTTCAGGCGTTTTTATTAAAATCCGTCGATTTCGTAGCCTGTAGGGAAATTTAAAAACTTTTTAAATTCTATAATTAAATCTTGGTTAGCTTATGTCGTTTTTTCCCCATATCGTTTTGGAAAATTAATTATTTATTTCATTAAGGTTGTGTGTGGACAGCTAAATTCGATTTTTAATTTACTTTGAAAACTACATTGAAGTATTGTTTTTTTATCTGCTACTTTAGAAATCGGTCATCTTTTTTAAATAAATACACCGATTATTTTGTACAGAACAATGAAATTTTGGTTTTAATTGAAGTTTTCTATTGAATCACAGAGACACGGAGGATTCGGCTACTTCATATTGTTTACCCTGTATATTAAATGAGACAGAAATAATTTTATTTTTTTTCGTCAAGAAAGTATTAATTTGGAAAGTAATTACATTTTCCATATTCACAAATAGATATAAACACTTTTATAAACTTCGTTCCTAAAGTATAGAGAAGGTTTCATTAAAAAAATAACTGTCTTTTTTGTCTCGTGTTTTCTTAAACATCTTCATAACAGTATGATACAGACAAATATAGACCATATAGTAAGAAGACTTTAGTAATCCACATCCTAAGCCACATTTTAAACTACAAAAGAATGCAGTAAATTATAAGCATAGCAAGAAAATTATACCTCAAAACAACGTTAAATTAATTATAAATAATGTGCTGCCAGCATGTTTATTTATGATGTCAAATATCTATATATAGTTAGGTAATTGAATTTAGTTCTCACTGGATCATCAACACAATGGTCTATTGGCAACGATCCTGGATCAATCCCGAATGGAAAGATCCGAAGACAACTTATTTTTCACTAGGATCAAATGATGAGATCCTCTACTCTAACTCTCTACAGTAAAATATTTATTTTAATATTAATTTCAAGGCTATTTACCACATTTTGCTCATTAGATATTATTAGACAGGAAACTATATATAGAGGCTTTTTTTACAATAATTATCCTCACAATATTACAACAACTTCTATGAAGCTTTCTAGTCAAAAGTATGTATACAAAAGGAACTAACTAAAGAAGTAAAATTTTTTATGAACGCATTTCTATTTTTTCAGGGTTTTCAGACAACCATAACTCGATGTGTCTCGTCATTTGCAAAGTTGACAGATCTTCATGAACGAGGTATCTCGTCAATAGAAGAAAGCACTGACGAGATCTTGATTTCTTCACAGTCAAAAATTCGTCAATATCTTGATGACGAAATATCTCCTCATAATCAAAGTTGGTCATATCTTGATCGTCGAAATTACTTGGAGAGCTAGCATTTGATATATTGCTGTGTATAGAAGCATATCGCATCCCGGCAAGAAAAGTGACACAGCTCAAAATTGCCTTCGAGAAAAATCAACTTAAAGGATAGTGTAAAACTTATATTAAAATCGTAAAAGCTTTTCTTTTAATTTTCAGGTAAGTATTTATGTCTTTAAATTCTATTATGTTTTATAGAACAGTAATATAACACGCTGGGGCACCTCATACATATTTTTAAATGATATAACCTCAATTTTTTTATTTTTTGACTAGTGTCACTTTTTTGACGTGTCAAGATATGATGCCTCGTAATACTAGAGAACAAATCACACGAAAGAAACAATTGTCTCAGTGAGTTGGTATCAGATACTTATTCACACAGCATCTAACGGTCATCAACTCAAAAAGACAAAACTTGGAGATATTATCCTATTGACTAACATGCCAAACGTTTCTCTTTGAATATCATATTAGACTGCCTTTCGTCGGCTAATATGTAATACCTCGAAATCCTCAATTTCTTGAATGCGCAGATGCGCCAATGCTTTGAGAACTTTGAGTTTCGCAAAACATAGGCGCATCGGTGAAGTGATACCTCGTAATCGTCAGATCAACAAGAAGGAAAAATGTACATTAGTGATACCTAGTATTCGATTTTATACACAGTTTTTTGCTCCTCTTGTAAAAATGGTATTTTGCACTTACGAGTTATCACATATTAGCCGAAGAATAGCCATTTAAGAATTTATGAGCATTCTATTTCCGTTATTACTTAACTCTGTACCCTCCATATGCTCCGTCGAATCTTACACACAAATTTCAATAAGATATTTCATAGAAAATTTAAACAGCTGGTTTATTTATTTTATAACACTTCAATAACCTTTTGTCAGAGCTATATACTGCAAAATAAAGTGTATTCCTTTTTGTAAAATGCTTTATATTGTTTGTTATTTCAAATATTTGATCAATTTAAATACTGCATATCATTCCGGATGGTATTCTTAAAAAACAAAAACATTGTACATTTACTCTTTATTTATTTTTGTATCTATTACTATTTGGATTTGATTATGTTTATCTCTGAAAAGTATTCTTTACGTTCCAGATTTTAAATCGGAACTCCCTTCCAACTCCGTTATCTTTAACACATTTAATTTAATTTGTAATAAAGAATCATCTCTAACACCAAACTCCTTTTTCAAAGCATTCATTTATAATGCGTACTTTACATAATAAAAGTTATTTATGGTCTGTAAAACTGTGAATAGTCCTTTAAATATCTCTCAAATTTGAAAAACGTTTTAACGAGTTGAGATATCTCCTATTCATATAGATATTTGCATAACCATCTTCAAGTACTCAACCAACATATTCTTCCCAATTTGGTTAAAAGTTTCATGTGTGCTTAAATTCAGTATATGTCCACATGCTGTATATCAGTATGAACTGCAAAACATGCATGATATAATTAAGTATAGCAACGATGTCCCAAGTACTACGTGAATTGACATTATGCTCTCATTTAGCCCTCCAAGTGGTTTCGATTAAATATCTCGTCAATAAAGATCTGATTAACTTTTCTTCGGACGAGATATCTTGTGATTACTTCAGCATTTTGCCGATTTTTGGCAGGTAACGAAATCAAGATCTGGTCAATTTTCCCAAAGGACAAGATGTCTTGTTCATCAAGATCTGATTCGTTTTCCACAAAGAGAATATGTCTTGTTCATCAAGATCTGATTAGTTTTCCTCAAGGACAAGATGTCTTGTTCATCAAGATCTGATTAGTTTTCCCCAAGGACAAGATGTCTTGTTCATCAAGATCTGATTAGTTTTCCCCAAGGACAAGATGTCTTGTTCATCAAGATCTGATTAGTTTTCCCCAAGGACAAGATGTCTTGTTCATCAAGATCTGATTAGTTTTCCCCAAGGACAAGATGTCTTGTTCGTCAAGATCTGATTAGTTTTCCCCAAGGACAAGATGTCTTGTTCATCAAGATCTGATTAGTTTTCCCCAAGGACAAGATGTCTTGTTCATCAAGATCTGATTAGTTTTCCCCAAGGACAAGATGTCTTGTTCATCAAGATCTGATTAGTTTTCCCCAAGGACAAGATGCCTTGCTCATAAAGATCTGATTAGTTTTACTAATGACGAGATACTTCGTTGAGACAACCACCAGGAAAGTTAACCTAAATTTTGATATAAATGTTATAGAGAATAAGGATAAACAATTTGTTAATTGCGCTCCTCTACATGACTACTGATATTTTTTGATGTTTATGTTTAATATTGTTGATATAGTATTTAATTTCAAAATACTTTTCTTGTAATTCTACGAATTAAGGTGAGTAATGGTAAGGAAATTAAACATTGTGAAATTGAAAGATTTGCAACATCAGATCATTTTTTATTATCATATTCCAAGATGATTATTCAAGTGAATATGGTAATGCGTTAAATACGAAATTCTATAAACATTCGCAAATCACATATTTCATATTTGAATTAATAATAATATGACTGGATAGTATCATTTTACACATTGTTATAAAAGTTATTTATGTGCAGCAAAACTGAAGAAATATAGTGTCCTGATTGAATCGTCTTGAAAATAGATTTGGAATTGTTTCCATATTTCTGTAAAAATATGGAACCGAAGCTTCCAAAAATGCATGTCTTTCACCTTTAAGCAAAAATTACAAGCTTTCCGATTATTTTTCACACTGTTACAAGTATCTAAGAAAGGTATCTTTTTATTAGAGCACTGTGTGTCTTTTTCATAAAGCTACAATGTTATTAACTTTTTATTAATGCAGTTAGCTCAAACTACTTCCGTGTCTTCTTCTACAACAGAAATAACTTACGCTAATTAATGAGTGAAATAATAAGAAATTTAGTTACCACTTTCTCTAATCACATAAGTTTGTTTCTTGAATGCGCTGTTCGTGCGATATTAATTCATTATAAATGCTTTTTTTCGCAGAATAATATATCTATACTCTTTAATCCTCAACATGGCAACTCAACTAAAAGCTCCACCATTATTTAAATAATAACTCTTTTCTTTGCAAAAATTTGTTTCTCATTTGTTGCTCTCATATTTTTGTACTGTGTTACATAATATTAATTACTGACAAATTAACTAAAATAAGCCGAATGTTTTAATAAAAAAAATTGTTACTTACAATCCACTAAATTAACGCGTCCTTAGACAAAAATTTGTTTCTCATTTGTTGCTCTCATATTTTTGTACTGTGTTACATAATATTAATTAATGACAAATTAACTAAAAAAAGCCGAATGTTTTGATACAAAAATTGTTAATTACAAATTACTGAATTACAGACAAAAATTACTGAATTATATAAGGTTATCTCTAAACTGATAAAAAAAAAGTACAAAGAATTGTGTGAATAAACTTAAGCATATGAATATTGCTGTGTACTTTCTATTAAATACTTTTATGTACACAAACACGAAAATATAAGTTAAACGTAAGTAAAAAAATGGCTTACATCAATCTACTAAATTAATGTGGACATTAAATCAAAATTATTGGACTAGAAGTGAATCTATTATCAGTAATTTTCCTAACAAAACATTCATTTCTGATAACACATCACCTTATTTATTGTAAATTATCAAGAAATAAGTTATCTTGTTAGAAAAAAAATTTGATCACCAAACTGGTAGATTGTGTCGAAAGCACAATCTACCAATTTTCCCAATCTACTGAGAGACGTGAATACTCGGGCCTGGTGTTGAATTGTAGAATGAACTAAGGAAACTAAGAAGGGATTTGAACGATTGCTTATTGTGAATATTCAACCATCAATATACAGTTTGAACGATTAAAGAACAGCTCTATATTACATTAAAGGATAATTGTATTTATATAAGGCCTGTGATTGTAGTGTAGTTTTGGAGGTTCGTAGGTAGATAATTAAAAAACGTCGCAGTGGAGCGACACAAATTATTGGGATCAACCCCGAAGACAGCACCACGTAATTTTGAACCACGGTCAAATGACGAAGGAAATACTTGGTCCGAAACCCCACTTTCAAGACTTTTACGCCACGACAACATGAAGACATTTGAGGTCATGACATATTTAACGTTCACCTGTTCCCTTTTCACGATGGTCTTTTGCTGGAACGAGTTCCGAAGTCTCAACCCTCCTATTGCTGAACCGTTACTCTTCCAACGAACGTAGTCCTAACTTCACACAATTCAATGTTACACATTGGCCCAGGGCTAGCCCAGCACCGTAGAATTTCGACTTATTGCGGACACCCTCTCAGTGCGCACTGGGTTCGAATATCATATCAGGTACCGAAATCCTTTGCCTACACGGCGCAATATGTATCTTCTGGATGTTTCTTCTAGTTCTAAAATAATAATACAAAACAGTTTCAACGCATTTTAGCAACGCTCGACTTTCCGATTATTTTTCACAGCATGCATGCTCCCTCCCCCACAATATTGTCCTTATTTTAAAAAGTATTCAAATCAAAACAATAATTGTAAATAAGAATCAAAGTTATACATAAAAGTATTTCCTTATAATCCTTGTAAATAATAACTACAACATATCGATCCAATTTCCATACAAATCATGCTACGATTAACAGGGATATGATCATTTTTCTTGTAATTATTTATCTCACATGACATAAATAAGTTACACCGGGTCTCTTAGCCTCTGAGAAACGAGGCCCTCAAAAATCAGTTCAGGATGGTTCAGTGAATTAGCTGGACTGAGGTCGTTGTAGCCGAAACAGTAGACGATTGCTCGTGCCAAGCTTGATATGACAATTTTTTGATCGAGCAGGCGCCTTTTTGAATGACGTCACAATTGTAAAAAGTACGATATGGCAGATTTCCATTCAGGTCGAAATTACTTGCTAAGATCCCCTACTTAAGCTTTTCTGAAAGGTTTCATGAAAATTGGCCAATTATTAGCAGATATGAGCTGCTTCGTGATCGAGCGGCCGACATCTCGGATGACGTCAAAGAAGAAAAATATCCCGGGTAACGGATGTCTCAAGGCAAAATTACTTTCTGAGGCACCTACTATTTCTAAAAAAACAATTCTCACTACACAAGTTCTGATTATTTTGAGTGATGGCTTTTGCTCAAGTATACGTGTGATGAGGGGGATCCTTTATTTTGAATTACAAACCGAATTTTAAAAATACTTTTTATGTTGTTTAACCATAAAGTATTGTTCAATTTTATTTCAATTTCTTTTTCTTAGGCAAAATCTAGTTAAAACCAGAATCGGCAAGATTGTAAATTGTCAAGCCTTCAGACGAAAGTAGTGTCGTTAAAAAATTAAGAACTAGCTGCAAGCTATTCAAAAGGGATATGAAGTTCAATACCTTTTAATTTAATGCCCAATTACTCCCTCTACGTGCCAAAGATTTCAAGGTAGGTAGGTATTTTAATCAACGTCACACTGGAGAAACACAACGGGTTATGGTGAGGGTCCGAGATCAATCCCCGAATGGAAAGATCCTAGGACAACACCTCGTTATTTTTAACAGCGGTCAGATGACGAGCCAACACCTGAGCTGGCATCCCACACTCCAAACTTCCCCACCACGCCAACGCAAGGACATTTGAGGCCACGATGGATTTAACGTGCATCATCCCCCTTTGTACACGACGGTCTTTGACCGGATTTGAACTCACAACCATCCGGTTGCTAATCCGATGCTCTTCCAACCGGGGCCCTACTTAAGTTACGCTTAACCCTTTGAATAGAATATTTTGGCTTATTTGATGAAGTACCATCTACAATTTCTACTCGATTAGCTGAATGTAATTGAACAAATTGTGCGTTATTATCGAGAGATGTCTGTCTTATAGAACATCTGTAACGTGATTATCCGAAAACACACCTAGAAACGTCTACGAATTTTTAAAGAATGATTTCGGGATGAAACCGTTTTGATTGATAGCGTTGGAAAAGAAAATCTAAAGGTTAGCAAAAAACTGCTCAGGTGTTACTGTCAAATCACAAAATCATGCGTTCACGTCTATAACAGAAAAAGAAATATGCTTGCAATACGGGATTCCAGATCTGAACACTGAAGTGCGAAAAGTCATGGGATACCTCCTAATATTGTGCGGTACCTTCTTCTGCCCGGAGAAATGTAGCAATTCGACGTGGCATTGACTCAACAAGTCGTCGGAAGTCCCCTGAAGACATATTCAGCCATGCTAACTCTACAGCAGTCCATAATTTCGAAAGTGTTGCCGATGCAGGATTTTGTGCACGAACTGACCTTTCGATCATGTCCTTTATATGTTCGATAGGATTCACACCTGGAGATCTGGGTGGGCAAATCATTCGCTGGAATTTTCCAGAATGTTCTTCAAACCAATCGCGAACGAATTTGATCCGTTGCTATGGCGCATTGTCATCCTGGAAAATTCCATCGTTGTTTGGCTACTTGAAGTCCATGGATGGATGCAAATGGTCTCCAAGTGTCTGAACGTAACCATTTCTAGTCAATGATTGATTCAATTTGATCAGTGGAGCCAGTCCATACCATGTGAATACAGTCCATACCATGTGAATACAGTTCACACCATTAAGGAGCCGCCACCAGCTTGCACAGTGCCTTGATGACAACTTGGGTCCATGGACTCTTGGGGTCTGCGCCACACTTGAACCCTCCCAAAAGCTCTTAACAACTGGAATCGTGATTCATCTGACAAAGCAACATTTTACCAGTCATCTAGCGTCTGACCGATAAGTTCACGAGCCCAACAGAGACCCTGATGCCGATGCCGTGTTCTTAGTAAGGGTACTCGAGTCAGTCTTCTGCTTACATATCCCAAAAAAAAAATGCATTTGCTTCAAACTAAATTCGTCACGAATGCCGTAACAATTTAATTTACCATCCTTTCAAATTGATGTAATTCAGAAACATCGCTTACGAGGTGTAAGAAGGAGTAAAGTAAAATATATTCATAGAAAAACTAAGTGCAAGACAATGCGTCGAAAGTTCGTCATTTTTACTGAAAACTAACATACGGTTATATTTGTAATCACTCAAAAACGAATTCTGCAATAGTCGCCTTCGAAATAAACTTTTGGAGTTTCTCTTACAACAAAATATCGTTGAATATGAAATAGAGAGTATAGATGGATATAGCATGTATACATATTTACGTCCAAATTAAATGCTTGCTTCATTCATACTTGCTTCTTTTTATGAAAGAGAAGTGATTCTTCTGTTCAATTTTCAATCAACATATATATATATATATATATATATATATATATATATATATATATATATATATATATCAAAATAAAAATAAAAATTAAAATTAAGATAATAATAAAATAATAAATTAAATAATTAATAAAAAGAACGAAGAAAAGTTAAAACCAACCATGCAAGCTCGCTGAAAGCTGCAGTCATAGCATGGCAAGGAATATATTTTTCTTAAACAAGAGGAAATTCACAAAATAAAAACCAAAAGGAATTTATTGAAAACGAAAGTGTTGGTGGATCAGGGGGTCATCAGGGAAGAGCATGATCCATACAACACAAAATGGTGTTTTCTACGAATATGAGCCGCAAAATGCTAAGAAATTGCTCATATACTCCCCTAAACACCATTGAAAACAAATATACAAAAAAGATTGAAATATAAAATTTAAATCAAACCTGCAACAGCCATCGGGAGACCGGCAACACAAAGCCAGAAGATCGCATCAAATACCGCAACTCACTTAGTTCAACAAACCGCAAACACCAATGACTCAGAGGAAATGACGAAATAGAAATAGTCATCGGTGGCGTAATTGTTGATAATGATAAATCAGCTTCATCTTACTTTATTACTTTTCTTGAAAGGTTTATTTGTGAGCACTGAGTTCTATGGTAATAACATATTAAAAATATAATGAAACACACTGTCAGAGGAGTGCGCTAAAGCTGCAAGTAACTCTGACTGGTAAATACTTATATCATTCAAATACGTAATTTAATGAAAGATCAAAATAAAAATCATATGTATTAAACCAGAAAACGGAAGTGAAAACGAACACTGCTCACAAATAAATCCTTCAAGAAAAGTAATAAAGTAACATGAAGCTGATTTATTATTATCAACAACTACGCCACCGATGACTATTTCTATTTCGTCATTTCCTCTGAGTCATTGGTGTTGGCGGTTTGTTGAACTAAGTGAGTTGCGGCATTTGATGCGATCTTCTGGCTTTGTGTTGCCGGTCTCCCGACTGCTGCTGCAGGTTTGATTTAAATTTTATTATTTCAATCTTTTTTGTATATTTGTTTTCAATGGTGTTTGGTGGAGTATATGAGCAATTTCTTAGCATTTTGCGGCTCACATTCGTAGAAAATACCATTTTGTGTTGTATGGATCAGGCTCCTCCCTGATGACGCCCTGATCCACCAACACTTTCTTTTTCAATAAATTCTTTTTGGTTTTTATTTTGTGAATTTCCTCTTGTTTAAGGGAAAAAATATATATATATGTATACATATATATATATATATATATATATATATATATATATATATATATATATATATATATATACACGAGTAAGGAAACTGTTTCTGATCAATACTTTATTCATAAAATCCACACAGGCAGTGCTCAGATGAGAATGTAGGACAATGGCGACATAGTCACGTCAGAGCAGAGTAATCAAGACGATGGCAAAAGTACGTCTTGCCTGTTCGTCCGACACAGCAGAAAAAGCCCCGCTCAAGAGATTCAAACTCCCTCCTTAGGGGAAGAGCTGTTCCCTAATCCCTAGGAAAGTAAGACGCCCCCACCTTTGTTCATCCCTATTGGACTAGACGCAGCGAGTCACTCAAGATAGGTACAAAAGGGACAGTGTCTCTTAAAACGTTCCCGACCAAAAGAGAGATCTCCGATGCTGATATGATCCTTCGTGAGGTCACCCACTGGTACGGGGTACATATCCATATTGCTCTAATTGATAAGGGGGTTAATTTCCTAGTCTTTGTTGAATAATGTTATATATATATATATACATATATATATATATATATATATATATATATATATGCGTGTGTGTGTGTGTGTGTGTGTGTGTGTGTGTGTGTGTGTGTGTGTGTGTGTGTGTGTGTGTGTGTGTGTGTGTGTGTGTGTGTGTGTGTGTGTGTGTGTGTGTGTGTGTGTGTGTGTGTGTGTGTGTGTGTGTGTGTGTGTGTGTGTGTGTGTTACCGTTAAAGTATATAATGCAGTTATTTCATAGAATACCTAGTTATTCCATGAAATAACTGATCGTGTCCGTTAAAGTGTGTAATATGTTATTAATTTGACACTTTAACTAGTTATTCTATAAATTAACTAATGAGAGACAGTTAAAGTGTAAAATAAACAATTTATCTAAAATGAAATCCTCCAAATTATTTTTAAAAAATTCCAATTTAATTCCTTTTGATTCTAAATTACTTTTCCTAATTTTTAATACCCTTTTTATATTTTTCCAAGCTTTCGTTGATTTTACATAAATAATCTAAGAACCACTCCTGAACTACCAGCTGATATTTTTCCGCCCCTCTGCCGTCCCTTTTGCTTTAGGATGATGGTGTCGTATCCACCCCTGGTTTAGGACCATTCTGATGTAACAAAAAGCATACATAAAACACTAACTTATATAATAAAAGGATACAATATTTATAATACTATAAAAACACGTGGAACACTGAATCAAAGACTAAACCGTACAACAAAATTCAACTATCCGACCGCAGGAGCAAAAAGGAGCCAACAAGTGGGCTTAAATCCCAGCGCTGGCACTCCACCAGCTGCCGCGCTCTGATTGGTTAGCAGTAGATTCCACCGTTGAACAATTAACAGATCGTCTGGGATACGGACGGTAAACCCCACAGAGGCTTCAGAATGAGATTTATCCGACATTAATTAAGAATGAAATTAACCGGAATGAACTGGCGCCAACACGCTAAACAAGTTCTCTCCCTATGGCCTGGAATAGTTCATAAATGCAGTAGGGGTGGAAGGTAAATGTATTTATCGTGCGAAATATATGATATAGATTATTTTACACTTTAACGGGCTGTAGATCGTTATTCTATGAACTAACTAATTAAACAATGAAATACAAGAGAGTTTTACACTTTAACGGACACGATCAGTTATTTCATGGAATAACTAGGTATTCTATAAAATAACGGAAAATAACTTTTTCTAGTACCTTGTTCTCCAAATGCATATACTTCCCCTTTATTCATGTCTTAACCTTCCACGTGATTTTGACAAGATATCTCGTCCAACAAGATCTGAAATTTTGCTAATGATGAGATGTCTCGAATTTTTTAATGATGAGAATTTTGCAAAGTGATTTTTCAAACCATCGAATGACTGCGTCTGCAATGGGCTCATGAGCTCAGAGCCGGCAAGCTGATTGGCGACGAGTTGTCTTTTCTGACGAATCCCGCTTTAATTTGTGGAACCATGATGGCCGCATTCGTGTTAGACGCTATGCCGGTGAACGCTGCCTTCTAGAGTGCGTTATCGAACGTCATAGTTGTTGAACTCCCGGAGTTATAGTCTGGGGTGCTATTTCGTATCATGGACGATCTCAGCTGCTACGAATTGAGGGTAATCTGAATAGCAACAGGTACGTCCGTGAAGTGCTAGAGCCCGAAGTCGTTCCCTTCCTTCAAGGCATCCCTGGAGCTATCTTTCAATAGGATAATGCACGCCCACATGTTGCAAGGAATGTTCGAGACATTTTTTGAGCCCGACACATGCAACTTCTTCCTTGGCCTGCTTATTCGCCGGATATGTCGACAATTGAGGAAGTGTGGGATTTAGTTGGTCGGCGTCTCGCTCATGATCCGCGTCCTATAGCTTCAAAAGACGAACTTTGAGTGCACATACAAACAATATGGAATTATCTTCCACAAGCAGACATTCAACATCTGTTTCACTTCATGCCACGTCGTATAGCAGCGCGTAGTGGCTACACCAAATACTGATTTTGGACACTTAATATTGTTATTTTTGCTTTCAAAATTTATTCATTTATTTGTACAAATACAAGCCGTTTGTGTATTAAATTTCATTTAATTCTGATGACTCCTTCATGGTGTTGCATTTTTTACAAACAGCAGTATATGTATGTAAAGGATATATAACTGAACGATATTGCGTTCAATAGTGCATTAAACAAATCTATATATATATAAAACACTAACTTACGTGGACCCGATATCGACGTTATTTGTGTATCGTCGAATGGCAACAATCAACGTAAATAAAATAACCCAGATATTTTGAATTTTTGCTGTTTTCAAATAGCCGAGGTCAATTTCTCTGTAAAATAAGGAATTAAATTGTAATATTTATGTTTGAACTTACTTTTTATTTCTTACTTTGATGTAAAAGTGATTTAAACGTAATGTTGCTACCCGGTACCTGGCCACGTCAGAATTAATGTTTACTTTTTAAATTTGATTTAGAATTCCGTGTTTGGGTATTTGAGTTGACTGCGAGATGTTGCGGATATATTTGAGGATTCTCAAATATTATAAATATGTGTTCTTTTTGTTGATAAATCATTATTGTCTTTGTCAATATCGTTGAAAAGTCTTTTGTCGAATTATTTTATTTCACAATATATTCAGTCGCACACACACTTATATATTTCACAATATATAAGTCGAAATTCAACACGTTTGAATAGATACGAACGTGTTTTTTTTTCTTCATAATTTTACATTTTTTCAAGGATTGTAATTTTATTTTTGTTTGCATTATGTGTTCCGGAAAAATTACATATTGCAGAAATATTATTTAGGAGTAACATTTTAATGATGTCTATTTCCTGCAAAATATCACTAGACATGGGTAATTTTGTAGCGGTATATGTATATTTCGACCCACTTTCCTTAAATATTTGATTGAATACCCAATGATTTAAAGAATTGTTTCACAAAAATAAATAAAATATACAAATCAAAACATGTTTAATTACAGTGTGCAAAAAAGTTTTAAAAAGCGCTATTAGACACCGCCGAGCGCTAACCGGCGCAGTCCGGCTCGTAATATTATAAATGCTTACTGATCTCGCACTGACGTCATCGGCTGATGCAATAGCAGCGCAAATTTTAGTCACGAAAACGCGTTCTGTAAATAATAATTGAAATAAAACCTAAATATTAAATACTTGTTTAGATATCGGACTTCAGATTGTGGAAATATCGCAAAAATTGCAAAATGTCCAAATATATGGACAATAAACACAAGAAGAAGAATAGAAAACGTCAACGGAATGAAAGATCAAGCTATGCAGAATTGAAGATCCGGATATCCTATGCTGAGTGTCAACGGGCACGGAGGGTGTTCTTGAAAGTATAGGCTTCGTACCTTCAAGGTGAACAAATACCTGCTCCACCGCTCAATTCGACGCAAATAGCATTTTTGTTGACATAACCGTTTTATAATCGAATAATCATCAACCCATAGAGGTCGGTATTGAGCCACAATCTTCATTATCAAGGACACCAATTGTGATATATGTGCGGAGCGATGAACATTTGATGTGTGAAGTTAATACAGTGTAGTACTAATTTCTTTCACTCTCACTCACCGTATGGCCTCACTGACGTATTCTATGCCTTAAGCCTAGCGGCCGTGTCCCGACACATCTAATGCGACGAGATATCTTGTCCATCAATATATTTTGAGGGTACAGCTTCAGTCTGCGTTTATAGCGGTGGCAACGGCCTTGGAGCTTTTTTGGTGTACTTCTAAACTTGCCAAGGAAGGAATAATTTCAAATGAATCAATGAAATCAAACGACAGTTTAACGGATTTTGAAATAACTCTCTAGAATATTCAAAGAGAAAATTTAAACTTTCCTCTTGCCGAGGTTGCCATAAAAATGGCATTAATCGTAAAACAGATGTGTTACCTTAAACTTCCATAACTCTCTACTAGAAGTGCGCTAAAAAAAGCGCCTTGACCGTTGCCACCTCTATAAACATAGACTGAAGTTGTACCCTATTGAGTTTGCTAATGACGAGATATCTCAGTTAGCCAACAGGAGAAATGTTTTTTGGAAATGAGTACACTTTACTTCTTTTCAAAAGGAAGATTAGTTTAATAAACAACTCCTGCGATTGATTCAGTATATTTAGATTTAATTAATAATGTGGGTCGATAAATTATCATCATCGCTGCCTTGAATGTTCATAGAATTGCATGGATAGCTTGGAATCTATCGATAAGACCTTTCTTCGATAATAGCAAAAATTTCATTTAGTAACAAATTACTATTTGCGAGCTGTATACACTAATCCAATTGTTTTTCACCTTGACAGGTACCCTTGTTTAATAATGGGAGTGTATTTATAGGAATAATACCATACAGCCGATGAAATATTTGTAGATTTAATTAATAATTTGGGTCGATAAATCATATTAATAGCTGCCTTGAATGCTCATGGAATTGCATGGATAGATTGGAATGCTATAAGAGTTACTTGGTATACTTGCAATACTAATGGGAGTGAAGTTAAAGGAATAATACCATGCAGCCAAAGAAACACTTCTACATTTTCTTATAACGTTTAATAAATTTAAGGACAGACGGAAGGAAAAATTTACGTATGTAACACCGCTTAAAATCCTTTTTGCATTTGAAGTAAGTATGTAATTGTAGAATAAATCCACACCTTATAACCGGATGTTGTGCTATAAATGTTTGTGCTATGGCAACGCTATCCATTAAATCATTCAAATGAAGAAAATAGTTTCAGCTGTTTAGCATATTAGTTTCGTAAGAGGTATGTATACAAAAGCGGGGCATCACACAGAATTGTTTTAGAAGGTTTTTTGTCAGGAGAAAAACATAATGCCATAATGCTGAACAAAAGAAGAAGTTCTTAGCAAATTTTGTACAGCGCCTTTACATTAACAAATGCTAAATAGATGAAGAATTATGTTCAATTTCTCTCTCTCTCTCTCATGTTTTGAATTAAGCAATACATACTCTTAAGGGCAAAACACTCTAAGTGTCTGAGTCTTTATATTCGTAACACAATATTTCAGTTCATATAAGAAAATATTACTTACTTTGAATTTTGAACAGGGTACACGGATTTTAACAAATGTAATTGTTTTTTTAAAAAACACATAATTTAAATAAAACTTTCGATTTTCTTTCTTTATTTCGCCTTATCAGTACTAAAAATGAAATAATCTAAGACAGAACGCATATATTTCTCTTATTCAAACAACAATTTTTTTCTACTCGGTAACATCCTTAGATTAACACATCCCTTTTTAGTTGAAAATTATGTGGACCTACTATGAGAACTTTCTCTCTGTCTCTCTATCTCTCTCATTTGTACCAACTCATGTGCTTGGAGAAAAGGTGCAAATTTGAGTAGATTCCTTCACATGTGGACTTTAAAGGAAATAAAGTCTAGTAGGATGCAGATCATTTGGAAAAAGAAGCCAAATAATTAAATTCTGAACAAACCCTAATACCTCTTACAGATGCAAATGCTTTGGTAGAATTCAAACGCAAATCACAAAAAATTTAAATAAAACAACACATTTGTGAAAATAACAACAATATATAAAACCCACATCCAGACTGAACAGGACATTTTAGGCATGAAAATTGACTGTGATGGAGCACCAGAACTAAAAGGCACTGTAGCAACAGTCTGGGCGTTGATCTCACACCTGATCATATATTCATCTGTCCTGCAATAGTAGCTATTCTTCAAACTATGGATCGACATCCTGAAAAACAGCTTTATAGTGAGGAAGTCATCGGCATTGCCAGAGCTGTCCATAATTTATACACTGACATCTGACTCAGAAATGAACACGGCAACAATAGGACACTCTTTAAAAGCAATAGCATTTATCAGAATGACAACTACAATTGATCAACAAGAATTTCTCTTTATAGTCACTGAAAACAGGTATCACTAAAATCTGGTTATAATAAATGGCGGAATTTTATACAAATGGGACCAGTTCATGCATCATGTATGAAGTGTGTGGTAAATTTTGAGATCCCCGAGGAAAGGATAGAGATACTTGAACTAATGCTCTCTCGACAGAATTTTTCCACATGATTTCAGGAGAATGAATCGTCTCTTTTCAACGTGTGTTATTTTCAGTACATTGCACACAAGTACTGGATGCTCATACACTTCCTAACTTATTTATTAGACACTCCTAGCAGAAAATAAACTAAGCTTCGATACAAAGGAACTATTAATCACGTCTTTACTCCTTTTCTTTATCAATTTGATAAAGCATAATGAATATTTTACTTATCCCAGTTAAGTACAAGACCGTCAACGTCAACACACATAGACACGAAGAAAGGTTCACTGACAGAAGAATACACCCAGGTAGGAATCGAACTCGTCGGTTGCTAGCACAGTGGGCAAACTGAAAGAGTACATTTAAAATTAAAATGAATAATGATAACCTTTTTATATGCTCCTAATCATGAGAACAAAACTAGTAGAAGCACGACCCTTAGATAACTTTCGTTTTACGGGTGAAAGCGAACATCTCCACCATTTGATTGGTTCACTTGACAGGAGAAGACTACTGACTGTCCTGTGAAGAATAATCACACCTTGATTCATCGTCTGATAGATCCGCCCGACATAATTGTAAACTTTGGCGATTCCACAATTTTTATCACCACTCTAAAGAAATGCACATTCACACAATTACCCTGTCATAAGGTGTTATAGCCCCAAACGAGGCGATAAAATGCCAAATATGTCGGTCAATTTTTCACAGAACTGTCGTACACGTAGCAATGCTCAGTCCAACTATATTATAGAGTGGGATGCCAGGTCAGGTGTTGACTTCGTCATCTGACCGTGGTTTAAAACTAAATAAGAGATTCTGCCCTCATACCTTTCCCTCTGGGATGGATTCCGAACCGTCTCTAATAGCCCGTTTTGTTACTCCATTGCAACATAAATCCAACTACACCACATCCACCATGTTGTCCTATCTTCCTGCTAAAAATAACCGATGTCTTGATTAATCGTGCAATAATGATACCAGGAAACACCATTAGATGATGAAGTTTAGCTATGCTATTACCATGACATTTTAGACAGTCATGGTAAATATCTTTCCCTACTACAGATTTCTTTGCTTGGGTGTGATCAGTTTTAACCTTAAAAATGCTGTGTATTCTTCTCTATATAATTTGAAGTGGTCTATTTATCCAGGTCCTTGTCCTCAATGCCAATGGTGTTGCGGTGTGCATAATTTCTTTTCGCTTGTACACAGAACCCATTTCTTTAAAGCTAAGTGAAATATCCATGGCACATTTTAGATACAGCGAGTTCTTGCAGTTGTATCCAACATTTCATTACTCGATACACACGACAAGGAATTCAAGTAAGATGTGCCGAAAAAAAATTGAAAGCCTCGAGAGTTCTAGTACTGCAATCCACAAGTAGGATCTCTTGCTGCATATAACTTTCCCAAGCTGAAACTAAAACTTTAAAATAACTTTCCCAAGATGTACTGAGGCTATTAACCAGATTTCCTCTTTGATGTGAATTTTTAATATAGCATCATGCCTGTTGTTATGAAATTTTTAGTAAAATATTTGTCAGAACGGAATCCTTATGCATCTCCACCTACTACCGAAAGGAGAAGGGAACTATTACATCAAGGCGACGGATCACAGCGAACGCTGAAGGAAAAAAGGTTTGATTCTGCCCACGGTGGATGGTTTTCAGTTCTACAGCGAGAACGGATAGAGACGGAGATTGCATGACCGACCCGTCGTGAGTATGATAATATTGTGAGACCTTTGTGGCTCAAATTTGTCCTAGTTGGACTAAAATGGGAATTCCTCCCATCTACTAAGTAACTGTGTATCCTCCTTTGTGGATTTACACGCATTAGAACACTAGACTTTACAACAGGTGATTAGTCCTATGTGGTCGTAAAAGTGACCATTAATGTGTACCAGTTAAAATTTCTATTATTAAATATTTTGTTTTAAGCAAAGTGGATTTCTTGATGGACGCAACCTGCACAAACAGTTCTATGCAATTACAGTGTTGACCTCACATATATTTTAAAAAGAATTTCTGAATTCTCCAAGTTGTTTCCACAAGATATCTCTTTCGTCAAGATCTGATCAATTTTGTGGCTCGTTGGAAGAGTAACGGATTATATAATGAAAGACCGTTGTGTAAAAAGAGGGCTGGTGATAGTTAAATCTGTCGTGAACTAAAACGTCCTCACGTTGGCATGGTATGCAAATTGAGAGATGGAGTGCCAGCTAAGGTATTTTGAGGGCTCGTTGGAACAGTAACGGATTATAAAATGAAAGACTGTCGTGTACAAAGAGGGCTGATGATGGTTAAATCTGTCGTGAACTAAAACGTCCTCACGTTGGCATGGTATGCAAATTGAGAGATGGGGTGCTAGCTAAGGTGTGACCACATCATCTGAACGTGCTCAAAATCGTGCTCCTTCGAGTTTGATCCCGGACTTTCACTAATAGACCACTATGTTGCTCCAGTGCTATCTATATATATAATTCTCTTACGTGTCACGCAAAAAAGACGTTATTTGTAATCGCGTTTTGGCAACACTGTACGGTTTGTTTGTTTATCGCGAAGTCTCGCGCATCGATTGAATTTATAGCGTTATCGGATGAAATTTTATTGAAAAAAAAAAGGAAATTTTAATGAGCTGTTGCAGTTAGTTTATAATAGAAATCAAAGAAAGCGGAGGATCTTTTCAGGGCCATTTAAAAAACGGTTCTTTTCAGGGCCAACAATTATAGTTCAACAAGAAGCTTGCACTACAACTTTCGGCAACAAACTCAATGAAAAAGTGTGGGTCGTTTGAGTGCTGGGAAAATGTACACACAAACAACATGCTGGGTATTCAATTTCCAAAGCAACGCTCACATTTCGAGTCAAAATTTGCACAAAGTTTTCATTTGAATTCAGATTTTAGAGATACTGTATATATTTTTGTCTGTAATACAGCAAATTTAGATTTGAAAAACATTTTTTTGGTAACATATTTTGTAAACAATCCATTATGCTAGGACAAATGTCTTCATTGAGGCGAGCGAAGCGAGCATAGGTTCGCGCAGCGAACCAATGAGGATTGCGAAGCAATCCTCCGGGGGTTGGCGAGCGCTAGCGAGCAGGGGGCAGGCCCCCTAGTGTTAATTAAAATACCTACCTACGTGATTAATTTGGATAATAATTAGTTGTCTCGTCTTTGAGATACCGCCAATTTTTTTTATGACGACTAGAACAAGAATTAAGTTTTTATAATGACGAGATATCTCGTCTATCAAAATATTTGGTCAGTTTTGATAATGACGAGGTACCTAGTCAAGACAACCCCAGGAGGGTTAAGAGAAAGTACTGTTTCGTGGATGTCTATTTTGGAATGTGGGAATTTTTTTTTTTTTTTTGGGGGGGAGGGGTTGTGTAATATCATGAAAGAGTAAAGCCATCTTGCTGCCACAACTACTTCCATATTTGTAGAAAGAATATTTTTAATTGTGTACAATTTCATGCATTTGAACTTTGAAACAAGGTTGATAACCAAAAGGCTAGAAAATTTTCTTTTCCTAATTTATTGTTCATAAAAAAAATTTATCTAGGAAATTTATTAAAATTAAATGTTTGTCCTTTTTTTTTTGGGGGGGGGAGGGGTTGTGTAATATCATGAAAGAGTAAAGCCATCTTGCTGCCACAACTACTTCCATATTTGTAGAAAGAATATTTTTAATTGTGTACAATTTCATGCATTTGAACTTTGAAACAATCTTGATAACCAAAAGGCTAGAAAATTTTCTTTTCCTAATTTATTGTTCATAAAAAAAAATTATCTAGGAAATTTATTAAAATTAAATGTTTGTCCTTTTTTTATCAATCATAATTATGTAACTGTAAAATCAAATTGAAATTAAAGGAAAAATTGACAAAAATTCGAATGTTTATAGTTTTAGTCTTTTAATACTTTAAAATCTATGTATCAAAGAAATATAATTCAAATTGCGTTAAATCAAACTTTTAAGTGTGTGTTCATATTTTAAAGTTAAATTCTTTAAATATAAAACACCCTAATACGTATTAATATTAATTTTTCCAAGAGCAGCTCTTTAGCTTGCATGTCCTGACAGCTTACAAATTTAAGCGTATGAGAATAACAAATAAATTTAAAGAGTAGCAATACTATCTTGATCAAATAAATCCGATTTAAAAAAATAATTCAATTGTTCGACCTTTTTGATAAACATTTTATATTTTTATCGTCACCTAAATTTAAATATAAAAAGTACATTTGAAATCCCGAGGGCATTTGCATTTATTTAGCTTGTATCAAAATTCACTTCCCATTCGGATGTTATACTATAATTTTAGATTCATGAGTTCCCAGATGATGACATTGCCAATATTATTGATTTTATAATTATCATCGTCTCGTCCTTTTCCATTATGAGCTTCTCTAGTTTTACTTTTTAAACAAAGGCTCTCTTTATCTTACTTCCATGTACGTTTTTCACACGAATTATAACAATTCAGTCTGGTTACATGTATGTGGTATATTTTTGTTGTATAATCATGGTTTCATATATTTTTTTTAATTTTCATATTATCCTCACATTTTAATATAATAGAACTAATCTCTCTCATCAAACCTGTAAACGAATGTGTATTAGTTAATGGATATTCATTTACAAAACGAATATCTCATTATGAAATCCTAGCTTTCTATAAAATGTTTAAAATAAGAAATTCGAAACCTTTTGACCATGAATTTTCATTAAAATACAGCTTTTGATCTACCATGTCAATAAACCAAAAAGTAGTGATTTGTGTACACAAGTCTGTTTGGTATATTGAAAATTGAAAAAGCATAAAATTTTACCTCTTTTTACAAATTTTTGTACTATTTTTATCTTTATGAAGAAATTTAAGGAAAGTCACATATTTCTTACATCATAAATACGGAAATCCATTGATAATCAGTTTTAATCAGAATAGAATTAAATTAATTCCACAAGGACCAAATACCTGGTAAAATCAATTACAATTAGGCTTGAAACAATCTGTAAAACAAAATGAAAAAAAAAATCTTATTGACATTGGTTTTGACGTTTCTTCAACAGTTGTACATTTTACCGTACGAATATTTTGTGTCCGAATTCATGGATTTCGATTAACTTTAAGTATATGCAGCAAATATTTTAATTGCTACTCTATTATTTTAATTAGGAGGTTAAAACAAAAAGACAGAGTTTTTTGCATGGTAAAGTTTAAAACATTTGAGCATTTGAGTTCACAACAGATTTAACGTGCACCAGTCCCTATGTATGCTATCTTTGTTTTTTGTACCTTATTTCGAACTCACAGCCCCCGGTTGCTAGACAGTGACTCGACCAACTGAGTTATTACGGCTTGGAACACACAATCTAATAAAGAAAGTGACCTTTTCTTAGATTTTTATGTGGACGGCTAATAAAATATCTAAATTGAACTGAATGACAGAAAGCTTTAAGATATTTTACCCTAGTTGATACTCTTCGTCTTCGTATTTTATTATAAAACCCAGTTTAAAACCCCTGTCTCTTCCTGGTCACATAAATATTTCATAGATAGTCAAGTAATGCATCTTTTCAATGCAATGCCTCTAATTTATTGTATTCATTCAACTTATTGCTATTTCCAAGTGGTTAAAGACTTTTTATTTGTATCTATTCGAGATTAGATAAATAAAACGCAGAAACGCTGTACTAGCCTTCCGACAAAAAGTTTTCAAAGTTCTGTTTCTTTCTAGAAGCTATAAAATCTGCTGTAAAAATCTTTGGTAACAAAAGCTGGCTCTTTGTGCAGGCTTTCATTGTTGCGAAAATGGCGTGTATAATTTACATGACAAACATTCCACTTAGCAACTTAAACATTGCGGCTTTCAAGTTTTGAGACTTTTATGGTTCTGTATACGTTCAAACAAATGAAAGTACCTTTCCTGAAGTAGAAAGAAGTATTTATAAGCCGAAACTATCTTTACTGACGGTTTTGTGACTTCCAAGAGATTTGTTCTACAAAATAAATAATGGATAATTTATTCAAACGATTTGGCAGTATGTATGTGAATCTGAATTTTAATGTAAAAGACAAGTACAAAAATTCCTACCTTGACACGTTTCAAAAATATAACAACTTACAAATTTTCTTCAACTTAAAAACATTTTGTAAAGAAAACTTATTTTCGAATACAATGAAACTAGGATGAAAATTATGACTTCGAAGAATTTGTAAATTCATAAAGACACGATAACGACATCGAAGGGATTGTAAATTTCTAGTACATCCTCCAATCATTTCAAAACAACTTTTTGTAAGCAGAAAATAAGTTATTTTTACCAGAACTATTACTGCAATTATTTCAGCTTAGTTGAAAATGTTAAAATATAACTGAAATATTGATGGTAAGTAATGTTTTCGTAAATAATTGGATTCACAACATTAGTATTTTCGTAAATAATTGGATGTACGATGAAGTACAAGTCCAAGTTGTAACAAAAATAAATTTAGACTTGCAATAAAACGTTAAAACAATTCCTAAATTTATTTCATGTTCATGTGAGGTTGCGTGTGAATAGGAATTATAGTACATGAGAGAAAAATATAAATGTCTATAGATGTACAAGCACAGAAAGCAATTTAAAAAAAATTAAGCAAATTCGGTGTATAAAAAAGTTGTATTAATTAGTGATGTTCTTTTTTTATCTCCTGATCACGTGTAGTTGCCATAACTTTACCCCAAAAAAATAGAATAAAGTTTAAGAATCAGAAATCAATATTGATTGAAAACATCATTTAGGTAGATTAACGTTTTAGTTGAATTAACGTCGCAATTGACCAACACAAATATTACCGATGTTAGAGATTTGAATGATTCGAGTACAAAACCTCCTAATTTTGAACCACCATCATATGACGATGTAAAACCTAATCTGTAAACCCACTCTCCGAACTTCTACCACACCCCAACGTGAGGAAATTTGAGGCGAGGTCGAATTAACATGCACCAGCCTCAACGTACACAACAGTCTTTGGTTGGATCGAGTTGCAATTCGTAACCGACCGGTTTTTAATCCTCTATTTTCTGACTATTTTTTCATTGTTTGTTTTGTTTTGTATGTTTGCTTTTTAATGGATGAATGATGCCAAATCCGCCTTTTTCGCGTTTGGTGTCTGTCTGTCTGTATGTGCCCTATACACGTCCACACGTTTTAATATATTTTCATGGAAATTTGCATACAGTGAGTACTTATCTTCATTTAGTGAGTGGAATTGGTTGCGAAAGTCTGTCTGTCAGTCTTTCTATTCTACGTTCGATTTTGTGTTTGTGCAGGCATCACATGAATTTTATTACAGATATTTGATTGAAATGTGCTTTATTATATACATTATCTAATAGTTCAGTGAATGCGATTTTAAACAATTCTTCATTTTTATATTTAGATGAGTTTCATGCTAAAACACATCAGTAAGTGAACTTAAATCAACCATAATTTGGTAGTTTTGGAAAAATTGGAATGTATATTGAATATTACGATTACTTCGATTGCTTTACCAGTACTGCTAAAAAAGTAATTATTCTTCAAAAAATTATATTTTTTATGGAATTTTAGCTCTGATATATCATTTATTTCGAGTCTTATTTTTGTTCTTTGCACAATGAAAACGATTTCTGAATATTTGGGACAAAACGATATTTTTCAACGAACGGGAATGAACAAGATCGCGCGAGCAGTGATATTTTCTGTTTCTTTCGCTCTGAATTAATTTCAAATTTTTTAATCTTGTGCACTTTTAGTTTTAAGTTCTGGCAACTGTGCGAGATTAAGAGATTAAAATTAATCACAAATTAATATGTTTAGAACAATTTTTTCCGACATATTTTATTTCACTTTTTTCTGTTTTAAATATTAATTATTTTAATAAATGTGTTTTCATCCTCATCACACGCAATACCACCACAAAGTATTCGACTTAAAAAAAAAAAAACAGGTTAGTCAGAATAAATTTTCAGTAAATTTTAAATGTGGTTATGCCATTATTGAAAGAATAATGCAGTTATTGAAAGAATAATGCCGTTATTGAAAGAATAAGGCCGTTATTGAAAGAATAATAATGTTTAAAAAATCCGAACTAGAACTTTTCAAACATTAAAAAATTCGTTGTAATAATGACAGGAGAAGATTGCAAAATTTCACAATGTCATATTACGGATGGAAGAGTGCCACAATAAAAAAAAATTGTTTTGTTGACTATGAGTGCGATAGCACTCGCCGTAAATCGTAATTTTTATTAATTGAGTTGAACATGAAAAAAAAAAAAATAACTTAAGAAAAAGAATTCCAAAAACCCTCAAAATTGTATTTTGTAGTAGTAACCTTAGTGTCACCTTTCGTCATTTTGTAGTTTTGTCATACAGCAAGAGTGCGATGTATGTGAAATGTATTACATGAACGGATATGCATGTGTAAGGATTTGTGTCCAAACTAAGTTGTAGAAATTAAAAAGATGGCGATAGGTGTTCAAATAAATTTTTATTCTACAAAAAACGTAAGTCATTATATATTTGATTATCTCTTCAATCTAGAGCAAACCAATTTAAAACCAGTAAGGTCGGGTATTTTGCTAGTCTAAAATATTATCTGAACTTATCATAAAAACAAGGGATTATGCCTTCAAGTGTTGAACAATAATAATTGTGTTTAAAATAATTTCTTTTGACACATTATGTCAAAACGAAAGACATACAACATTTGTGAGATAAAAGTATTTTCATATGATCTCTTATTTCTTGTATCATTCAAAGATGCAGAAAGAGAACTTCTGAAACCAAAATTTTACATTTCAGTCTAGAATATTTTTTAATCGAAATGAAACAAACAAAATTTCAAATAGTATTTTAAAATCTTAAAATTAAAACGTCCAGTATAGTATATATACTAGAATAAACTATTACTGCATGTGGTCTTTTAACACGATTTTTCGTTTCGTTGAGTCAAAATCTCTAATCTAAAAACTTGCACTAAAGATAAAATATTTCCTGAATTTTTTTTTAAATAAATGCTTATGACTTCAGATGCTAATTCTAATGATCTAATTACCTTACAGGTAATTGCTTTTAAAGTAATTTTTTTTGACGCAATATGTAGGGGGGGGGAAGGTATACAAAATTTATCGCATAAAAGCAATCTCTAATACAATTTCTTATTATTTGCATCATTCAAAGATACTTAAAGAGCCATTGAAACTAAAAAATCAAATTTTAAACTCCAGAATAGTGTTTAAACAAAACAAAACAAACAAAAGTTAAATTAGTAGGGGAAGACGGGGTACAATGAAACAAAATTTACTAATTCTTTTTTCCTATCCACAATTTTGCAAGCACAAAAATATAATTAATGCATACTTTTAATCTTGTATTTTCCCCATCTAAATAAATTTTTATTAGGTTCTAAACAATATCTTTATGCTTGAAAAATAACAAAAAGTGAATGTCTCATAGTGTTTCATTGTACCCCGTATGGCGGGGTACAATGAAACACTCCAAATGATGCAAGCAATTTTCACCCTATATAGTTTATTTTAGTCACATTCGACTTCATTTAAATTTATGATTTCTCCAACAGAATATATTTAATTACGTTTCAGTTCACCTTCCTTGATTGAAACATAAACATTTACTCAGATACTGCTTGTGTCACACATGTTATGTGTGGATATCTCATTCTTAGTACTTTGTTGATCAGCTGGAGCTGGAAAATATTCTGGATCATTGTCATCTTCAGAGTTTTTAGGAGGTAGTTTGTTTTGAAAACAATACTTTCTTGGATTTTTTCCTCTTTTTACTTTCTAATTGCTTAACAAGAGCATTTTTTACTGATGTGGTTAGAACAAAACTCTTTTTTTTTTCTGTTTTACTACTCTTACTTCTTTTCTTAGACCAGCCTTGGGGTAAGGTTTTATCTCTTGAGGAGAAATGTATTTCCTCACAGGTTTAGAGCTAGGGCACGGTGTATGAACAGTTTCTGAACAACCTGCAGTCGGTGTTTCTGATCTACTAATGGCGATCCACAACTTATGATTCTTGGGTTTTGTCTGTCTGGTCTTAAATTTCATTGATCTGATCATGGAAATACTTTTCAGTAGGACAAGGCCTATCTGACACGTACAAACACAATTAATCTTCTTCACAAAACATTTCTCTATTGAAAGGCCATATTCCAGTTGCTGAAAAATCTTTTGTAATATTTTGTGGAGTAAAATACTTACAATAAGCAGTGCCAAGCAAAGAAGATATCTCATAGATAGAGATTGTACGGCTTAGATTACACAGCATCCAATCATTTGCAGCTAGATTGAAGACATTTTTAAGTGACTTGAACACAGTTTTATCTAAAGGCTGCATTTTGTTACTGGTATGTGGGGCAGGGTTACAACAACAATTCCGTTATCTTTCGTAAAATTTAGACTGGAAATCGTAATATGTGATTCATGATTGTCCATTATTAGTACAGCTGGATTTTCTTTATAACAGTGTGTATGTGCCTGGAAATGTGTTAGAACATTAACAAAAATATCTCCATTCATCCATCCCGATTTTGTTGCATCACCCGCAATCCCAGGTGGAGCTCCATTCAAAATGCAAAACTTGAAATTTACTCTAGGAAATACTAAATAATGGGTATAGAATTTCCAGAATCATTAATAAATCCACACATAGAAACAAGATCATCCCTTTCACGAGAAGTTAATTGACCTATTTGTTTTTGGCCCCTTTGACTGAGAACTTTAGGAGGATTGTGAACTGTAGCAAGTGCAGTTTAGGCCTATGAAATAAATAAACTATTCTTAAATGTTTTTAAATATATAAAAAATAACTTGCTATTGAAATCTGTACTTTTTTTGAAGAAAAAAACAACAGCTTAATTTTGCATGCTTTCAAAATAACTGTTTTGATTTGGTGTTGCCTTTCATATTAATGTTAGGTGTTGCCATTTCCTTACTAAAAGGGTTTTATTTATATTAGTGACACAACCAGTAATATGTTATTTTCTATCAGTGATATTATATTTACCATTGATATATTACTTCAAGTAATGCATTCACCCGGGGCACAATGCAACATGTTTCATTGTACCCCATCTGCAAGTGTTTCATTGTACCCCATCTGCAAGTGTTTCATTGTACCCCGTACTGAGGTTACTAAATAAAAAAAAATTTCAAGCTTCTAATATTTATTTTTTTTAAATTTTGGTTTTGGAGGTATGAAGACAACAACACAAAGATAACAACAATTTTGAAAAAATAATTATTACATATAAGAACGAGGAAAAAGAAACAAAATTACTTTTAGTAAAGAAACTTACTTTCAATGGTGAAAAACCAATAATCTTCTATTACTAATATCGTAGAAGTGCAAATGTATCCAAATCACATCAGTAATTGGAACATATAGTTGCATAACATATGTATAAATTGCAACTTTCTGTGACAAATTTTACTGATTTTAGAAGTAATGTTTCATTGCACCCCTTGTTTCATTGTACCCCGTCTTCCCCTATTTTGAAAACACAAAATTAAATCTTCTAGGATAGCATAGATACTAGAAAAAAAATTCGCTTATTTTGTTTCCTTCAAAAAGCAATATCCTAGTAAAAACTCTGAATACTTTTTTCGCGATAGAAAAATACCTTTGAAGGTTACAAGAAAAGAAATATGTCGAGTCCCTTCAGAAAACATTTTATTTGTGTGAAAAACTCGACTTCTATTTACATAACCGAATCACACTGAGTGTTAGAGACATGCTGTTGTCTGGCAGTTCTTTTACGTGCTTTGTAGTTATGCAAATACTTAAATGGATTAGCAATCCTTTCTTATGGCAAAAATAAAATGTTCACCCGTCACAATTTCTTTGTCAAATACCTTCCAAACCATTTGCTACATATTTTGCACTGCAAAAGTGGTACATAATGTATTAAAACATGCTACAAAGTGAATGAAGAGGAGTATTATCTAGATGGAAACAATGGTAAAATAAAATATATATCTTTATTGTGTTTTTAAGATCATAAAAGTTTGAAAACATATTGAAGGAAGGAAAAATGGCTAAAAAATTATTTTTATTCAACATGAAATTGTCTCCATATTGCCACAAAAGCAAGATGATTTTGGAATGTAAAATATCCACTTATTGTACAATAGACAGCATTGTAAACTATCAAATGTGGAAAAGTGCTTGTTTAATATTTACTACCTTACTTCTGCAGTTGACAACATATATTCGTTAGCAAAATAGTATTTTATTGTTTTAGAGTTCATAAGGGTTTGAAAATATTTAAAGATAAAGGGAAAGTACTAAAACTAATGTTTCTATTCAACAGGAGTTTAACCCCAGTGTTCCGGTCTACCAAACAGGCAAACGTCAGAGACGGGAAAACGAAAGTATACATTTAATAAATTTAACTTAACGATTTAGTTTTACATAATTCGAATCCTTTATTCTTTAAGAGCAGTGGACTTCGCGTATTCTGAGGTCTGGCGGTTTCCTTGGCGATTTGGCAGCAATATGTCAAAGCGCATAAAAACCAGAAGTACAGAAGTCAATATACACTGACCAAAAGTTTGGAAAGAGCGAAGCAGCTGTCTCACATTTGTTAATTGTAACGTTTAATTTTGCTTAATCGAAAGTTTTGGAGATCTTGTAAAAAATGATTTTACCATGCTAAGATAACTTTAATTATTTTGAAAAATACCTTCATTTACAACAGTACAACCAATTTTGAGCTATCAACAAACGTAAGACAAAACACGGAGATTGCCAAAAGATCAAGATGATTTTGAAATGTAGAAGATAATTTATTGTAGATACAATGTTAAACTATCTTATGTAAACAATATCGCTTGTTTAATATACACTATTTTACTTTTCATTTGACAGCATACAGGCGCTGACAAATCGTTGTTGTAAACACATTATACTCTAATGTCTAAAAGTCAATGTTAGTTTCCAATATGTGTTACTTTTACATTGTACATTTAAGTTTCATTTTACAGCATACATGCGTTGACAAATCGTTGTTGTAAACACCTTAGAGTCTAAGGCTTAGACTCTAATATCTAAATGTCAATGTTAGGTTCGAATATGTGATACTGTTACCAGATATTTATATTGAAGTATCGAATAAGTTTTTTCTGTACTAGAGAGAGATTTTATGAAATCTTTCTATCTGGACGATGATAGTAACGAATATGACATATCTGTTGCTTAATTTTGGCAATTATCCGTAAGGAAACCAAATGCACTGTAAAGTCTCGATTCCTAAATGCAATTTACAATCGCATTTATTAATCGAGCTTAGCCATTTTCTTTTTTAATCAACTGAATTTATAAACAAAGGATGGTATTGATTGTGTTACTTCCTCACCTAGAGCACGCTACTTCCGCAAAAAGAGCTTTGAAAAATCATAAAACAGCAAGTGATGTAAAGTAAATACTAATGTTATTTTCGTTAAGTAACAATTATACTCAGAACAAGAATCTTTAAGAGTACTGAAAACATTAATGAAAAATGTTTTGACTATGATGTTGATTTTCATTTCTGAATTTAACGGGTTTTTTCTGCTTACTAAGCTCTTACTTACACATCCAATAACTTAACGTGGTACTGACGATATATATGAACAGAGGTACAATATTCCAATTAAGAAAAAGTAAATTTACGAAGACAAAATAATTGGTTTCCTATAGGTCGACTGCTTTTACGAGCAGTTAAAACAACTTTTACTACTCGTAACTGGAATACACTTAAAACTACTTTACTATTGCTAAAACTTTCGCGGACAGGAAACATAAGATGAAAGCTGTAAATATTCATGAAACGCTTACTCTACGATATTTAAATTGAGAAAACTTTAGATTGTATCTAAAGTTCTCCTTAAAGGCCCTGCTTTGAACATAAACCCATTAAATGTTGAAACCTTTCCTTTTTTTGGAATTGATACAACTTTTAAAAGTGTAAAATAGAATTTGCCTGGAGGTATTATAATACCTGTAAGCCTAAGGATTAAACTCCATCCATCCCTTCATAATCTCAGAATGAAAATGCACCTCTAACTCTGCTATAAAATTGTGAAAAGTTTAATGGAATTCCAATATCATTTTCAATGTTTATTTTTCAAAGTATGTAATGCATGTTGAGATGAGCTATGATTGGTTTAAATTCTTCTTAATTTAAAGTCGGTCTTCTACATCTCACACATAGACAAAATAAATATTAATCAATACCAGAACCGTATTAGATATATATGTGTACTTGAAATAAGTTAAATAAAGCAAATAATGCTTAAGATGGATTTGTTATGTCGATAGACTCGCTAGGTATCTTTTGGTTCCGAATTACTAATAAAATTTTTAGAACTTTTGCAAGATCACAGTAGATAAACGGTAACCAATGTAGGTTTATTATGCATTTCAAGTCTTTGACGTGTACAAATAGTTTTTGATAATACATAAAGATCCTTCAAGAAGATCCTCAATGTTTGGTCAGTGGTACAGGAGTAGAAAGTGCTTAAAACTGCAACGTACGTCGCAGAACAAAGTCTTTGCAGAACAATTTTTTCTGAATTTTATCAAACTTTGGATGATTTTTTTTTTAATCATAAGTTATGATGTTCTTAGAGTCAGTTCGAGATAAATTTATTGCATATGCGAGATGATGATTTGGCGCACACCACCCTCATTTCAAAGATTAGTAGTATTGTTTGGAGGGGATGGGGCTCGAAGTTGGCAATTAATATCGATATCACTCTTTAAGGGCACTGGAAAGTCACAATACTTCAAAAAATCGAATTTTTGATTTCAATTGCATTTAATAGAGAGCACCAATACGAATCGATTGATGTATCACTAATTAACGTAAAAATTATTTTAAGTTACTAAAATTTAATTTTGAAATTATCCTTTTTGGTTTCGGTTTCAGGTTTGAAGTTTCGGTTTTGCCGACAGTGGATTATATTTTTTTAAATATTTTATATTTTTAGTATATTTTTGTATAAATATACATTTTAATCGATTGGTAACAGGTTTAACTGCGAGTGTTATTATATTTAACCGCAAATTTTGTTTACTTGTGCTTCGGAAAGTTCTTATCGATAAGGTAAGGAGATGCTATTTTGTATTTTTTTGTCGTTTTCTCAAAATGATAAATTTTTATCTTCAGGTGCGCTCTGTGAAAAAACTATTAAAGCTATCAGTCTGAAATTTTGCATACACATGTATTTCTATTAGGCAATTATGTTAATATATAAACTATTGAGGAAATATGAACATAATTTTTTTAATGGGTGATTAATAGGTACAAAATCACAAAATTTTCATAAGCTGATTTAAATTGTGTCTAAAAAATTTTTTTCCTGGTTATTTTCAACAAAAAATATTTTAATGAATTAAAAAAACAGTTCTAGTGATAGGGAAAAAAGTTGCTACTCAATATATATTAAAGTTTTTTACAGAGCGCACCCAAAGTGAACTCACTATATTGAATTTTTTTTCACCGAGTTCTATATAAATGCTCTCTACAAAATATTTTTACTTTTAAAATTTTTATTTTTAGCTGAAATTAGTTTTAAAATGCATTAACAACATGTATACAAAAATTTATATTGGCACTTATAATAGCTTAAATTTTATATGCATTCGAATATTAGTCACATTTTCATGATTTCTGTCCTTTGATGACTTCCCGGTGCCCTTAACACACCTAAAATCTATATTTAAAAGAAAATAAAAATTTGTTTTTGAAGATGATTTATAGTGTGAAATTTCGTTGGGGAATGATATAAATATCAAATGAGAAGGGGGAGTGATTATGGTTATTGATATCATTTTATATTCTAGAAGGAGGGAGAAGTCTTAAAATTGATATAGATATACTAATATTACAGGGCAGCCCACAATTGCGAAGGGATGCGAAGTGCTGGAGATCTTTGTTGTACAGCAAGCTGTAAAGTCCTGGAGCAGAAAGTACTACGTAGGTCGCAGAACAAACAAAGTCTTTACAGAGCAATTTTTCCTTAATTTTATCAAAATTTCGATCGGTTGTTTTTTTTAATCATAAGTTACGATGTTCTACAGTGCAAAACCGCGATCCTTCTCTCACCTTTTTTTCTTCTCTAGCTACAGAACAACCTCCCTTCAGTGCCCCAAATTACCACAAACACTTTATAAATAACACATCTTCTAAATCAATAACAAAATAATTAGTTATCTACAGAATTGCAATGTCTTAAATTATGCCTTGGTTTTAAATAAAGTAATTAATTTTGATGTGTTTTATTATAAATATGTAATACATATTTAGCCGATAATTTTGTTTTACGACTGTTTTTGATTTTACTGCAGCTTTCGAAATTCGAACAAAATGCCTGCAGAATAATAGTAATTACTTGGAATTATGTTGCGGAACACTGAATATAATTCTGCACCTGGGATTTAAGGTATCCAAGATATTCAATGTAGATATGTTAGGTATCAATAATGTTCATGTCGGCGGGTTTTGGCAGTCAACGGAGGACTTTGAACTCAGAAGAGTGTTCCTGGAGGCCACTTGGTACCAACTTTCGACGTGTGTGGTGACGCGTTGTCTTGTTGGATTTGTCCAAACCAGTCGGAATGCACACGTGACATAAATGGGTGTAAGTGATCAGAAAGAATGCTGACGTACCGGTCACCTGTCAAGGTGTCTCTAGACGCAAAAGGTGTCCCAAATAATGCCAACTACACACGCCCCATACCATCACAAACCTTCCACCAGCTTAAACAATCGTCTGTTGGCATACGTGGTCCATGGCTTTATGTGGTTTTCTCCATACACGTACACGGCCATCGGCCCCATACAACTAGAAACGACCCTCGTCAGACCAGGCGACGTTTTCCCAGTCTTCAACAGTCCAATGGCGTTGCTGGCAAGCCCAGATTTGGAGCATAGTTTGTGACTTGCAGTCATCTAGGGTACTCGACTGGGTCTTCGGCTATGAAGACCCATATGATAGAGGGGCGTTGCACAGTTCGCATGCTGACACTTGTTGATGCCCCAAAATTGAAATCTGTAGCAATTTGAAGCAGTGTTGCACGTCTATCTCGTGAAACGATTCTGATGAGTCGTCGATGGTCCCGTTCCTTCAGGATCTTTTTCCGCCCACACATCTGTCGGAGGTTTGGTTTTTTTTCCCGGATTCTTTACATTCACGATATACTCTTGCAATAGTCGTGCACGTAAATCAAAATTTCATCTTTACATCTCTACCTCGGAAATACTGTGTCCATCTTACGAGCGCCTACTACTAAGTCGCGCTCAAAGTCATCTTAAATCGTGATAACCTGTCATTGTATCAGCAGATACCGATCCAACACCTTCCATTGCTGCAGGTTTTCTTACATAAGCACTGCTGACTGCATTGACATACATCGATTGGCAGCATTTCTCACTTATTTGCATACGCTCGCCTGAACTAGTTTTTCTGGAACTTCAGTTTACATTTTAACAAGTTAAGTTGCGTAGCTGACTTTATATCCTTAAGGAGTTCCACACGAGTTCTGCTTTCCTTTCCGTTTGCTTTTTTCTTGGTTTCTTGCTTACCCTTTTGGCTCTTTCACTATCTTCTCACCAGGCTTCCTTTTGTTGTTTTTCTCTTTTGCCTCCTTCAAGCATGACAGTACTTGGTCAATTGTAAGAACTTCACCATTTGTGTGAAGGTTTAGTAAATCAGTCTTCCTACTCCCCAAGAACACGAAAAATGCAATAAAACGCATTTAAAACGTACTAAATACGATTAAATACAAAATTACACGTAAAAACAGATTGGTTTTCCATCCAAATTGAACGAAACTATTGCAAAGTTATGTTTAGAATTACCCGTCCCTTGAAAAATATGGGGTAATTTGAAACATTCAACTGTAGGTGCATTAAAGTTCCCAGAAGCAAAATTCAATGATTTTCTGTTCGATAGAAACGTAACTGACCGTAGTAAAGAATTAGAACAGCATACCTAACAATATATTGTGGAGGGCAGCAGAAAATGCAGCACACAAAAAATTTAAAACCCAAACTTTTCAACCATAGATTTTTCAACTAAACATATTGCTATCAGCTGTGGTTCAAAGAAATACGTGATCACCATATTGCATCCTCAGGGTTACCAGCTTTCATATTTCACAACTTTTTAGTTCCTCGGAATCCCACGTGGGCGCTTATATGGCTTGTTTACAATTACCCCGCCTGACCTTAAGTTAATTAATTTCGACGTTTTATAATAAATATGTAATACATATCGCTCACTCCTTTCAACAAAGTCTTATCTGAAAAATCGGAAGTATTTAGTTATGCCTGTTTTCAGAATGCTCCAAAAGAGTAGTATATCCCTGCAAGATCGTCATATCTCACCGCTCAATATTTAGCCGCTAGGAGAGCAGAAGTAATTTTTATTTTTAATCTATATATATAATTCTCTTACGTGGCACGCAAAAAAGACGTTATTTGTTTTCGCGTTTTGGCAACATTGTACGATTCTTTGTTTATACCAAAGCCTCGCGCTTCAATTGAATTTATAGCGTTATCGGATGAAATTTTATTGAAAAAAAAATGAATTTTAGTCGAGCTGTTGCAGTAAATAAAAGAAATCAAAGAAAACGGAGGATCTTTTCATGGTCATTTAAAAAAAAGGTCCGTTTCGGGGCAAACTATTATAGTTCAACAAGACGCTTGCATTACAACTTTCGACAACAAACTCAATGAAAAAGCGTGGGTGGCTCGAGTGCTGGGTAAATGTACACACAACCAACATGCTGGGTTTTCAATTTCCAAATCAACGCTCACATTTCGAGTCAAAATTTGCTCAAAGTTTCCATTTGAATTCTGATTCCAGAGGTACTGTAAATATCTTTTCTGAAAAACAGCATAAAATTTTGATTTGAAAAATATTTTTTTGGAATATCATATTTTGTAAACAATTCCTTCTGCTAGGACACGTGTCTTCATTGATGCGAGCGAAGCGAGCATAAGTTCGCGCAGCGAACCAATGAGGATTGCGAAGCAATCCTCTGAGGGTTGGCGAGCGTTAGCGAGCAGGGGGCGGGCCCCCTAGTTTATTTTATTCTACTTTGAAATCAATCTCCTGAAATATCACTTTTTTTAGATATGACGTTGTTGAAAGAGTGAGCGATATTTAGCCGATAATGGTGTTTTCCGTCGGCTTTTGATTTTACTGCAGTTTACAAAATTCGAACAAAATGCCTGCAGAACAATTGTAATTGATAGGAGTTGTGTGACAGAACACTGAATAAAATTCTTCACCTGGGGTCAGTGGTATTAAAACTTAAGCCTCCAAATGGTTTCGACAAGTTAACTCTTCCATCATAATCTAGCTGACTTTTCCAGTGACGAGATATCTCGTCAAAAATTGTCAAATTTGGAAGATAATGAGACCAAGGTCAGGTTTTTTCAAAAGATGAGATTACTCGATCATCACGATACCTGGTCCGCTGTGCTAACGACGAGATACATAATCGTGAAATCCACCAAGAAAGTTAATTTTTCAAGTAGTTTCGACGATATACGTCGTCAATAAAAATCTGTTTAGTTTGGCTTGTGACGAGATAACTCGTACATAAAGTTCTGACGAGGTATCTCATCATCAGGATTTTGAAGGGTTTTTTATAATGACGAGATTTATATTTGGTCAGTTTATTTTATCTAATAACGAGATATCTTGTAGAGATAACTCTTCCAGAAGGGTTAAATACCAAAACCAGGAATAAACGAGAGATATAAATACCGCACAAGTAAGTAAATTCAGCTAACATATTTTGTTTGATATTTGTACTTCTAAAACAATATTAAGATAATTATTTACGAACAATGTACTCCTCAAATACATTGAATCTCTAAGAGCTTTGATGAAATAATTTAGTGCTATAACAAACCTTTTGAATTATTCGTGTCCCCAGGTGCAGAATTATATTCAATGTTCTGCAACACAACTCCAAGCATTTGTAATTGTTCTGCAGGCATTTTGTCCGAATTTTGAAAACTACAATAAAATCAAAACCAGACGTAAAAACACAATTATTGGTTCAATATGTATTACATTTTTATATTATAAAACATCAAAATTAATTAAATTTTTTTATTTAAAACCAAGGGGCATGCTTTCAGAATTTGCAATTCTGTCGATAACTTTTGAAGTTAAATATTTTGTCATAGACATGGAAGATGTGTTAGGTATAAAGTGTTTGTAATAATTTGGGGCGGTGTAGGAAGGCTGTTCCGTACCTAGAGAAGAAAAAAAGGTGTGACAAGAAGAGCGCTTTGCACTGCAGAACATCGTAACATAATTGAAAAAAATGGCCAAAATTTTGATAAAATTAAAGAAAAATTGTATTGAAAATGCTTTTTCTGCGACGTAAGTCGCAGTTTTAAGCACTTTCTGCTCCCGGGCTCATGTCAATGAATTCAAAGAGTGTAAATCTCTACTCTTTGACGTTCAGCTGAGTGGAATATGAAAGATTTGCGGGTGGTACTACTGTACATAGTTTGAGCAATCAAAAAGTATATAGATGTAAATCCTTGGAATATACTTGGAACTCTTTATTAATCAAATTTGAAATTAATTACACTTCATTTCTGCCATAAAATAATATCACCAACTTATTATTAGCTCTCGTGAGAACACAATTTTACCGAAGAAATAAGAATTATATGTCTAATTTAACACTAAATATGCAAATTATTGGGTGATTTGATGAGTAAGGTTTTGCTAACCCCCGTTGTATTCCGTGAACTTCAATCATCAATTCATTTTTCGAAATTTTTATTCTGTCCCTCAAAGCTCACAAACGACTCACTAGTGATTTGGAAACTACGTATCTGTCGACCATGAAGCGAGGTCTTCAGAACATACCGACTCCAGAAGATATTATCGCTGAAATACAAGCCCAGACAGTTGAACAAAACAGTAAAGAGAACGAAGATTGCGAGGAAGTTGAAGAATTTCAAACAGAACCCACACACACATACTGATGATCGTTGGAATACTCGGAAAGCTCTTAATTCTTTTGAAACTGGAGATTCAAGCGATGATGTTTTCCGTCCCTGAATCTTATCTGATAAAGAGTACGTGACTAACTAGCACTCATTAAACACGATGTAAAGTAATCGCCGTTTTTCTACCCTGTACAAAATTAAATAAAAATATAAGTATTTAATGTCGTGTTTGGAATGGGTAATCACTTAATGCCATTTTTGTTTCCTATCCTACAGAAAATTAAATTCAAATAGTAAGCACTTAATTTGTTATTAACACTTTAAGCACTTTAGAATTGTTTATTTATTTTCATTATTTTGAGTTTTATGGAGCAAATAATATCTATATTTGGCCATGCTTGTCCAAACACAAAGAAATATCAAGTAGTTGTGAAAAGAAAAGAGGTATATGTATAGATAAAGATAATAACTTCTTAGGATGAAATTAAATCTGCGGTCATTCTGAAAAATCGACCACAGATTCAATTTATCAACCTAGAATAATAACCCGAACCGGAAGTATCTGGAAGGTTAATGTTCACTGTAATATACGGATTCCAAAAATGACGTCATTTGGGGACATTAAGGTACTGTAGTACTCATTCCAAAAGGGATATCACAGGCTACATTTTAAAGTAACTCAGCTATCTACCGAGCAAAAGCAGTGAATAATCATAAGTAAAGTCTCCTTCTACCGTTTGTATACTTTGAACATTCTTCTCAAAAGCAAGTTCAACTTTAACAGAAAAATGTATGTTTTATTATTTCATACATCATGTTTTTGGATGCAATGTTGTTCGTTTTAAAAGATAGATCTCAAACTTAATTCATTAACTAGTAATGATATCTCGAACTAGAATTATCTAGGGTTGACGTCGTTGTAGTACGTATTCCAAAAGTAACGTCACTAGGGTACATTTTAAGGTAATTCTTATATCTACAGAGCATTAACTTTGAATATTTGGAAGTGAAATTCACGTCTTACGATTATTAGTTTGGTTACTATGAAAGTTACTCTCATAAGCAAGTTTCCTGTAACAGAATGCAAATTTTCTTGTTTCTAAATGAATGGTTTGTTTGGTTACTATGAAAATTACTCTCATAAGTAAGTTTTATGTAACAGAGTGCAAATTTAATTTTCTTGTTTATAAATGATTGGTTTGTTTGGTTACTATGAAAATTACTCTCATAAGCAAGTTTCCTGTAACAGAATGCAAATTTTCTTGTTTATAAATGAATGGTTTGTTTGGTTACTATGAAAATTACTCTCATGAACAAGTTTCCTGTAACAGAATGCAAATTTTCTTGTTTTTAAATGAATAGTTTGTTTGGTTACTATGAAAATTACTCTCATAAGCAAGTTTCCTGTAACAGAATGCACATTTTCTTGTTTCTAAATGAATGGTTTGTTTGGTTACTATGAAAATTACTCTCATAAGCAAGTTTCCTGTAACAGAATGCAAATTTTCTTGTTTCTAAATGAATGGTTTGTTTGGTTACTATGAAAATTACTCTCTTAAGCAAGTTTCCTGCAACAGAATGCAAATTTTCTTGTTTCAAATGAATGGTATGTTTGGTTACTATGAAAGCTACTCTCATAAGCAAGTTTACTGTAACAGAATGCAAATTTTCTTGTTTCTAAATGAATGGTTTGTTTGGTAACTATGAAAATCACTCTCATAAGCAAGTTTCCTGTAACATAATGCAAATTTTCTTGTTTATAAATGAATGGTTTGTTTGGTTACTATGAAAATTACTCTCATAAGTAAGTTTCCTGTAACAGAATGCAAATTTTCTTGTTTCTAAATGAATGGTTTGTTTGGTTACTATGAAAATTACTCTCATAAGCAAGTTTCCTGTAACAGAATGCAAATTTTCTTGTTTATAAATGAATGGTTTGTTTGGTTACTATGAAAATTACTCTCATATGTAAGTTTCCTGTAACAGAATGCAAATTTTCTTGTTTCAAATGAATGGTATGTTTGGTTACAATGAAAATTACTCTCATAAGCATGTTTCCTGTAACAGAATGCAAATTTTCTTGTTGATAAATGAATGGTTTGTTTGGTTACTATGAAAATTACTCTCATAAGCAAGTGTCCTGTAACAGAATGCAAATTTTCTTGTTTATAAGTGAATAGTTTGTTTGGTTACTATGAAAATTACTCTCATAAGCAAGTTTCCTGTAACAGAATGCAAATTTTCTTGTTTCTGAATGAATGGTTTGTTTGGTTACTATGAAAACTACTCTCATAAGCAAGTTTCCTGTAACAGAATGTACATTTTCTTGTTTCCAAAATCAACTTTTAGGATGGAATATTGGTCGTTTCGAAAAATTGAACAAAAAGCTTTTAATTCTTTAACCAGCGATGATAACCCGAACTAGAAGAAAAAATAGTAAAGATACTATTTCGAGAAAACAGGATTTTATAGATAATTTTTTCAGAAACAGAACACCCTCCCTTTGACAATTCGTTTAATTCCGTTACACTCAGGAATCGGCATTTCCATATCATAAATGTAACAAAAATCGCCCGCCCAGGCCATTAACAGTTGGAGGAAAAATTCGTTTTACTTAAATGGCGGCACGGATCAATTAGGCGATACGTAAAAGTCGTGCATTCATTTGAATAATGACATTTCCTCTCCTCTAGAACTTTCCGCCGTGCATTTTGTGCCTGCTCCCAGAACTCAATTACATCCCCTTGTTTGACAAAGAGAAAAAGTTAGTTTATGAAAAATCTCGAAGACAGGCATTTTCTTAATGAGACTTCCCGAATCTTCGTTTTCCACCATTTTATTGATGATAAGTCCTCTCCCCCCCCCCTCCGAGAAACATATTGTGGTGATAAAATCGTGTATAAAAGCCCTGTGTATTTACACATTCTCATCTTCCCTGAAAAATAAAAATGTAAATGTATATATAAATGGGAATGCCTGATATCGTGTAACTCATTTAATCAACCATTGGGCTCGAGCCGCGGTAGCTCAGTCAGTAGAGCGTCGGGCCCGCATCAGAAAGGTTGTGGGTTCTGTCCTCGGCGGAGCATGCAGTTCTGATGATTGCGAGATCGGCGCTTCGACCTGGCTAAAGACCGTCGTGTTCACTAATGGTGACTGGGGCACGTTAAATAGGTCGTGGTCACAATGTCCCCCATGTTCCCATACCAAATCAATACCTCTGGGGGTACCTGATCAGGGGGTTATCGGCCTCTGATTGGGATCTAAATTACGATATGTGTGAGTGAATGGATGTATGAAAGGGACCTTCCTGTAAAACGGATGTGTCATGTATGTCGAGCCAATTCGGACTTCCTCCCAATAGGGCTCAATAACATGGAAGGCGCATCCTCCTCGCGTCTTGCCGTCTTCGACGGGGCTGGCACTCCTCTGGTCGCGATATTCCACATTGACTAACTCCCGGGCACTCGCGTCGCCAAGCTTGCCAAATCAGTCGAATTTTTAAGCTGTCTGTCGTTCCGCGGTAATCCCTCTCCCGTAAGTTGGCAACCCACGTCCTCGTGTCAACGCGCCCGTCTCGTACCGCGAACTATTGTTTGTTTGTTTGTTATCCAGAGGCTTGATGATCAACTATCATCAAAGATGGACACGTTTAAAGACAAATATTTAAGTGAATTGAAGAAGGAATTCTTTCTTGCATTAGACGAAAATAGTTGCACCGACGAAAAAATTCGCTTTTGGTGTGCAATCCAAACCGAGGAGGAAATAGAAATTTGGAAAGCTTCAGCTCACTAACCAACACATGTTGGATAGAATGCCTTCGTCGCAAGAATTTGAACAGGACAAAATGTTATAGCAAAACATTAAATTCACCGTAAACAAACAGCGCGCGATCACTGCGGTTCGCGAATAAACTCGTGAAACGCGAGAAAGCGGGAGGTTGGCATCAGGGATTGGCGTAGTTGCGAAATCCGAAGCCAAAGAGTGCCCGGGAGTTAGTCAATGTGGAATATCGCCCTCTGGTCTGCCAGTGTAGGCATGAGAAACAACAACAACAACCATTGGGTTCACAGACATAACTCCACCTTCAGTCTTCCCTGCATGAATACTAACCGGTTTTCACATTCGTTACCAATATAATCTTTCCAGAGCATTGCATTCTAAGGAAAGGAGCAATAGGATCTTACCAAAGGATACTGTTATAAGGAAAGGAGAGTCAAACGGAATGTATTCAAAGTGCACTTCGAAGGAAAGTAGCTGTAGAATAATTTCAAATGAACTTTTTTTTAAGTGTATATTTAATTAACTTCTCTCTGAAGCAACAACAACGAGATATTGGTCCTCGATTGAAGAGGAACATCAGGTAAACACCTCGTAATTTTAAACCATGGTTAGATGACGAGGTCACATCTGAGCTGGCACCCCGTTCTCCAAATTTCCACCGCGAGGACATTGGAGACCACGACAGATTTAACATACACCAGTTGAATTCGATCTCAAAACCCTCCGGTTGCTTAGCCGTTACGCTACCAACCGGGATACCGTGGTGGATTATATGGAAAAGAACAACAGAATCTTTCCAGAGTTATTGATATTAAGAAAAAAGGTCAATAGAATTTTTCCAAACGATTGTATTCTAAAGAAATGGTCAACATAATCTTATTAAGGATTTATATGGAAATTGTTACCTTCATTCCTCAACGATTCATTTTCAAGAAGAGCAAAATGATGTCTCCAAGTGATTCATTTCAAAGGAAAGGACCCGTTGTATATTTTTAAAGATTAAAAACACACAGCCATGGATGCTTTCACGAAATAGATACGGATATTTAGTCATTAATTGTATCGTGGCGTAAAATAAATAAATGCTACACAACACTACTTGAAAATCGCGTGACTATCAAAGGGGTATAAAAGTTATTTTCATTGTTCAACAAACAGGAAAATGAACAAACTAATTATTTTTTACAGCGCATATCTTTTGAGTTCTTATTTTTGAATAAACAAAGTCTGACCTGAATACATCTTCGATGCTTAGAATATTTCAAATGTTTATGCTCTTTGTTTAGAATAGTGACTATTAGTTTAGAATGGGAAATAATCCATCTTAGTACTCTTCATAACAATGTGTCTAAGCTTCAAAATATTCCACCACCTTATTTATAGTTCTTGAATTATCAAGAGTTATCAGTGACTGTCTCTATTTACCTGTACAGTTTTTGCAAATGAAACATCTGTGAAGTTTCAATAGTTGACTCATTTTTGACATATCTCTTAATTATCAGTATCATTGGGGAAACAAATAACTTTTCATTGTTCTAAATCTGGAATATTAAACTGTACTCCAAACTTTAAAATTCAATTTTTAATGCAATGAATTCACTTGAATAAAAATAAATGCAGATGTGATGACCCTATTGGAAATTCAAATTAAGTATAATTTTAATTTAAAATAGGTTCTTGTTGTTGTAAATTAAATGAAAATAGTTTTTATTACGCATCGAATAGTTGTTGTTCTGTGTCTTCTATCAGCTCTGGTAAAGCAGATTAATTGTAATTATAATGCTTGTTTAATTTCATTGACACAGTCATCGTAGGTTCAGAGTGAAAACTCTTTAGCTGACATTTTTCGGAGACAGTAAATATTTATTTTAATGACAATGGAAATAAAATTTCATATTGTTATATGTTTAAAAGATAAATAGCAATATAAAAAATGCTCATAATTTTTGTTAGAATTTAATTTGAAATCAGTAGGTTGTTTGCGGACAGCTCTACTGTTTTTCGTTCTGCCAGTTAATAAGTCTAAATCAACAATATGAGGTCTTATAAAATAGGTACTTAAGCTGTGTAAAATAGATTTAAACTCTCCAAGTGCTTTCAAAGAGATATCTCTTCCATCAAGATTTGACCAATTTATATAATGGCGATTATCTCGCCATCAAATTATGGCTGATTTTCTTGTGATGAACAGTTGATGTGGTCAGTTCATCTAATGGCGAGATATATCGTCCAACAAGATCTTGTGAGAGTTGTAATTAACAAAATACCTCGTCGGGACAATCACCAGATGGATTAAAACATGAAAACTTAACAAATTATTGCTTCCAAGAAGTGTTAATGAAAACCTCAAAATCAAAACACGATACATGCTTTCTCGAGCTTTTACATTCCATGTAGTGAAAGTCGGAATTTATATCAGTACATTCAAAAATCCGTTCGTCTCTTATATTTTATTAACGCATTCAAACCATAGCCCTTAGCAGCTTTATATGTGCCTTATTCCCAAAATCTTTCATCTTACCACGGAGCCAGTAGAAAGAATTAAGCATTCTGCCTTTATTCAATGCTCCTTAAAGATAGATGAATTGGCATTTTCTTATGTCACTATTCAAATTCTATGACGACGCACAAAACCGGGAGGATTCTCAGAACCTTGCAATTTTGTCCCTTTCTTGTTTTTTCTCTCTACAAGGCTTAGGTGTGATTCTTTCATCGGATCTGGTGTTTGATAGATGGATTTAAATTCATACGGGGTTTTACATAATTGATTTGCCCCTTTTTAAATGCCCTCGAAAATACGCATTCATACGAAACACACGCAATGAAACTGCTTTCTAGATGTTTCCACTTAAAAATACTTTCCATAGGTTTTATTGATCAAGCATTACATTTTTAAAATATGCAATCTAGTTTACTTGGTTAAATTAATTTTCAAATAGGGTTCGTGCTCAATAGCTAAAAACCTCTAATAAGGTTTTTGTTCTGCACTGCTAAAGAAAAACATATAAAAACTCAGATATCGTCGACGAAAAAGATATTTCTAATTCGAATTAAATGCATATAGACTTGACTTCTATCCCTTTTCTCTTTATACGGTCGTTTCCATAACTACTTTCAAACTCGAATTATATGTTTGTTTAGAGTAAACATTTCAAATTGGAAGATAGAAATGACGTAGATATCAGTGTTTGAATACTATCGGCTATCGAAACTTTTGCCCGAAAGATTACTTTCATTTTAGAGTCTGAATAGAAGCAATTTCGAATTTCAGTGTAGATAAATACATATGAAAATTAATGTAAATGATTGGAGTTTCAATGTAAGCAATAAAACATGATAATTGAACTGTATATGTATAAAAGAAATTCAATCGGAGTATGAAACGTATTTTCAAAAGAAAGATGAAATTGCTCAAAGAAATTACATTGCATGGAATAGACGAATATTCTAAAGAAGCCCCTATATTATAAGCATTTACTTTTCCGATAAAACATATAAAATGGAATACTATATTTTCCTTCAGGTTATGTTAATTATCATATTTACTAAGCTCGTGGATAATTTTCTATGCAGTTGATTATTTTATTAATATACTACTAATCTAATAAAACTTTACATTATCCCCTTTACATAACCCTTATAGTCATTATGACCTTAAATCTGTTTCTATCACACATTTAATTGATGTGTAAGAATTGATTATCACATACAGAAAAGTGAGAAAAAAAGCGAACGCCACCAAACCTAACAACTCTATTAGGGCTTTAAAGGTTAAAAAATAAACCCTTCTTTTAAACCCTCCTAGTGGTTTTGACGAGATATCTCGTCCATCGAGATCTGACCATTCTCGCGAATGAAGAGATATCTCGTCATTCAAATACTGCCAATATTTTTATGATGACGAGATCCAAGAACTGATCAATTTTTTTTTATGACGAAATATCGTGGTCATAAAGATCTAGTCGGTTTTGTTACTGATTTACACTATCGAGACAACCATCAGGAGGTGATTTAAACAATAAAAATGATGAAATTTAAATAAATTAGCCTTCATATGAATTATATAAGCAAAGATGCTGCACCACCCGTCAAATTAAGTCATACAGTAAAAGATTTCAAATAACACAGTATGGTACCGGCTTTTCAAGGATATTGTTGGCGTCTTGGACAACCTTTTCGATGCATGCGTTTTGGTGCCCTTTTGATGCATCGGAACTGCGCATTTGTGCTATGCGCTTTCATGCAAAACCTAGTTAATATACACTTGACATTGTAATTTCTGAGGAACTATACTCCAATTTGTAAACTAAAGTAATTCCATTTACTTGGTTGAGTTACTCTCAAACCTATGATCCGTCCATGCCATATTTTATGACCGAGATAAATTCAATCGATTAAATGGACTACTTAATTTACAAATTGGAACACAGTTCCCAAGCAAATCAAAGTGCACCCAATGACGCTTCTTGAGAAACACTAGAAGCGCTAGAAACACTCTTGAGAGTTCCAATACCAAGTGCGTATTAACTACGTTTTACAGGACTAGGGGGCTCCGCCCCCTGCTCGCTTCCGCTCGCCAACCCCCTGGGATTGCTACTCAATCCCACACTCCTTTACATATGCCATTTGGTTTGCTTCGCAAACCAACATTCCTTTCGCACAGTGAAACTATCTGAATAATTTGTATTATCCTAATTTCACTTTCCGGTCCATGACGTCACAGCGAGGGCTTCGCAACCTGCTCGCCGACCCCCGGGGATTTCTACGCAATCCCGTTTGGTTTGCTTCGCAAACCAATACCTCTTTCGCAAGTGATTTCACTTGTTTTTACTTTAACACTTAATGCACCCTAAACTAATAGCCGCATCAGTAAAAAATCTTCTGCATCTTGTTGCCTGTACAATTTTAAGTAAACCGTGTTAATCTAAAAACTTTACGATCTGTACTTTGTACTTTCTCGGTAAACCGTCTGAAAAGAGAGGGAAAAAAGCTAGCCTTTTTCCTCGCCAAATAAAAAGAAATAGTTTTCATGGCAATTGGTGCTACGATAAATTTGATATCTGGCAAACCCGATAGTAAAAAATACAACCCTCCGCGAATGCAATGCTCCGCGAATTTGCTCCGCGAAATAAAAATTACGAAATTTGTGTCACCAACTTTTGATTGCATCCAATTTATTTATGAACCAATTTTAAAAATAATTGTACTGTAAGAAAGAAAACATTCTGAGGTATACTGCGATATTTTAAAAATTAAAAACTAATAGTAATACGATATAGATATGACAGTTTTAGTTTTGTATCGGAAATTACGATCTGAAAGTTCCGAAAATTGTATGACCCACTTTTAATTGCATCGATTTTATTTATTAACCAATTTAAAAAATAATTGTACCATAAGAAAGAGTGTAATGTAATGTATTCAGTGATGTTCTCAAATTTAAAAAATAATGTTTTTTTCTGTAGATATAACTGTTGTGACAAAAAGTAGCGAAAATATCCAAAGATTCCGAATTTTGTATCACCAACTTTTGATCGCATCTAATTTAATTATTAACCGATTTCAAAAATAATAGTACCATAAGAAAGAGTACATTCTGAGGTATACTGCGATATTTTAAAAATTAAAAACTAATAGTAATAAGATATAGATACGGCAGTTTTAAAAAAAAGTAACAAAAAAGTCCCGATTTTTCACGAATTTCAAAAAAATATTATCAAGAACCAAATTGAAATTTAAAAAAAAACTCGACGAGCTGCAAAAATTTACGTTGAGAGGTACTCTTAAAAAAAACTCACGACTGAAAACTGAAAATTTGAATGTGTTTTGCTCACTCGCGGAAGAAATTTCACTTCTTCAACTTTTACACTTAATAAAACCTAAACTAATAGCCGCATCGGAAAAAAATCTTAATAATTATCCAGGGAATACGATGAAGAACAAAGCATGTTAATTTTATTTTTTTCCGATCAGTACTTTTTCGGGAAACCGTCTAAGAATCGAGCTTAATAACACATTTTTCAATCCTGCGGCGGCGGTAACTTTTTTTTAATATAGAGAGAAAGCTTACGGCATGCGCAATTGCGATGCATAAAAGGTCGCCAAGACGCCAGCAGACATTATCCCAGTGCAATTTTAAAGTTCTCTGTGGACAGGGTGAATTATTTTAAGCCTAGAAATTTTGTAAAGGGAAGTAAAGACTGCACCAAATGCCCGGCTATTGAGCCCCATCATTCATATATTGGAGACGTTAGGGAGTATCTATATAAATAAGAATGGAGTGTTTGTTTGTACATTCAATATTTTCGACGCATTTCAATTTTTCTATCCGTTTTGGACCCTTCTGATAAATAATCCGCATTTTTCTCGTTTGGTGTCTGTCTGTCTGTCTGTCTGTCTGTCTGTCTGTATGTTGTGCCCTATACACGTCCACGCGGTTTAAGATATTTTCATGGAAATTTGCATACAGAGAGTACTTATCTTGATTTAGTGAGTGGAATTGGTTGCGAAAGTCTGTCTGTCCGTCTTTCTGTTCTATGCTCGATTTTGTGTTTCTGTGTTTGTGTAGGCATCACATGAATTGTATTCCAGATATTTGATTGCATTGTATTTTATTTTATACATTATCTATTAGTTTAGTGAATGCAATATTAAACATTTCTTTATTGTTATATTTAGACGAGTTTCATGCTAAAACACCTGAGTAAGTATACTTAAATCAACCATAATTTCGTAGTTTTGGAAAAATTGGAATGTCCATTGAATATTACGATTAATTCGATTGCTTTACCAGTACTGCTGAAAAAGCAATTATTCTTCAAAAAAAATTTTTTTATGGAATTTCATTTCTGATACGTCATTTATTTCGAGTCTTATTTTTATTCTTTGCGCAATGAAAACGATTTCCGAAAATTTGGGACAGACGATATTTTTCAATGAAACGAGAATGAACACGATCGCGCGAGCAGTGATATTTTTTCTGGTTCTTTCGCTCTGAATTAATTTCACATTTCTAAATTTTGTACACTTTTAGTTGTAAGTTGTGGCAACTGTGCGAGATCAAGAGATAAAATTGAATCACAAATTAATATCTTTGGAACAATTTTTTACGACATCTTTTATTTTGTTTTACTTTGCTGTTTCCTGTTTTAAATATTTATTCTTTTAATAAATGTGTTTTCCTTCTCATCACTCCCAACAGCACCACAAAGTATGAGACTTGAAAATGTTAGGTAAGTCAGTATAAATTTTCAGTAAATTTTAAGTGTAGTTATGCCGTTATTTAAAGAATAATGCCGTTATTTAAAGAATAATGCCGTTATTTAAAGAATAATGCCGTATTTAAAGAATAATGCCGTTATTTAAAGAATAATGTCGTTATTAAAATAATAATAATGTTTAAAAATCCAAACTAGAACTTTTTCCAACATTAAAAAATTCGTTGTAGTAATGACAGGAGAAGATTGCAAAATTTCACAATGTCGCATACCGGAGGCAAGAGTGCCACAGGTAAAAAAATATTGTTTTGTTCACTATGAGTGCGAGAGCACTCGCCGTAAATCGTAATTTTAATTAATTGAGTTGCACATGAAAACAACTTAAGAAAGGGAATTCCAAATCTTCCTATAAATCGTCTTTTATAGTAGTAACCTTAGTATCACCTTTCGTCTTTTTGAGCTTTGTCATACAGCAATTGTGCGATGTATGTGAAATGTATTACATGAATGGATATGCATGTGTTGGATTTGTGTCCAAAGTAAGTTGTAGAAAATATAAAGATGGCGAAAGGTGTTAAAATAAATTTTTACTCTACAAAAAACGTAAGTCATTATATATTTTGATTATCTCTTCAATCTAGAGTAAACCAATTCAAACCGAGTAAGGTCGGGTATTTTGCTAGTTTCTTATAAAGAAACTGATGATAACTCTCGAGGAACTCAAGGCTAACGGTCTTTTGTACCTAGTCTATCTCAGACTAGGCCAAGTGATAAGTAAGATTCAAAAGAGTCAGTATAGCATGCAGTAATCAAATGCTTCAGCAATAGATGAATATGTAATTATCGATTTTATACTTTTTAACCCTCTTGGTGTATGTTTGACGAGGTATCTATTCATTAGTAGATTACCAGAACTTTATCAGCGATCTCGTCTTGATCGTTTTCGATATATCGTCATATCGTCTTGATCTTTAAAAGAAACTTGACCCGAACATCATTAAAAAAAAAAAAAATTGGCAATATCTTGATAACAAGATATCTCGTCATTAACAATTGGTCGTATCAATATGGACTAGATATTTCGTTAAAATGTCTTGGAGGATTGATACTAACGAAATAATAATGTCGCCAAGTGACTAAATTTTAGAAAATGTTTCATTCTGATTCGCACTTAGAAATAAATATTCACCAACTACAAAAGAAAAAGTATAGGCGGTTTGCATGCGTATTACCATGTTTGGCAAACTTCCATCAGTCACGAGGAACGCTATTTTTATCATCTGGGCACAATAGCTAGTGTTGGTTTTCTTGTCCGTACACCAATTTTCCATTTGATATGTCATTTGTAGATTTACTCTAACCTATTTTTCACCTACATTGATAATTTGCACATGTCCTTTCACCACCTTTCTTTTGCGAGCTCGATGGAGTGAGTATTACAATAGGCCAGAACGATCTTCGGTCTTATTAACAACCACACACTGCAGTGTTCTAAAACTATCCTGAGTTAATGTCTTTTAATCTCTATTATTATAAAAAGAAGCGTTTCTCTGTCTGTCCTTCTGTCTGTGATAAAAGTCCTGACGAATCTATGACACTTAAGTAATTGGATTTAGCACACAAGATAGTTCGAATGTTTTGCAAGTTTTGGATCGCGCCGAATTTTAAAATTCAATCTAGAATATTTTAAAATGAATTTAATGGAATTTTATTATTATTGTTTTCCTTATATATAGAATGGCAACACCATAAGATATCACAGATTCTAAATTTATTTTTTCCGTTTCATTTTGCTGAGGAACGATTTGTCAGCAGACTAAAAAAGCAAACAAAGTTTTGACTGCAGTTATGTAGTTCTATTTTTTTCTACTTCCTAGATCGTTAAAGATAGAGTAAAAATTTCAACGGATTTGAAACCTGGCGGTATGTGACAATGAGCGTTGCAAGTGGTGTTGGTTTGCGAAGCAGTGATGGCTGTTGAAGCCGTTTGATTAGCCGTGATGGCTGTTATCCAATGAGCTACAAATTCGCAAACCAAATGGGAATTCGTTACAATCACCGGGGTTGGTGAGCAGTGGTCCCACCTGACCCCACGAAAGAAACTGTCACGTGCAACGCCGTGCTAGCCACTCAGGGGCTAGTACATTTGTAGGTATGACCTCGTATCATCTAAACTCATTGCATAAGTGGAACGTATTTTGCTTCTTCAATCGTTTCGTTGGAATTTTATCCAATAAAAATGGAATTGTTCTATTTTTGATACACGTGTACAACTATGCTACCGAAAAGTACATCGCGATAATTAGATTACAAAAAACTGGGTGTTTCGAAATTATCCTGCCAAAATGTTAAAAGTGTAGCTGTAGAGGGGCCCAAGATAAACATTTTTTTAACAGAATGTGTGTACAAAAATACCGCGTTTAAGTGGTAGAGTACGCTGTTTAGGTCAGTCGACAACATCGTGTCTGTGGCTTAAGGCGTCATTATCCATTCGAATTTTCATCAGCAAGGTCTGAATTCGTGTAACGATGATGTATTCTTTTTGTGAACCAATGAACACTTTTGATGATATCGTGGTTTATCTGCACCATCGATAGCGCAACAGAAATGCGCGATTAACCGTTTAAAAGCTCTTATTGAAATCTATTCAAATGTACGGAGATTCCGTAGTGACTTTGAATTAAGCAGCTTAAAAAAGTTCCTCTTGTCAACCGACTAACATTTTATAACAAATTAAATAAACCTTTTGATAAAATACTCTACTAGCTCATTTGAACTACCAAATATTCAAGTTGCAGTAGATATCCCCGGTATAACAGTTAGAAGAGTTTTGTATTACAACCTGAGTGCTGCTTGTTTAAAACTCTGTCAAACCAAAAAAAAACGTAGTGAACACTGGAGATGGTGCATTTCAAATCAGTTTTTGCCTTATATGTGTTTAGATAAGATGGTGTAAAAGCTTAGGGAGAGGGGTGCCAACTCAGGTGTTGTCCTCTGACTGTTCTTAAAGTTAAGTGGTGCTGTTCTTGGATCTTTCCATTGGGGATTGGGCCATCGCCAATAGCCCGTTGTATTGCTTCAGTTTGAGGTTAATTAACTTCAAGTTGTAGTACGCTCTAAACTGAATGTCTAATCAGAACTACGCTTTTTTGTTTTTTGACGTGAATACGTCTTAATAATCGGAACAGTATTGTGGAGTATTCATAAAAAAAGTCTAGATTTACAACTGGTGTTGTCTTATGATTTCATAACTAGACGAAGTATCCTGAATATAACTATTGGGTCGTGTAGACAAAGGATGTTGGTAACTTACTCAACCTTCGGATCGAGTGCGCATGTACCCTGAGAATGGGAAGGGATTTGCAATGTATGGAAATTCTACAGTGCTGGGCGGTCTTTGGGTAGTCTGTAGTGAAAACTGCGTAAGTGGTGTCATTCAAAAGTTTACAAACTACGCTACAATAAATATTGAACAGCAATCTCTCCACAATAAGTAATATCAAACTGCAATTAATCGCTCGAACTGTAAATTAATTGTTTAGTATTCACAAAATAAGCAATCGTTCGAATTTCCTATGTCTGCTTCGTTCATCGCACAATCCAAAATCAGGCTGGAATGTTCAAGTCAAAACTACAGTTTGTGTCCTGTACACCACCTACCAATTCTTTTAATCCAAGTTTTCTTAAGAGTACACCATGACATCAACTCCAATCCAGGCTTCTTATTTCCTAAGAATACATTTTGAAACAAGCAGTGCTTGCGAATAATAGCAACCGCAACAAGTGGAACTAAAACAAATAGAGTGGAACTCTAAGCAGAACTCATTACATACCGATTTAAGGATCTGTAAAATGCCATTTTGAGGCTAAGAAGAAAAATGGAACGCTGTGATTCGGGTAACGTATTTCCATTTTTAATTACGGCATTTGACTGGGTTGGTCTAAACATATCTATGCATATGATACCACGACTATATCTTTGGGGATACGAGAATTAATTGCATCTATCTTTTCAAGTTAAATATAAAATGCGACGATATTTAAATAGGAGGTTTACTTCCAAAGTCATTGGTCCACTACGCCACTAAACTCCTGGGTCATTCCCTTGATACTAATCCTGCATTTCGAAACTAATTACGAGACAACTCATTACTTGCAATTATGTATTCCATCGCAATTTAATTCCTACCGGGAAAATGAGTGCTGGAACATCTACAACTTTAATTGTGTATCCGGGTGGAATAATTTGACGAAATAATATTTCCATCGAGTTTCAGGGAATGGGAAATTGCTAATTCATAGCATGATCTACCTGGTGTTGTGAGTTTCTATTACATTTTTAACTACCTAATTATCCTAATCCTAATAGTGCTTAAAACCTAAGCTTTTTGATAGCAAAACTAATGATTACGGGCAAATGTTGGTTACGTGCAAAACTAAAGATTATTATTTAGAGAGCAAGGAAATAAATAGGTCCAATTAAATCTTCACTCCTGTTTCACTCTGAGGCGTTCACACGTATAAATCCATTATTTTAACCATTTTGACCTTCTATTCCAATAGAATCTTAGGTTTCTTTCAACCAATAGATGTGGTTATTTATTCTTCAAGTGTGCTGTGGGGTAAATTCAAATCTATTCTACTCGGAATTCTCGTAGGTTTCTTTCAACCAATAGATGTGGTTATTTATTCTTCAAGTGTGCTGTGGGGTAAATTCAAATCTATTCTACTCGGAATTCTCGTAGGTTTCTTTCAACCAATAGATGTGGTTATTTATTCTTCATGTGTGTTTTGGGGTAAATTCAAATCTACTCTCCTTGGAATTCTTGTATAGTTCAGAGGGTTTAAACATAAGTTGTGGCTTTACTTTAGATAGAGAAAACATATTTGCGTTCATGAATCCTACAATATCCGTTACATACGTTCCAACTCAACTTAGCCGATCTGCTAGCCAGGGAGTTTTTTCTTCTGCTTCTAGTTTCGATCCACTCTGGGTTGGAATCTCAATCGTGTTCTACTAGATTGTATTCCACTTTAAACTGTGAGTACTAACCTAATTAACTTTCACGTAAAGAAATACCTCGGTATATTGGCAAACTAAATCAAACCAACTCAATTTAAAAATGAAGTGTGAACAATTATCTGTTGTTTACTTTAAATTTCGGAATTGTTCCTTTAAAAGATAATTTCTTTCAAACTTTTCTGTATTTAATTCACCTACTTGTAATCCCTCTCAAGGATTCAGTGTGTGTTGACTGTCTTCTTTACGCGCGTACGAGCTTCACAAATCTGAGGTAGTCTAGTAATCTATTCTATTCTCATGGGATTTACTGTCGCTAGTAAACACGGGGGTTCCATCCCCATGAAGACAAAGACATCTTTGTCTACCCTCCATCTTTTCTTTTCACAATATCTTTACACTAGGGGACCCATTTCCTACTCGCTAACGCTCACCAATCCCCGAAGGATTGCTTAGCAATCCTCACTGGTTCGCTGCTCGAACCTATGATCGCTTCGCTCGCATCAATGAAGACATGTGTCTCAGCAGAAGGGATTGTTTACAAAAAAAATATAATTCAAATACAAATTTGTTGCATTACAGAAAAGAAAAACAATATCTCTGGAATCAGAACTCGAACAATAAGGAATTTAAATGAAAACTGTGAGCAAATTTTGACTCGAAATGTCAGCGCTGCTTCGCAAATTGAATATTGTTTGTGTGCACATTTCCCCAGCATTCGAGCCACCCATTCACTTTTTCATTGAGATTGTTGTCGAAAATTGTAGTGCAAGCTTCTTGTTGCGTCGAAACTATAACTGCTGACCCTGAAATGATTTTTATAATTATGATTCTATGATTTTTATTATAAGCTGCAACAGCTCGATTAATGTTCTTTTTTTTTTCAATAAAATTTCATCTGATGACGCTATAAATTCAACTGAGGCTCGAGACTTCGTGGTAAACAAACAATCGTACAGTGTTGCCAAAACGCGACAACAAATAACGTCTTGTTTGTGTGCCACATAATCGAAGTATATATATATATATATATATATATATATATATATATATATATATATATATATATATATATATATATAATATATATATATATATATATATATATATATATATATATATATAATATATATATATTAGGGTGTCCCTTATTTTTCAAAGTTTTTATTTTCCAACGCATAGGCTCTAGTTTTGTTCATTTGACCCTAAAACACTCGAAAATAAACTTTTACCTTATTTGGAGCATTGCAACCCGTGCCGACTTGCACAGAAACATGTTCGTACAAGTTGCGTCGTAGGTGCCGCGCGTGCGCCGTGCTTGCTCTGTCAGTTAAGGCGGGTTTTCCTAGAAACTGGTTCCAGAGCAGTCACACACAAAAAGCGTCATACGCCACGTACTACCGCCAGAATTTAGTCCAAATAACCGATCACGTGACTGACTGTTAGAGTTGATGCGCTTTTTAGGAAAACATAAACACGTAGCGTTGCTATAAGTTGTGAATTCATGTTGGAGCGGCAATTGGTAATTTGTAATTAACGTCGTACTAGAGCAATACAAAGTGCTATTGACGACTGTCCGGGATCAATCCCTTTAGGAAAAGATCCGAGAACAACACCTCGTAATTTTCAACCACGGTCAGATGACGAAGCAACATCTGAGCTGGCACCCCACTCTCCAAAGTTCAACACCAACCCAACGTGAGGACTTTCGGCCACGACAGTTTTTAAAGTGCACCAGCCGCCTCTACAAGATACGCTTACAATCATGCATGCCCGGACCCGGATTCGAACCAGGAACCTTTCGATCTAGAGGCTAACAACATTACCACTATACCGGTAGCGGAATTCGAGACGTTGAACTTGAATCTCTAAGCGTGGCGCTTCTACCCTGACTCTTCGAAAACCGGGCTTTACTATCCTTCGAATGGAAGCAGACCCCTCCGTACCGAGTTATTGAAAACCCACAGCGGATTAGCCGAAGCTAGGGAAAGCCTCTAATGAGAAATATTAGAAGTGGGCCTAGTGACACGCCGTCCGAAAAACCCTTATCTGCCCAGGATGAACACGATAGGGAGTGGACGTGGTCGACCCGGCAATGTGTGCGCTGAAGATATGTGGTCCGGCTCAATGATATCAGTCAACCTTAGGTCCGTTTTGAGCCGGAAAAGTTTTCTTCATAGATTCGTGCCAAGGGGTGATCAGAGACGCACACCCAGGCATCTCCTAGGAACCTATCGGCATTCCTGAGTAGCCCAACGGAACAGCAGGCTGCCCCGACATCCCTGTTTATCCGGTACCGTGGGCCGCCGATACCACCATCTATGGAGTCTTGCAGACCCTTGCCGTCCGCCAGATAGCCTTCTTTCGTTAGCGTACAGGTATTGGCCTAGAGCAGCCGGAGAGTGGTCCCGACACCGCTAGTTTCCGTGTGGCACCTAAGGAGGTTCCTGTCGCTACTTGATCGCAGGAACAGCGGCATCGCCCTGGGCCAGTTCCTACGACCCAAACCGATAGCCTGCTGGCTAGAGCGGCTTCGCCACGTTAGATTGACATATTCCTCCTACACGGATAGACCCATGATCTACGGAGTTATGGAGTCCCCTTGCAACTCCAGAAAGAGCCGCGGTCCGAATGGTGGGGGCCATCACTCTTCATTCCTTGGAACTCACGCACGTCCACTTAGGGACCCCAAGCATTGTCTACGTAAACTGATAACAAGTTACTAACTGTTTATCAATTACTTGGTTCAGGATGCACACCGCCCCAAGTGCGCAGATCCCTCCCCCGATCCTTTTGCCTGGATCTCGGATCCTCGGCCCCATCATCTTGCTATCATCCCTACGGACAGTCTTCCCGAACATTAAAAGCCACCACCAGCATTCCGTCCGGGTTGACCCACGACTACTTCCCCAACAGACAGTAGCGTGTACACCTCCCATGGGTGTATAATGCCTAGGCGGCATTGAAGAGAGCCTCCGGGCATCTACTAGGAGAGTGCCCCCTCCTCAGTAGCCCAGCAGGACAGCAGACTGTTCTCTCACCCTAATGTCCGGCCCGGGGTCGGTAGTACCGGGACCATCATCCACGGTGATATGTAGACTTCTGCCGCCTACCAGATAGCCTAAATTCGTAAGCGTGCAGGTATTTGACTAGGGTAGGTCCGGAGAGCAATCTCGTGCGGGCTTTACTATCGGTTTGTAGGGTAATTAACGCGCATTGTTTTATATTTCGAAGATGTCAATGGAACTGAGAACCAGTAAAAAAAGCATTTTCTTGGTTGTTGAGTTGAGTCATTGAGAAAGGTTTGAGCGGAATCCATAAAATCCTATTTTCAGAATAACGTCCCCGAAGTAGTTACCTTTCATTACGATGTAAAATTATTACCAGGCCTGGATGTGAGAAGTTCTAAAGAAGAACGTCTGGCGATCCTTATTTCATTTGGAGAGAAGAAGCAACGTATTGCAGTATCAAAACTGGACAGTTCTTCCGGCAAAGATGAAACTAAAGCAGTTTCAAACGCACTCAAAGAATGGAACCTCAATGATAAAGTACAAATAATGTGCTATGATACGACAGCATCTAATACAGACCGCTTGAATGGAGCTTGTGAGCTTTTAGAACAAAAACTAGAAAGATAATTGTTACTCTTTGCTTGCCGTCATCATGTTTATGAACTGGTTCTAAAAAGTGTATTTGAATCAAAGATCCACCAAGTCGCAAGCAGTCCCGATATTCCACTGATCGAAAAGTTCAAAGACAACTGGAAAAACATTAATCCTAATGCTATCAAAACATGCACAGGATTTGCCAAACAGCATCTTTTTGACACGACCATTAACGGATTGGTGACGTTTTTTAACCATGAACTGCAAAAATCCATGACGATTATCGGGAACTGATTGAATTATTTGTTATTTTCTTGAGAGGAGATAACGAGAGTAAAATTAAAAACAGATCTCCTGGCGCAATGCCTCCTGCACGATGGATGGCAAAAGCTATTTACTCTATGAAAATGTGTTTGCTGCAGTCTCAGTTCAAAATAAGCGTTGAGAACAAACGATCGTTACAAGATGTTTGTTTATTCATTATGGCTGTTTACGTGGATGCCCTGGCTTGGATGCAGTTTGGCGGTGAAGGCGCCGAATCAAAATTTGAGTTTCTTAAAGACGTTAAAGGAGTATGAAATAATTGACAAATTGATTTCCAAAGCTGCCCTGAGCAAGTTCAGCCGTATTATCACTCTTTGATTATATTGTTTATAAACAAACCAAGGCGAATATTGTAGCGAACTTACTAAGAGAAAGTTAATATGATTTTGGGAAGATATATGTTCCATCGAAGGAACAGATGTCTGTTTTATTTGATCTGTTATTTTAAGTTCTGTTAATTTTCTTCAGATATAAATTTTTCTTATTGTTTTAGGGAAATCATTGAGTGATTTCGTATGTATCAAGATCAAAAATTTGTTTTCGCGATTAAAAGTTGGCAGCAGCTTTCTCCAAGAAAACGTATCTTCGTGGGAAGAAAATGCAGCTTTTGTGGAAACTAAAAATAAGAATTTTAGCTTAAAAGCAGTAAATGACACAGCTGAAAAAACTGTTCAGCAAATGCAAGCATTCCATGGTTTAATTAACGCAGAAGAAGAACATAAACAGTTCTTATTACTCTGGTGTGCAAGAACATATTAAGATGTATCCAGACTGTAAAAAAAGAGACCTTAAAATGAAAGTATGCTGAATAATTATGGGTAACTTTATTTTTTAATAATTAAAGGCATTACTTAAATTTGCTTTTTAAACAATATTTACCTAAGATATGCATAGTTCCGATGACCTAGCTACATATTAAGATCTGTTCAAAAATGTCTATTTCCATAAACTTTGGGGCCCTGTCGGCACGGGTTAACATTAACGTAGGAAGTTAAAATTTTATATTTAAGTAAGACTTAGTATATTAAAAAGAATTAGAGGGTATGCGTTTTGATAGCTGCAAATATATATATATATATATATATATATATATATATATATATATATATATATATATATATATATATATATATATATATATATATATATATATATATATATATATATATATAGGAATGGAGTGTTTGTTTGTACATTCAATATTTTCGACCCATTTCAAGTTTTCTATCTGTTTTGAACCCTTCTGATGCCAAATCTGCCCTTTTCGCGTTTGGTGTCTGTCTGTCTGTATGTATGTATGTATGTATGTATGTATGTGCCCTATACACGTCCACACGGTTTAATATATATTCATGGAAATTTGCATACAGTGAGTACTTATCTTCATTTAGTGAGTGGAATTGGTTGTGAAAGTCTGTCTGTCCGTCTTTCTGTTCTATGCTCGATTTTGTGTTTGTGTGTTTGTGTAGACATCACATGAATTGTATTCCAGATATTTGATTGCATTGTATTTTATTTTATACATTATCTATTAGTTTAGTGAATTCAATATCAAACATTTCTTTATTGTTATATTTAGATGAGTTTCATGCTAAAACACCTGAGTAAGTATACTTAAATCAACCATAATTTGGTAGTTTTGGAAAAATTGGAATGTCTATTGAATATTACGATTACTTCGATTGTTTTACCAGTACTGCTGAAAAAGTAATTATTCTTCAAAAAATTATATTTTTTAATGAAATTTCAGCTTTGATACTTCATTTATTTCGAGTCTTATTTTTGTTCTTAGCGCAATGAAAATGATTTCGGAATATTTGAGACAGACGATATTTTTCAACGAAACGAGAATGAACAAGATCGCGTGAGCAGTGATATTTTCTGTTTCTTTCGCTCTGAATTAATTTCACATTTCTAAATTTTGTGCACTTTTAGTTGTAAATTGTGGCAACTGTGCGAGATCAAGAGATAAAAATGAATCATAAATTAATATCTTTAGAACAATTTTTCCGACATCTTTTATTTTGTTCTATTTTACTGTTTTCAGTTTTAAATATTTATTATTTTAATAATTGTGTTTTCCTTCTCATCACACCCAACAGCACCACAAAGTATTAGACTTGAAAATGTTAGGTAAGTCAGTATAAATTTTCAGTAAGTTTTAAGTGTAGTTAGGCCATTATTGAAAGAATAATGCCGTTATTTAAAGAATAATGCCGTTATTTAAAGAATAATGCCGTTATTTAAAGAATAATGCCGTTATTTAAAGAATAATGCCGTTATTTAAAGAATAATGCCGTTATTTAAAGAATAAAGCCGTTTTTTAAAGAATAATGCCATTATTTAAACAATAATGCCGTTATTTAAAGAATAATGTCGTTATTGAAAGAACAATAATGTTTAAAAATCCAAACTAGAACTTTTTCCAACATTAAAAAATTCGTTGTAATAATGACAGGAGAAGATTGCAAAAATTTCACAATGTCGCATACTGGAGGCAAGAGTGCCACAAGTAAAAAACAATATTGTTTTGTTGACTATGAGTGCGAGAGCATTCGCCGTAAATCGTAATTTTAATTAATTGAGTTGCACATGAAAAGAACTTAAGAAAGGGAATTCCAAATCTTCCTATAAATCGTCTTTTATAGTAGTAACCTTAGTAACACCTTTCGTCTTTTTGTAGCTTTGTCATACAGCAATTGTGCGATGTATGTGAAATAAATTACATGAATGGATATGCATGTGTAGGATTTGTGTCCAAAGTAAGTTGTAGAAAATATAAAGATGGCGAAAGGTGTTAAAATAAATTTTTATTCTACAAAAAACGTAAGTCATAATATATTTTGATTATCTCTTCAATCTAGAGTAAACGAATTCAAACCGAGTAAGGTCGGGTATTTTGCTAGTATATATATGTGTGTGTGTGTGTGTGTGTGTGTGTGTGTGTGTGTGTGTGTGTGTGTGTGTGTGTGTGTGTGTGTGTGTGTGTGTGTGTGTGTGTGTGTGTGTGTGTTCATATATATTCTGTCTTGGGTTTTGACGCAGCTTGGTCAAATATGGCCAATTTCTGCATAAAACCCAAAATCAACCAACCAACCTAATTGTACTCCAATTTACTTCATATTGGTTATTAACTGGGTTTCACTTCTCTACAATACCTACTAGTTTCAACAAATTCTCGGTTTGAATCTTAATCATTGTATATGTGTTTGGGTAGTGGATTCTATTTCAAGCAGTGAATTCCATACTAATTACACTTCTCTTGCAGCCTAAAATATATCTCCGTGAAGTAATAAAAGAAACAAAACCTTCTCAATTGAAATTCTAGGGTTAAATAATTATCTTAGTTATTTCCTTTGAATTTCCAGTCTCCTTGGCGACTCACGCCTCTCCGACTAACCGAAAGGCTTGTAGCCGTATAATGAGAGGCAAGAAACAGTCCCCTTAAAAGAGAATTTCTTTCAAACTTTTTGATCTCCGCCAATTCACCTTATTATATTCCAATTTAATTCAATTTTCATATGGGCTTCAGACGCAGCTTCAATGCTTCTTGGAATGCGCAGTTCACAAGTCGCACCTCAGCAATAAAAGTGACAAAGTCTAAAAATAAAAGTTTTGATGTTAAGTCATTGAAAAATATGTATGGAGGTGCCCCAACTTGTTTTATTACCATTCCATAGAATATAATAGAAGTTACCACCATAAACACTTACCTAAAATTTAAAAGAAGCTTATACTATTTCAATATAAATTTTATAGTATCCTTTAAGTTGATGTTTCTCAAATTCCTGTACGTAAATCCTTCAAATCCTTCTGTAATTTTGAGTTGTGTCACTTTTTTTACCGGGGTGCGATGTGTCAGGTAACTTTCTAGACTTTTATTGGCACCCAAACATTAATCAGTTGTATGTCTGGTGCAGAGTATTTTACCCACCAAATTTCATGGGATTCAAAGAATGTATCTGGTTGTTTTGACTTTCTTGAAATAGAGAAAGAATTGTGACCAATATGTCGACTAGAAGTTGCGTTACGACTCTTTGAGAAAATGTCTTAGTAGGCCTGTTTGGCATCTTAACGTCTCGTTTGGCGATATATCTTATGACAAAGTATATGTGTGAATGCGTATTTCTATACATTGTCGACAAAAATTGTGGGATCCCTAGTCTACTACTATCTTGCTTGGACCAACCAGGTGATGAAGCAATGGAAGGGACTCTTCTCCTGTTCCTTTCTACCAATCAGATAATGAAGGAATGTAATAATTCTAAGGGTCACGTTACTACTAGTTTTGGACACGTGATTCTGGGAACATTAAAAGGATACTATTGTTCACTCTACTCTTATATATCCTCATCTATGAGCTAACTTGTCCCTTAATCTAACGAGGAGACTCGTTCGAAATCACGTGACTCAAACGCTCACTATGGAATGTGAATGATATATGACTGTATTTGAAGGAAGGTTACATAAAAAGCAACTTTTTTTTTCTGTAAAGAATATTTTTCTCCCATTTACTAAGAAACACATTCATTTATTATTTTCTATTTTTATTTTACTTACATAAATGCAAGATGAAAATATAAATTACTTAAACTTGAAACTATCTAAGATTTTAAATGGGACACAGTACAGTTTGAACAATTTGTTTTTGTTTACATTTTCACAAAATATTTTAGAGCAGGGGTTCCCAACCTTTTAGTAACTGCGTACTACTTGAAATTTTTAGAAATTTTTGGCGTACCACCAATTTTATATTTGTTTAGAAACATATATCTGACGTCAGAAAAGTGCCCAATGGCTTGTTTTATTTTAATTAAAATACTAAGATAGCTTCATATCTTATGATTAATGGTGTTTTAATAAAGGAAAAAATAAAACGATTATTGAAAATTGCAGTTTTATTTTTTACTCACAGGTCTAAAAACAAATAATTATCTCGTGCGTATTTCTCATACATAAAGATAAAGGAATTCTTTGTTAAACGATTTGACAGGGAGAGATATGAGCTTAATTTCGTCGAGATAGCCATTGAATAGAAATAGATAATCAGCAACAAATTTCTCTTTAAATAATGTGTTATTGTTAGCGTCACTTATTACAATGTAATAAAAACGTTAATCACAAAATTGATTTCATATAATCCCATTTTTCCTATAACGTGGTTGTACATACTAAAAAATCGAACAAACTTCGTAAAATATTTGGGTCGCTCGTATCATATTTGCGTACCACCTGAAACGTTGCCGCGTACCACCGGTTGGGAATCCCTGTTTTAGAGTACCAAATTCCCATACACATTACAAAACAATATTTTTATAAAATATTTCTCTAAAAAAAGTTTCTAACTCCTACTCCATCTGCAAATTTAAATTTTTTTACAAGAATATTTGTTTTTGTATTTTCTTTCCATAAAGGGTTCCTCACAATTTTGTGTATGACACTACATGTGCCACAGTTACTTATTTTTTACAAACAATTTTCAACAAACACTCAAGAACAATCATAGTTGATTTCGGCAATTTTTGAAAAATAACTATTTTTCGAAATTCTTATTCCATGTACAAAATTATCAAACATAACATAATAAGCAACAGAAAAAGTTTAGAATCTCTGCGTCCATTACAAGCCAAAGCATTTTAAACACACTGTACTCATGAAAAATAAAAAGCTGATAAAAAGCACTTAGAAGTGTTAAATGCTTTCGGTTTCGGTCCTTGCATTCTGTAGAAATACTTATAAAAAAGTAAATATACGTCGCTAAATAATATATCTACAGCTGTAAAATGTTGCGTACATATTCTTCAAAGCTGTATTATTAATGAATGATGATAAAAAAGTTACATTTTGATCAATTTTAGGGTATTATATCCCCTTAATAATCAAAATAATCTATTTTAATAGGGATAGCGAACTCTTAATTAATTTGTAATAAGGAGAATGAACAAAAAATTTAATGTGACATACTTGAGATAGCGTTTGTTGAAAATGGACTGAAGTTGCATTAAGCTCTTTTTTCCAATGACTCACAGCATGAAAACTACTGCTGTTGAAGAAAGGACTGCTTTTGACAGCTGAAAATATTTCTTTGAGCATATCTTATTCAACTTTTCTAATACTTTTACAGTTTGTTGGTTAATGTGTTCAATTCGCTCTGTGCTCATGTAAACTATTTTTCAGTTAAAGCCGTCGCAGCAATTTTCGGAATTCTTGGTGGATGATGTTTCTGGACTGTCTGAGATTCTCCTTTGGGTATTAGTTCTTTAAAACCATTTCAGAGAAGTTGCGCTTCGCTTTCAGAAGGGATTTACTATTAGTTTCCGCGATCGCGTCTTTTCCAGACTCCTGGGTGATGTTTTCTGAACAAATACTTTACATTTCTGACCGAAGCCAGCGTTAGAGTTCCCTGATTTAGGCTGGAAGCTTCTAACTTCCTCAATGAGTATAGCTCTTCCGAACAGCTAAATTCTAGCTTGCTATGGTATGTTCTTTGGTTTGATGCGAGTTATTTGTCGAAATAAAATCATTGTTATACAAAACATTCCTATCTTGAAAACTTTAAGCTATATTTTTTATTAGTTGTGACTTGGTTCTTATACTATTTTAATGTTTTTTTCATGCGAATTCGTTTTTCTAAAATTGGAACAGCAATTTAGGAATGTATAAGAAGTCTAGCATTACAAAAAGCGTCTATGATTTCAGAACTACAGGAAACATCCAAAATAAATTTATGGCGTCGTTTAAACAAAGAATATTAGTACCTGATATACCCTTCATAACGAGTGAGAAGGCGCATTCAATGGGTAAGAGAATCTGCAGTAAATAGAAATTCTAAGGTGCTGTGGGAGCTATGGGCCAGTGCAATTTTGGATTGCGTGGAGTGAGGACTGCGTAAGTTGTGTCATTCGAAAATTACCATACTACGCTACGATTAATATTGGACAATAGTAATTAATAGTAAACTGCACTTTAAGTGTGAAATAATTGTTTAATATTCACACTAAACACACAATCGTTCAAATTTCCTATGTTTCCTTCCTTCATTCCACAATCTTATATTAGGCCCGAGTATTCACGTCAAAACTACGGTTTGTGTCCTCGACACAGACTAAAACTTCGTAAAATGTTTATTTTTTAGTTTTCAGGTACCCCGTTCTAAACCATACCGCCAATCTTAAAGATCCATAAATTACATAAAGCATTTATTTTTAGGATCCATTGTTTAATATTCACAATGAACAATCGTTCAAACTTCCTAAGTTTGCTTCAATCATTCCACAACCGACATCAGATCCGAGTATTAACCTAAAAATTACGGTTTGTGTCCTCGACACAACCTAAAATCTTTTTTTAGACTCTAGATTTAACATGTGGTTCTGTGGTTTTTGATTCATTACAATTTTCCCACCTTTGTTCTCTCATAAACTATCCCGTTCTAAATCATAAACGCCAGTATTTAAGTTTCACAAACTACACAAAACATTTAATTTTGGATCCAAGATTTTTTGCTGAAGCTGTTTGGAATAGTTTTCTGATCTCATATTTAAGTCCCTTGACATTTATAAAGAATAATCATTCGGTGTTTATGGATTAATAGCAACTTGTTTTCATTGCCTTATCATGGTATTTCATAGTTTTAAAATGTCTTTCAACAAGGAGTTTGTAAGAAATCCAAGCAAAACTATTACGTTATGTCTAAATTCCGTTACTCAATATTTAACTATGCTTATTTATATAACTCTTTGTATTAGTATTTAAAGAAACAATTTAAATCACTTTCCAGTGCTTTAATCTATATTATCTGATACATAAGCCTTTTTGAGTATCGAGTTAAAATGATAATCTCTCTCTTTCAGCGTCATCTATACAAAAAATAAATTACAATATATCTGTAGTGACTGACGTCACATGAATTGGCAAAAGTTCACTTTACAGGGTTGCGCAATCGAGGGAAATTGTGCAAAATATACTTCTGAAGTAAAGAATTTGGCGTAGAGCGATACTTTCGAATGATACCACTTACGCAATCCTCACACAACGCAGTCCAAAGTTAGACTAGCCCAAAGCTCGCCCAGCATCTTAGTGCGATCTCAGTGCGATTATGCATTCCAAAAGTCCGGTCCGGTACGGACATCCTTTGCCTTCAGCATTATCTATTTATATTGTTGATTATTCTTCTAATTGATGAGTGTCCTAGTCCGACAAAACATTTGTAATGTTTTTATGCCACTAGACTTTTCTCATCCAGGCCTTCCAGCAGTGTTCCGATATTAAAGACCAATCATATTTATCCTTCCAATTTATTTTCTTGACACTTATATGATGTTGGCATTTTTCTACGAAAGTGATATTTCATTTCCCTTTTTTCAATCTACAGAACTAATCCAAACCAAGATGAGGTAAAATTCTAGTAAAATATTAAACAAAATCCGTTTGTCTGAAGTAACAAAAATATCGAACGCTGAGCTCCGATGTGATGAAATTTGAACAGCTTATTATAGTTCCTTAAAAACTGCACACTTTATTACTTTGGAATTTTTTGGGCAGAGCAACTGTTTTCCGATCGCTACGTCATCCCTTTTAGATTCGATAAAATTTGTAGTAGAACAAAACTCAAAATTTTGCCTTCTCACCTTGCTTATAGAATTTGTGTTAATACGTTATTTCCGTTTTGTTTACAAAAACCGGTGTGGACAGCCAGGAGCTAAGAGAACAGACAAATTTCACTTTTAACTCGAATCAACGCAAAACATCAAAAGCTGTCCCAAGCCGAGCAATCGGAAAGGTGAAGAGACAAATACGTGAAGCGGATAAAGATCAAAAAGCTAATCGATAAGGCGACCAAACTGCTGAGGAAACAGAAGTTTGTTTGTCTGAAACAGACAAATATATGGCTAAGCTTAATCGCTATTATTTAAGCTCGTAAAGCTAGTATTTATGCAAATGTTGCACTACAAGAAACACAACATTCCTTTAAAACCATAAAACACCAAATATTTCAAGAAATTATCTTGGATTCACAGCAACATGACGAAATATGTCCCATGTACCATAAAAATCTAAGACCAACCAACCCAGATATCACGGTTTAAAAATAATAATTCGAATACAACAAACTATTAGAAACTGTTACTATGCAGACACTACACATACTTATACAATTAGAAACTATTAGAATCAGAAAGAATCATCATTCTCTACAATGTAGATGCGAGTTCCTAGCAAATATCAAATGCATGAAAATAGATCTATCGAATTCAGTCTGGAAGGTAAGTACTGTAGGAAACATTGTCACAACTACAAAAATTATTTTACACAATGTGGTATTAGATACACTACTCTATAATAATAGACAGGACGGCAAGATGTGATGGTATAAGGGAAATAACACATGCTTTAATAGGGGGTAATTTTAATTGCAGTATGTGGGGGATGGTCCCCCACATACTGCAATTACACTAGCAAGCCTTCTGGGTATACTTTCAACAAGATTTTGATACACAGCTATGGGTATTTATGTCCATTCCTGATCCAAGAATGTTCCAGCTCAGCTGCAGATTTAGGACCTGGTTCCCTGGTCCGTAAGCGTCGCTCTAACACGTCCTACAAATGTTCTATACAGTTAGGCCGGAACTCTGAGCAGGCCAGGGAAGACGTTTTACTTCCATATCTTGATACCACTGCTTGATGGAAGCTGTGATATGACATGGAGCGTTGTGGTCGGGGAAGTAACATTCGTCTATTCCATAAAATTGCCAGAGCGTAGGAAGAACCGGATTGCCAAAATGTTCGTGCACGCTTCGGCGTTCAATTCACCAGGAACAACATTCAACGGTCCCAGGCCATATCAAAACCACCTAAACAAGTAGTCGAATTTTATGCAATCGGCTGGTGTCCGGTCCATTATTGTAGGGTAGTGTATGTAAGATGCCAGAAATCCCTCGTCGCCTAGTGAACGAAGTTGTTATCTTGACGAAAAGACGCCTGCATACTCGAGACAGCTACGCAGGACTCATCAAGTGGAGTGGTGGCAATTCCCACCAAATCCGTAAAGACGAACCAGAACACAAATGGTGATCGAATGAAAAAGACGTTACGACAGAGGGCTTCTAAGATATGAACTTATTTTAATTATTCATTAATCAATTTATTAATTATTCATGTATAAGACAGCCCCAAACCCTGTCAACTCTTCTCATCTTTGTAAATAGTTTGTGTATTCAGCTTGTGTTAGATTATTATTTAGAATTCATCTGTTCATTAACTGAATTGTGGTAATTGCGTCCCGCATAGTAAGCAACGGACCGGATCACCAATCATGACAATTTTAATCATACTTAAGATTTTCTGTTTTAGAAGTCTCTACTGAAAATCTACACAAATGTTCTACTACTATTTGTGAAAGTAACTACAACGTAACACACACATACAAAAAAAAACACCACTTTTTCAATCTAGACATTCGATAAACTATCACTAGACTCCAAATCGGTTGAAAAATAATAATCCTACTACAAACCATTAAAATATACCGTCCGCCGCAAAAGACGATCATCCGAATTCAATGTATATCCGAGTTCCTTGCAAAAATCAAATACATGGAAGTAGATCTGTATGTAACACAAACCCAAGCAAAGTACGTTTCGCATCAGTTATTCTTAGTGAAAATCCGAAGGATTTATGTACTTTTTTGTTGTTCCCAAGAGTTCAGAAACCGTACATCGGACTGAGATAAATGCGTTGGAATACACCCTGTGTATGTTGAAAAAATTATTCCTGAAATCCTGTGGACCTTAAGTCATCCATCAATTTCCAGGCCCTGCCAGCCCATTCGCACTAAGTTGTGTGTCAGGGAGCGAAGAACGGAATTTTTGATTCGGACTGGAAAGAATATCTTGATTCTATACCGGCTTAAAATTTCTCGCCACATAAAAAGATTGGTTGGTAGTTTAAGTCGCAATGGAGCAGCAGAACGGGCTATTAGTGACGGTGGGATTAATCCCGAAGGCCATACAAGAAAGAAAAAAGGTACTGCAGCATATGAAAATTGTATTTGATCTTTTTATGGGAAAGCAATATCTTCTTATTTAGTTTGGAATTTCTATTTTTGTCATGTGGTGCTCGGTTTCATTTTTCAGTTCTGGTATATAAATCCATTATTTTCGGTGGATATTTTCAAAGTTAGTACAATGATTCGCATGAGAAATAAAGTGATAACGTTTTTTTTTTTTTTTTTTGGATTATTATTTTATGTGATATTTTTTGATCTGGGGTTCATAAATGGAATTTTCTTCTTCTAAGTTTGTCCCCTGAATGGCTAAAATAGCGTGTTCACTATATTATGGTTGCACAACATGTTCTCTCTTACTTGATTTGTTGGTGGATATTTTTGAAGCATTATGATTGGTATAAAAAATGAATTGACGTCTTTTTTTCAAATTTGTGATGTTGAGTATCAAATTCCAGCGGCAGTGTGTAAATATACTTTTTGCAACAATGTTTGTCTAGTTCATGATTTAGCCAGTATATACGAGTAACAAGACTGTTTTTTTTTTGTCTCTCAGTACGTACTTTCAAACTTGTATATGATTGGTGGATATTTTTGATGTTAACATAATGATCTATGACAAGTGAAAGATAACGTTTTTTTTTGTTTCAAATTTTTGTAATTTTATAATATTTTTGTAATTTTTTCTCAGTACATATTTTTAAACTTGTATAAGTTTGGTGGATATTTTTGATATTCGAATTTTTGTAATGTTATACAGTGCTGAGTTTTTATTTTACATCTGGGTTATTTTATATGCATGTAATTTTATGTTTCTGTCTGTCAAGTGAAAGACGCAGACTACGTGTAGAGTGATATTCGGTCGATTAGCATAAGCTTTGATACCTTGCTACCTTGTAGATTGTTTTTAGGTCACTTAACGCGCGAATGTTCAGATTTCAAAATTATCGGTGGATATTTTTATTTGCCATTATTATACATTTGAGAAATAACGCGATAACGTCTTTTTTGTTTCGAATTTGTTTAAATGTAATGTGTTGTTTAGTTATTTTACAGTTGAGATTTGTGAAATGTAATTTTTTGAGGCTATGTTTGTAATGACTTAATAGCTTTTAGGCAGTTTTTCAGTCACTTGGCATGAACCTTTAGACTTGTATTGCTTGTGGATATTTTTAATATCGCTAACAAGGCTCATTTGAGAAATACATTCAAATAGCCTCCAAGTAACCAACAAATAAGTCTATAATATAAGGGGCGATCAAAAAGTTTCCGTTCGAAGGCTGTACAGTCCAGATTTGATATGCCAGTCATGCAAAAGTGGATTGAGCATTTAGGCAATCATCCCACTGCTTCACCTGGTTGAATATACCTCTTTGGTAAAACTCCTGTTTCTGCTGTTTGAAGAAGTCCCAAACTGCCTACTGCACTTCTACGTCCGACAGGTACCGTCGACCTTTCGAGGAATTTTTTTAAGGCTCAGGGTGTTATGGTCTGGGGTGCTAAACGCACGGGAGGCTAAAAATTGGTGGATGGGAAGAACATACATAGAAAAACAAACGATTTAAATTTCAGAACAATTAAATTATTTATTTCAGAGTTTGATCGTTATAAATGGAGGAAGTCAATAAAGCGGTGGTCTACCTCTGACCTGGAGGCAAGTTGTCACTCGGTGTGGCATAATCTGAAAAAGTTCCCGGATCAACATTCGGGAGGGTTGCAATCGCCTTCTCATAACGTCCAAATGTGCTGTATGGGATTGAGATCAGGAGACCCAGCTGGCCAAGGACGTCTTGGGAAAACTTAAAGACAGTTCATAGCAACAGGTGCCGTGCGCGGTTGGGCATTATCTTGTTGAAAGGTAAGTCCGGGGTGTCGCAAAAGGAAAGGTAACACAACCGTTCGTAGAATGTCTTCTATATACCGTTGTGCTGTAAGTGTGCCAGAAATTACTACCAAAGGCTAACAAAGGAGATGGCACCCTAGATCATAACGCCCTGTTGTGGGCATGTGGGGCGTTTTATAGTAAGAGCAGGATCCCCACGCTGTCCTGGACGTCTCCAGACAAGACTGCGGTTGTCGTCTGGACACAGTTGGAAACGGGACTCGTCACTAAAGACTATACGTCCCCGGTCAGAGCCATTCCAAGTTGATCGAGCCCGGCACAACTCCTGGACAACTCCTTGGTACATCGATTTTTTTTTTGTTATAGAGTGTATTTTCAACTATCCTCATTTAGCTATAGCAGTATTCGTTATAACATTTAAATTGTACACAGTGAATTGGTAATTCTAAGCAAAAGTGTTTTAAGATAAAGCTATATCACCAAGTTATCATCATTAAGTTAATTTGCATATTTCAAGTACAGAATAACTCTGGACGCATCACTAAATCAATATACTTCCACAATAAACAAAGATATGAAGATTTGATCGCATCAAAAAGTTTTGACCTATGACTTCTAAGAAAATGAACAATATATCCAGCATCTCCTTCCAATCGAAATCCAGAAGTAGTTGATGAAGTTAACATAAATTTGCGGAAAACCAATTTTTTTACGAAACAAACATATTGGTTTTATTTTTCCCTTAAGCGTAAGTCCTTCAATGATTGGTTGGAATTTTTCTTTTCGCAGTAGCAACAAAAACCCGTGAGCTATTTAACTATGAATATGACGGGGTTGAATTTGCAAATTCTTCGAATACTTTATTTCAAACATTTTATACCAGTTCGACTTCTCTCTATCTCTGCGTCTGTAGGTGGTTGGTAATGTTTACTTTTTTATAAATTAGTGTACAATATGACTAAATAAACTAATGTTTAAAAAAAATTATGAATATCTTCATCAGTTAGTCATCTCTTCTTGATAGCTTATTTTCTATATTAAGTTGCATTATTTGTATTTTTTTTTTAGTATTTTCGAGTACGATCTTGATATTTTACATACTGAAATCGAGGTAATTCATAAATATTAGATAAGAAGCTATAACTTGCTGTCCTTTAATAATAACAATAACAATTTTCTATTCATTTAACATTTCTCTGCTTCTATATGTTGCTTGGTAATGTTTACTTTTTAATAAGTCAGTGTGAAATATGACTTATGAACTCAATATTTGAAGAAAAAAACGACGAGTACTTTGAACAGTTTTAGGAGAATTCATTCATATAGTCAATATCAACGTTACATTTTATCATCTCTTTTATTTTTGTTTCTACATTAAGTTTCATTGTATTTTTCAGTGTTTGTCAATACGGTCATAATATTTTCTAAATTGACATCACATCGAAAGAAGCCATGATTATTACAAAGCAGGCCATACTTTTGTCCTTTAATAGTAACAATAAATATTTTGCGTGATAAGGCTATTTTAGATGATGTAAATTATGGTAAAAGAAATAAGTTAATATTAAGAGAAAAGATGTGAAAATATGGGAAATGATTTAGCATCAGAATAAAATCTTGAGGTACCCAAATTCCAGGATTGGCTCGTCAAAATGACTTGAAACTAAATATTTGAGGTAAATTGTCATACAGAGACAAGATTAATCATTACATTTCGTTAGGTTTTTGAAAATTGAACGTAATTGGGTTCGAAGATAACCCCTTAAGCTTATTTTATGTAAAAGAATCTATTACATTTCAGTTATATACTATTGAACGATAACTTTGAACACTTCAATTATATTAGTATTTGCTTTGCAAGTTAAAACTTATATGATGTCCAAAAACTATGTCCAAAAACATAATTCTCAGAAAATGCTAAGGGGAAAAGTTCTACCACTCCATCCAAAGAAATAATTACTTCTCGCGCGCGCGCGCGCGTACACTAAGAAAAAAAAGTTACCAAACTTATATCTTGAAAATTTTAACTCAATGTGTTTCCCTCTGTAGGCCGGTAACAGATTATACATACACTTCATGAGTATATTCCTCTTGGAAGTATATTTATATTTTAGTGTATTTACAATTAAAAATATGAACTATACTTCATATTTCATGCATTCTTTAAAAAAAACTAAGAAATAAAGATCTGAAAGAAATGTATTGTAACAGGCAATTAAAAGTTAGAGAATTTCAAGTCACAAAATACCAGTAAAAAGGAAAAAGCGCTCTCTTAGGAAACAAGTCATCGATTGTTAAAAATGGAAATTTTATAACAATGTAAAAAGTATTAAGTACCCAATTTGTTGTGAATTTAAAATTTATGAGATATTAAATAAATCAATTAAAATATCTCATTAATCATCCTATTATTTCTTATTATTTTACAGTCATTATCAATCCTTATCAGTAATTTTATGTATTCAGTTAAGTTTTATGCTAGTTTATACAAATTTTGATCACTGCTTATATCTTTAGTCGCACTTTTAGACAATTTTTTATTATTCCTAACACTTCATAACATTGATTTGAGGGAACAATACTCCGTATTTTAATTTAACCTTCAGTATAGTGTAAAACCATAGATGTAAAATATAAAGAGATTGAGCATTGCCGTTGACAAGAGCTTCAAACAGTGTCACCAATCTGTCGACTTATAGTCACATGACTGCTCTGTGAATAATTGACTATTATTGGTCGATTTGGTATCTTGTCTCCACGTTTATTACTCATTTGCAACATCTTATGACAGAGTAGGTGTTAATCCACATTTCTAGAGAGTGGTGACAAAAAGGAGAAATTGGCAGCCTATTATTATTTTGCGCGGACCGATCATATGATGAATGTTAGCAGTCTGAAGGTCACGTTACAACTAGTTTTGGTCACATGATCCTGAACACATAGAAAGGTTACTATTGTTGACTCTACTTTTATATTTCCTCTATGTGTAAAACCGATTACCGAAATAACCAAAATTTTAAATTTCCGGGTGGTTTTGACGAGATATTTCGTTCAACAAGATCTGACCAATATTACTAATAACGAGATATCTCGTCATTAATAAGTTTTCAATCTTTTTATGATGACGAGATCAAGATCTGGTCAGTTTTTCTAAAAACGAGATACTTCGTTTATCAAGATCTGGTCAGTTTTGTTTATGACGAGATGCCTTGTCGAGACAACCATTAGGGTTAACATCTTTCAAACAAAATTTTAATCTTTATTCTATGTCGTATTCGTTTCAATACAAAAGTATCCATCGGATTAAAAATTTTCCGAATCAGTGATTTTCCGACACTTGACAAACAACTTTGGGAAACGTCGCCACATATTCTCCCTATCAGAAATAATCTGTTAATGGGATTTAACTCCGACTACAACAAAGGAGGGAAGGATCAGCAGCTCCCTTCCTTTTTTGAGGTCGCGGCATTTCATGTCAAAACTTTAACGATCACAGTAATCACATTTGTATAGTACGTGGACAAATCGTATTAGCATTGAATGCACCGTTGAATGCACTGTCTCTTTAAAAGATTAAGTACAAGTGGCTCTTTAAAATATTCAATGCAAGTGAATATTTATTTCGATTAAATGAAATGAATCGCTTCGTTAAACTGCGGAAAGGGCTGACACCAAGATTTTGAAATAATGCATTTAAGAAAAACATGTAGGCGAACAATCCGGAAAATAAAATGGTGTGATGTGTATTTATGCATCGATAGAAAACTAAGAAAATGGAAATTACCCATTTAAATTGCAGTGCTATTGTGCTATTAATCTTAAATTGCCTTGGGTTTAAATTTATGTTAGTAGTTTCAGTTTTTTTAATTGATATTTCAGTTGAAGTCGAGTGTGTGTGTGTGGATGTTTTTGACATTATATACAATGTGCAAAATCTTTTAAGTAAGAGATGGAATGGTTTTGTTTGTTTTGTCGTTCAATAATAATTTCTTGCTTCACAGAAGCTAATTAGACAAGGACTATTGTGTGGAACACATTAGATTATGAATAAACTGTTGATCAAAATGATGATAAAACGAAACTTGCCGTCCTGAAGATTCGCCCTTTAAACCAATTCCTGTGCAATAGAATTTTGATAGGCTGATTTAAGTTAGTAAATTAAAAGGGAGTCTTCATTAGGGATAGCCTGGGCTACATGGCTATATGTTTACATTGACGGATCAACGGAAATTTCATTCGAAACGCAGGAACTGGGATGTTTTCGAACAATTTCAGGCTTACCTCTCCTGTGGGGAAATACTGCGTTAACCTCGATGGAGAAGATGCTGCTGTTTACCTAGCTGTGCATGAAGTCAAGCAGTCCTAAAAACCATGTTTTATTGTTCATTTCAGGCAGAAATAATAGTTCTTACCACTTCAAGTCAAAATGAATACATTATGCATAAATGTAGATAAAAGCTAAGCTACCTTGGGAAAGTTATTAAAAAGGTTACCCTACAGTGCTTTCTCCAATGAGATTGCTGCTGTTTACCTAGCTGTGGTCGAAGACAAGACGTCGTAAAAACAATGTTATATATATATATATATATATATATATATATATATATATATATATATATATATATATATATATATATATATATACTGAAGAGTCAAAACATTATGCCCACCTACTCAATAACGCGTTGCGCCTCCTTTGGCCTGCAAAACAGTTGCAACTCGCCTTTGCATAGATGCCACAAGTTCTTGGTACATGGCTGGATACAGGTTGTACCAAATGTCTAAGCAGCGGTCACGAAAGGCGATATAATCGGACATGGTGGTGTTTGAGCTGTGAGCTGCCGCTCTATAACACTCCCAATGTGCTCTATCGCACTAAGATCCGGTGAGTTAAGTGGCCAGGACATTAAGTGGAATTCATCAGTATGCTCCTCGAACCACTCCAACACAATCCGAGCCTTGTGACATGGGGCATTTTCCTGATGGAAAATTCCATTTCCAGTTGGGAAGACAGACGCCATGTAAGGATGCAACTGATCCGCAATGATGTTCAGATAATTCGCAGCGTTCATGGTCTGTTCTACCACAAGAACGGGTCCCAGAGTGGCCCATGAGAAAGTCCCCCAAAGCATAATACCGCCACCACCAGCCTGTGTATGACCTGCTGTACAAGAGGGGAGCAACTGTTCGCCTGGCAGACGGCGTACCCTGACACGACCATCGACGTGATGAATGAGAAATTGGGATTCATCTGACAAGGCAAATTTCTTCCACTCATCCATGGACCAGTCTCGATGTTCTCGGGCCCACTGTAGGCGTAGTTGGCGATGACGCTTGGTCTTGGTCAACAGAGGCACACGAGTGGGACGTCTGCTACACAGTTCCATATCCAACAGTGTCCGCTGAACTGTGTGTTCCGGAACACTTGCGCTTGGACCTGCATTGTATTGGGCTGTCATCTGAGCCACAGTCTCACGCCGATTTTGCTTTACCAAGTGGGCCTGTCTCCAACGTCCTTTTTTGGTTGATTACGCCTGGACGACCAACACCTTGGCGTCTACTGCTGGTGTCACAGTCACTTATCCACTTTGCATGAATACTAACAACGGCAGATCGTGAACAACCTACCAGTCGTGAAATTTCGGTGATACTGGTTCCGAGTCTTCGGGCCATTACGATATGCCCTCTATCAAATTCGCTTAGATTATCAGCTTTTTCCATCACTCTCAAAAGTGCAAGAATTAAGAATTATTACTTACCTTCTCCAGCAGCAGTCAAATACCCTTCTGACTTAATCACGCGCCCCTCACGTTATCCAGATGAGATTATTTAAAAATGTGGGGATGGTCATAATGTATTGGGGCTTATGTATGTATGTATGTATATATATATATATATATATATATATATATATATATATATATATATATATATATATATATATATATATATATATATATATATATATATATATATATATATATATATATATAGCAATGTGGGGTCGGAAATGCTTTCCTGAAGCGGTGTTGTACACAGAAGCACCGTAAAGAAAAGAGATCGTAAGTGAGAAATCGTTTTAATAATACATGAAAAGAAGCAAAAGGTACATGGATTAAAGTAAGTGTTCGAAGTTTCTTCCACGGGCTACAATGCACGCCTCATATCTCCGACGCATAGACATCCGAACATTCTGAAATACTCCAGGCATATCTCGAATTTCTCCGGCAGCTACTGCAATTCTTGCAACCAGCTCCTCAACATTGTCAACAGGGGTTTCATAAACTAGCGATTTCAGATGACCCCAGAAATAAAAATCAAGACATGATAGGTCGTGTGACAGAGCAGGTCAACGCACGGGACCACCACGTCCGATCCACTGCTGACCAAATGTGACATCCGGGTAGTTACGAACATCTCCGCTATAATGGGCAGGGGCTCCATCGTGTTGGAACCACATTGTCTGTTGCGTCAATGCAGAAATCTGTTCATCTCTCAAAAGTTGTGGCAATACTTGCTGCAGAAAGAACAAATAATTAGGTCCGGTTAGACGAGACGGTAACAGGTAAGGTCCGATGAGGTGATCTCACATAATACCGGCCCATACATTGACCGAAAATCGAATCTGTGCTGCACGACGTCGTATTGCATGCGGGTTCTCGACCGCCCAGATATGGTCGTTATGCGTGTTGAAAATTCCTTCCCTTGTGAAGGATGCCTCATCGGAAAACAACACTTCAGCAGGAAAAAGGGGATTTGTAGCACATTTTCCAAAGTACCACTGTGCGAAAGCAATACGAGGTGCATAATCCTCCGGTTGCTGTGTCTGGACACGCTGCACGTGAAACGGATGCATGTCTTCTCGGAGAATCCTCCAGACGCTGTAATGGGAAACCCCGGCTGCGTTTGCTACACTTCGTGTACTCGTTCTTGGATTCCCCTGTACATGCTGCAGCACATTCTGTTCGACGTCTGCAGTCCGTACTGTTCTTACCCTGTCCCTGTCAGCTCTTTCTAATGAACCTGTCTCAGCTAACCTCTGGTGCAGTCTTGCAAAGAAATTATGACTGGGGATACGCCTCGTCGGATATCGTTCCGCATACAAACGCTGTGCGGCTGGCCCACTACAATTTGCAACCCCGTACGCCAAATGCATATCGGCTAACTCTGCGATCGTGTAATCATCTATCCTACTAACTTGGCTTTCTTGTGCGAATGAATATTTCCTACACGAAAGCTCGGGATTTTCGGACAACGCCATCTACCGCGTCAGGAAAGCATTTCTGACTGCCCATTGGTATATGATTTTGGTTCGTCAGGATGTACCCTACCCCTCTTAGAAGTATATATATATATATATATATATATATTGAAATTAAATTTCTAAATTTCGAAACACGACAAATGTCTCATTTGCACTTAGTCGTAGATAATATCTTACAATCTGTTGAACAGATTTCACGGATTATTCAAAACAATTTTAGCTAAATTAATTAAAACCAGATGTGCACGGAACATTTTGAAATCGGAAGTATGTCAAACAATCTCAATCGAAAAAAAAAAACGCTTTCTTCTCGATTTATTGCACCTATCTGCCGTATTTTTGTTGTTGTATTTGTAATTCCAATAAAAATAATCGCAACTAAAAAATTCTGTTTACTCTCCACAGAATTTGATGTCAATAATTTTTAAAGCTTAAATTTAAAAATCGGTTTTTGTGATTTTTGAAAGTTGATTGCTCTTTTTAATTTTTGTTTATTAATTACTGTGCTTTAAAAAAAGTAAAAGGTCCAATGTTATTTACAAAGGAATGATTAATTAATATTTGATAAATATTGACATCATAAAAAAAAGGAGTGTGAAAATACCCAAAGCTAAAAATTCATAGCTGTATCTTCTCTTTTCTATGCCTATCAAACTATAATAGTGTTAGTTATCAGCTGTATGCATAATCATAGTAAATATACCCACCAGTGACACAAAATGTAAATGCCTGTCTGTATTTTAGATGACTGTCTGCATTTAGACTGCAGTTTCCAATGCCATTTGTCTTTATCGTAATACAACGTACTCTTCCTCAACAAACCCAATACCCGTATATTTGTCTCCGAGATTATACGTTGTAATAAATTTGAAGATAGAACGGTAGACAGGATTAAACGAAAACTGGATCGCACAAAAAAGACAACCCATTCTATTGTATCCCCATAAGATTTACGCGTACCAAAGAAGTGGTTTTACTGCTGCCAGATTTGCCTTGAAAAGATTCAGGGTTCTAAGAAGTATCCAAACTTTTGCTAACTCGAGTTTCTCGTGTCTGTAAAACAGAAACGAAAACCCAGTGCGGTGTTCTATTAAACTTTTAAGTCCAACCAACATCTCCATTGTGACTACTATTTTATTCCGTAAGTTTGAAACGAAAACTCGGTTTCCCATCCTCGCCGACTTAGAATAACTTGATTCTATCTTGTCTTTTGCGTCAAGTAAACCTCATTGCGTCAGTCCCCTCTGCCTTTTATCATAAAAATTCTTTTCGTCTCATCCCTCATAAAATACTTTTTGGATCTCCGATGAATCCGTTTTTAGCTTCCTTTAAAAGAACATTGAGCGGAGAGTTCATGAACTGGAACTAGGGACCGATAAATTCTGCCGACTTCAAATTGCACTAAAAGTTTTGCTATTATATTTGCTTCCTGTTCTTGTCAGTAATACCGGAAATACATTGTGTTTAACGATATTGATCCGAAAGTAAACGAAATTTGATTTAATATTTTGTCAGACCGGGCATGTTTTGCAAACGACTTTTATTAACTTATACATTTAAATGTTAAAGATTTAAAGTTTTTTCAAATTAATTGTTACTTATTAACTGTTGATTGCATGACTTTCATTAATTTATGCATTTAAATGTTAAAGATTTAAAGTTTTTACAAATTAATTGTTTGTATTAACAATACAAATCGATTCATAGAGATTATTTTTATTTCGAAATAAAATTTTAAATAAAAACTAAACGTTTTTGTCAACGAAGCATATTAGAACGTTGAAAGTTGATTAAGTGTATAGAAACTATGTTCTTTTTCATTGAAAATTCTTGTTAAGGTAATTTTAGTTGTTTATTTACTTCTCTTTTGTTACTGAGATTAATTAATGTAATGAACTAACTATTTTAACTTTTTATATGGAGAGAATTCATGCAGCATGCTAAAACTAATTTTCTACGGCTTAATGATTCTTTTCTTTAGTTTCTGCTATGCATCACTTATCTAATGAACTATTTAAATTGTTTTTCCTTTTCATTTGGAGAGTCATAATTAAGTCTTCACTGTTAACGATACTTCTCTTATTTTTGTGATACGTCACATATTTAATATACTATTTAAATCCTCTTTCTTCCTTTTTTAAAAGAATTCATGCGGCATGTATAAATAAATTTACCATTACTTAAAGATTCTGTTTTGGGGATACATTACTTATGTAAATAAATATTTCTTTTGTTTTTTACTTTTATGCGATATGTTAAAATTTATTTTTCACTCTTTAACGATTCTTCCCTGTTATTTCTGTGATACATCACTTGCCTAATGTACTAACTCTTATTTCTTGTTACCTACTTTATGACAAGGATAATTTATGCGGTAAGTTAAAATTAATTTTCCATTGTTTTATAATTCTTCTCTTCTGATTTTGCGATACATCCCGTTATGTAATGAACTATTAAAACTGCCTTTTTCCTTTTTTATGTGGATTTAAAATTTAATTTACACCGATAATGCTTCTTCTCTTTTGTTTCTGCGATACAGCACTTATGTAATCAACCATTTAAATTTATTTTCCACTTTAGTTAAATTACAACAAGATAACATATTTTAGATTTAGTTCAAAATGAAAATAAACCTTACTACCGGCTTAACCTTTATTTGATGTCCACAAAAGTTCTTGAAGCTTTGAAATACAACAAAATACATACACTACTTTAAAACTCAATTAATCACTCAAAAATTTTAAATAAGGATTAATTTGTCAGACACTTTATACAGGGTTGACTATGTTCACCTCTCTTACCGACAACCCAACAGTTCAGCTTTAAATATCACGGAGATTATATCTTTCATTAACTAAAATATAATCTTACGTGAACATAAGAATATGATATGAGTACATTACTAACATTAGCCATAATGAATTGTCCTTGTCTGGCAGTTATGTTACTGGATCTTTGTCTCTAAGCAACCAGGTTTGAACTCTCATTTGAGGCGATTATAGTTGTGTATAATTTTAAACCGCACGCTCTCATTTCGTTCTCCTTCCAGTCAGGTCGTTATGCAAATTTACCAGGCCACCACGTCGCATCAGGATACACTATCAGCAGAGCAAATGTTGATCTCTTAACTCGTAATTGCGATCCTATGTCATCCATTTCACTTAGCTGTACTTAATGTACATTTCGAAAGTATACAGCCAAGAACGGGCAGAATTCCATAGCACTTGAGGAGGACTCGTGTAATATAAGCTAATTCAGATTTGTATTAGAAATAATAAATGGAAGTATGAACTTACGGAATTTTAGGGTAGGAAAAGCAAAGTCAGTCGCAATTTTAAACATCAGAAAAAAACATTATCTGTCACTTTAATGTATGGATTTTATCTCAGGTCTTAACCCTCTTGGTAATTTATCTTCGCGTCGAAAACTGCTTTGTAGTGTAAAGCCTCTAGTGCAAACATTTGTTCCAAACTGTCATAAATTCTGGGCAACGGACATTTGGTTTTCTTGCTTCGATCAACATTTTCCCTTGGAGCAATTGGGCAGTTTTAGAGACTTACAGTCTCGGTGAGGTACCATGTCCTAAATCAAAAGTGATTAGATTTTGGATGAGATATCTCGTCGAAATGCTTGAAGGGTTAATTCGTTGGAATGTGACATGGTGAGAAACTCCGTTGTGCCTTACGTTTAGCAAAGGTCACTTGCAGGGCGGGTGTCTACTTCATTGTGTCATCGGAATGCTGAGTATATTCTGATTGGTTGGTGTGTTACGCCCCAACTATTGTTATTTGCAACGACTAGAGATGAATAGGTTATATTCCTCCAGATGATCTCTGGTTGATTTTTTACTTTTACCGTTAGGCTGTTTTTAGACTGTGCCAGGACACGTTGGTGACTACGTTAGAGATGGTTAAAGAGAACTAAATGCAGAGGGTGAAGCTGGTTCACCTCATCGAACTGTGATATACACTATCTTACAATAATGGACCTCACAGCAAGATGTGATGGTATAAGAGAACGAATACATGCTTTAATGTGGAATGGTCTCCCACGTGCTGCACTTACACTACCAACCCTTCTGGGCATACTTTCAACAAGGTTTCGATACACAGCTATGGGTATTTGTGTCCATTCCTGCTGCAAGAATGGCGCCAGCTCAGCTGTAGATTTCGGACGTGGTTCCCTGGTTCGTAAGCGTCGCTCTAACTCATTCCACAAATGTTCTATGGGGTTTAAGTCTGGACTCTGAACAGGTCAGGGAAGACGTTGTACATCCTTATCTTAATACTACTGCTCGCTAGAGGCTGCAACATGAGATGGAGCGTTGTCGTCCTGGAAGGAACATCTGTCCATTCCATAACATTGCCAGAGCGTACGAAAAACCTGATTGTCCAAAAATGTTCATGCAGGCGCCAACGTTCAATTTTCGAGGAACGACAAGGAAAGGTCACAGACCATACCACAAAAAACACCCCCAAACAAGGAATCGGATTTTATGCAAATCCGCTGGCGTCCGGTTTATTATTGTAGGGTAGTGTACATAGTTTTATGTACTGGTGTAGTGATGTTAATGTGATGATTCAAATGCTGTTTATATTCTTAAAGTCTTTGAAATAATGGAACTTAAATAACTTAGCTGTTGGATGTCTTCTCCTTGTGTACGATTTACACTGTTTTCACACTAGCGTTTTCGGGTGACGGCATCACAGGAGCATTAGTATTGCATATCATTGACATACTGTCTTCGCTGTGTCTTCTACAAATTTGGAAGGAGTCATAAAACGATTATAATTGAATGTGGGATGAATGGAATGGCTGGCTTCGGTCAGCGAATTTATTATGACTAAGGGGTTCAATGGGGATGGAGTCGATTAATGCCAGAAAGTCCAAACATCACACTGTCAATTATAATGGTTCTTTTACCACTCTCCTATTTCGTAGTGAGAACAGTCCGGCAACCAGGCTGATCCATTGTGTCCAATTCATGTAACATTCCATATTGGTTTGTTTTCTCACCATATGATCATTTTTCGTTACAGGAAGGCAGTTTTACAGGGAACGATAGCTTTAAGTTGTAACGTTATAAAAAAAAGTAATAATAATTCCGTAGTTCATTGTGCTTTCTTAAATATTATTTTCTCTGCAGACATTCTTGTGTGAAAACGAATTACATTATTTGAATGAAATATTTAGCTTAAAAATAATTTTGACACAAAATTGAAAACAAAAATACAAATCTCCGGCTCCGAAAAATTTCTCCGAAGGAAAATAACTATTTCTGTAACGGCTGTTAATTTCTTATAAAAACAATCCTATATTTTTCTTGGTGTTAATAAGGAATTTTTCTATCTAACCACTCATCAATATTTTCCTTTTACTTTTCAAAACATTTATTTATTTATAATGCCTTCTAAAGTGGGTGATTACTTTCTGAAACTTTTTCACAGGTATCAGAACTGATGAAAACATTGTTTCTCTTCTCAAAGGAAGTTAATTGTTTTAATCTGAAGGTTGTTTGGTCTCAAAGTTGTTTTTATCTTAGAAGTTCATCCCATGATAAAAATAACTTTGTTGAGCATTGTAAAGGAAATATGATCTCAATACATAAAGACTTGAAATACATGTAAGAGGAATTTTCAAGAGAAATGTAAGCAAATAAACAATATGGAAGACTGATATTTTTCTTCTTGCTACCCAAATGCTCACGTATGATGTCATATCGGGTTTACGTTAAAATGAAGTTTATCGCCGTTTTGGCAACAATCGGCTTTTAGTCGAATTGGCGTGTGCCAGTTAACTATCACATATCAATTAACTATCTTATATCAATTCGAAATTATTCTTTGGAATTTCTATAGAGACTTGCAAAAATTGTAGTCGAAAAACAAGAGAACTTTTTGTAAGGCTTACGTTCGGGAAACGTTAAAAAATATTTCCGGAACCTACATTTAGCTTGTAAGAAAAGGTCTCTTATAGCCGAAAATATATTCATTTCAACATTAACTCAAGTTAAAAACTAAAAAAAAAGTTAGTTCGAAATTTCAAATACATACAAATTACAAATGCATAGTTTTTTTAGTGACATCCATTTCTTAATTTTTCCTACAATATTAAAGTGCATTTTATGTTTTCATTCACAATATTATTTTTCTGCTTTTCATTCTGATTTACATTCTGCTTTCTTCACAAAAGAAAGCAGAATGATATAATTTCCTCCAGACAACTATTGTATAGTGTGTTTACCGATTTTCAACTTTTATTCATTATTAGAATGCCCGTGCATGGTATCTGTATCAGCACTGAACTCTATTAATTGCTTTTAAATGTTAATATCAAAATGTCTCTACTTACATTTTTCATATTTTCAATTAATTTGTAATGGTTAACCTGTAGACTACGGTCGGTACAGCAGTTGTACCATTATCGGGCCAATAAATAATTTTGACAGTGGCCAGTACCTTGATACTTATAATAATCGCGACAAGAAAAAATTTAGACTACGGCCGTTACAGTAGTTGTGCTATACGGCATCACAGAACACTTTTTCGAAAAAAAATTTTAGAGGTAATTAAACAAAGTGTAAATAGCTATTTTTGTTCTAAGGTAAGTTTATAAACATATTTCAAAAAATTAAGTCAGTTAAATAAACCGTATTTTAAAAATAAAAATAAACTCACATTTTTAAAGTTTTTTTTTTTTTTAAATTTTTATGAAATAGTCAATTTGCAATATTTTTTACTATTTGTGGTTTTTTTATAGTTGTTGTATAGTTAGAATTAAATGCTAGCTAGTATTTATAAAATATTTTTCTTTGTTGGACTTCAATAAGGATTTTTGTTCCAGAACACTGGAAAAACCTTGAAAATTCTAAATCTGTACACTTTGACATTAAAAAAAAAAAAAAACTATAGTATTAAGACTCCGATCAAGGCCACCCTCAGGTGGTTAGGGAGTTATCGGCGGCGTAGAATGAAGACGCGTCGTAGCGTCCGTTATGTCGAGTAGATATGAAAGGTTATGTAAATAGTATATATTGTGTCCACGTAATATAAATTAGATTAATAAATGTTTGTGAGTGTAATGTGAGTTTGTCGCTTGTTCGCTCGCTTCAAGGAGGAATTTCTCAGCACACGGTCACAAGTCTGAGAAAAATGCATTTTAAGTTTTTAAAGATATATAACAAAACGTTTTCATGCTTGTAGAGCTCTAATTTTTTAATATACTAGGGGGCTCCGCCCCCTGCTCGCTTACGCTCGCCAACCCCCGGGGATTGCTGCGCAATCCCATTTGGTTTGCTTGGCAAACCAACACTCCTGTCACAGATGCCATTTGGTTTGCTTCGCAAACCAACATTACTTTCACAGAGTAAACTATCTGAATAATTCGTATTATGCTGATTTCACTTTCCGGTTCATGACGTCACAGCGATGGCTTCTCCCCCTGCTCGCTTACGCTCGCCGACCCCCGTGGGTTGCTACGCAATCCCGTTTGGTTTGCTTTCTCAAACCAATACTTCTTTCGCAAATGATTTAACTTTTTTTTGCTTTAACATTTAATGCACCCTAAACTAATAGCCACATCAGTAAAAAATCTTCTGCATCTTGTTCCCTGTACAATTTTAAGTAAACATTGTTAATATCCAAACTTTACGATCTTTACTTTGTCGGTAAACTGTCTTGAGAACAGAGGGAAAAAAGCGAGCCTTTTTCCTCGCCAAATAAAAAGAAATCGTTTTTATGGCAATTGTTGCTACGATAAATTTGCTATCTGGCAAATCCGATAGTCAAAAGTGCAACCCACTACTGCTTTCGGAAGCAGCTATGCGAACTGAAAAATACGAAATTTGTGACACCAACTTTTGATTGCATCGAATTTATTTATGAACCAATTTTAAAAATAATTGTACCGTAAGAAAGAGTATATTCTGAGGTATACTGCAATATTTTTAAAATTAAAAACTAACAGTAATACTATACAGATATGACCATTTTAGTTTTGTATCGGAAGTTACGATCTGAAAGTTCCGAAAATTGTATGACCAACTTTTAATTGCATCGATTTTATTTATTAACCAATTTGAAAAATAACTGTACCATAAGAAAGAGTGTAATATAATGTATTCAGTGATGTTTTCAAATTTAAAAAATAATGGCTTTTGCCGTAGACAAAACGGTTTTAACAATAAGTAGCGAAAATATCGAAAGATTCCGAATTTTGTATGACGAACTTTTGATCGCATCCAATTTAATTATTAACCGATTTCAAAAATATTAGTACTGTAAGAAAGAGTATATTCTGAGGTATACTGCGATATTTTAAAAATTAAAAACTAATAGTAATTAGATATAGATACGGCAGTTTTTAAAAAAAGTAACAAAAATGTCCCGATTTTTCCTGAATTTCAAAAAAATATTATCAAGAACCAAATTTAAATTTAAAAAAAAAACTCGACGAGCTGCAAAAATTTACGTTGAGAGGTACTCTTAAAAAAAACTCACGACTGAAGACTGAAAATTTGAATGTGTTTTGCTCACTCGCGGAAGAAATTTCACTTCTTCAACTTTAACACTTAATAAAACCTAAACTAATAGGCGCATCGGAAAAAAATCTTAATAATTATCCAGGGAATACGATGAAGAACAAAGCATGTTAATTTCATTTTTTTCCGATCAGTACTTTCTAGTGAAACCGTCTAAGAATCGAGCTAAACAACACAGTTTTCAATCCTGCGGCGGCGGCGGCGGTAACATTTTTTTAATATAGAGAGATTATTTTTCAACTTCTTACGTATACTTAGACAAAATTTTAATTCAATATGATCACAATAGGTTTTTCTTTTATCCCAAATATTGTTGTTTTTCATATAAATGAACATATGGTTAACGCGACAAAAAACAGGCAATTTAGCTGATTATATTAAACATTCTCAAAAAAAGTTTAAACACAATGCAATAATTCAAAGTAATATTAGTTAAATTAGAAATGACCGGCTTTATATAAAATGCCTACCAATTTTTTTTTTCATATTGAAGTTTACGCAGTTTAGCAAGTTTGATTTTTCGCTGTGCAATTTTATATTTTACAGACATTGTTGTATTTCTAAAATAGGTTCTCCTATAGTCAGCTAGCACAGAAACGTGTTTTGATGTCAAACTAAATTGAGAGATGAAAGGTCTGAAGGGTTTTCAACGTGCCACAATTATATTTGGAAGCTTATCCGTCACGTATGCTGTCAAATTTGAGCCTGACATCGCTCAGAAAACTTCAAATATCACAAAAACTAAATTGAGTTCAAGTCTAAAATTTTGAGCATAGCTTTCTAACTTTATGGGCCATAGAAAAATGTAAAAAAAATTTCGTTACTTTGGTTATTTTTAGAGTACTGTAATGCCTTAAAATTTATAAGAATCAAGCCAAGAAAGAATCGCCGTTGTTACATCTACAGCCGTAGTCAAAAGGTTAATAGCATCCATTTCCCTACCTCTAAATGAAATAAAGTTATTTAAGAATACGTAACAGTATTTCGTGTGTTTACTAGGGATGCGACATCGATGTCGATATTTTAAAAACATCGATGTTTTTTAAAAAACGTCGATGTATTGGGGTCGATGTTTTGGTAACATCGATGTTTTATTTTTAAATAAAAGAATTACCGTTATAAAAATTTTAAAAATAACCAAGTAGCATATTTTTTATAATCAGCAAATTGAACATACTTTAGACCAAAGTGACCAAGTATGAAGGGTCTGAAAAGTAGGGATGCGACTTCGATGTCGATGTTTTCTAAACATTGATGTTTTAGAAAAAACACCGATGTATTGGAGCCAATGTCGCATCACTAGTTGCTAAGCCAGTTTTAAGAAATGGGGAAACAAGCTTAAATACACTGAATTTTAAAAACATCGATGTTTTGGGGTCCATGTATTATCAACAATGATGTTTTAATTTTGAACATCGATGTTTCAAAACATCGATGTTTTGCTATCGATGTCGCATCTCTAGTGTTTACTTGTACTGGTGTCAATTCTTATTTCCAATAAAACGCATGGCCTAAAGCACACCTCAATAATGTAACCACAATTAGATTCTAAAAGTATATTTTGTCTCAAAGGTGATACGCTAAACACCTAATTCGTGTATAGATGCATACCGTTGAAAATGCGAACCTGGAATGACTCCTTACCCCACAAATTTATCTTATCAACTGACCTAAACAGCGCCTTTTACCGTGGCATTTCTGAACAACACATCATTTGACAAAAAATCTTATTTTGTAACCCTCTACAATCTGGCCAAATATATTCGAAACGCTCTGCAGGAAGGTAGTTATTCGATCGGGAAACTTTTTTTTTTTTTTTTGCAGTTTCTTAATGAATAAGACTTAGGAATAAAATTACATGAGACGGAAAATCCTTTACATGTATCCCAGCATTGGGTAACAAACTTTACATCACAGACGAGTATGCATAAGATGGAAAAGAATTGTCAGTGGGAAAAAGGAAAGAGATCTCCCCAGAACCTTAATTTATTCTAATGGATTCCTCCAAAGAAAGAACAGTTGCCACAAAAGAATTTAGTTGAGAAAGAAAGGAGAAGAGTTGCTTCCAGTTGTGTTGTTTTGTAGTACCTACACAGCTCTTCTATATATAGTAGGTATACAATATATGGACAAAAGTATTTGGACACTGAATGTTTTCAGAAAAAGTGCTTTATTATTCTATTTAGTAACGGGTAGACCCTCATTTTGCTTGTAATACAGCTGCAACACGTCGAGGCATACTTTCCACAAGGTATATGTAAATCTGGCCAGGAATAGCTCGCCATGCCTCTTGCAAGGATGTGAGAACAGATTGTCGTGAAGATGTGGATGAGTGGTGGTGTCGTATTCGTCGCTGCAATTAGTCCCACAAGTGCTCGATCGGATTGAGATCGGAGCACTGAGTAGGCCAGTCAAGGAAATTCACCTCATTTTCAGGAAACCAGTCCAGCACACGTTTTGCAGTATGACATGGAGCTTGATCCTGCTGTAAGAAACAACCATCATTGCCGTAGTATTGTCATAGATTTAAAGATAACTAATTATTATCATACCTTTTAAGAATGAACCCAATAACAATTATACCATCGCGCATGAAAGCACTCATTCGTACGAATAAAGTAAGTATAATTTATATATAAAGACACACGATCTGGAATATCATTCAGTCTCTGAACTGTCCATGCGTGATTAATAGTACAAGCATTTTTTTATTTCACTTATTTATCTCTCAGGCTAATTAACCTTTTTAAGAATGAAAAATATTTAACTTATTTCACAATGATACTTTGGGTTGGAGTCTATGCTTATTTCATAGAGCAGATATTGTGAGAATTAACTGGAGATATTTGTTTCTCAGAATATAGATAATATAGTTTTTTTTATTTACATCTTACACAAAATGGAGAAATGGATATAAATATATTTGGAATGGCTTTTTTTCATAAGTTTCTTAAACTATCTTTGAAAGAGAGCAAAATAAACACCAATTCTTATATATAAACAAATGTTACAAAGAAAATTACACTAAAGAACTGGGGAAGGAAAAACGTAAACCCGAGATACAATTGGGTTCGGACTGCAACCATTCCCTTCTTCTAACATTAACCATTTCTTCAACCTATCATTATGTAATTAATATTCATGAAACAATTTGAAATTCTCAGAAGGGGTAAAATACCTTATCTACTAACATGCACATTTCATATAATTTTTTTTTTGAGGATTGTGACTTTTAATTTCAAAGTTTACATTGGAAATTTTCTTAAAAAGTGATATAAGGTCAAGAATATGATGGTGATATTTTATGTGTATTGAGATAATGAAACTCTTCATATTTAACCATATCACCCGGGTTAAAAAGAGACGGGAGAAATCGTGCGTCATAATGTGCGTCATTCTTGTCAATCCTGGTCATAACGTACGTCATTCTTGTGGATAAAAGATCTTCTAAAGATCTTGTCAATGCCAATTTCTTAGCCTCTTCAAGAGCTGTGTAATACTCCTCACCTTCTAAAGATGGATTGTAAGGTAATATTCCATACATTAGATAAGCAGGAGAAAATTGGGTGACTGAATGAGGGGTATTGTTATATTCTAATGTTACTTGTTCTAGAAATTTAGTCAAATGAATTTTGGTTGAAGTACCATTAACTATATAGTTTAGTGACAATAGATTGACTAACGGTTCCGTTTAACCATTGGTTTGAGGGTGATGAGAAGAACTTAAAAGTTGTTTAATGTCATAATTTCTAACAAATTTTCTGAATCTCGATGTACCATTTCTATCACTGAATAATTTAACAGTATTTGTTTTAAGCAGTTAGTGTAGGTTTCTATATTTTCATTTTTGGACGCCAAAGTCCAAATGTAACGAGTGGCGTGATCTATGTGAAGAGCAGATATTTTTTTGTTGAATTATAAATATTAAACCCACTAACCTTATCTATTAAAACAATGTCAAAAATATTTTCATCGGTAGGTAATAAAGAAAATAATCCACATTTTTTTATGACTTTTCTTATTTAGCTGACATATTTCACAATGTTAAACAAAATTGGTAATATTCAACGTAATATTTAGCCAATAATATTGTAGAGTGATTAAATTTGGCATTTTTTGAACACCTGGATGACCAAATTGGTTATATGTGTCTTACAATATTTTCCTTCTTAAATTTGTTGGTACAACGGTTTTCTTAAAACCCTTTTTATACATTATCATAACATTATTTTCGTCTTTATATCTCGTATCATTGTTTACCTCGGTTTGCTGATGCTCTTTTAAGAACCTTAAGTGTAATAAATGAGAGGTCTAAATAATATGAAGGAAATGGGAAATAGGATTTGAGATAGCATGTCAGCCTCTACATTGGAGAGCCTTTCAGATATTTTATTTCGCTATCATACATGCTAAGTTTGAGAGACCATCTGAAGTCTTCCTATAATTTGCTTTGGCATAATATGTCCCAAGAGGACTCAATGCCACAAATCCAATCCAATCCAATCCTATAATATCCTTCACATTTTTAAGCCATACTAAAGCAACATAATCAGTATAAATTGTAAATTTAGAACCATGGACATAATGATGAAATTTATCCAGAGAATCCACAATGGCTAAACATTCAAGCTCAATGATCGCATAATTGTATTGTCTAAAATGAAAGGATATTGGTGAAGCATACCATCCGGCCCTTCTTGTTTAAGAATGGCACCAACTGTTGGGTCAAGGCATCAACGAACATATGTCATGTGTAATTAGAATTAAACAATTTTAAATTAAGTTTGAAGATTAAGACAACTTTTCACCTTTGGAATGCTTCGTGACAGTCCTCAGTCCAATTCCATACTGTTTTTTTTTTTCAATAATTTGTTTAGAGGAACTGATATTTTAGCATAATTTTTTCTATGAATTTATTATATACATTTATACCACCCAACAATCTTTGCAATTATTTTACATTCCTAGGAGATTGTAGGTTTCTAATGACTTCAACATTCATGTTATCTGGTCTAATTTGACCAGCTTGAATTTCATAGCCTAGAAAATGTATCCTATTTTGTACAAAAGCACATTTTGAAAATTTCAATTTTAATTTTTCTTGTTCACATATTTGAAAAGTGTCCTGAGATGGACTAAGTGTTATATTTCAAAGACAGAGAAAATAATAATTCCATCGAAATAATTTAAGGCGAAGTCGACATTATGTACGATATTGCCAAAATCCTATTCCTGTATTATTCTTTGAAACACACTTGGTGCATTTTTCCATTCACAAAGTAGGCGGCACCATTCATAAAGTTCAAATTTAGTGACGAAAGCTAATTTTTGGTTATCATTAGGATGTATGGATGCATGCTAATAACAAGAAGTTGAAAACACTTTAGCAGAATTTAGTTTATACAAAATAACATCTATTCTTGGAAAGGGTTCATCATATGTTTTTGTAATATTATTTAATTTTCTAAAATCTATGCACAAACGAGTTTTTCCTTCGATTTTCTTAAGTAATAACGTTACAGGTGCAAAGTAAGGACTGGAACTTCCCTTAATTATATTTGTTTTTAAAAGTTGTCTTTTGATTTGAGTTGAGAATTTAAAATGACTCTTTGAGGTTCCATTCGTATGCAACCAACATCATATTTATTTGTAGAAATAATGTGTTGAAAATTTCTTAGTAATTTAGGTAAACCACTTTCTGTCTCATTTATTGAATTTATAATATTTTTAATATGTAGAGATAAATATCGTGAATTCAAATAATGCTTATAGTTCAGACAAGTATCATTTTGAAAACTCTTGTGCAAGTTGTATACATGTGCAATTTAAAACAAGCACAATCATCGAGACCTGATAATGCATACGGAAGTTCATTATCAATAATGTATTTATTAATAATCGTTCTAATTGTTAATGTCAGTGTTAAAATTTCTGTGTTACGCTTGCTGCATGTTGACAACCTCAACACTATTTTCCCTATTTTAATTGGACATTTTTCCTGATCTAAGTATCATGAAAATGTGTAAAACAAGGTATACACAATTAAAAACAATCAAAAACAAATTTGTACAAAAATTATCTTAATTCTGATTAATTACGGCTTTTACAAAATATTCTAAAAGCTATCACTACAAGGCAATACAAAGCACTACAAGACGATAATTGTCGAAAGTAAAAATATCATTATACTTTGGAAAAGTTAATAAAAATGTAATTTTTCAAGTAGGCAATATAAACATCAAAGTTCTGATGGATCAATACACAGATAAAATCGAAACACACTGGGGTGGGGTGTATTATTTAATATTAGACTTGTTATCTTGTAGATATATAAAGTAAATTGCAGATTTAGAGAACTTTAAACTGTCACGATTAAAAATATTTTCCAGTTATCTTCACTGTACGGATGACGTCTTATTCAAATGTATTTAAAAACATCTATGAGCGTCTAATTCCTAACTATCAGTGACTATCTCTTAAATCGAGTAATAAGACTTTAATTTAAAACTTTTTGTTGCTGAAATAATATAATCGTTATGATGACTTCCAAGTTTAAAAAGAACCAAGTCATGCAGAAAAAAAATTATCGAAACTTACACGAAATCTAATATGATCTGTGGGCTGAAAGAATAAATTAGAAACTTTTTTTCTTCGTCAATCTTGGATTTATTCCTTTTTGTTGTTTTCCAATTCTTTTCTGTTTTGGAATATTTTCCATATTCATTTTGTGCATTCTTTAATTTATTGTTACTTTCAAACTTGACTCAAATTACAGACTTATAAAGATCTCTGTGAGCTCATTACCCGTCTTTTTTAAAACTCAAAAACATGTTTAGTCTACGTAATTTATCTCGATAACAATATTTTTTTCTTTAACACTACACTGAAAGAATTTTCCGAAAGCAAAGAACACATTGTGTACTTTCTTAACTTCAGCTTGTATCTACATTTTTGTAACTGCAAATTAAAAATTTTGCATATTTCTTCATAGGAGCAAACTTTTAGAGAATTAAAAAGCTCTAATTATTTGACAAACACAAACAAAAAAGTTCGATGGGAGGTTATCTGTATATGTTTTTTGTGCATTATATTCTTATTACACAAAATATACTAGCACAATTATTAACATTTATAAATATTTAATAGTTTTATACAAATACGTTAACAGTTGAATATATTCTACTACTGTTTCTCTTATTTCAACATTAACAATACATACTTAACAAAGGTAAGGCATGTTTTAATAGTAGTCATTAATGAATCTAAAAACTAATTGCTATCAAAAATAAATGTAAAACGCTGTTTATACCGTCGTTTCGCAAATCAAATTATAAAACTTGTTTAGATGTAAATTTTAACAGTTTTCAACACACGGATTCTTAAAACATTGGTGATTTTAATGTATGCTAGTTTTTTTTTAATGTTATTTCACTGATGCGTTCCAGCAAATAGTATTATTTTGTTCTCAAAACCAATATATTCATTAAAGAAAAGCAATCCGTTAATTGCATTGGTATTCAATAAAATGTATAACTATACTCGTTAATCGTTTAAGCTTTTATTGAAAGTACTATGTGAATATCATCAAAAATATTTTTATTTGATTAAAATATCTCGTTCAACCGACAAAGTTACAATTCTTAACATAAATAAGAGTAAAGGCTCCAACGTAGGTTTCAAGATCCATAAATTATATTATTTTATGGCAGAAAACTAATCAGGCTGATTCTTATAAAAATATTCAATTTTTACGCATTTTGTAAGAATTTGTTTTGTGCATTCTGATAATTTTTAACCATAAATCATGCATACTGCAACTAGGTATGTGTTGAAAATTTGTATTAAGGATTCATTTCATTTTACATTACTTATAGAATAATTTATAACATCGAACTACTCGGCTGAAAATATAATAGAATATTCAGTTCGATACATTATTATTTAAAGTGAAATATATTTAAAACTTCAACTTCGTGTTTTAATTCATTAATTCTCAAAAGTTTTACGCCATTTAATCAAAAGGGAAGCAAAAATACGATTATGCATACCAAATAAGTTTTTTCGATTTACGAGAAAGAAGTATTTGAAAATTTATTCAAGATGAGGAATTTGACTCGTAAAATGAAACTAACTCTGATCACTCAGACATTTTCAAAACTATTGCAAGTTTATAAATGTTTGAAACCCCAAAAAAAAGCCAGTGTTAACAGAAGGATTGTTCTAATCTTAAAGAAATAAGAGCAGAAAGAATAAATAAAAAAGAACACCGTAATAAAAACGAAGCCATCGAAACACAAAAGATTGTGGTACGTTCTTTTTCCCCTTTTAAATCTTAAAGGAAACTTCCAAGTATTGATTGGGTAAGCTATGTAACGAAATATAAAAACCTCTTTGCATGTTAAATGATATGCAGATCCAGAATAGTTAAAGCTCCAAAAAGCATTCGGATCATTCCAGTTCCCAATTGTGCAAAACTGGGAATTTTCTATTGCAATTATTGAAACTGAATGGTGAATGAGTTCGACAAATCGAATCTTCTTTCAACAAACTCGAGTTCCATTTTTCGCTTTCCAAAAATAATTTAGAGGATCTAATGTCTACCTAGAAAGTTGAATTCTCTTTGAAAAGGGCATGATTTTCAAACAAAAAAAAATCCGCTGGATGTAATATTTAAATTTCTCACTTGTATTTGTCCTTGAATTACTTTGTGGATGTTGCAAAGGAACCAGTTAAAAGAATTCACAAATTGTTTGTATGTATAAATAGTTTAACCCTTTGTAACCTCGTGAGATTTCTGAGTAGTGTTTTGCTTTTACCAACAATCCTTAATTCGAATCCAACCAAGCAACGTCGTGTATAAAGAGGGACTTGGGCACGTTATATCTGTCGTGGCCTCAAATATTCTTACGTTGGCATGGCGTGGAAATTCGGAGAGTGGGATTCCAGCTGAGGTGTGACTTTGGGTTAGATCCTTCATCGTCGCCAATAGCCCATTGTGTTGCTCCAGAGCGACGTTTAGGATACATACGAATCCCAGGAAAGGTTGTATTCGTCAAGGAGATCAAAATTGGTTAGAAGTGATGTGGTGGAGACTACATGTTGATAAACGGATAGATGCGTGTGAGCCACTTAGAAGAACAAATTACATTTTATTCAATGTTTTGACAGTTGATATATTTACACTAAGCAGTCGAGTGGTTTGCGCTCTTACTCTTGATAGAACGAATTATTCTGGTTTCATGGACATGTTCGTAGTTCTGAATCCACTTTGTCATACGTCCCAGTCAAATTATAATTTGTATTAGAAACAAATTACATAAAATTTAGTACAAAAACAAACTTTTCCGGTAATTTGTGTTAGAAACGAATTACAGGGAAATCATCACGTTTATAAGAATCTATGTGGTCTGCAATTAGTGCATGTGTAAAAGTATAAAAAAAAATTATGTCAAATTTACTCTTAAAATAATTATAAAAATGAATCATCGAATTTAAAGTAATTAGTTCTTAGGAAAATCTAATGCACAATATATAGCTGAAGTGAAAGTACATTAATGTATACTATACTTCTAAGCTGATCTATACCTAGTTCTAAGTAAACACCTCACTACTTTAATCCAGTTTTGCTTCATACAAAAACGTCTCATAAAATATCAAACAACAATACATTTCACGATACTTTAAGAGCGAATTTGAACGCTTCTGGCACAAATATATCTTTCACACAATAGAAGTTACTCTGTTTTTTTTATTAAAATGACATTTCTATATAAAAATAGCATGTGCGTAGAAACTGATTCCCGATGTAAAGGAATTTCTATTAACATGCAAATCAAATTTTAAATCCCTCCTCTAAAAAAATCTCTAGGTAAATTTTCGCATTAAAAACAATCTAATTAAAATTAGATGCTACGCTATACCGGTTGGTAGAACAGCGGATTAGCAACTGGAGGGTTGTAAATTCGAAATTAAATCCAACCAAAGATATTCCGTTACATGTGGCTGATCCACGTTAAATCTGTCGTGGCCTCAAGCGACCTCATGTTGACGTGATGTGGAAGTTTGGATCTAGGAACCCTTTGTAACCTGCCAGCTCAGGTCTTCACCTTGTCATGCAACAGTGGTTAAAAATTACGAGGTGTCCTCCGATATTTCCCTTTCGGATTGTACCGAACCGTCGCCAATACCCCATTGCGTAGCTCCAGTGCGACGTTAATTACCTATACCGCTATAGTGGTTAAGGTGTTAGCCTCTAGATCGGAAGGTTCCTGGTTCGAGTCCGGGTCCGGGCTTGGAAGCGTATGGTGTAGTAGTAGCTTATGGTGTAGAGGCGGCTGGTGCACCTTAAATCTGTCGTGGCCGAAAGTCCTCACGTTGGGTTGGTGTGGAAGTTTGTAGAGTGGGGTGCAGCTCAAGTGTTGCTTCGTCATTTGACCGTGGTTCAAAATTACGAGGTGTTGTCCTCGGATCTCTCCCTTAAGGGACTGATCTCGAACCGTCGTCAATAGCCCGTTGTGTTGCTCTAGTACGACGTTAACTAAAAAAATTACCAAATTACCGACTTACGCTAAAAACGAAATTCCACCTTAAAGTGTATGTACACACTAAAAATCGTGAAAATCGCACAAAAAGTTTAATTTTTTTATTTCTTCAAAATATTCTTCAGTTCCTTAGCTTTCAAACGACGCCACGGCAGGTGCACCTTAAATCTGTCGTGGCCGAAAGTCCTCACGTTGGGTTGGTGTGGAAGGCTGGAGTGTGGGGTGCCAGCTCAGGTGTTGCTTCGTCAACCGACCGTGGTTCAAAATTACGTGGTGTTGTCCTCGGACCTTTCCCTTAAGGGATTGATCCCGGATCGTCGTCAATAGCCCGTTGTGTAGCTCTAGTACGACGTTAACTTAAATTACCATTACCATTACCATTACAAAATTACGTGGTGTTGTCATAGGATCGTTTCCTTTGCGGATTGACCCCGGACGTGTGTTGCTCAAGGACGACGTTTGTTAAAATATTACCAAATTACCATTCTAATTATCGTCATCTGTCCGTGGTTCCAAATTCGTTTGTGTTGTCCTCGGATCTTTCCCGTCGGGTTTGATCCCAGACCGTCACCAATAGCCTCTTATGTTGCTCCAAAGCGACATTAATTAGAATACCTACCTAACTGCATTCTGATTATTTTTGCATTCTAAATATATGTAAAACATCAAATCTCTTTTCAATTCCAGGAAATGGGAAGCAATTTCACCTTTAATTAGAAAAATAATTTTTCTAATAAATATTGAAAACATTTTAAACGCTTTGTAGTGCAAACCTTTTACATAGAAAAGCATTGTTTCAATCTCGTCAAACAAATAATAAAAACTATTAAATGCATCGCTTGTTTATAACATTTAGGTACTTCACAATGGCTAGAAATGTGTTTTTTTTAATCACGAGAAGCGAAATGATTAAATCTTTATTACTCGCTCAAATATACGCGAATGGATTTCTTTAAATGGAATAAATAAATAAGTTTCAATATCATTTCCTAAAGGTATAAAAGAGAAGTAAAAAGAAAATATAATTTTCAGATACTAAATTTACTCTACGAGTGCAATAACTTTTATCGTGAATCTACAAATCTTTTAAAAAAGCATTTCATAGTTTCATTAAGTATCATTATTATCATACGTGTGAACGTTTTAAACGCAGTCAATAAATACACGTAATCTAATAGATTATATATATATAGGTATATATTGAGTAGGATAGGTATATATTAGTTAAGGAAAGTATTGAGTCGTCCGGAAAGTTCTGCGGGGTTTTTAAGTTAAATTTCAACGAAGCAGTACAAAAACATAAAAAAATATTATTCAATCACATCAGCACTATTTTGTTCTATGACTTTTTGCCATCTTTCCTGCAGCTTGTAAATGTTTTTTTTTTTTGTTAATCATTGAGCCTATTTGTAAAGAAGTTGTCCAGGTGCTATTTTACAATCTCCAAAGAATTGTAACTCCAGGACGTTCAGAGAATTTTGAAGTGACCTGAAGAGGTGAAAATCTTAGGAGCAAGGTCTGGTGAATATAGGGGGGGGGGGGGTAAGTAAAAAGTGGGGCCGCGTATTGTCATGCTGGAAAACAACACCTCGAGGATTGATCAGTTCTGGCCGATGTACTTCGATTTTTGCTTTTAATACTGTCATTTAAGAACTTTTTTTTCCCCGAATATATTGTATGATTTTGTGGCAACAATTCATAATGAACAATTTCTTTGTAGTCCCACCAAACACAAATCATTACTTTTTGGGATGCAGAGCCACCCTCTCGATGTTACTTGGGGAGGTTCATTTGGCTTACTCCGTGATATTTTTTTCGTAACATTCTTATATAGTATCCACTGCTTATCTCCAGTAATGAGCCGTTTCAAAAAAGGAGTTTATTCAGTTCATTTCAGCGAGGAATCACATGCCGAAATTCGAGCAAGCATATTCTGTTGTTTTTAAAGCACGGGGTATACATACATCGTAGCTGCTTACAAATCCAGTACTCTTCAGATGATCATGAACTGTACTTTTGAGAATATTCAGTCTATGTGATAGTTCCTGAACTGTGTAGCGTAGATTTTCATCGATAGCATCTTTTAATAGGTCCTCGTTTACAGAGGATGGTCGTTCAGAGCGGGCATCATCTTCGAAGCTGAAATTTTCGCACTTAAATTTATCAAACCACTTTCGAACTGCGTCATCAGAAACAGCACTTTGTCCATATACAGCACACATTTTACGAACAATCTGATAAGCATTTTTTCTTTCTTAAGGGGGTCCGGGACACAAACATCGTCAAATTTTCGATTTTTTTTATTATTTTAAGAAATTTTTTTTCTGTGTTTTTCTGCTTAAAATGACGTCTAAATCATGTTTCTATCTTAATTAGAACTAGAGATATAATAATTTTTGTGGTACATTGTTTTGAAAATCTAACACTCTTGACAGTTGTTGTTATGGCAACAACATCTGTCTTTTAAACTTTAAATGCGTTTTTCTCTATGATACTTTTTTTCAAGATTTCCTTTATTCAAATTGCTATAAGTCGAAAACCAATAAAGTGTAAAGGTTGAAAAGTGGAATATATCTTTTCCAAACATTATACTTTAATTTTGTTTCAGCAAATTTGAAACAAATATTTGCTTTTAAAAATATGACTTTTTAAAAAGAAATACCTTAAAATTTTCAAAAAGTTTCAATCAAACATTTTTTATTTTTTATTAAATTAATATTTTTTTAATTGCTGAATCAAAATTAAAGTTTATAAATTTGTGAATAATTTACTGCAAGAATTTTGAAAATGGATCAAAAATATTTTGTATTTTTAACAATTTAAAACGACCCCTCTTTTTTTCAAAAAATTTTAATTTAAAATTTTTAAAAAACTTTTGGAAAAAATTTGTGTTGTGATTTTGCTTATTAGTTAAATGGGTAATCAGTTCGAAAAAATTCTAAATTAATTAATTAAAAAAACATTTTTTAATGTGTCCCGGACCCCCTTAAAATAAAAGATCATGATATGACGAAAATGAACTTTTTGGCTGTCCATTCTTAGCACTGCAGTGAAACAAATATTATGCCACAACACATGCTAGAATTATGCAGTGTAAGCAGGAAAAGAGCGAATTTAAACATCTGCTTCAATCAAGGCCACGCCTTACCAGCGGTAGCAAGATATAATAACAACAAAGCGCGCTTCGATTTGAAATTCCGCAGATCTTTCCGGATGACCAATAGTTGAATTAACGTCGCACTGCAGCAACACAGATGGCTATTGAAGATGGTCCGGGATTCATCCCGACGGGAAAGATCCGATGATAACACCTCGTAATTTTAAAACAGACAGATGACCGAAGTAGTAAGGAGTATGCAGAAATTTGTAACAATAATTTTAATATGTATATATCCATTATTAAATTTTCTTTAATACCTATCCAAAAGACAATTCTGATGCTACCTTGATAATGTATTGATTTGTGTAGTACATTTTAAACGATATTCGCAGGTAAACATAGAAAAATAATTGGTAAATATTAGTTAACGTCGTACTAGAGCAACACAACGGGTTATTGACGACAGTCCGGGATCAATCCCTTGAGGGAAAGATCCGAGGACAACACCTCGTAATTTTGAACCACGGTCAGATGACGAGGCAACACCTGACCTGCACCCCACTATCCAAACTTCCACACCAACCCAACGTGAGGACTTTCGGCCACGACAGATTAAGCCGCCTCTACACCATACGATTACAAACATCCATGCCCGGACCCGGATTCGAACCAGGAACCTTCCTATCTAGAGGCTAACACTTCCACCACTTTACCGGTTGGTCGGCAAGGGAAACATAGAAATTGACTGATTTATTAAATTTCTGTATTTACTTTTCTTAAAACGTAACTGAAATTTAATTGCTGCAAATGATTACTTCAGTCAAAAAAACATTGACTCAGCACTAAATACAATAAAAAATATATAAATAAATTCAAATGGATTTTTTTAATGAATTAAGCTTTTAGTGATCATTTACAATGAGAGAACATCACATAGTTCATACGAAATGTGCATGTTCTCAATTTTACATCGCTCTTTTCGGAGACTCTCCAGCCATGTTTAGAAATGTTATCAACATTTCACTTCTTGTGTATTAGCCAAATAAATATGATTAACTAATGCACTATGATTACCTCTTTTTTATTCCCCAGAAATGGTATTTAAATGCAAATATTCCTATAAAAATGTCGGACATTGAGTATTTTCGGAATGTTCAGGGTGCTTTGGACGTTAACATGCATTTTAAAATTATAAGAATTTTTGAACTTATCATTCTTCATACAACGATAAAAAGTGTATCTATATAAATAAGAATGGAGTGTTTGTTTATACATTCAATATTTTCGACCCATTTCAAGTTTTCTATCCGTTTTGGACCCTTCTGATGCCGAATCCGTCTTTTTCTCGTTTGGTGTCTGTCTGTCTGTCTGTCCGTCCGTCCGTCCGTCTGTCTGTCTGTCTGTATGTTGTGCCCTATACACTCCACGCGGTTTGAGATATTTTCATGAAAATTTGCATACAGTGAGTACTTATCTTCATTTAGTGTGTGGCATTGGTTGCGAAAGTCTGTCTGTCCGTCTTTCTGTTCTATGCTCTATTTTGTGTTTGTGTACGCATCACATGAATTGTATTCCAGATATTTGATTGCATTGTATTTTATTTTATACATTATCTATTAGTTTAGTGAATGCAATATTAAACATTTCTTTATTGTTATATTTAGTTGAGTTTCATGCTAAAACACCTGAGTAAGTATACTTAAATCAACCATAATTTGGTAGTTTTGGAAAAATTGGAATGTCTATTGAATATTACGATTACTTCGATTGCTTTACCAGTACTGCTGAAAAAGTAATTATTCTTCAAAAAAAAAAATTTTTTTTTATGGAATTTCATCTCTGAGACTTCATTTATTTCGAGTCGTATTTTTATTCTTTGCGCAATGAAAACGATTTCCGAATATTTGGGACAGACGATATTTTTCAACGAAACGAGAATGAACAAGATCGCGCGAGCAGTGATATTTTTTCTGGTTCTTTCGCTCTGAATTAATTTCACATATCTAAATTTTATACACTTTTAGTTGTAAGTTGTGGCAACTGTGCGAGATCAAGAGATAAAATTGAATCACAAATTAATATCTTTAGAACAATTTTTTGCGACATCTTTTATTTTGTTTTACTTCGCTGTTTCCTGTTTTAAATATTTATTATTTTAATAAATGTGTTTTCCTTCTCATCACACGCAACAGCACCACAAAGTATTAGACTTAAAAATGTTAGGTAAGTCAGTATAAATTTTCAGTAAATTTTAAGCGTAGTTATGCCATTATTGAAAGAATAATGCCGTTATTAAAATAATAATGCCGTTATTGAAAGAATAATGCCGTTATTAAAAGAATAATGCCGTTATTTAAAGAATAATGCCGTTATTTAAACAATGATGACGTTATTTAAAGAATAATGTCGTTATTGAAAAAATAATAATGTTTAAAAATCCAAACTATAACTTTTTCCTACATTAAAAAATTCGTTGTAGTAATGACAGGAGAAGATTGCAAAATTTTACAATGTCGCATACCGGAGGCAAGAGTGCCACAAGTAAAAAAATATTGTTTTGTTGACTATGAGTGCGAGAGCACTCGCCGTAAATCGTAATTTTAATTAATTGAGTTGCACATGAAAAGAACTTAAGAAAGGGAATTCCAAATCTTCCTATAAATCGTCTTTTATAGTATTAACCTTAGTATCACCTTTCGTCTTTTTGTAGCTTTGTCATACAGCAATTGTGCGATGTATGTGAAATGTATTACATGAATGGATATGCATGTGTAGGATTTGTGTCCAAAGTAAGTTGTAGAAAATATAAAGATGGCGAAAGGTGCTAAAATAAATTTTTATTCTACAAAAAACGTAAGTCATTATATATTTTGATTATCTCTTCAATCTAGAGTAAACGAATTCAAACCGAGTAAGGTCGGGTATTTTGCTAGTCTTAAATAAAAATAAGGGACACCACTTTCAACGTTGAATCTTCTGAAGCTACGAAATGCAAAGAAAAATAATTTCATCAATTGCTCTTTCAGCATTCGTAGCTGCTGGTATAATAGCTGCTTTTTTACCTTTTCCAGTACACCATATGTTCACTTATGTATACCAATTACGCTCTTAAGTGTGAATTAAGTGATGCTAATACAATTCTATGGAATTAAGTGACTTTCAAAACATTGTCAATTATCTGAATTGAGATGGAGAGTGAAAATGCTTATACCAACTAATTATCTGATTGGGAATTATATCGAAGTAATGCTCAAACAAGTGTAATCAAATCAATTCGCATATGCCACTTAATTAATGTTTCATTATATCTAGAGCTGGAAACACCTAGCTCGTTCCAAAGTTGCCTACTCTCTATAGTAAAGATACTTGCTTAAAATATTCAGTAGCTTTATCCTGATTCGTGGATGGTGGAAGTGGGGATAAGTATGGGTATTTAGTTCGTAAATTTGATAGTTAAACAGTGTTGATTAGCGTAACAGCTCATCGTGAAACGAAACGTCGACTGCTTTAAATTTCATAAGAAATATTTATATTATGTTTATATACGTTCAGACGATGGAAAGGATATTTTATTATTTAATACTAAGTAATTATTATTAATTGCCATATTCCCTAAATTAAATTCCTTAAATGACTCTACGATGCAAATTTGAAAAGATACCAAACAAATCCTTGATACAGAAAGCGTTACTGAAATATATTTTTTGTCTCTTAGCATTCTGTCACCTTTTCATCTCCCTTCATAGATATCACTTACCTTCTTCTTTATGTTAGATATTCATTTAAGTTAAGGTTGCCCGAACATCTCTTTTAAAGAGGACATGTCCTCTTTTTCCGCTCGGATCTTATTTTTCACTCTCTTTTTTATGTCGGACCTTTTTATGCCCTCTTTTTTTTTTTTTTTTTGTTCTCTTTGTTTGTTATTTTGGATTGTGTTAAAAAATATATTTCACATTTTAAACTTTATGGGCTAATCTATTCACATTTCCTATTATATCGTTATGTAAACCACAGCTATTCAAATACGTACTAGATCTAGTACATTGCACGCAAATCGTACGTATTAAAACGCATCAGCGTATAATAGGAAGTTCAACCTCTTAGTGTATATTGAGCTCCTTGTTAAAACGTCTCATTAGGAGATCAAATAGATAACCAATGAGAATTTAGATTCGTGTTAGAATAATATGAATAAGAAATATCGCTCTTATTATATCAGAATTAATATACTATATCTATATAAATAAGAATGGAGTGTTTGTTTGTACATTCAATATTTTCGACCCATTTCAAGTTTTCTATCCGTTTTGGACCCTTCTGATGCCGAATCCGCCTTTTTTTCGTTTGGTGTCTGTCTGTCTGTCTGTCTATCTGTCTGTATGTTGTGCCCTATACACGTCCACGCGGTTTAAGATATTTTCATGGAAATTTGCATACAGTGAGTACTTATCTTCATTTAGTGAGTGGAATTGGTTGCGAAAGTCTGTCTGTCCGTCTTTCTGTTCTATGCTCGATTTTGTGTTTGTGTACGCATCACATGAATTTTATTCCAGATATTTGATTACAGTGTATTTTATTTTATACATTATCTAATAGTTTAGTGAATGCAATATTAAACATTTCTTTATTGTTATATTTAGATGAGTTTCATGCTAAAACACCTGAGTAAGTATACTTAAATCAACCATAATTTAGTAGTTTTGGGAAAATTGGAATGTCTATTGAATATTACGATTACTTCGATTGCTTTACCAGTACTGCTGAAAAAGTAATTATTCTTCAAAAAATTATATTTTTTAATGGAATTTCAGCTTTGATACTTCATTTATTTCGAGTCTTATTTTTGTTCTTTGCGCAATGCAAACGATTTAGGAATATTTGAGACAGACGATATTTTTCAACGAAACGAGAATAAAAAAGATCGCGGGAGCAGTGACATTTTCTGTTTCTTTCGCTCTGAATTAATTTCACATTTCTAAATTTTGTGCACTTTTAGTTGTAAATTGTGGCAACTGTGCGAGATCAAGAGATAAAAATGAATCACAAATTAATATATTTAGAACAATTTTTCCGACATCTTTTATTTTGTTCTATTTCACTGTTTTCTGTTTTAAATATTTATAATTTTAATAAATGTGTTTTCTTTCTCATCACACGCAACAGCACCACAAAGTATTAGACTTAAAAATGTTAGGTAAGTCAGTATAAATTTTCAGTAAATTTTAAGTGTAGTTATGCCATTATTGAAAGAATAATGCCGTTATTTAAAGAATAATGCCGTTATTGAAAGAATAATAATGTTTATTAATCCAAACTGGAACTTTTTCCAACATTAAAAAATTCGTTGTAATAATGACAGGAGAAGATTGCAAAATTTCGCATACCGGAGGCAAGAGTGCCACAAGTAAAAAAATATTGTTTTGTTGACTATGAGTGCGAGAGCACTCGCCGTAAATCGTAATTTTAATTAATTGAGTTGAACATGAAAAGAACTTAAGAAAGGGAATTCCAAATCTTCCTATAAATCGTCTTTTATAGTAGTAACCTTAGTATCACCTTTCGTCATTTTGTAGCTTTGTCATACAGCAATTGTGCGATGTATGTGAAATGTATTACATGAATGGATATGCATGTGTAGGATTTGTGTCCAAAGTAAGTTGTAGAAAATATAAAGATCGCGAAAGATGTTAAAATAAATTTTTATTCTACAAAAAACGTAAGTCATTATATATTTTGATTATCTCTTCAATCTAGAGTAAACGAATTCAAACCGAGTAAGGTCGGGTATTTTGCTAGTAAGAAATATTTTTCTTACATCAGCATTAATAGTAAGACAGACGAATCGCATTCTTTTTTAGTTTGGAAGGAAATCGCGTTGCTAACTTAGTCACCTTTTAGAATTAAATCGATGTCGACAACTGAACTATGATTGCTGCGCAAAATTCGGTGAGTTATATTTATGCGTTGGTGCATTATTTAATTGTGTTGTTTGTCAGTATTTGTATTAGTTCAGCCCATTGTTAAATTAATTTTTCGTGTTTGTTTATGTGATAAAGTTAGAAACATAATATTGGTTGCAGTTAATTTAGTAATCGAAGTTCTAAACAGGCTGTACATTTGGATATAGAATTGTGTAAGAGGTACAGAGTATCATCCATGTATTTTGAGACATAATCTTGTCAGTAAATTTTTCCCGAAAACTTTTCAAATGATCGAAAACTCATTCGAAAGTAATTAAAAAACTCTGGATTTTCACTTTTCCTGTCCTCTTTTTTTTTTTAATAATTTTACCAAATGTTCTCTTTTTTCGATATATTCATCTTCGGGCAACCCTAAATTTAAGTTCAATCGTCCTCCTTTTAGAAACATGTCTACATAGATCTGTTTTAGTTCCATCTTAATCACTTTATGATACAGTTCCTGTGGGTGTTATGTGGCCTCATCTACCTACATAGATCTCACCCTCAATTTCACATGTTACTTTAAATATTAATTTAAGTTTTAATTCTCCTCCTTTTGTATTCCACTTGTTTTTCACAAATGTCTGTCTTACTCTATTGAAATTTTTTACACATGTGTGATAAGAGGTTTTTATAACTGTTTACTAACTACGCATGAAAAGGAGTTTTAAATGGCCTATGTAAATGAGTTAGGAAGTGGTGAAAATCGAAAGTAACCTATTTTCTTTTCTTCGAAAAAAGTGTTAATTGTAACAGAATATCTATCCATCCTATCTTGTGTAAAAACAGAACTGGCTCTAAAGTTGAACGATGATTGAGCAGTTTTAAACATTTCAACAACCCTAACTAACTTGCAGTGTCGAGATTCACCCAACAAAATGTTTTCGCTTTGAGAGAAAGCAATTAAAAAGAACTAAATTTCCCTCGAAGCCCATCCGGAGCCATCTGAATGCGAAGCAAAAACAAACACAAGTTGGCACGATGCCCAAGCAATTTTAACATTTCAACGAAGTCGAGGCGAAAAAATGCGCTCAGAAAACAAGGATCGCCGACAAATTAGCCTTTCTTTGTGCAAATGAGATTTGCATTTTTTTTTGCCAGAGTTGCGTGTTGACCTTGGCAATCACATTCGATAGTCCACAGCTGCTGCTTTGTATCAAGTATTCCACTTCACAAGATGGCCTCTGTTTTGGGGGATATGAAAGTGTCCTTTGTGACACAGTTCTTAAACCCCCGCACCGGAAAAAATTCCACACGGTGCGATTGACATAGCGATAATTTTGTTCGAAAGAACGGTCTCTAGTTTCAGAGATTATTTTTAATTGCTTTTTTCCGGAGAGCACATAAACGATTCCGTGCACCTAATTTTAGTCTCGGCGAACAGGGTTTCTTGAACATTATTGGTTGCGAAAAATAAGTATCGGAAGCAGTACTTCATTTCTTGAAACAAAAGAAACTTCTAATTCAGGTTTACGTTCTGCTTCGAGCTTTATCCTGTCAGAAAAGTAATTTCACGATTCGATGATTAGTAGGCTGGAATCAGAAACCAAACTTCTTATCTATGAATAAATACGATTAGTAACAAAATTTTCTTGCTGAAATTTTTTTTAAGAAAAAATATTAAATTGTTAAATTGAAGTTTGAGATATGACGAAAATATTTACAAGATATTACTCATCTTCGGTCTGCTTGAGTAATAAATTCTGCAAGTAAAAAGAAATTATTTTTTTATAACTGTTATCTGCACATGAAAATTAGTTTCTATAAACTCAAGCGAATGCGTTTTAGATACAGGTGCTGTAGATTTAATTTAGAATTTTAGTCTGCAATTTTTCTTTTGAAGGATGTATTTTTGACTAGATAAGAAGAATTAATTGTGCTACACAGTAAAAGGAGTTTCTATAACTTGCGATATCTGACTACGCTAGGGATCCTTTTCTTTAAATGTTTAAATTATACTTTTGTTTTCTTTTTAATATTAAACTTATAGAAACACGTAACAAAAAACGTGTTAAATATTATCATAATTTATAACAAAATTGGCAGAAATAAGTTTAGGTAAAAAATGAAGTTAACGAAAAACATTACAAATTCAAAACTTGAGTGCATTTGCTTAAGGTTTTACATAAAGTCTCCTAAAGAGCCTGAACTAAAAGATATAAAATATTATTTTCCACTCATGAGATATTAAACAAAATGTAGAAGAAAACATGAATTTTTGAAAATTTTCCTTACGTCACTCTAAAAAGTTTCCCTTTCAAGATAATTGCGAGCCCTCCAAAACAAGTATAAAAATCAATACACCAAATTTAATTGGAAAATATACAGTAAGTTTTTAGTCATCGCGTTTCTCGTGCAGACATTTTGCTTAAAATCATAGAAAAGGCATTTAAATATTTAAAACCGAATTAAAAAAATAACTGCTGGGAAGATCAATTCAAATATCTTTAATCTCAGTTTCTGTTCACCGTACAAAATAAAAACAGTTTTACGTAAAAAAAAAAATTAAGAATATTAAATAAATTAAAATATAATTTATGATAAGATTTTTATTTATTAAATTTATATTTATTTTTTATTTATTTAAATATAATAATTTATAATAAAATAAAATTTTAGTCAAAAATGGATTATTCCATTGTTGTTGATACGTAGTCACTACGAGTACCTTAACTAAACTGAGTTTTAAAAGCTTATATTTTTTTATCTCAGTAAAGAATTGTCTAAGTACACATGAAAATTAGATTTATAACTTAATTTTGAAAGGTTCTTAACTTAACTTAAATGGATCTTCAAAGGCAGGTATTATATTCTCATTTTGCAATAATATGAATATTTAAATTCTTTTGAGTAAAGATTTTTTTGGTTAGAAAAAGAATTTATAAAAATTTACTTTATACGAATGATATAATGAATATTGTTTATGAACATTGAAGGTACAATCTACAATCTTTTAACCAATATTGAAAGAAAATTGAAACTGTTATTACAGTATCCGTAGTTTCCCGAAACCAATTAATATGTTCCTTTTATTTGGTCCTTTGGGGATCTTGTTGACTTGTTTTTGTTATCTTCGACTAACAACTGTCCAAGCAAGGTTTTCCTTTTCATATAAACTTAGTGAACAGTTTAGTATAGCATATATTCTAGATTTATTTTACATTGTGGTGTGTATTCTTATCTTTGGAGGATATATTTTTTGACATTAGAAAGAAAAAAATTGTTTTATTACTTAACTGAACGGTTTTAAAAGCAGGTACTCTAGATTCATTTTACGATGTTTATGAATCGCTTTTTTTTTTCTTTTAGAGGATATATTTTTGACTATTTACGAATTTCTAAAAATCAACTCTAAACTAAAGTTACAATCTACAGTCACGGTAAAAAAACGAATCATCTCCTTTATTTCGAGCACTATTCACACTAGAGCAAATTCAGTTATCACTCAATAAGGAATAACGGAAATAATATGTTTTGATGCCCCAATTAGATACTGCATCTTTAAATTATTCTAAATATGATATTTCATGACTTTACTACCTTTATATCCCGAGATATTCATTCCTAAAATTCGCGTCAATTTCAGGGCTCATCTCGACTTAGAAAGTAGCCATTCGTAGATCGAGATTAATTGTGGTTACAGCTTCCCGAATTTTAAATTTGAACACTATTTCAACGTTTCGAGAATTATTACATTTATTATGAAATTGCAAACGATTTGAGAATTACGTTATTACATTTACTATGCAAGTGCAAACGATCCGAAACTATCCGAGGGTTGACAAACGTTTTTTAAGCTTTTGATTGCCCCCTAAAATCGCAATAATGAAGACAATTTAATGCACCTCTGAAATTAACTATCAGAATGAGCTGAAATTTTGCAAGGCCATACAATAAGTCCTTCTTGAAACGAATACCATCAAAATATAACAAGGTTCCAATTCACAATTTTAACATTAATTTAATAATAAATATTGCATACTAAAATCTATTTTTAAAATAAATTATTAGATGCATTTTGTCTTGGTTGTTAAACATGGTATAAAATATCAGCGCTAAAGAAATATTATTTAGGAAGATAAGCATTTTATAAAAGTGTAAGAAACTAGAAACTGATTTAACATTAGGAGCTCCATATCTTTACTCATCACTTCGAAGCGGTGAGACCTGTCATGAAATTTGATAGCTGAAGTTACATTTTGATTCGAAATTATGTGTCGCAATAGGGGGTTTATGTTGAAAATTATGATATTGGCTCTTAGTTTAATATCAATGCGACTCATTATGCAAATTTATGCATTTTAATTTATAGAAGACGTTAGTTCCTTTTAAACGCCATCTTTGAATAATTTTCTCTACTGTCAAAATGGCTTGAATGAAGAGTTGTAGTTCGTTTTTTCCGTGACTGTACATTGTCACAACCAACATTGTAAAACAGGAGCTATTACTACCGTAGCTCCTTGAAACCAATTAAAGCTTCGCAATTTAGTTGGTCCTTAGAGGTCTTGTTGTTTTTTTATGTTCTCCAAACAACTGACCAAAGAAACCAAACAAGGTTTTCCTGAGAGTGTCATCATTCTGAAAACTCGTTCATCTATCACTTGTGAAGTTAGCTCGATAAACTACATAAATAAGGGAAAATGTTAGTCAATTTTCTGTCGCGTAAGAAAAGGTGATTTTTCATCGATGACTGCGATTACGTAAAGTATAAAAGTGCTGAAAATTGGTAATTTTTAAAGCAACTTCACACAAAGTAGTTTCTTAAAACAAAAACTTTTACATTTTATTTCTTGTTATTTCTTATTTAGAGTTGTGAAGCGTTAAGTTATAATTTCCGCATCTTTGAATTTTGTATTCATTAGTAAATCTTAATTCTATGACTGTTAATTCTGAACCGCAATTAATACTAGGATGCGGTGAGGCAAGTTATAACCAAAATCTTCGAAGTCCATAAAGCCGTGTATACATTTGCGAACCGCTCACGAGCCGCTCGCGAACCGTTCGTTGAAATTACTTCCAGCGATCCATGGGAAAGGAAGGAACTGTGACGTGTTGGAAATGTTAGCGTCGTCTACTAGAAGAGATCGCTCGCAGTGTTTTGGGATACTATATTTTTTATTGAAAATTACGAACAGTTTTTATGGTTTATATATATATATACAGGTAGAGTCCAGGTGATTGATTTTGCCGAACGCGATGGAATGTCCTTGGCCTCGGGACTCCAAGTTGACTATCCGGCTCGGGTGAGCCCTTCTCCAGTCCTTGATCGGACGAGTAAGGTTTCCTAGCTCGGGTGAGCTTCTCCAAAGGTTATCGCACGCGTGAGAGAGATTCGCACTTCGGTTGAACTCGTTAGAATGTCACTCGGTTGAGTGATTAACAGCTCCTGTGAGCCTAGCCAAAGGTTATGCGTCCGCTCCTCAGGACTGGAGCAACAGCTCAGTTTTGAGCTTTCCTCACGTCTGATTGATGTACTCCCATTTCTGTAATTTTCTCTCAGAGTCCACAAACAGCAGTCGTGAGCCAAGCAGGCTGGCTAAGCTTTTTTTGCCATGGTCGTATGAGCACTTCTCCAAAGAACGGGGTACCGGTAACCATGACCGGGTGTCCATTTCCTCGGATCAGTTTTATTCCTCGGGTCAGTTGACCTCTCTCTCTTCGAAATATTTTCCATTCTCTCAGAGTCCGAACGTCCAAAGGGGGTTGTTGAGGTCCCCCTCTCGTTTCATTCGACACACTTGTCTTCTAGTCGTTGACTGGTTCCAAATCAGGCTGTCCATAGGCGATTAATTTTCCTCTTCCTCCGGTAACTTCATTAGCGAGTCGGTGGCGAGTATACAAGTCTATGTGGTCTCCTCTGATCCTGAAACGGCGGAAATGAACTTCTGACCTGGAGTTTGTTATCTGCGTCCAGCCGGTCGGCATAGCGACAACGACATCCCGCTTTCCCTCAGCATTGAAATTCAATACTTGACTGTTGGCTTGTTAACTCTCTGTACGGCGCGCTGGGTTCATGCGTCGACGTGACCCCCCAAGGCATCTCGTCTTTTCGTCCTTTCAACTTTTCAGCCGAGCTCCTGCTTTTCTTCCTTCACAGAACCAACCGTGAATCACCAAGTTCATGCTTAACGTCATTCGTCAGCCTCCGGGTAATGACGATGGAGCCTGGAGGTTCGCGAGCAGAAAGAAAGCAACGAACAGTTCACGTCACCGTCCAAATCTGAACCACGAAAGCCTTTGTGTTCGTCGAAAAACCGACTGGAAGCGGATCGACTCGGAACGGTTCACGAGTCCAAAACCCAGTTCAAATCATGAAAACTTGAGGCTCGCGAACGGTTCGGCTCGCAAATGTATACGCGGCTTAACGAACCAATTTCTACTCATTCCTAGTATTTTCAAAGATTTCATATTTTTAACACACACTCCCAGACCCTTTGCTAATATGCTTGCAATGTTAACCCTCTGGTTTCGACAAGATACATCACCCATCAAGATCTGATCAATTTTTCTAATGTCGAGATATCTCGTCCTTAAGGTATAACTGATTTTTCAATGACGACAAGATCCAGATATTATTACCTTTATTCTGACGAGGACGACAATACATCTATTATGTCCATCAACATAAGAATCAAGCCAACAAATAATTTAGACTATGGACAGTACAGAAGCTGTACATTAAACGATATACGAATCGCGCTAAGAAAGAATTTGAACTACGGCTGGTACAGCAGTTGTTCCTTTTTATAAGAATCGCGCCAACAAAGAATTTAGACTATGGACAGAACAGAAATAAGTTGTACATTAAACGATATACGAATCGCGCCAATAAAAAATTTACACTACGGCTGGTACAGCAGTTTTTTTTTTTATATATAAGAATCCCGCCAAGAACAAATCGTTCCAGTAATATAGAAAGGTTATTCACAGACAAGTTTAAAATTTACTAGACGCAATACCACCGCGAACGCACTTGCTTGACCTTACTTTAAAAAAGAAGCATTCTAATATCGATTTTATGTCTTACAATAACTACTAATAAAAAATTAAACTGATAATATGCTTATTAAGTTAAGTGAATTCCCTATTGCCTGTATGAATTCATTGTTTATTGAGATACAGCATTTTAACCCTCGTAGTGGTTTTGATGAGGTATCTCGTTTATCAAGATATAAGCGATTTTAATAATGATAATATACTTCTTCGAGACAAAATGCCCTATTACTCCAAGTAGGAAAAACAAATTTGGCTTGCTCGGATTTATGACAGTTTGAAATAGGGTTCTGTATCAGGCTGATTACTACAGGGCAGTTTTCGATACGAAGCACCAGAAGACTTTAGAATCGCAACATCCAAGACGCCACGAGTAGTACTGTAACATGAAACTAAAATAACTGACATGAAAATAGAATATGAAGTCTTCCCCTAAATGTAAGTACTTTTCCTTAAACAGATTTGAAACGATGCAAATTATAAATTTATATCTAAACACAAACTATGTAATGTAATACGTAATTTAAATTTACAATAACTAACTTCCCTGTTTATGTGTCTTTTTATTTTCCATCCGCCATTTTTAAGTCTTGGGAACATTCCAGAATTTAACCATTAACACCAGCTGTGCATATCTCAACCTTTCTTATTAAGATAATATCTTTATTTTATGGCTACGACGCACGTGTGTTCCATGTGTAAATTTTCCCTTTTCCGAAAATGGCGTGTATGAAAATTAATTTTATACTCCCGTGAAACTTCCATAATGTTTAGAGCCAGTGAAAATGGGAATGGTTTGAATAATCTACCATAAACAATCGAATTACTCTGAATCTTTTACCTGAGTTTCAAAACATCGATTCTAAAAGACTATTTTTGATATCTATAATTCTTTACTACTTGCCACATCAGAGAATGTGTGTTGTTCAAAGCGTTTATTTATGTAAGGACTCCATTTTGTTTGAAATAATTTCTAAATACATTTTCACTTCACTCTTTTTTTATGCATTTTATTCACTCAATTAAGGATATTATTTATGGAATTATCCTATTTGGGCATCGGCCAAATGCCTCTGCGAATTCGGGCTATAGCGTTCACATTTTCCATTACGTTTTAGATCTTTTTCGGGTCGTTTGTTCAATTTTATTTGCGAATGTTTTACCTAAACTGTTGAATCGCTATAGTCGTGTTAGCGTAGACTCGCTTTGTTTAAGTAACCTCATGGTAAAACTTTTAGCCTAGTCGAATTAGGGGAACTTAGGAGTCAATCGACATAACCAGATTTTTATATTTTCAGCAAGGAAATACGTTTTATTGAAATCTCATGATTGCACAATTAGATCAATTTCGAATAGAAAGAATTTTTGTAACATCGCACGATATCATTCACAATTGACACTAACCGCATTTTCATTACATCATACAAAAATTGGTCCAATATTGTCTCCTCTCTAAATTCCCAACTGTTGTTAATTGAGTAAAATATAAGAACTATATAAAAAAATTTAAGTTAAAAAATGTATTATTTAAAAGTTATTTCGACGAAACATATTGGAAGTTATTCTTGTAGGGAAAATACTTGTTATATAGGTTGTTCTTTTTCTTGTTGCTAACATTTTAATTCACTTTAAAAACAGGGTGGCGACAGAACCGGGAATTCAGGGAAATCAGCGATTTCTCAGGGAAGAATCATTTTCTGGAAAAATAAGGGAAAACTCAGGGAAGTTTCGTTTAACTCAGGGAAAAAGTTGTAATTTCGTTTTGCAAATGGCACCCATTTGGTACTTTTCCTTTAGCCATGCGGGCGCCACTTTGAACCAAAATCAAAATGTCTCCAATTTTGTTTTCATTCCGAAAATGAGAAGTGTATTTTTTACGTAAACATCCAGAAAAAAGAGTTGTATACATTGTATACTGTAACGGCCGGAAATCCTGTAACCTAAGTCTACATCTGTGCCACGTTCCCTAATGTCAATAATAGGAACGTATTGCCTTGCGGCTTTGAAAAATACTAACGGACGGGAAAACCTGCAAAAGTTAAACATCCGGTTCCAATTGAATCAACATTAAAAAAAAAATTATAATTTTTTTCTAAGATTGGCGATTTTGATTTTGGTCCAAAATAGCGCCCGGCTAACGGAAAAATAGAAAATCAAACGTATAAGGTATCTATCTGGTGTAAAATTTTCCGCAGCTTTGAAATCCGTTGATATTTTCATTTTATTTTAAACAATCGCTGATTTAGAAAAAAGCACTGAATAACGCCAGTCATAACTTTAATTATTTCTTTTGCTTCACTTGAATCCGTTACTTTTCAAAATGAATGAATCTCGAATCAAACGAAGGTCATTCTTCTCGGCGGTGAAATTCGTATTGGAAAAAATATAAAAGTTACAATTTAAAAATTATTTATTTAAAGAAAATCATATTTTTAGGTATCGATCTAATGTGAAATTTTCCGCAGATTTCAAATCCGTTGAAATTTTTATTCTATCTTTAACGATCGCAAAGATAGAAAAAAGCAACGAAGAACGCCAGTTCGAACCAGAACGAGCGAACTCGAATTCGTTACTCAGGAAATCAAAATGAATTAATCTGATCTTTTTAACCACGAAGGTAGAATTCTTCACGGCGCCGGCGGCCAAATTCGTATTGGAAAAAATATAAAAGTCACAATTAAAAATTAATTATTTAAAGAAAATCATGTGTTTAGGTATCAATCTGTTGTAAAATTTCCCGCAGATTTGAAATCCGTTGAAATTTTTCTTCTGTCTTTAACGATCTAGGAGATAGAAAAAAGAACTACAAAACTCCAGTTAAAACTTTATTTGTTTTGTTCGTCAGCTAAAATCGTTGCTGAGAAAATCCAACGAAAACGGAAAAAATAAATTTAGAATGTCATGTCTTTATACCGTATGCCATCCTAAGAAAAATAATAAAATATAATAATAATAAATTAATTAATTTTTAAATGTTTTAGATTAAATTTTAAAATTCGGGCGCACTTGAAAAATTGCAAAAAATTCGGACCACATGTTTGCTAAATTTCCCTATTGTAAGTGCCATCGATTCGTCAGGACACTGCGTACAGGACAGACAGAAAAACACTTCCGTTTATAATAGTACAGATGTACCGAGCGCTGGCGCCATTGACGGATTCAGGGGCTGATGGCTGCTTTTGCAAACATATCAAAATAGTTAAAAACGTAACATTAAATATTCTATCTATAACTTTATATTATTTGGTCTATTATGGAATACAGTAAAAATATTTTTTTCTTATCTTATTTTTATTCATCTTTTAGTCTATAGTTTTTTAGTTCTTCAAGTGTCAAGTTTATCATAATTACCGAAGAATTGTTCTGCGAACAAAAGGAGGAACTCAGGGAATTTCATGAAAAATACTCTGGAAATCAGGGAAATCTCAGGGAACTTTTTACTTCAATTTTTGTAGCCACCCTGAAAAATCACAGTTTTAGGATTCTATAATAGATAAGAGGAAAACATTAACTAACCATCGTATATTTTTCATCAAGTGAGGTTAATATCGCTAGTGTCTAATATTATTTTTACCTACTTTTAGTATTCGCATTTAAGTGAAGTTCCCAATTTGATTTTAGAAAATCCTTTTGGTTGCTATAAATAATAAATTTTTATATGAATATTTACCCCCCATAAACATTGATAATGTCATAGGTCATGCGTCGAAAGATGATTGAAAACTAGAAGTAAAACTTTTCCCGCTCCCTCCATCACAATAAAATTACAGCTTTAGCGCAAATCCCCAGGTATGACCAGTAACAAAAACAGACCAGCATCTATTCTTAACGTGCTAAAACTGTAAATTATAGTTTAAATATATATCTTTAATATCTAATCTATTATGTTTTAAAATTTTTCCTTTCCTAATTCTTGTTTAGAAAGTCATGCAATTAAAAAACCCTTCTAATTTTTTTAATTCTTGTACGTTTTTAAACTGCGTAGTCACTGGTATTTTGAACTCTTGTATTTTCCAAGATCTTACTGAAGTGATAGAGGATTGTCTATTACCTTTGTAGGGTCTTTTCTAACAGCATCAACTTTGACTGCATCCTCCTTCATCACCTGACGCCCAAGACTTTGTTATACCGCTAAAGGTTTTTCTGTTGACCTTATCGTATTCTGAACTTAAAACTTGGCTATCTGAGGATAAAGAGCTTCTGGCCTACGAATGTAAAGAATTCACTCGTCTGTCTAAATCTATTATTGAAAGATTGTTTACAATCAAGCTTGTAAGAATAAATTATTGGAATATTTCTCTCGTATAATTTTAGACTAATTATATATAAATAAAACATCGTACCATTATACCATTTTGTTTTGACAGTGAAGAGTTAAGGCTTCATTTAGATTAAAGAAACGTGAATGCTGCAATTTTAATGTTCAATATACTTAGAAAATAAAAGATTTCTCAATCTTTGATAGATTCTCTTAAGTTAACCAGATAAAAATCAGCCAGTACAAAATTTGTAATTTTTAGAGTAAAATATTAAAAGTTATTGGAAAAATTTGCATCGAATAGCGATTATCAACATTTATTACATGTAAAAGTCTAAAGTCTAGTTAAAGTGAAAGTCAAAATTTATGGAAATAGTTGAAACCTACTATTTAGGTCAATAATTATTAGATATGATATTGCAAACAATAAGCGGATTTAATATCTGTAAACTACTACTCAATATATATCACTGAAAGTATAGTACTTTGATCCGTCTCTGTACGACAATTTTTCATATCACGAAGGCTTATTAGACCGATTGAAACTAGCGCAAACAATTCAAAAGTATCAAACGTAAGTGGTGCGTAAAAGTACGTAAGTAAAAGTGCTATAACGATTCTTTAATAAACGGTTATTACAATAAGAAAGAACAGAACTTCAGGTAGTCAACTGAAACGTAACTGACGAAATATCGGAGGGAAAGAAACAGCCCAACCAGACGCAATGTACCCCCTTTCGTTGATTTCGCCCTAGCTTGCACTTTCCCCCCTCCTCTATGCTACCACCTTGCTTAGGGGTGGAGAGGTTCAAATTGACACTCTATCCACAATAGACCATTGATGCTTTAAGAACAACCCATGAAAGGGGTGAAAACGGGCCAGTCCATTTCACAGACTCATTAGTAAACAAACCCCAGGAAACAACTGTACCGAGCTTTTGACTGCCTCCGGATTCAGAGGTTTTAAACCTTTCATTAGGTGATCCAAATACTCCCTAATTAAAATAAAACATATTCAATCCGTGTATCTCCGTGTCAATTTGTTTGCGCTATTCCTTAATTGGCATAACTTCTCATGCACTTGGCGAGCATCAAGAACATGCCAACTTCTCCGACTGTGCCTGATCTACTGATACTATAAATCGTAATTGCCAGCGTTTTCCATTCCAGAAACCACTCTCTCATGTACTTTGAATAGTACAACTCTTTTATGTACTTAGGATAGTACAACTCTTTTATGTACTTAGAATAGTACAACTCTTTTATGTACCTAGGATAGTGCAACTTTTTAAAGTACTTAGGATAGTATAACTCTTTTATGTACTAAGGGTAGTATAACTCTTTTATGTACTTAGGATAGTAAAACTCTTTTATGTACTTAGGATAGTACAGCTATCAAAGTAAATACACATAATTACAGTCCACTAAAGTATGTATATTTTGAAGGCCCCGATAAAACCTTTTTGGTAATTTAAACTTCATTATATTCATATAACTTTAGAAAATATTTGCATGACATCAAATATCGTCAGCAAGTGTAGTTACACTTTGTCTATCTTAAACAAATAAGAAATCAAGTAAAGAACAAGACAAAAGTCTGAGCATATATTTGAATTCAGCTCACACTAATGCATAAACACAAACCCAGACTATTCTGTAACAGTCTTTGTATAACAGGAATTTCGGAAAAATTTTAAATTCCAAATACTTTACATCTCCAAAATTATCAAATCGTATTTTTTATATACTCATCTCAATTTCAAAATCTCTGATAGAGATTTTTCAGTACAATAATTAAGTATCAATTCATTCTTAATTACTCACTTTCTGTGTGAAAAATTATAATTTATCGAGTTTTACGTTTAGGGAATGAATTTATAGTCTTTTGCGAACAAAAAAAGCATCGATTTTTTTTTCAGTACAGATCACTTCAAGCTGTGATAAATAAGCTCTCTAACGTCTATAAATTCTTGCTACATCTTGATACATCCTAAAATACTCTATTTAATTCAACATTTTAATCCCATTATGTATCTTTTTAACTGCATTGGACACTTTATTTCATAGATGCAAAGTCTATCTTCATTAAAAATCCACTTTTTTAATACTTTGTACATTAATTCAGTTTATTAAATGAAAATACCATGTCTACAAAATAAGCTGTCGGCGATATCATCCAACAACTTTTTTATCGAATTCTGTTCATTTTTATCGCAAGTAATAACAAATTATAGGGCATTTACGAGGATTAAGAAACCAATTCGTACAGTGAACTTTTAAAATAGCTAACTAGACAATTATTTTACTGTTCATAACGACGTGAGTGCTCTAGCAATTAATCCATCGCTAATATTTCCACATCAAGTAATTTTTTGTCCCTCGTTTCTTAATTCATTGAACTACCTCGACATTTTAATTCTTAAATTGCACATAACGAACGTTCCTTTCTAAAAAGATTAGGCAATTAAGGAGAAGATTGGAAGTATCAGTTTTTAAAGCAGTATGGAAATCAAGATAAATGTAGGATTTAATCTGTTTTATGTGTTTTATTGAATAAAGATTAGTTTCTGTTCACACACACACACAATGCATTTTACCTTGAATTAAAGGAATTATATTAATTATTTAATAATTTTTTCTCTAAATCTGCAATTATCGCGGATAAAATTTCAATTAAATTATCTTAATTCGTAAATATGTTAAATATAGGATAATGCAATTCTTTTATGCATCCTACTTAAGATAGTATCGCGGGTTTTTTTTTTAATATAATTCTTATAATTAGCTAATTCCGTTTATGTTAAATGGAAGTTCTACTTCGAAATTCGTGAAAATCTGTCTACTTTGTAGGTTGCTTAAATGAATGTAAAAATTGAATTTAATGTGGCAAATGCGTCGTCAACGACGAACTATTGATATTGTTTCAATGCTCGAACATAACATTAGAACTCTTTCAGAGTTATTTTATTTATTTAAATCTAATTAAGTCGGAGTTACAATATTCATTATCGAGTCTTTATGAACTGATTAATACTTAAAATAAATTTATCTTATTGAATGTTATTCGTATTTTATTAGCCTCTTGATATTAATCACATATAGGTAGGTATTTTAAATAGGGTCGCACTTGAACAACACAACGAGCTGTTGGTGACGGTCCGTGATCAAACCCCAAGGGAAAGATCCGAGAACAACACCACGTAATTTTGCATCACGGTCAGTAGACGAGGTCACACCTTAGTTGGCACCCCACTCTCCAAACTTCAACACCAAGCCAACGTGAGGACATTTGAGATCGTGCCACAGATTTAACGTGCACCAGCCTCTTTATTCATGGAGGCCTTTGTTTGTATTTAAACTCTGAACCCTACGGTTGGCTAAACCGTTACTCTTCCAACCGAGCTATTGTTGCGCAATCAATCAGAAGAAAACGTAATTAGAAGCAATATTATGCGAATTTTACGTTCTGTGTAATGACTTTATTCTTTAGCAAAAACAAACTGTTTTGAAAGGCGTTTTAATATCGATCATTAAATGCTTCAGTTTAACATTCATCACGATTAAACAAAATTAGAATCTATTAACTTTCCTAATCAAAGAATTTTTTGACATTTAGCTAAAATGAAATGTGTAAATAATGAAATAAAATTAAATGTGTTGATAATGAAATAAAATTAAATGTATTATAACTAAATAAATTTAAATGTGTTGGTAACGAAGTCTATATATATATGAAATACTATCCACTGCGTCGCCAGCACGGCGTTGCCCGTGACAGTTCTTTTCGTGGGGTCAGGTGTGATTACTTCTCGTTAACCCACGGTGTTTGCTACGAATTCTCATTTAGTTTGCTTCACAAACAATTCAATAGAAACATTTTCAAATGGAAATTCGTAGCCTATTGGATAACAGCCATCACGAGCAAAGCTCATTGTCAAAGGCGGCCAAATTCGAATTGTAAAGAGTTTCAATAGGCGTGACGTCACAATCTCTTGCGAAGATATAAATATTGAATTCAAAAATTATTTATTAAAGGAAAATAACATGTATAAGGTATCTATCTGGGTAAAATTTTCTACAGATTTCAAATCCGTTGAAATTTTCATTATGTCTTTAACAATCTCGATTTTTTTTTAAAAGAGCTAAGCAATGCTTGACAAAATGTTTTTTATTTGTTTTGCTTTCTTTGGTTGGAATATTTTGAGCACAGGAAATGGAATATTTTGAGAACAGGAAATGGAATCTGTGATTTCTCGAACAAAATCGAGGTCAAATTCATATGGGGAAAAATATGAACGTTCCGATTTAAAAATTATTTATTTAAAGAAATTCGTATTTTTAGGTATCGTTATAAGGTGAAATTTTCCGTAAATTTCAAATCTGTTGAAAATTTTACTGTATCTTTAAAGATCTAGGAGATAGAAAAAAGAGCAACATAACTCCAGTTAAAACTTTTTATTTGTTTTGTTCTTCGACTGAAAGCTATCAAACGGAAACAATAGATTAAGTGGGTCCCTAGACGATCAATATTACTGTCAACTAGCAAAATACCCGACCTCACTCGGTTTGAATTGGTTTACTTAAATTGAAGAGATAATCAAAATATATAATGACTTACATTTTTTTGTAGAATAAAAATTTATTTCAATACCTTTCGCCATCTTTATAATTTCTACAACTTACTTTGGACACAAATCTTACAAATGCATATCCATTCATGTAATACATTTCACATACATCGCACTCTTACTGTATGACAAAGCTACAAAATGACTAAGGTTACTACTACAAAAGACGATTTTGAGGGATATTTGGAATTCCATTAGTTAAGTTCTTTTCATGTTCAACTCGATTAATAAAAATTACGATTTACGGCGAGTGCTCTCTCACTCAAAGTCAACAAAACAATATTTTTTTACTTGTGGCACTCTTGCATCCGGTATGTGACATTGTGAAATTTTGCAATCTTTTCTGTCATTATGAGAACGAATTTTTTAATGTTTGAAAAGTTCTAGTTTGGATTTTTTAAACATTATTATTCTTTCAATCACGGCATTATTCTTTCAATAACGGCATTATTCTTTCAATAACGGCATTATTCTTTCAATAACGGCATTATTCTTTCAATAACGGCATTATTCTTTCAACAACGGCATTATTCTTTAAATAATGGCATAACTACACTTAAAAATTTACTAAAAATTTATTCTTGCTTACCTGCCATTTTTAAGTCGAAACCTTTGTGGTGTTTTTGCGTGTGATGAGAAGGAAAACACATTTATTAAAATAATATATATTTTAAACAGAAAACCGCAAAATAAAACAAAATAAAAGGTGTCGAAAAAAATTGTTCTAAAGATACTAATTTGTGATTCATTTTTATCTCTTGATCTCGCACATTTGCCACAGCTTACAACTAAAAGTGCACAAAATTTATAAATGTGAAATTAATTCAGAGTGAAAGAAACAGAAAATATCACTGCTCGCACGAATCTTGTTCATTCCCGTTCGTTGAAAAATATCGTGTGTCCCAAATGTTCGGAAATCGTTTACATTGCGCTAAGAACAAAAATAAGACTCGAAATAAATAAAGTATCAAAGCTAAAATTTCACCATAATTTTTTTTTTTTGAAAAATAATTCCTAGCAGAAGGAATTGTTTACAAAATATGATATTCCAAAAAAAATATTTTTCAAATCTAAATTTGTTTGCTATTTTTCAGAAAAGATATATACAGTACCGATAGAATCTGAATTCAAATGAAAACTTTGAGAAAATTTTGACTCGAAATGTGAGGGCTGATTTGGAAATTGAATACCCAGCATGTTGTTTGAGTGTATATCTACCCCTGCACTCGAGCCACCGACGCATTTTCATTGAGTTTGCTATCGAAAGTTGTTGTGCAAGCGTCTCGTTGAACTATAATTGTTGGCTCTGAAAAGGACCTTTTTTTTAAATGGCCCTGAAAAGATCCTCCGATTTCTTTGATTTCTATTATTAACTGCAACAGCTCAACTAAATTTTTTTTTTTTTCAATAAAATTTCATCCGATAACGCTATAAATTCAGTTCAAGCGCGAGGCTTCGTGAAAAACAAATAATCGTACAATGTTGCCAAAACGCAATAACAAATAACGTCTTTTTTGCGTGCCACGTAAGAGAATTATATATATAGATATGTTTAATATTGCATTCACTAAACTAATAGATAATGTATACAATAAAACACATTTCAATCAAATATATGGAATAAAATTGATGTGATGTCTGCACAAACACACAAACACAAAATCGAACATAGAACAGAAAGACGGACAGACAGACTTTTGCAACCAATACCACTCACTAAATGAAGATAAGTATTCAGTGTATGCAAATTTCTATGAAAATATATTAAACCGTGTGGACGTGTATAGGGCACATACATACAGACAGATGGACAGACAGACACCAAACGCGAAAAGGGCAGATTGGGCATCAGAAGGGTCCAAAACGGATAGAAACTTGAAATGGGTCGAAAATATTGAATGTACAAACAGACACTTCATTCTTATTTTTATAGATGTGACTGTCAGTGAAGCTCACTGAAGCAACCAATGGATCGTGTAGGAGGCGATTGACGTGATTGTCAATCGATCGACGCACATTGATAGAAATTTTGATTGATGAACATTGACGTGAGCCATTGACGACGCCGATTGATTGTTTAAAATATGCAATTCTCAATCGTTCGGGCAGTATTGATTTTTTATTCACTAATCCATGTTTATTATCTTCGCGATCGTTAAAGGTAGAGTAAAAATTTCAACGGATTCAAAATCTGTGGAAAATTTTACACCAGATAGCTATCTTAAATGTAAATTTCTGTTAATAAATAAGTTTTAAATTGATTTTTCACGGTACTCGTGCCTTTGAGTGTAGCCCTGTAGACATGGGGCCAAGGGAGCAAATTGGAAGAGTATCAATTGCAGGGCTGCGAGGTGAAGACTCCATCCAACCAAAGACCGTCGTGTGAGTGAAATCTGTCGATACCTCAAATATTCTTACGTTAGAGTGGTGTGAAAGTTTGGAGAGGAGGGTTCCAGCTCAGGTGTCGGACCTCATCATCTGACCGTGGTTCATAATGGCGAGGTGTTGTCCGCGAAATTTTCCCTTTGGGATTGATCCCGGACTGTCGCTAATAGCTCGTTGTGTGGCTCCAGTGCTACGCTAATTGAACTACATACTCTATTGAAAAAAATTCGCCTCGGTTGATCATGGAAACGAGGGGTCTCTCTGACCCCCTTGGCTGTTCTGTTTATATTTACACAAATGTCGAAATGAAACGCCAGGAATTGTCAAATTATTTTTCTGGAAGAGGCGAGTATTTACATTACAACCAGAGGAAGATTTGTTATTAAGTAAAACGTAAAATATTTTATAAAGATTTTTTATTTAAAGGTTATTTTAAAGCAAAGTAGTTTCCTAACATATAACACGACCTGTACTTCACATACTACAGGGTGTCCTAAGAGTTCCCGTAAGGCGATTCGTGAATTAATTACACAAAAACAACAAAGTTTAAAACTATTATTTTTATACCAATGGTAAAAAGCACTTTTAACATAACGTAGGAAAAAAAATTGGACTTACATTTATAATAAATGTTTAAAATTTCCGCCCTTTTCTTGGAGGCAAAGCTGAAGTCGTTTGCACATATTTTTAGAAACGCGTGTCAAGATGCTGGGAGTGACTTCTTGTATCCTTTGAGTGATGGAAATTTTCAGATCACCTATTGTTTGGTGATTATCTTCGTAAACTTTGTTCTTTAAATATCCCTACGAATAAAAAGTCAGGGAAGCGCAGATCAGGGAACGAGGTGGCCAAAGGTTTCTTACGATGAATCGATCGTCAAAAAAATCTTGAAGCATGCCTATGGTTTCATAACTTGTATGGCAGGTTACAACGTCTTGTTGGAACCAAGAGTCTCGTTCATTCACTTCTGATAATGCAACAAATTGTTGAATAAGTTGATGTAGCGTATCTTTACTCGGTATTGGATCATTAGGATTTTTATGTCGCCAAAATTCTTTACATCTTTCGTATGATTTACATTCAAAAGAAGCCTCAAACATCGTAATTCTCTGAATGCGCGATAAATTTATCTCACAATGAAGAACAAAATAACGTGGAACTTTATTATTGCACAACTTGAGAGCGAAGAAAATCAAACGATAAAAATTAAAAAGTCGATTAAACTATAAAAGACGATAAAATCCAATAATTAAAAAAAGTTTTATATTTACATTTTTTTTAAGTTGGAATACGGGAACTTTTAGGACACCCTGTATATATTCTTAACTATAGGTGATTAATTCAGTGAATTTCATGGAAAGCAAGGTCAACTGAAAATAAAATCATTTATTTAATAAATTTTGAGCTAGACATTAGTAGAAAAAATATTCGGAAAACTGGATTATCTGAGGTAAGATCTACGTTGTTAATAGCAGCTAGTGAAGAAATCGAAGGCAAATAATTAAAAATTTTCACACAAAAACCTTTAAAGATTGAGCTATATATAAAATATGCATCGCATTGAGAAAGATGAAATATGCTCAAAACATCGGAAATGAAACCGTTATTGATTTAGTCATGAGCTTTTGAAATAATGTCTGCTTATTTAATGCATTCTAAATCGTTGCCAGTAAATTATATCGCCAGAAAATGTTAAAGGCTAGAGATAATATTCTTTTATTCGTCTCCGTTCAACTTTTCTTTTTATATAAATTAAAAGATTTACTTTATCATATCAGAAGTTCTACGAATCCTGAACATTACAATGTAATAGAAATAAATCCAACTTGTGAAACAAAATTAAGAACATTCTGCCGAAGAATTTGTAAGTGTTCTTATAATGAATGCTTTCGCGAATTCTTCTCTGAGGGTGCAGAACAAAGAAACATTATTCCGTTTTGTATGTTTCGAAATGCATCCCTCAGGATATTTGTTTTCATGATATTTCTATGTCTGCATTTCATTCTGTAGTCAATGCAGTTAGCGACTCGTTTTAATGAACTGTCAAATATTTTAATTTTGGTTATTAACAAAACACATTATACCAATGTGTTTTGTGCATTATCGTTCTAATATTTTATTAATTTTAGAGTGATGCTGTGAATGCTTTCATGAATTTCTGTTAATGTAACTAATAATTGAAATGAGTCTAATATAATGCAATTATCTTAAATTAGCATGGAGCATTTATATGGGTTCTTTTTAATTTAATTCACATAGTCTCTATTATTATAAAAGAAAGCGTTTGTCTGTGTTTCTGTGTGCACTGTCTTGACCAATCTATGAAATTTACAATAATGAAATTTGGCACACAAATAACCTAAATTTTTTGCGATTTATGGGTAGCGCCCCAATCTTAAAATTTGATCTAAAATATTTTAAAATTAATACATTAGTTTTTTTTTATCTTTCCTCCTTCTCTTCGGAATGTGACGTCATTGAAGAAAGGCGGTTTTGCGATTTTCGACCATGACGTCACAAACGTTTTTCGTATAATGCCTTTGGAATCATTCCAAGTTTTCCGATTCTAGCTTGTTTAGATTTATGTTTTTGTAATAGTCATTTCGAGACCGGCACGGTTTTTGCCTGTAGAATTTTTGTTCGAAGTAAACCAAATGGAAATATGTAGAAATCACCGTGGAGCTGGCGAGCATCAGCGAACAGTGGTCACACCTGACCCCACGAAAAGAACTGTCACGGGCAGCGCCGTGCTGGCCACGGATTGGCTAGTGTCATATATTTAGAAACTTGTTTTTGCTTTTAATCTCTTGGAAATTATGGATGTAAAATTTTATTTAGGTAGAACTATTGGTGTAAGTTCTACATTGTTATTACAAAATAATAAATTGATTAGCTAACTAATAATGTTTTTTGATTTCAGGATAAAACAAGTTTTGAGTTTTCTTCATTCCCCGTAGAAATTTAGTAACAACCCTCTTGTTTTGTGTTGTTTGCTTTGACTATGTATCTCGTTATTAGCAGACCTGATCAGATCTAGCTGGACGATGTAGTTCGTAATTGGAAGAAAACTGACCAGATCTTGATCACGTCAACATCAAAACATCGGTAGTATCTTTATGACGTGGCATCTCGTCTTTAGAAAAAATGGTCAAATCAAGTTTAACGAGATAACGTTCCGAAATCACTTGAAGGGTTAAGAGTTTGAAACCGATACACTTGTATTGAGTTGTTCTTGGCGATTCATTTGTATTGAATTGTTCTTGTGACTCCTTTTCTGCCTCTTTAAAATAACAAATGTGAATCAGACTTTGATCGCAACATCCTACATTTTCAAAATATTAAATTTTAATCCGAAAAATATCACCACCACTGTCATTACAAGAGAAAGATTCTAAAATCAACAGATGAAGTATAAACATTATCCATTACAAAAATCCCTATTGGATTCCAATGTTGCGTTTTTCTTCCATTACCCTGCATCATTTATTTCTACAGAGATTACAAACCTAAACTTCCGTTAATATATCTTGTTTCTAAAGCTCACTTATCAATTTGTGTGGTATTTAATCATGTATAAAAAAAGCATAATCAAATAAACTTTAATGGACGCTATAGCGTTGTCTTGATGCAAAAATTGATTTTTTGTGCCGAAAGAAATGAGTACTTAAAATCAAATCCTTAAACAAACAATTTGATAACAGATTGATATTATCAATGCCAGGAAATTGGAAAATGTCGTTTTATCAACAAGAAATTCATTATTTCGTTTTTTGCTTTTTCAAAAGGCATGAAAACAAGCTTTTTAATAAGCGAAAATGGTTTTCTGAAATATTTCCATCGATGTAATGCATTTTTGTTCTTTGCGCAAATTAAATCTACCCCCATGTGGTTTAAGTTGCTAACACGAAATTGGTTATTATGCAAATCTCCGATCTTTAATTCATTTCTTTTCCGAAAATGGTGGCATTGTAATATTTTGGAATTCTTTTTAAAAGTTTTCGAAATGAGTTAAAATAAAGCGATAAGATTCTAATGATAAATCCGCTACTAAATGATAATTCATTCGTTGACGATAAGGATTTTTAACTATTTTAATTCACAATTCTAGATATTTAACGTATAGCAAATGCAGAAATAGAATATTCGATATGAAGTCTTCAAAGGAAAACTCTGAAATATAACAATTGTCAATGAAAAATACTACTTACAAAATATACAGCATTTAGACTAAAAAATGAAAGCACAGTTTTGATACAATGGAATTTTGTCAGGAAATATGGAAAGAACCGTTCCTAAATGGTTATCTGTCGTGGCCTCAAATGTCCCCACGTTGGCTAGATGTGGAAGGTTGGAGAGTGGGGTTCCAGCTCAGGTGTTGACCTTTTCATCTGCCCTCTGTGGTTCAAAATTCCGATGTGTCGTCGGATTAAACGGATATATCCTGGGCGGTCTCTAACAGCCGATGTTTTGTCCTCGTATTTCGTATTGATTCTGGACCGTCGCTAATAGCCCGTTGTGTTCCTCTAGTGCGACATAAATTCAGCAACTTCATCTAAAAGGTTTTAAAAAAAGGCATTTCAGTTCTGAAACCCAAATTACTTAGACTAAAAAGGCAACATATTTCTGAAATAAATTATTTTTCTGATTCACAATGATGATCAGAAACGAAACTGAAAAGTTCACGAACGTAACTGGGAAGTTTGTGCTTCCCCCGTGAACACATCGACATCCTGTTGGAGGAACTGAAAGACCTCAATTTTTATTTAGGTAAGCTCTTCATCATGGGGGACTTCAACACCCGTTCCCCTTGTAAGGATACGGATTTGAGGTTTAAGATATCAGGGGCAGGCGAATGGTGGACCCCTGCAACTCATCTTTAAATATTTTGAACATTCCTGCTGAGTGAGCAACCCTTGTTACCCACTCTGGAGAGGTGTGGTCTGATTTAACTTTGATTAGTTCCGACATCCTAGATGTGGCTAGTAATTTGAATACAGTGTGTACATAAAAGAATGTCCCAGTTTCAATGGTATTTTATAACAGTTTAATTTAGACTATTTACAGCAAATCATATATCAAATTGAAGGTAAACTCACCTAGTTTTCTTACAAATGTTCAATTTGTACATCTTAAGTTATACGGCACTCATCCAACCTAAAGTCTAATTCTTCCCACACTTTGGTTAACAAGTCCGGAGCAATAGCCTCTTCAATTCTCTGTCTCAACTCTGGCAGATCATTAGGTAGTGGCCGAACGTAGACACATAGATCTTTTATAAATCCCAAAAGAAAAAATCGCATAGCGTTATGTCAAGTGAACGTAGAGGCTAGCGAAAAACAGCTTTGTCGTCTCGACCATTACGACCAATCCAACGGTCAGGGACTTCGACGTTCAATCCCTCTCGTATAAAGAGATTCCAAAAGGGAGGGGCTCCATCCTGTTTCCAAATAAAGTTTACAGGTTCACCCTCTACTAATTCGGGAAAGAGCCATTCTTTCAACATATCCAGATAAGCCACCCCTGTTACGGTAAGAATTGGACTTTAGGTTGGATGTGTGCCGTATAATATTTGAACATTTGTTAGAAAAACTAGGTGAGTTTACCTTCAATTTGATATATGATTTGTTATAAATAGTCTAAATTAAAATGTTATAATATACCATTGAAACTGAGACATTCTTTTATGGACACCCTGTATTCAAATTAATATAGATATATGTATATATATATATATATATATACAGGGTGGTCCCGAATTCATGGTACAAACTTTAATGGTAGGTACAGGACATTGTAACAATGATTTATTGTATAGGAATGTATAGTCGCAAGTGACGCGGTGAGGCGAAAACAGGGGAAATAACGGCCGAAAGGAAAAACAAAGATTTTATTGAAAGCGTTGTTGACAAGTGTCATGTTTACAGTAATTGTTCAAAATTGCGTCCACCAGTATCGATACATGCTTGACAGCGTCGGTGGAGCGATTGGCGTACACGTTCAAAGATGCCTGGTATTTCACGCACACCTGCAGCAGCTACAGATAAGCGAGCGACGAGATCCTCATCTGAGTCAACTGGAGTCTCATAAACAAGATGCTTTAGATGTCCCCATAAAAAGTAATCGAGGCTCGATAAATCGGGAGATCGGGGTGGCCAAGGGACTGGTCCACCACGCCCAATCCATCGAGTACCAAACGTGGCATTCAGGTAATTCCGTAGATCAATGCTGAAGTGTGCTGGCGCCCCATCGTGCTGAAACCACATGCGGTTACGAATGGCGATCGGAACATCATGCAGCAGTTGTGGTAACACTTCTTTCAGAAAAATAAGATAGCTTCCGCCAGTGAGCCGCGTGGGTAGTAAGTATGGGCCAATCAAAAAGTCGATGTTCAACAGCGGCTAGACATCTACTGCCCTCTACCGGCAATGATACCAACCGATCACTACATTTCTCTTTCCTTTTATTTCCCCTGTTTACGCCTCACCGCGTCACTTGCGACTATACATTCCTATACAATAAATCATTGTTACAATGTCCTGTACCTACCATTAAAGTTTGTACCATGAATTCGGGACCACCCTGTATATATATATATATATATATATATATATATATATATATATATATATATATATATATATATATATATATATATATATATATATATCTTTGTAAACTGCACTCACTCTATTTGCATTAGCAATATAGAATGTATTTTGTATATATCTAAATTTTTCTAAACCTTGTGGTGTGTTGGGTAGGTGTGTGCCTAGATAAAACTGTCTGCAGTAGTGAAAACAAGAGAGAGAACCGAGAGTTTCTTATTAAAATAACATTACAAATATACCATGTGCCATAAAACCCAACCAACCTATCACATTGGCGTGGTGTGGAAGTTTGGAGAGTGGTTTCCCAATTCAGTTGTTACCTCGTCATCTGACCGTGGTTTAAAATTACGTAGTGTTGTCCTAGGATCTTTCACTTCGAGTAGGATTCTGGACCGTAGTCAATAGCCCGTTGTGCTGCTCGAGAGCAATATTAATTTAAATCCCATACCATGCCTCTCAGAACGAAAATGCAGTGAATCGTCATCTGAAATTACGTGGTATTGTCACCAGAGCTTTACCGTCGGGTTTGATCCCGGACCACCGTCAATATCTCGTTGTGTTGCTTTAGTGTGACGTTAATTAAATACCTACCTACCATAAATTCATCGGGCTTATAAAGCAGATAAGACCTATTGTAGACGAATTGACTGCTTGATGGAAATAAAAACTGAGGATAAGGTAAGTAAACATGCCCAGTGTGCAGAACTTCCGTGGTATCACGTTTAGTCGATATTCCAAGAACTATACAACAGCCAGAGATATACAATAAAGCAATGTCTATCTTTTTATTTCAACTCAAAATTCTCCGTAACTCTCATATCGATGATAAAACGGGAACTGTGCTTTTTATTACTTTCAACTATACAATTTTTCTTGAGTGCTTATGCTACGCCTTCGCATAAACTCGTAATACAATACTTATAATGTTTAGAAAGCCTACTCATATTTCGGTATACAATCACAATTCAATAAAAGTCCATTTTTTCCCAAACCTTTAAATTGCAGTTACGCTAAGTGTGTGCTACCGACCAATGCGGACGCTGAATGAGACTTGGACCTCAACATCCCTGCATATTGGAAACGCCCATATATCCCTGTAAAGATCCTGGATCGAATCCGGGTCAGGGCATGGATGTTTGTAAGCGTATGGTGTAGAAGCGGCTGGTGCACCTTAAATCTGTCGTGGCCGAAAGTCCTCACGTTGGGTTGGTGTAGAAGTTTGGAGAGTGGGGTGCCAACTCAGATGTTGCCTCGTCATCTGGCCGTGGTTCAAAATTACGTGGTTATACACCGAATGGCTTAGGCTGGGACGGTGGTAACTAGTCTAATGGTGGAGGAATTTACTAATAGCCAAGGGATCCGGACTTCTCCAAAGATGAGGTCATAGAACTATAAACTATCTTCCGAAAGGCAAAGCACCTGGATATGATGGTATAGATAATCTGGTGTTGCAAATAATCAATAACCAATTTCCAGAACTTCTATATGCTTTCTTCAATAAATGTCTAAATCTTGCAACCTTTCCTAAGTCCCTAAAAATCGGAATTATTATTCTCTTCCACAAGGCAGGAAGAAAACACGATGAAATAAAATCATATCGACCAATTTACCTTCTGCCAACTCTTGGAAAAGCTTTGGAGAGATTGCTTGTGCAAAGATTAACTTATCATCAAGTTGAAAACAAAGAAAGGCTTTCACTCCAATTTGGTTTCAGGGAGGGCTCATATGTTAACAGTGCTCTAGAAACCTTACTAAACAGAATTAATGAAGAGAAAAAGAAAAAACTGCAAGTCGCTGTTGTGTCGATTGATATTGAGGGGGCATTCGACAATCTTAACTACAATGTCATCAAAAACAGACTAGCGAAATCTAAATGCCCTTCCAATATTAAAAATACTCTTGATAAATTCCTCGAGGATAGAAAAGTCATGCTAATGACAAGCGAGGGTCCGGCAATCAAGAAACAAGGAAAAGGCTGTCCACAGGGACCAGTGCTGTGGAATATCGTGGCCGATGAAGCATTGGATCTACCATGGCCTGAAGGAGTACACATGCAAGCTTTTGTAAGCCCGGCAAAATCAGAACGCAAATTAGGTGAGCTTGCCACAAATGCACTAGATCTGTTAAAAATCTGGACAGATCAGCAAGGTCTGAACATGTCCGAAGAAAAGATTAAATACCTCCTCCTTAGTAATCTCTCGAGAGGACCTTCCATCTACTGAAATAAAAGAAGAATTAAACGAACTAGTACACTAAAGTACCTAGGACTTATACTAGACGAAAAGCTAAATTGGGCGGCTCATGTACAAACTATAGGACAAAAAGTCATATTCCAATTTCAAATGCTACAAAGAATAGCTGGAACGAGATGGGGAATAGGACATAAATTTCGAAAGCTGCTGTACAGAACAGTGACTGAAAGAATGTTGAGTCATGATGCAGTGGTCTGGTGTCACAACCCAACTCAACGTACTGTAAGAAAGTTAAATGGGATACAAAGAAAATTTCTGATCTCAATAACAGGAAGTTACAGAACAGCACCCACTATGGCCCTTCAAACAATTGCGGGAATTGCACCACTGCATCTTTCACTTCAAAAAGAAGCGGTGTGCGTCAAAATGAGAATGAGAATAAGTACAAAACTTGGAGATGCAAATTATGACAAAGATGACTACGAGGAAAGAGCGATAGGCTGGTCTATACATCCAGCTAAAACCCTTTCGAATGACAGAATAAATCCAGCAGTGGGAGTTCTTCATTCCGGCATAAGCTACTATACCGATGGCTCCAAAATGGAGAAAAGAGTGGGAAGTGCATTCTGCTCTATTCCAGAAAGGCGCATAACACAACAATGGTCCACGAGAATGCAGGAAAATAATTCCATTTTCCAGGCGGAGCTTTATGGAATACTTTCAGCCATAATAGCGGCAGAAGCAAGAGCAGGCAAAAATGTCAAGATCTGGTCGGACAGTCGAGCTGGTCTCCTGGCACTTAAAAACCCCAAGACGCCTTGTCCACTGGCACGAAAAATACAACACTTATACAACAACAAGGAAATTTGCCTAGGATGGATTAAAGCCCATGCGGGTCACGACGGAAACGAAGAAGCAGATAGATTATCAAAAGAGGCAACAACAATGGAATGCATAGATGAAGGGGTGAAATGGACCAAGATCCATTACAGAAAGGAAACCACTAGCTGGCTACTTGATGCATGGCATAATGAATGGGACGAAGGAGAAACAGGCAGGACGGTGCACGATGTGTTACCAAAAGTGTCACTAAAATCATCAAATTGGACTAGGGAAGAGACACTCTTCTTCACTGGGCATGGACCATTCCCATCCTACCTAACGAGGTTTAAGAAAATCAAGTCCGAATGCTGCTGTGGTGAAACTGCCACACCTCTACATTACATCACAGTTTGCCCCCTTACAGCCTCATGGCATATGAGAACACCTGCTGACCACCTTAAAATTGCATGGCTCAGGAAGATTGCATGCAACAAGGGCTCGAGGGTTAAAATTATTAACATGGTGAGATTCATTGAAAATCATCAGGACTTGATTATCCTAAGAGACTAAGAAAAACGAACTTTTTTCTCACCTTGAATGATATATATATATCATTCAAGGTGAGAAAAAAGTTCGTTTTTCTTAGTATGTATATATGTAGGGTGCTGGGGTTTTATTAAGTGAATACTTCTAGTTGAATTCGATTTATTATAGATAATATGTACAGAGAGTTTAAAAATTGCGCATCGCGATCACGTCTGTCAACATAACATCAATCGTCTCGTCTGCCGTGATCCGATGCGCGCGCAATCAAAAAGCGATCGCGCTTCTTTAAGTGAAAGTTGTACTTCTTTCCAGGTAAAAGTTGTAGTGCTTATCTTAGGATAGCCGTGGGGCTTAACCCTATATATATATAATGATTTAATGTATATACTGTTTTGATGTAAGGATGTATAAATGTAATGTAATGTGCTCTAACATTCTGGGTAGACATGTCACCTTGGTGGCATGCTCTACTCATCCAACCACACTTATTTAAACTGGTACAGTGTCTCACGACACTAGTCACGGGAGTGTGTGTTGGTGTTAGTTAGTTAGTTAGTTAGTTGAATATCAGTGTAGAGAAAGAAGGGTTGAAAAGAAAGAAGGCGTAATAAGATGTTAAAAAATGTGTCGCCTAAAAATGTTTTAAAGCAAACTCTAATCCACTTAACCATACCACATTCCCTACAGTAATGCATTGTCAGTACACATACAGCTGATACAGTAATGAATTATACGTAAAGAACTTTGAAACCATAATATTTTTAAGCCTCCAAATGTTCTCACCTCGTTCATCAATATCTGACCAATGTTGCGAATTGCGAAATATCTCGTAATCAAGATGTTGCCCATTTTTTTATGATAACTAGATGTGAAGATCTCGGTCAGTTTCCTTCTAATTACGAGACCTCGTTCATCAAGATATTGTCAGTTTGTTAGTTTTATCAGTTTCAATAGAGATACCGTGTTGTGACAACCAATTGGGAAGGTTAAGCATATAAACCCATGGCGTAACGAAAGAAGAAATGTCGACGGTATAGTATCAAATACCTGGAGTATGACGCTTTCAATCGCCTGCATATTAAAACTTTATACCAGCCTCCTTTGTACACTACGGTCTTTAGTTGGATTCGAACTTACAGCCTCTTTGAAAAGGGGATGTTGAGTCCAAAAGTTTTTGAGAACTATGCTTCAAATGAACTTTTCTAAAAATAGGGATCTTCAAACTCGCACTTTTGGGGTGTGCTGATAGTATTCACAAAGATCTTAGAAAATGAACTGAATAGATTAATATTTTGAATGAATGGATGAAATGAAAAGGCCGAACTAATGAACTGAAGGCCATCGAATCAGAACTGCAATTTCTAATTTAGTATGAAGGTGAGAATACTGTATCAATCTTATACAAAGAGCCCTTCTCCCAGTGATATCTGTACTGAAATTTTCTCAGAGAGCCAAAACTGTTGAAAAGATTTTCCTGACATCAAAGGCGTTATCAAATTGAGGAATTGCAAAGTCCTCCGTCTCTTTCAATATCATTATTACTTGTGATCAAAGTTAATTCTGGATCTTACGATTCCCATTTCTGATCAGCATATTTACTAAACTCAGTTAAGTGAAAGTGATAGCTTTTTCAAGTTGATTTCCTTGTTGACTGTTCGTTTTAACATATTAGGTAATGTTTTAAAATAAACCTTTTTTCAATATGAAGATAAGAAACAGAAACTCTTCTACAAGATAGACTCAGTGACGGCCCTAAACATTTTCTATGTGGTGCGAGATCTCCTACCTGCGTATACATACTATAAATTTCAGAGCACCTTCTATGCAGTTGGTAAACCGATTAATTAAGCGACATATATGCTGCATTTTGTTTTTTAGTAGGTAGGAATTATGACGTGTTTTAGTTAAAAAACAACCTTTATTCTATAACTAGATTTTTATGAAACATCAGAGATCTCTCAATTACATAAAAACAATTCAACATACTATATGGGCACCTTTCTCGACATAGCACTGGCAATTTCTGTATTAGATTAGAATAATTTATACTTTGTGCAGTATCGTTTCTAATGGATATAATTGCAAGATTCGAAAGCCTTTTCTGACAAACATTCGAAAGTAAATAAGTTTTGATAAGCTTAGTAAAAATTACACCAACTGAATGTACATAAAGCCATAGTTTTCTCCGAGCAGTATTTGATTTTGTCGCCTCCCCCCCTCAAAGGCAGCGCCGGATAGACTATTCTGCCTAATTTGTGAATCTAAATCTAATTAGCTGTAGAATATTTTAAGGGCAAAACTTGATTAATAAAGTTTATCGAATAAGGAGTAAATAAAATTAACCTTAAAAAGCATTCTGAAGTATAAAAGGGCCTGAATCCTTCTAAAAATTAAAAAATTAAGTTATGTTTTTGCAAGATAAGCTGAGAGACAACAATTAAAGTGTTGAATATTCTGGGATAAGAGCAAGACCTATTGTTCCACGTTTTATTTCTTTTTATATATAAAAAAATAGCTATACATTTTTCTCTTCAATCGAATAAGTGATATTTTAAGCATGTAACTCTGCAAACAATTTTTTTATCGTAAATTCTTTGTTGGCCTTGTTTTTCATAAAATGAATTAATTCAAATAACATGATTGTACAGATTCGTTACTTTTGACACCGACATTTAGTTTAGGATGGATGTTTATGTTTTAATTAAATTATTTAGAATATTTTTAAACATTGATCGACAAATTGTGTTCCTCAGAATCGACCAAATTCATAAAGTTTAACTGTAGACATTATCAAGAATAGCTATACACTAGCAAAATACCCGACCGAACTCGGTTTGAATTGGTCTACTCTAGATTGAAGAGATGATCAACATATATAATAATTTACATTTTTCGTTGAATAAAATAACATTTTAACACCTTTCGCCATCTTTATAATTTCTACAATTTACTTTGGACACAATTTTTACACATGCATATCCATTCATGTAATACATTTCACATACATCGCACAATTGCTGTATGACAAAGCTACAAAATGACGAAAGGTGACACTAAGGTTACTGCTACAAAAGACAATTTTGAGGGAAATTTGGAATTCCCTTAAGTTCTTGTCATGTTCAACTCAATTAATAAAAACGACGATTTACGGCAAGTGCTCTCGCACTCATAGTCAAAAAAAAAAAAAAAATTATACTTGTAGCACTCTTGCATCCGGCATTGTGGAATTTCGCAATCTTCTGTTTATTATGACAAAGAATTTTTTAATGCTTGAAAAGTTCTAGTTCGGATTTTTTTTTTAAATTATTATTCTTTAAATAACGGCATTATTCTTTAAATAATGGAATAATTACAATTAAAATTGCTTTATTCTGACTTACCAACTACTTTTAGTCGAATACTTTGTGGTGGTGTTGCGTGTGATGAAAAAGAAACACAATTGATTCAAATAATAAATATTGAAAACAGCGAAATAAAACAAAATTAAAGATGTCGGGAAAAAGTTGTTTAAAGATATTAATTTGTGATTCCTTTTTTCTCTTGATCTTGCAGTTGCCACAACTTACAACTAAAATTTGCACAAAATTTAGAAATGCGAAATTAATTCAGAGCGAAAGAAACACGAGTTTCCGTTTTATTCCCGTTCGTTAAAAAATATCGTCTGTCCCAAATATTCGGAAATCATTTACATTGCACCAATGGTAATGGTAATTTTAGTTAACGTCGTACTAGAGCAACTCAACGGGCTATTGACGACGGTCCGGAATCAGTCCCTTAAGGGAAAGATTCGAGGACAACACCTCGTAATTTTGAACCACGGTCAGATGACGAAGCAACACCTGAGCTGGCACCCCACTCTCCAAACTTCCACGCCAACCCAACGTGAGGACTTTCGGCCACGACAGATTTAAGGTGCACCAGCCGCCTCTACACCATACGTTTACAAACATCCATGCTCGGACCCGGATTCGAACCAGGAACCTTCCGATCTAGAGGCTAACACCTTAACCACTATACCGGTTGGTCGGCTACATTGCAACAAAGAACAAATATAAGACTCGAAATAAATAAAGTATCAGAGCTGATAATCGAACATAACATTTTTTTTTTTGAAAAATAAATGGTTTTTCAGCAGAATTGGTAAAGCAATCGAAGTAATGGTAATATCCAATATACATTCCAATTTTTCCAAAACTACCAAATTATGGTTTATTTAAGTATATTTACTTAGGTGTTTTAGCATGAAACAATGCTAAATACAACAATAAAGAAATGTTTAACATTGCATTCACTAAACTAATAGATAATGCATAAAATAAAATACATTGCAATCAAATATCTGGAATAAAATTCATGTGATGCTCTTGCACAAACACACAAACACAAAATCGAACATAGAACAGAAAGACGGACAGACAGACTTTCGAAACCAATTCCACTCACTAAATGAAGATAAGTACTCACTGCATGCAAATTTCCATGAATATATATTAAACCGTGTGGACGTGTATAGGGCACATACATACATACATACAGACAGACAGACACCAAACGCGAAAAGGGCAGATTTGGCATCAGAAGGGTCCAAAACGTATAGAAAACTTGAAATGGGTCGAAAATATGGAATGGACAAACAAACGCTCCATTCTTATTTATATTGATACTCAGTTGACCTTGTTTCTCATAAAATGACTTAATTCAAATAATATGATTGTACATATTCGTTACTTTTGACTTCGACATTTAGTTTAGGAAAGATTCGTGTATGTTAATTAAACTACTTCAGCATACTTTCAAGCAATGATCGACAAATCGTGTTCCTCAGAATCGACCCAAGTTCATAAAGTTTAACTGCAGACATTATCATCGGTTTCAAGTGACATACTCCAAGTGAAAATTTCCAAGACATGTATATTTTAGTTTTCCACTTTTCCCAGACCAGAATGCGTTGACCTATATGCTGGTGGTCCGCTAAGTTATTTTTAACCTGAACACGTCTTTAAAGTCGGAATAGTACGCATGAAAAGTTAATCATTACAAAAAAGCGTTGCAACTGTTTTGTCTTATGATTTCAGTACTAGAAGTATCATACAAGAGATAAATATAGCGTCGTGTAGATAAAGGAAGTCGGTATCTGATGCAACCTTCGAACCGAGTGTGTGGGCACACTGAGAGCGCAATATTATCGAAATTCTACGATGTTGGGCGAACCTTGAGCCATTGTTATTGTAGATTGTGTAAAATGAAAACTGTGTATGTGTTGTCATTCGTGAGCTATCAAACTACGGTACAATCATAGACCTTTAATGAATAAAATTATCCTTCAATGTTAATCTCACATTGCTTTTAAAATCGTTCAAACTGTAAACTAATTGTTCAATATTCACAAAACACTATCGCTCGAACTTCCTATGTCTGTTTCATTCATTCCACAATTCAATGTATGGCTCGAGTATTTACGTCAAAACTAAGTTTTGTTAATCTCGACACAACTTACCAATGTATTTTGTGCATGAAGGTTATTTCATCTTGGGAAACACTTAGTAAGTCCAGCAATTGAGTATAATTTTCGCAGAACTATGTTTTTTGGTAGTGTGTTTCACTTGTAAGCCTACATATTCTTAGCATCTCAAATTACGTTATAAATGCAGGATTGAGTAATTTTTGGTAATTGGTAATTATTAGTTAACGTCGTACTAGAGCAACACAACGGGCTATTGACGACGGTCCGGAATCAATCCCTTAAGGGAAAGATCCGAGGACAACACCTCGTAATTTTGAACCACGGTCAGATGACGAAGCAACACCTGAGCTGGCACCCCACTCAGGTTCCTTGCTCTACAAGGATCTATCAGAGAAGGAATCTTTCGATCCAAAAGCAAGAGAATCAGTAGAACGATTAGGAATCTTGTGAAAACAAATATTTTAATATCTTAAACTAGGAAGATCCACCCTATGCTCGCCCACCTCCGGGGATTGTTAAGCAATCACATTTGATTTACTTCGCAGAGTCAATCTCCTGCTAGGGCGAAACTATTTTAATAATTCGTATTTCCTGATTTAACTTTCCAGTCCATGACGTCACATCGAGGACTCCGCCCCCTGCTTGCTGACACTCGCCAACCCCTGGTGATTGCTACGCAAACCAACACTCCTTTCGTAAGTGATTTCGTTTATTTTTTTTACTTTAACAATTAATGCACCCTAGACTGATATAGCCGCATCAGTAAAAAACAATCTCCATCTTGTTCTCTGTACAATTTTGAATAATCCAAGTTAATCGCGTAATATTCTGATCTGTACTAAATTGGCAAACCGTCTGAAAATCGAGCGAAAAAACGAGCATTACGTCACAGCGAGTTTCATTTTGGCCAACTAAAAAAATTGCTTTGCTAATTGTTGATATGATAAATTTTTTTCTGGCAAACCCGTTAATCAGAAAATGTAACCTTCATTTCCGTGGAAAAGAAAAATCGAAAAAAATACGAAATTGGACTGACCAACTTTTGATTGCATCGAATTTACACTCATTGCGATAAAAATTTGTGCACCAAGAAATAATTGTGGAATCGTAACGAAACTTGGCATGAAGGTACATGTCGGCCAGATATGCAAATTATTAGAAATGCAGCGTTATTGCGCATTGTGTAATGCCACTAGAGGGCGTTGAACTTCGTTCTCGTTCTTCGTTGGAGCATAAAACCGGTAAGCAGAGCTTGTTTGAGTGTACTTAATCTTTTGCAAAGGAAACACTGAGGTAGACATGCCTTTACGCCGCCATAGAAGACAATATGAGCAGCTGTCAGAGTTCGAGAGTGGAAGAATCATCGGGATGATGGAAGCTGGGAGGTCAGTTCGGCGAGTACCTCGTGAAGTAGGCCGTTCTGATTTTACTGTGAAGAGGTGTTAAGCCAGTGGACAGAAGAGACGTCATTTACACGGTGACCAGGCTCAGGACGCCTTCGACAGACCAGTCGTCGAAAGGACCGTCGCATCATACGAAACGCACGCGTAGAGCCAACTGCCTCATTGGCTGCTATCCAGACACAGGCAGCACCTTCACTACGGGCCCCTGTGTTGTCCCGAACCATCACAAGGCGCCTGGCTAAAGGACATCTGGTATCGCGGCGCCCATTACGTGTGATGCCAATGACACCCAACCACCGACGAGTCCGTTTGGAGTGGTGTCGCGCACGACGGGATTGGACTGCAACGGAATGGAACCAGGTCGTCTTCAGCGACAAATCTAGATTCAATTTGAGCAGTGATGACAGTCGTGTTCGTGTGTGAAGGCCCCGTAGTGAACGCCTCAATCCTGCCTTCGCTTTACAGCGACACACCGCTTCCACAGCTGGTGTGATGGTATGGAGTGCCATTGCTTACGATACACGGTCACCCCTAATATTGATCCATGGCACAGTGACAGCCCAGCGGTACGTCCATGACATCCTTCAGCCACATGTGATGCCACTCATGGCAGGGCTCCCAGGAGCCATTTTTCAACAAGACAATGCTCGGCCACACACAGCAAGGATGTCACAAGACTGCCTCCGCCACATTACAACCATTGCCCTGGCCTGCTCAACCCCCAGATTTGTCACCAATCGAGCTTATCTGAGATCATTTGTGACGGCAAGTTGGACACCCTACGAGTTTGGTCGAACTAGAGGCGCGTTTACAGCAATTGTGGAACGAGATGTCTCAGGACATCATACGGAACTTGTATGCATCAATACACGCTCGTATCGCATCGTGCATTCGCGCTAGATGGAGTCCAACAGAGTACTAAAACTTCCTTTCATTTGTACTTTTTTCTGCAATAAATGATCCTTTTTCTTTTATTTTCTGATCACTTACTTATATCAAAGTAGTACTTACATGTGTAAAATTTCGTTTCATTTTGACGACTTTTTCTTGGTGCCCAAATTTTTATGGTAATGAGTGTATTTATTAACCAATTTCAAAAATAACTGTACCATACGAAAGAGTATGTTGTAAGGTTTCCTATCATGTTTTAAAATTTAAAAACTAATAGCAATAAAATTATAGATATGACAGTTTTAACAAAAACGTAAAGAAAATGTGTACATTTTTTCCCGAATTTTAAACAAATATTATCAAAAACCAAATTGAAATTTTTAAAAACACTTGACGAGCTGCAAACATTTACGTTTAGAGGTACTCTAAGAAAACACACGGCTGAAGACTGAAAATTTGTATGTGTTTTGCTCACTCGCGGTAGAAATTTCGCTATTCTCTACTTTGACTCTTAATGCACCCTAAACTAATAGCCGAAGCGGGAAAAACCTTCTTTATTTTGTTCCCTGTACAATTTTGAACATACCGTGTTAATTTAGTAATTTTCTGATCCATACTTTCTCGGTAAACCGTCTAAGAATCCAGCGAAAAAAGGGAGTTTTCAATCCTGCTGCGGCGGCGACTGCGGTGAATTTATTTTAAACATAGAGAGAAGTAACAGTGTCGCAGTAGTCCGGTTGAGAAAGTAATGGATTAGCAACTGGAGTGTAGTAGTTTGCAACTCGATAGCACTTAAGACTGTCGTGTATATGAGGGCTGATGACGTTAAATAGTCTGACGTGGCCCCAAATGTCCTTATATTGAAGTGCTGTGGGAGTTTTGAGAGTGGGATGCCAGCTCAGATGTTGATCTCGTTACGTTACCATGGTTTAAAATAATGAATTGTCTTCTTCGGGATTTTCCCTTCGGAGTTGATGTAACACCATTGCCAATAGCCCATTGCTTTGCTTCAGTGTGACGTTAACAAATTCTACTGGTCTTGATGAGGTACCTTGTCATTAGCAAATCCATTATCTGGTCTTTATGAGGTACCTGGTCATTAGCAAAACCATTAGCTGGTCTTGATTAGGTACCTCGTTATTAGCAAAACCATTAGCAGATCTTGATGAGGTACCTCGTTATTAGCAAAACTGTTAGCATTGTCTTTATGAGGTACCTCGTCATTAGCAAAACCATTAGCAGGTCTTGATTAGGTACCTCGTCATTAGCAAACCATTAACAAGTCTTGATGAGGCACCTCGTCATTAGAAAAAACATTAGAAAGTCTTGACGATGTACCTCTTCATTATCAAAACCAATAGCATCTCTTGATGAGGTACCTCGTTATTAGTAAAACCATTATCAGGTTTTTATGAGGTACCTCGTCATTATAGAAAAACCATTAGCATGTCTTGATGAGGTACCTCGTTATTACTAAAACCATTAGCAGATGTTGATGTGGTACCTCTTTATTAGCAAAACTGTTAGCATTGTTTTTATAGCAAAACCAATAGCATGTCTTGATGAGGTACCTCGTTATTAGTAAAACCCTTATCAGGTCTTTATGAGGTACCTCGTCATTAAAAAAACCATCAGCATGTCTTGATGAGGTACCTCGTCATTAGCAAAACCATTCGCAGCTCTTGATAAGGTACCTCGTCATCATCAAGACGATTAGCATGTCTTTTGATGAATACCTCGTCATTAGCAAACCATTAGCAGGTCTTGATGGACGAGATAAGACTCGTCAGTAGAAGAAAACTGACCCTATCCTGATTTCACCATCATCGACGATATGTCTCATCATTAGAAAAATTGGTCTCGTCTTGATGGGCGAGATATCTCGTCGAAACCTCTTTGAGGGTAAACTTCGTAGTTACATCTTGAAAATACCTCTGTAAAAGTAAGCAGAACTAGAGGAACGGACACACATTTCGGAGTATGTATCGAACGTTACTAAACTTCAATCACCAACTAAAGGAACTGAAACCCTCGCCTAAAACTTCAAAAACAGAATCTTCATCCACTTCTTGAAAGGCTTAGAACGGACGAAATATTATCGAGCTAAATAAATTTCATTATAGATATGGGCAGAAACAAATATCGAAGTGCTCACATAAAGCACTTACACTAGGAGTGTTTATTTTGATCAGAAATCAAGTACTACCTTCTAATTGGATTAATCTAAGAAAACAAAGATGTTACCTTGGGACATGTCGGATGTCGGACTTTAATAATTGTTCGGATGATAAGAAACCCACAAACATTACCCGACGGCTCTATTTTCCTCTTTTCATCGAGTCGTGAGAGATGTTTACAATGAATTTATTTTGTGCCCTACATTTAGATTCCGTCCAAAAAAACTAAAGAAAACATTCATATCTCACTTTTCCCTTATCGATTAGACTTTTATGTAACTTGAATTGGTGAATATACCCGATAAAATTCGAGGGATTTTTAGTATTTACAAGCAAACAAGGTAAAGTTGAAGACTTAACTTCCTGTAACTTAAATGATTTTGCTCCCTCAGGAGCATATCTCCTTTAGGTGTGTACGGGCATCGATCGGAGGAACTCTAGTGATCTTCTCTTTTCTCATGGTGTGTACTGTCTTCAGTTAACACGAGGGTCATTCTCCCTGGATACGTAAGCAATCTTTTACTGCTTTAATTCCATTATTCTATCCCACAATCCATCTTTTGTTTTCCATTCACGCCATTTTTTACTTGTAGGGTCATTCCACTAAAAGGTCAACCAGAGCACAAAATTTCAAAATAAGTTTTAACTATTTTTTTTATTATTTATTGATAGCTAATAGTTTAAATTGTATTTTTCTTTTAAAAAATCAAAACTTCTTTTTACTGAAGTGGCAACACGGCACTTTCAAAATGACTGCCATCCATAGTCACAGGTTTTGAATTTTAGTTTAAACTTCTAGTGATCATTTTAGAAGACAGAAAACAATAGAAGTCAACAAATTTTACTACAAAGGTAAGTCATAATTTATAATATAAATTTATGCATTTATACCAACCCAATAAAATACCTTTGTTTATAGTGTCCCGCACGTGACACAAAAGATGATATTTTTAAATTTGTGAAAAAAAATAATAATTTCTATGACATTTAAATACTATTTGTAATGGAGATAATAAGGCTTCTTTTATTTTGTGTTCGATTGTAACTGTACATAAGTTATTTTCAAATTGAACTGATAAAAACACATTGTCCCGCACGTTACATGTCACGTGTGGGACACCAACATTGCTTGTTTTTAATTGGTGTAAATGAGAGTAGACAATATTTTCAAGCACTAGCTCATATTTTTAGAGTAAAAAAAGGATTTCTATAAATTTGTATGCAAAAAATTTGGTTGCTACTTGAAGGTTTAAGTCACTGGGATGACGACTGGGGGCACATAATTTGGTTACCTTTGTTATAAGTAACAAGTAATTTCAATGCATTGCAGTTTTCAGTGTTTTTTCTTTCTTAAAAAAATTGGTGCCTTGATATTATATTTAAATTAAGTCGCTTAATATTAATTTAATATAAACCCATAACATGACAAGAGAGTTACTTGCTTTATCAATTGCACTCTACCTTCCAAACTTATTATGTTTGCATTAGTACAATAGTTGCAACTATTTTGAAATATTTATTAATTTTAGTGCCTTTTTTAATCCTTCAGGAAAGGAAAACAAAAGAATAAAAAGCAAGAATAAAAAGAATGAGGAAGAAGAATTCGTTGGAAAATCCAAATATTCAGCATGAAGAAAATGAAAGGATAAATGATCTTAAAAAGAAGAAAAGACTAACATGTCAGATGCTGAAAAGGAAAAATACAGGTTGTACGAACGTGATAGAAAAATATTGTAAAAAAACGATGTTCACCTACAGTGACTATGAAGCCACCCAGCAGTACCATAAATTCACCTTTACCATCCATATATCGCTCGAAACAATTCTTTAGTAAAGCTGTACACAAAACTGTAAGAGCACTCCCAGATTCACCACGTAAACGCTGTGCTGTTGTAAAAGTTTAGTGAAAAGAGTTACTAATAATGTGACAGATTCCATGACCTCTGCACCCAACATCTCAGCATCTGAACCTAGGCAGAATTTTAATGCAGTAAAAGAGTTTTACTTCCATCCTGACATTGTATATACCTGCCCAGGTATTAGAGATAAAATCACTATTTGGAAAAATGGGGAAAAAACTGTAATACTAAATATTACATGACAATGTACTTAAGAGAGGCATTTGCCATATTTCAGGCAGAAAAACCAAATTTTGCATTAGGATTTTCAAAGTTCTGTTCTTTGAGACCAGCAAATGTATAGCTTTTCGAGAATACACCAGCAGATCAGTGCCGATGCAAATTACACGAAAATTTTATGCTACAACTTAAAGCATTGAAACTGATATTTATGAAGGCAACTTTTGGGAAAATCAGTTATGTGACACAACCATTCCACTTGTTGGCAGAACCATTGTAGCACATGTTCTGATGGTAAGCTTCTAAAATTACCTACAGATCCCGAGGAATCAGTATTGTGGAAAGAGTGGAGAAAAGATCATGATGGAAGACTAAAATTAGTCATGAAAGAAGAATGCGCTTCTGAATGGCATGATAATCTCTCACAAAACATGGCAAAAGTAGTACAATATGTGAATATCAAACGCATACAAGATGATGCATTTCAATGTGACAAACAAGCAAATGGGAAACGTGTCTTACAAGTCAACTTTGCTATATCTTTTTCATACGAATATCAAAATCAGATCCAAAGTGCCCTTTGGTCAAAATCTAGTGTAAGTCTTTTAACAGCTGCAACATTTGTCAATGGATGCTGCAATACATATATTTTATGCACTGGTGTTCTAAACAAAAACAAGGATACAATATACTCTATGCTTGCAGTGCTATATGATATACTTTATGAAAAGGATATCTTATCTTTTTAGGAGAAAATTATATGGAGCTATGAACCATCATCTGAATTTAAGAATAAGTATATGGTGAAAGTTTTACAGATTATATCGGGAAAATATAAAAAGCCCTTTGCATGGAAATACTTTGCTACTTCACACAGGAAAGGTATCATTGATGGTATTTGAGGAAATGTTAAGCGACTTGTACGTCAAGTAGCGTGAACAAGAAAAATGAGACAATTGTTCAGGGAGCCGCAGATTTTGTCCATGTTGTACAAAAGGCCATCAAACCAAAAACGATTATGCATATATCTGAACAAAATATCCAAAATATTTTATCACAAAAGCCATGGGATAATGTAAAGGCGTGTTTCAATTTTTCATGTCATTAAATACGACAATAGAAATATAATTTCTTTGAACATGTAAAGTGCCAGCCAAAAGATGTCACAAAGTTTCCAACGGCAGAGAAAAATGTGTGCATACAAGTGGGTGAATGTGTAACAGTGACATACGATGGAAATAATTATCCAGGTAAAATCACTTGTGTTGCTGGTCCAGATTTGTTGAAGTTTCAGTTATGGTGAAATATGGCACGCATTACAAGTGCCCACAGCAACCGGACAAAATTTTATACATGCTAAAATATGTTGTTAAAAAATATCAGCACCTATTGTTGTGAACAACAAAGGACATTTTAAATTTATAAATAAATTTTGAGTTCATGATGATCTGTACTTTATTACATAATTATGTGTATTAAATGTATTATAAGCTAAGTAATAACATGCTTATAAATTTGAGATCACTTAAATAAATAGTCATACAATGTTAAAATATGCAGTAGAATTTTGTTTAGAAATTTTTAACATTTAAAATTACGACTTCCATTTATGTTTGCAAAAAGTCCCGCACGTGACAGTACACATTTTAATTTTTTTTAATAATTAAAATATTAATATTTACAAATGATATTAATGCTACTCTTATTTTGGACTTTTGTCTCTCTAAATATAATTTTAATTTAATGATTTCTCATTTAAAAGAGAAGAAATATCTTTTGGTTCATGTAGCTATTTACAAGTAGTTGACTTTGCATGTCCCGCACGTGATACTAATAAACAAATTAATTTATACAAAAAAACATTGATCAAAAGTAATATAATTATGCATAAAGTATCTGTGACATAAACAGTTGGGATAAAAAATATACACAATTTCATAAGTTATAATTTGTGACCTCGGCATAACTATTTATCTTAAAATTACGAGTCCAAATGTCCCGCACGTGACCATGGAATTCCCCTGTAGTTGTTTGGCCAAATATGGTTAGTGCGAAGTAAACCCCCAAAAGAACCGTCCAACTCAAACGTTCTCACACACACATATATACGAGTATATACACTATCTACTAATACGTATTTTGACACCCATGCAAATGTCGATATTTGCGATCCTGTTATACGTCACGCCCTCCGCTGTTAAATATCGTGTAGGAAATAACATTGTCATTAGTCGCATGCAAGATGCCAAGAAGTGCAGAGTTATATGATTTCGAGAAAGGTGTATTCGTCGGGTATCACAAAAATGGCCGATCTCTAAGGGACATATCTAGGGAGTTAAATTACCCAAAATCGGCAGTGGCCTATGTGATTCAGAAGTGGAAGGTGAGCGGGGATTGTCGGAATGTGCCCCGAGTGAGCAGGCCCACGAAACTGGGAGATAGAGACCGACGGGTGCTGTCCAGAGAAATTCGGAAGAACCGCACCCAACCGATAGTCCACATACTCCAGGAGTTTCAACAGGCATCCGGAAGTGTTGTTTCGATTAATACCATCCGTAAGGAAGCACATCTGCTTGGTTTTCATGGTCGTGATGCCATCCATAAGCCTTTGAGCACTAAGTCCAACCGCGCTGCTTTGTTAATGTGGTGCGAAGCACGTCGAAAGTTAACCGTAGATCTGTGGAAACGGGTTCTCTGGAGCGACGAATCAATGTTCACCTTCTAACATTCGGATGGCGGGTGCTGGGTCAGGCGTCTGCCAGGAGAACGCCTCCTTCAAGAATGCATTGTGCCCACGTTAAAGTTCGAAGGAGGTGGAATTATGGTCTGGGGGTGTTTCTCCTGGTATGGACTGGGATCCTTGGTCCAACGTCACGATAAGCTCGACGCCGATTCCTACTGCACTATTTGGGATGATTGTGTGCTTACTACGATGTGGGAGTTTTACGGGTTGAACCCATGTTACATCCAGAATGACAACGCCAGCTATCATGTTTCGAGGTCCACCATGTATTGGTATGGTGACAAAGGGGGTTAACCAAATGAACTGACCTGTTCAGAGCCCAGACCTGAACCCTATCGAGAACCTCTCGGACGAGTTGGATTGCCGAATTAAGGGGTGCAACAACCGTTGAAAATCGGTTAAGGAACTTGCACTTCTTCTCCTAGCCGAGTGGAAGAAAATACCACTTGCCGTCATACACGGTCTTGTGTAAACCATGCCCCGGAGGGTTGAGGCTGTAATTGCCTTTCATGGAGGTTCTACCAACTATTGAATATGAATAAATTTTGTTTTTATTTTCTATCACATATATATAAATCAAAGTTCCCACAGAGTTCCAAGAGTCACGGAGGGAAGTTTTCAATTCCGAAACGAAGCTTGTTCAGATCAGGAGAGTTGGCAGGCCACTACATGCTTTGGATATCTTCATTCTGAGGAAGGCGTCCACCAGAGCTGCACGGTGATGTGGCACGTTATCATCCATGAATATGTAACCAGGACCGACAGCACCTCAAAACAGGCGAACGGTATAGGATCGTGTACTCCATCTCTGTATCTTTGACCCGTGACTCCGTGTCAAAAATGTGAAACGACGTCTTTCCGCGATGTTTTTCCCGGATGAAAACGCATTCCACGTTCCCTCCAGATTGTGGAACGACGAGAATCAGTTTGCAGACTAAATCTGGATTCGTCATTCAACTGGACATCGCCTTACTGTTGTCGACTCCACTGACGATGTTCCAAACTTCGCCGTAAACTCGCGCGTACTGTGCTAACGTGAGGGTGATGTGAACTGCTGGTCGTCTGATAGAGACCAACGTGTCTGAGTCTCATGTAAACAGTTAGTTTCGACACTATGACTCATGTATCGGTTGTCAGGACCGAACCCAGTTGACTGGCAGAACGGTTTCTCTGACATCGCGCAGTATTTCACAAATATCAGTCTTCCCGAGTGTCTGTTACGCTTTGTCAATCTTGAACTGGTCGTCGGGTAACATCTTCAGAGGTTCGAAACCTCTGCCATAGTCTGGATATCGCACACTGAGGCACATTCAGAATTCGAGATGCTTCGTTTTGAGGATTAGATTGGATATGGTTTTGTGGCATTGAGAGTCCTCTTGGGACATATTATGCCAAACTCAAGATAAAAAGTCTAGTATATATAGTCTAATAATAAAATGGAATGAGTGATGTCATAATGAAATGAATACTATATACAATTATATATGATAAATAAACCCATTGTCATGTAAAAAGCTAAAAATATTTGGATGAGGATTCTCTCCAACCATGTCTTCTAAAACCAAGGTACATGAAATAAAATGTTTAAGTCGTTGCCTATTAAAATGAGAACAATCTATTAAAGTGTGTTTCGCCGTTAGTGGACAAATACAATAATTAAAAATTGGGTGATGTTCTCCAAGGAGGAGGTGTCCATGGGTGATAATAGTATATCCAATGCGGAGGCGTGTTATTATTACCTGCTGCCTTTTTAAAGGTAGCGATTTCCATTGCGTTACATTTGGTTTAATAAAGTGAAGCATCTTCTCGGTTTGTTCATTCCATTCGTTCTGCCATTTTGCTTCTAAAAATTTGTAAATGCCAGATTTTAAGTCACGATAAGGAATGGTATGACTATTATTATTTACGGTCGATTTGGCGGCTTTGTCGACAATCTCATTTCCTGATATCCCAACTTGAGATGGAATCCAACATAATACCAAGTTAACGTTTTTTAAAGAAAGTTGATAAATTCTTTTCAGTGACTCTAAAACAATGGGATGCCTGTCATGATCAGGAGCTTCGTTTTGAGATCGACGAGATTCCAGAATCCCAATAATTCGTCTATTCACAAACATGTCCAGATGGCATCTTTGTAAAATTTTCATCCTTATGGATTGTTAATAGCGCTCCGTACCACAGAATTTCGAAATTTCTGGCCAAACACAAAAAAACATTTACATTTGGAAGCACTAGGAACGTAATTTAATTAAATGAAAATCTTATTTGACATATAGAACAATTCTTCAAAAATACAAAACAAAATTAGCATTTTCATGAACAAATTAATCCTGACGGTCTGTTACTAATTTATATTATTCCATAAGAATAAATCCTTTTACGTATCTCTACTAAATTCATTTCTATCTGTCACTAAAGTTTACTCAAAACAGCATTTTAATATTTCTTATTTTGTAGTATTAAAGTGTGACTAATATATTCCTTACAGAAAGCACAGACTATACGAAATACATAAATATTCATAAACATGAAACGCTACTCGATTCTTCACCAATTACTTCAAAATATAAGAAGTCTCTTCATTCTTTCAATTTCGTGAACACCGCATTCCATTGCTTAATCGATTTTCTTCTTGATATTTTCCACTTGGATTCCTCTTGAAATAATCTTATGTGTCCTTATGTAAATAGAACAGGGATATTAAGAACGGTGGAGTTCATTTCAAAAAGTTCCTCGATGAGTTGACTTGGCATTTGATTTGACCTCTGGCAATGAACAAAAGGAATTAAGTGCAATGTAAATTGAATTATGCAAGCAAATATACAAACGTTTGACGATGCAGTCGTAAATTGCTCTCTTTGGGATGAACGATTTCTCTCCTTTTCTTAGAGTGAATTCTTTTCCTGATTGATTCATTTCTTGAAAACCGTAATAATAGTTTAAAAGGTAATTAATACACAATATTTGATTTTACTACTTTCTCTTTTTACATTACTGATGTTAAATTGAGAATATATATTTTATATGATGCAACCTAACTGCAAGGCCCCCCTCTTTGGTTAAGACTATATTCTCGGTTTAATTTCTTCGTGTTAACTATGATAGAATGTTAGAACCATTAAATTGGGAGTAGTACAATAACGCTTTTATAGACATATAACTCAGAATAAGACTATTTTACCATCATTTTTATCTGAAATATTGTAAACTAGTCTGCGTGGCCAGCAAGGCGTTGCCCTTGACAGTTCTTTAATGGGGCATATCGATCTGATGTGAAACGGTGTGACCACTGCTCGCTAACACCCGGTGATTGCTACGCATTCCCATTTGGTTTGCTCCTGTTAGATAACAGCCATCACGGTGTTGTCAAATGCGGCCAAATTCGAATTACGAAGAGATCCAAACGGTGTGACGTCACAATCACTAGCGAACATATAAATATTTAATTGAAAAACTATTTATTAAAGAAAAACAAACGTATAAGGTGTAATCTGGTGTAACATTTTCAGCAGATTTCAAATCCGTTGAAATTTTCTATCTATCTTTAACGATTCCGATTTTTCAAAAAAAAACTAAACAATGCCAATCAAAAAAAAATTTTGTTTTGTTTTCCTTCTCTGGAATTGTTTGAGCGCAGGAAATGAAATCTGTTGATTTCTCGACAGCGAAGGTCAAATTCGTATGGGGGAAAAAATATAAAAGTTACAATTTAAAAATAATTTACTTGAAGAAAATAGTATTTTTAGGTGTCGAGATCTGATGTGAAATTTTTCGCAGATATCAAATCAGTTGAAATTTTTACCCTATCTTTTACAATCTAGGAGATAGAAAAAAATAACTACATTACTCCAGTTAAAACTTTGTGTTTTTCGTCCGCTGAAAAATCGAACCTCGAAAAATGAAACGGAAACACGGAAAAAATACATTTAGAATATGTCATCTCTTTATAGCGTTGCCATTCTAAGGAAAATAAAAATTAAATTCCATTAAGGAGGTAGGCTCACGAACTAGAAACCCTGTCTCAGTAATGTTAAAAACAGGCATTCTTAAGGAACATTTAAAAAATTTCTTTTGATTATATGTCTCTAAATTTTTTACTGTATATTGCTTGGACTATAATACTTACTTTAACCATGGCTTTTAAGATTTTAATGTTCCATTATTTTTTATTTTTTTAACTTTTTATCTGGAACTATGTATGTTTTTTCTCAAAAACACTGAAATTTCAACATATTTGATCTTATAAATTCACTCTGAATTAATTTTTCCAAAATCCCATTAGTTAAAATATGTAGCATAGTGTCTTTATTAAGTATGCAAAATTTTAAGTCGCTAAGTGCAGTGGTTTTAGAGAAAATGTTCCTTATATGGTGAAAAAAACATGGTTTTGAGAAAAACAGTTTTAAAAGAAACACTAATTTGTATTTAATTCATACCAGTACCATAGCTACTATTTGTTTCTTTTAGGCTATCTTCCAATCTACAATTCTGTTGTCTCTTTTTTGTACCGTCTTCTGTATTTTTTTAAATGTCGCGTTCTGCTTTACGTAATCTATTCTGTTCCGCTGCCTTCATCACCTGAGCTGTGTAGAATCCAAGAGAAATACCTAATGTCGAAAGAACATTACATTTTGTAATGTTCCCCTGATTATATGAGGCAATAGCTTTCATTTTAACACTTTTTAATGTTCATAATTGTAAAAAAAAATAACATTTTTCGGTATCCGGGACCAGATAATGCTATTTACACTCTCATTGCAGTTTTGAGTTTTGCCGTGTAAGCATTTGGCAAGCAGATCAGGATCTGCCAAGTTTCTATAAATATATTTTATGTAATTTATAACATCTGCTGGTAATGTGTTTTTACGGTTATCATTTTCACCTAATGCAGTTGCTCGATTGTAACCACAACAAGTGTCTTCGTTTGTTGGGCAAAGACCATGCTGTCGGTTTTCATGTGTTGATGCCTTATGAAAGAAAGTAGCCCATACAGCTTGTTTCAAGGACTTTATGCTATTGGTATTGTTTCTTATGGCTAAGCCATAATACTGCTGCAATTTGTGAATTTATACATCAGTTAACCTTCCACGTCCACCCAATGACTTTTTATCACGTAATTTGTTTCCCTTTCATCTTGAGTTTTAAATTTCTGAGTCACGTTCCCATTCGCTTTTCAATATGCCCAACACATTCCAGCTTTTCAACTTGCATATCTCCGTACTGCTTCAGTTTCTTTACAACTTTGTAGTCCCTAGAATCCCCGTCACCGAAAAATTTCGAGTACCGCAGACCAAGCAAAATTTGTGAGCGCTGAAAAATTTTAATCACACCAGAAACTTCCATACTACCACTATTTCCAAAATAGCTGGCACTGCAACGATTACTAAAACGTGGCATTGTTTATTTACTTAAAAGACTATGCATTAAACAAAAAATAACACAATAAGCTGAACTAAAAAGATATTCACATTCAACAGTCGCCGAAATAAAATCAAAGTTAGAAGCAAATCCTTGAAACTAGCATGACAACAGCGTGCTTTAAAATAAACCACGAGAGTTAATTCACTTCATTTCTTCTTCTAGACGTTGTCATTCAAAAGATTTTAAAATAAGTGTTTAAAAAAGAAATAGGGAGGCTTAGAAAGCAGCAAGATGTTTGTTTGGTAGGAGTGGGCGTGGCACTCAACATTTGATGGATCGTAAACAATTTTTTAAAAATATTTAAAAATACTTCTGTTATAGCGAGCGAAATAACTTTAGCACCATTAGAAACACAAAAATTCGTAGTTTTCAAAAACGCAAAAAATAAAAATTTGTTTTTAGGTCGAAAAGTGTGAGCCTGCCCCTTAAATTCATTTTAAAATGTTCTAGATTAAATTTTTAAATTCGGGCTCTCACAAAAATTGCAAAAAAATTCGGTCTAACTGTGTGCCAAATATCATTATTGTATGTGCCATAGATTTAAGAGGAGATAAATCAGGTGATTTGGGAGGCCAAGTGACGGGACCTCCACGCCCAAATCAATTGTTTCCAAATGTCTAGTACAAACACACTTTGCGTAATGAGATGGCGCCCCATCATGTTGAAACCACACTGCGCGCCGAACATGTGCGGGGACATCGTTGAGCATTTCTGGAAATCTCTTGAAGAAAGACGAGAAACTTGCGAGCGTATAATCAAGGTGGTAAGATATATGGCCTGACTAAAATGTCCCATTAACAGTGAAGTGTTGTTGTGCAGCTCGTGGTCGGGTTCTGTGTGGATTGTCTAAGGCCCACCTATTAGCGTTGTGCGTATTGAACACCCCTTCACGTGAAAAGGTTGCTTCATCACTGAACATAACATAACTGGAAAATTACGTGTAGGTCGCACTTTGGTGTAGAAAACATTGTACAAACGCGACATATCGTGGGGGATCATCCGGCTGCAATAACTGAACTCTCTGAAGATGAAAGGCATGTAAAGCTTCGCCCTGCAGTATGCGATGGACAGTTAGTTGATCGAGAAGTTCCAGTGGCAGCGACAAGCGCCCGTACACTGGTACCGGTATTTCGGTATACAGCAATCAACAGACCCTCTTCGAATATGGATGGCCGTGCTGTTCACGGCCGCCCAATATACTGCATCGTGGCTGTGATGGATCCACGTTCCGCATGGTTCTGATGTACCCGAGCGAACATTTGATGATTTGGTGGACACGTCGTTGGATATCTTTCCCGATACAACCGAACAGCAGCGCGTCTATTTCCGTCGGTTAGGCCGTAGATGAAGTGGATGTCCTTCAAGTCGGCGTTTGTGAAACGATTCATGTTGGTCGCACGCAGTCGGCGTCTTCAATGAGGAAGCCACACGTACCGACCTTGAGAGCTCGCGTACAGCGCCACCTATCGATTTCCGCCCATGCTCTTCCTTGTAATTATGGTTCCTAACGATGTTCTCTACCTCTCCTCCAATTTTGTACATGAAGTTCCGGGACACCCTCAATATATTAACTGTAGCAAAAGAATATTGTAGATATTTATATTAATATAAAAAAATTTTATTTTGTCATTAAATTATTATCATTACCATACTCATACATAGTCAGTAATTATTTTGTGCATAGTTAATTTCACTTTTGTATTTTCACATCATAGTTTTATAAAATAGATATTCTAAACATTTAATCTCAGTTTCACTCAGTCAATCTGACAATTTTGTTTATAGATGCGATTTAAAAGCTGGTGTCAAATACTGTGTTTATGTAAAGTAATGCAAAAATATTTGAAACCAAGACATTATTAATTGAACCCCTAGTATCAAATAGAAAAAATTAATCATGTTAATAGAACAATGTTAATCCATAGTGTATCGTGAAATTATATATGCTTGTGAGGTAGGCCGTGAAATTATTTATGCTTAGGAGATGTGCAGTGCCGTGAAAAGTTGGGAAGCACTGTCTACATAGTCGGAGGCAGGTGTATTATTGCTACCTCTAAACATGTATTGATCCCACCATCTAGACATGGGCGTATTCTGGTGTATGATTCCTTCCTCGAAACAAGTTATGATCCCAGGACCAATATAGAGGCCCGTCGTTTGAACTTCTACAGGTATCTAAATTCGTAACATTAAATTTACCTTTTAAAACACTACTGACTTTCTAACAAATGAACTAGTCAGAGCTTGCAAAAGTAGGTATGTATTTTAATTAACGTCGCACTGGAGCACAACGGGCTATTATCGACAGCTCAGGGATCAATCCCTAAGGACTTAGTTTTTAATCACGGTCAGATGACGAGGTCACACCTAGGCTGGCACCCCACTCACCGTACTTCCGCACCACGCCAACGTGGGGACATTTGAGGTCACGACATATTTAGCGTGCTCCAACCCACTTTGTACACAGTGGACTTTGGTTGGATTTAAATCCTCCAACTGACTATCCGTTACTCTTCCAACCGGGCAACCTTGACCAGGCTTGAAAAGGAAAGGAGATAATTTATTCATCTTATAAAAAGTCGTATCTTTTATGACAATTTGTAATTTGTTTAATGATTCGTTTATTTACGTTTTTACCGTCTAGGAAATTATTACTGAAAAGAATTCGTAAATTGACTTGCCTCCCATTGACCTCATATGTGTGCTACTTTTAATCCCGTCCCTATCTCTCTCGATTCTATTCTTAGTTTTAATGTTCCTCCACACAGTTGGAGAATTCATTAATACATGAAAATCATTCCATACTAAAACGGTTACCAGATGCTATGTTCAACATTAATTATTCTGTTCACTAAACCTTTGTTATCAGCTTAGTGTGAGCTTATGGAGTCTTATTCTTCTTGAATGAATAAGTCTCGTGGTTTTTTTTTTTCATGAAGACAAAATATAAAGAAGGTTTATTTTCTTAACTATACAACTTCGTCGTATATCTTTTCTTAATCCTTCTATTGGCTGTTTTTCGTCGTTAGCAAAACTGATCAGATCCTTGATGGACGATGTACTTTATCCTCAATTGAAAAACTGACTATGTCTCGATCTCATAGTCATCAAAAAGTGGCAGTATTTTATCATTCGAAATTAAATAGGTATTCTTGATGACAAGATATCTGGTCACTAGTGAAATTGGTCAGATATCTTGTCAAAACCACGTGGATGATTAAATCTCAGGAAGGAGTTAAAAATTGTGTTGTCTCTGGCAACAAATTAGGAAATTATGTCTAAGCTTTTATAACTGTAATTTAATGGGAGAAAAATAATATTTCCCATAATGCCTTATAATGTTACTTAGAAGTTATCATTTGTTATTTATTAACTCGGTATAGTGAAAAATAGTGTCATCATGTCGTGACGAATAGAAACAGATGTCGTCTTAACCACCTGTTAACAAATTCCAAATAGTAGGACTTGCGTCATTGTCATTGTAAGGAATTGTTAGGGGGTGAAGCAACAACAGGGATTGAATACAAGATGATTGGATTTGATGGCGTTGAGCAAAGCATTGATTGTAAATTTGGGTTTTATAGAAGAAGGAGCCTGCAGAGGGATGAACTTGGAAATTCTCGGGGGAGCACAGAGATCTTGTAAATGTCTGGAATGTATGATTAGTGAGAGCGTCAACCTCGTGGAACCCCAGAAATTTAGACGATACTTTCCCAAGCTACGTAGAATCATCGTAAGAACATCGTAGCCTGAATCAACGATACACAGCATCCAAACGACAGGGACCGAAAATCGATGAGTTCCACTCTTGAAAATTCCTCAACTCCCATTTGACTCCTCACAAAATCTTTCAATCTCCATAATACTCCATTTAGATACGTAATATGAACTGTTAACGGACCGAATGGTTGTGTGATCACGGTGTAGAATTACTATGTTTGACTACATTATTGTACAAGAAAACTATCTTCAATGTTAAGGATAATTTTCATGTGTACATATAATTTACAATGACTAAATAAATTTTGACATTTAACTTTTGATAACTCATGTACCTCTTCCACAGTATAATACTGCCCCAAGACGCGACGCCATTAAGCTATTGAAGTTATCCTAGTACTTATTTGATTATTATTAGGGTGAAGTGGGGAAAGTGTGTAACCCCACTGTGGGTTTAACATGCATAATTCTATCTAACAACCTAAGGTCTTCCCGGCATGACTTCCAACCAGTTAAGACCTTCTTGACCAATAGAATATTTCCGAATGATTCTGTTCTAAGGAAATGAGCAATAGAATATTTCGAAATTATTCTAAAGAAATGAGCAATATAATATTTTGAAATGATTCTAAGGAAATGAGCAGTAGAATATTTCGAAATTATTCTAAGCAAATGAACAATAGAATATTTTGAGATGATTCTAAAGAAATGAGCAATAGAATATTTCGAAATGATTCTAAGGAAATGAGCAATAGAATATTTCGAAATGGTTCTAAGGAAATGAACAATATTATATTCCCAACTGATTCCAAAGGAAATGAGCGATAGATGCATTTCATGCATTTTATTCTAAAGAAAGGACAGATAGAATATTTGCTAATTATTCTATTCCACGCAAATATGTGCAATAAAATCGTCTGAAAATATTCTATTCTAAAGAGATGAGCAGTATAATCTTTCCACAGAATTATGCTTAAAGAAAATAAACAATACAATAATTCCAAAGATTTCTTTTCTAAGAAAAGAAGCAAAAAGAATATTTCCAAAGAATTCTGTGCTCGAAGGAAAAGATCTATAAAAATTCAAAAGGATTCTAATCTAAGAAAAGTATCAATACAATATTTTAAAATTATTCCATTCCGGAGTATGGGCAATGGAATCGCTCTAAAAATTATATTTCCAAAGAGAGGACCGATAGAACCGTTCCATTGGTTGAAAGAATTCCAAGTACTAGTAATATGTGGCTATTTAGTCATAAAGTGGGAAACAGTACATACTAAGAGAAGAAGCTCTAGAATACTTCAAAGGGATTCAAATCTAAGGAACGGATCAATAAAATCTTTAAAATAATTCTATCCTACAGAATGGGCCAATCGAATAGTTCCAAAGAATTCTATTCCAAGATAAGGACGAGTTGAATCGTATACAAGGTTGAAAGAATCAATGGATTGGTTTTTAGGAAGATGTGGTTATTTTGTCATTAAGTAAGCAACACTAAAATACTCACAAAGGACGCGACACCTGCTGAAAATGTTTGAAGGAGTCTGATCGATTAGTTTCACCGCTAGAGAGCTTCGAATTTAGACAGGGAAATCATCAAGAACAAAAAAGATAGTGTAACTTGTTGTATCAGATGGGCTAAGTTCAAGTACTTTACATCGTCTTTCCCGTCCTGCTATTTTTTCATTCCCTGCGTTTCAAAGATAGATATTCGATTCATTGACAACTTGATACAATGTTTGTTGTATTAACAACTTACTTACCTGGACTTTGTATCTGGAGCAGTTCTCTAACAGGCAGTAATCATTCTTCAAGTGGATATGTAAGTGAAATGAAGATGCGGAGCGGAAAAAGAAAAGATAATGGGAGAAAAGTTAAAAGAATACCAAAGACGGAAATCTAGCCACGAATATAAACTACCCAAAAACTATGAAAAAGTGGAAGACAGCTCTGATATGAAAGTGACATAGTGTCCGCCATAAATCAAGTGATGCCGCTGACATTGAGGATTTGATCGCAGCAGAAATTAGAGACGATGAAGACCTTAAAGCGATGGATAATGAAGTAATCGGAGTCATGCTGTCGTTTCTAAAAAAGTGTGCAAAGAAAACTATTCAACATTCATAGTAGAAATCACGTCAATCACTCCCGACGTATATCCTAAAATCAATTTTGTGAAGAAAGTTGGTCAAACCTCTCGCAATACAGTTTTTGTATGTCCTGACAAGGAGAAATATGAGGTGAGAAAAACTCAAACCGTTCATATTCTACCAAAACCAACTGGTCTGTCAAAGAGTCAAAGATATCTCAATTGCTTTTCCCATGTATATTCATTTGTATTTCTCCAGTATATCTTAAATCCAAATACATATCTATGTACATATCTCTGTACTCTATACATACTAAGTAACATTCAAGAACTTTAACGTTCAGTGATTTCTAATGACAAATGATTATGTGAGTCATTTTAAATTTTTTTCATTGTTTTCGACTACATATTTTATCAATAAAATACTGATGTTACCAACAATATAGTCAAACCTCTCGCAATACCGTTTTTGTATATCCTGACAAGGATAAATATGAGGTGAGAAAAACTCAAACCGTTCATATTCTACCAAAACCAACTGGTCTGTCAAAGAGTCAAATATATCTCAATTGCTTTTCCCATGTATATTCATTTGTATTTCTCCAGTATATCGTAAATCCAAATACATATCTATGTACATATCTCTGTACTCTATACATACTAAGTAACATTCAAGAACTTTAACGTTCAGTGATTTCTAATGACAAATGATTATGTGAGTCATTTTAAATTTTTTTCATTGTTTTCGACTACATATTTTATCAATAAAATACTGATGTTACCAACAATATAGTCAAACCTCTCGCAATACCGTTTTTGTATATCCTGACAAGGATAAATATGAGGTGAGAAAAACTCAAACCGTTCATATTCTACCAAAACCAACTGGTCTGTCAAAGAGTCAAATATATCTCAATTGCTTTTCCCATGTATATTCATTTGTATTTCTCCAGTATATCGTAAATCCAAATACATATCTATGTACATATCTCTGTACTCTATACATACTAAGTAACATTCAAGAACTTTAACGTTCAGTGATTTCTAATGACAAATGATTATGTGAGTCATTTTAAATTTTTTTCATTGTTTTCGACTACATATTTTATCAATAAAATACTGATGTTACCAACAATATAGTCAAACCTCTCGCAATACCGTTTTTGTATATCCTGACAAGGATAAATATGAGGTGAGAAAAACTCAAACCGTTCATATTCTACCAAAACCAACTGGTCTGTCAAAGAGTCAAATATATCTCAATTGCTTTTCCCATGTATATTCATTTGTATTTCTCCAGTATATCGTAAATCCAAATACATATCTATGTACATATCTCTGTACTCTATACATACTAAGTAACATTCAAGAACTTTAACGTTCAGTGATTTCTAATGACAAATGATTATGTGAGTCATTTTAAATTTTTTTCATTGTTTTCGACTACATATTTTATCAATAAAATACTGATGTTACCAACAATATAGTCAAACCTCTCGCAATACCGTTTTTGTATATCCTGACAAGGATAAATATGAGGTGAGAAAAACTCAAACCGTTCATATTCTACCAAAACCAACTGGTCTGTCAAAGAGTCAAAGATATCTCAATTGCTTTTCCCATGTATATTCATTTGTATTTCTCCAGTATATCTTAAATCCAAATACATATCTATGTACATATCTCTGTACTCTATACATACTAAGTAACATTCAAGAACTTTAACGTTCAGTGATTTCTAATGACAAATGATTATGTGAGTCATTTTAAATTTTTTTCATTGTTTTCGACTACATATTTTATCAATAAAATACTGATGTTACCAACAATATAGTCAAACCTCTCGCAATACCGTTTTTGTATATCCTGACAAGGATAAATATGAGGTGAGAAAAACTCAAACCGTTCATATTCTACCAAAACCAACTGGTCTGTCAAAGAGTCAAATATATCTCAATTGCTTTTCCCATGTATATTCATTTGTATTTCTCCAGTATATCGTAAATCCAAATACATATCTATGTACATATCTCTGTACTCTATACATACTAAGTAACATTCAAGAACTTTAACGTTCAGTGATTTCTAATGACAAATGATTATGTGAGTCATTTTAAATTTTTTTCATTGTTTTCGACTACATATTTTATCAATAAAATACTGATGTTACCAACAATATAGTCAAACCTCTCGCAATACCGTTTTTGTATATCCTGACAAGGATAAATATGAGGTGAGAAAAACTCAAACCGTTCATATTCTACCAAAACCAACTGGTCTGTCAAAGAGTCAAATATATCTCAATTGCTTTTCCCATGTATATTCATTTGTATTTCTCCAGTATATCGTAAATCCAAATACATATCTATGTACATATCTCTGTACTCTATACATACTAAGTAACATTCAAGAACTTTAACGTTCAGTGATTTCTAATGACAAATGATTATGTGAGTCATTTTAAATTTTTTTCATTGTTTTCGACTACATATTTTATCAATAAAATACTGATGTTACCAACAATATAGTCAAACCTCTCGCAATACCGTTTTTGTATATCCTGACAAGGATAAATATGAGGTGAGAAAAACTCAAACCGTTCATATTCTACCAAAACCAACTGGTCTGTCAAAGAGTCAAATATATCTCAATTGCTTTTCCCATGTATATTCATTTGTATTTCTCCAGTATATCGTAAATCCAAATACATATCTATGTACATATCTCTGTACTCTATACATACTAAGTAACATTCAAGAACTTTAACGTTCAGTGATTTCTAATGACAAATGATTATGTGAGTCATTTTAAATTTTTTTCATTGTTTTCGACTACATATTTTATCAATAAAATACTGATGTTACCAACAATATAGTCAAACCTCTCGCAATACCGTTTTTGTATATCCTGACAAGGATAAATATGAGGTGAGAAAAACTCAAACCGTTCATATTCTACCAAAACCAACTGGTCTGTCAAAGAGTCAAAGATATCTCAATTGCTTTTCCCATGTATATTCATTTGTATTTCTCCAGTATATCTTAAATCCAAATACATATCTATGTACATATCTCTGTACTCTATACATACTAAGTAACATTCAAGAACTTTAACGTTCAGTGATTTCTAATGACAAATGATTATGTGAGTCATTTTAAATTTTTTTTCATTGTTTTCGACTACATATTTTATCAATAAAATACTGATGTTACCAACAATATAGTTTTTGTTTGTCCTACCTAATCTTTTGAAAGCGTGATGCCAGTTGAATTGCCTTTCCGAGTTTATACCTTGGGAAACAAAACTGGTTTTTTCTAAATTGAAAATCACAGCGCACGTTCTTGTCACCAGTTGCATCGTCGTGTTCGTTTATTCTGCGTGAGGTTCAAAAGAACCGGAGTCCCAGTTACAGTAACTGATTTAATAAAGTGAGGTGGGGCAGCTAAAACGTATCTGTGATTAAAGTAAGGGTAGATGGGTATTTTAATTACCGTCGTACTGGTGCAACACAACGGGCTACTGACGACGGTCCGGGATCAATCCCAAAGGATTAAAGTGAGGGCTATTACCTCCTGGAAACGCTTGGAGTCATAGATTATTTAGAATTAGATTATAATTTCAGCAGGAATTTGCGCAGACCAAAATAGGGCATGAATGAAATTATCTGATATTTCCCTATCACATTGTGAGCAAGAAAATATACTATGGTATGCCATGATGTGGGGCAAATGCGACCCAATGAAATGGCATTGGAAAGTATTTTTTTTATCAATAGTAAGTTTAAACAAATAAGAATGTAAGCATATTAGTAAAATATCTGTGTGTGTTGTAAAAATATAATAATTAATGAGGTGGAGGACAGGAGTAATTGGTTCAATATGACTTAGAAGGATTTTGATTTGCACTTCCCCTACATAAAAGATAATATAAAATAAAATGCAAAATTGAAAACAAAATCCAATCCAATTTATGCGAATCATAATATCATAATTATTGAATTATATAAAATTTCAACAAATATTTTGTGTAAATAAAATAACAGAGAGTTTATACTTTGCGTATCACATCATATACTATCAAGCAATTTTCATCATTACCGAACTTTATACTTGGAGAAGACTGTCCGGTTCTGAACCATGCGCGATAGAACACCAAATACAATACAATCCTGATTTCATGCCCTATGCAATTCCACTATTGTCAATACTGGCGTAAAAATCCCAAAATATGATTAGTTTTCTTTTGGGGAATCTTTTATCCAACTCTTTTCATAAATTATGCCAAACATTTTAATTTTTAGACTAACTTTTCAGAGTATAAAAACATTTCTTAAGTTAATGTCAACCAATTTAGAATTATTAGACTGAACATATCCTCTTCTGAGGTTCTTTTGAAAACAGAAACTTAGGATAGTGACCTTTTTCAATCCTCGCAAACATGGAAGAGAACTTAAACTATTTAAAGAAGTTTTCCATACAAAACCCGGAAAGAATTCCAAGACCATTATCCAACTTTTTGAAATGAAGAAATCATAACAGAATGATGGCTGGGAACAGATTTCCCTCACCGGAAATAATTTAGATTTATGGCTGGTAATGTTCAAACATCAATCACCACAGTACCAGTACGTAATATAAATTTACGAGCACTCAAACTCAGTGTCCGTGATTGAGTAAAATATAGAAATATCTTCTTTCAACTTTAAAAACTGCTGTCTTATAAAGACCATTTCTTTTAAAAAGTTTATTCCATTTTATTTAGTAGTTTGATACAAGGCTGCTAATACTCTAATTGTTTCATGATTACATAATATGATAACAATATTTAGGTCCTTTTGTCTAAAATACAAATCTATATATATATATATATATATATATAATTCTCTTACGTGGCTCACGAAAAAGACGTTATTTGTAATCGCGTTTTGGCAACACTGTACGATTGTTTGTTTATCGCGAAGTCTCGCGCATCGATTGAATTTATAGCGTTATCGGATGAAATTTTATTGAAAAAAAAAGGAAATTTTAATGAGCTGTTGCAGTTAGTTTATAATAGAAATCAAAGAAAGCGGAGGATCTTTTCAGGGCCATTTAAAAAACGGTCTTTTTCAGGGCCAACAATTATATTTCAACAAGACGCTTGCACTACAACTTTCGGCAACAAACTCAATGAAAAAGTGTGGGTCGTTTGAGTGCTGGGAAAATGTACACACAAACAACATGCTGGGTATTCAATTTCCAAAGCAACGCTCACATTTCGAGACAAAATTTGCACAAAGTTTTCATTTGAATTCTGATTTTAGAGATACTGTATATATTTTTTCTGTAATACAGCAAATTTAGATTTGAAAAACATTTTTTTGGTAACATATTTTGTAAACAATCCCTTCCGCTAGGACACATGTCTTCATTGAGGCGAGAGAAGCGAGCATAGGTTCGCGCAGCGAACCACTGAGGATTGCGAAGCAATCCTCCGGGGGTTGGCGAGCGTTAGCGAGCAGGGGGCAGGCCCCCTAGTACTAAATATTATATATATATATATACAGTAGAACTCCAATTGTCCGAATCAATTGGGACCAGTCCCCATTCGGATAATCAAAAATTCGGATAATTGGATTTTTTCCGAAAAAAGGTCTAGTATGTATTTTAATTAAATACTGTATGTATGTATGTTGAAAAGGGGAGAAAAAAGACTATTTTTTAAGAAAAAGAGCTTTTAATTAATTAAATGTAACGACCACACTTTTACATGTTATGCGTACTTACAAGTGCTATACATTAGTACAGTATGTACGTACCGTACTGTAAATGAAAGTCATTGCTTGCTGAACATCTCGGTTAAAGTAAGCTGTTTGACTGTCTACATCCGTTTTCGGGCAGCCAAGTCGCACATCCGCTTGACAGTGAGAAGTTGCATGTAGTCACACTAAGGCTGACGCTCCATCCACTTCAACGCAGTTTTAAAGTCGGCAAATGCTTCACTAGCAGATGGTCCAGTGTCTGCTTCAACTTCGACATTAAGGTCATCTTCTTCCTCGACACTTTCTTCTCTTACACTTTCAATAAGTTCATCATCATTTAGAATTTGAAACCCAAAATCATTTTTTTGCGAATCGCAGTACGTTTCCGTCTTAATTTTTTTTTCAGAAATTCTGAAAGCGATTCGGATAATCAGCGATTCGGATAGTCGAAGTTCGGATTATTGGAGTTCTACTCTATATATATATATATATATATATATATATATATATATATATATATATGTCCACAATTGAAGTTCAGACAAAACTTTCTCAGTCATTCCTATACATGTTCATGTAACACATAATTTCATAACATTACTCACGTCATTTTCACTAATTCTGTTCATTTCAATAAACTCCAATATACAAAAACCCTCACGTTATCACGAAACTTCGGGGTTCAAATACCCTCCTTGTGGTAGCCTCGACGAAATTTCTCGTCATTTTTCAAACTGGTCGGATCTTGAGGGACGAGACATCTCGTCATTAGAAAAGATTACCAAATTTTCATCTCATCATCATCAAAATATTAGCAATATTTTGTACGAGATACTTCGTCTAAAGCAAAGTTATTCAGATCTTGATGGACCAGATACCTCGTCGAAATCTCTTGGAGGATTAATGTCCGAAAACTGACCTATTCGGATCTCATCACCACAAGGGATAAACTGACTGCTATTTTGGAGGAAGCATTCAGTGGTTGTAAAGTGAGGACAAGATGGCGTCACGCCGTCAGTTCGAAGCTGTGAGTTTGGCGCGGGACAGTTTTCAATAAGCAAGGCGGAAAAGAAAGGCGTTTGAAAGGATAAAAAAGAAAATGGCAGAGGTGGTTGGGTTCTCTGCTTTGTTCTGAACAATAAGTTGCGTTATTCTTAAACCGTGTATATAGTTGGTAAATAACTGATTTGATCAGAATAGAATGACTAACCTTATAAAATAGTTCTATTCTTTTAAAATTTAAATTCGAGAACCTTACTGTGGGTAAAATCCGCCGATGCTCCTAACGGGGACAATCACCAGTATTCGTGCTTCAACAAATCGGAATTCGAACCTGGGACTTTTTGGGTGGGAAACAAACGCCATCGCAGACAAACCACTACACCACTTATGCAACAATAATAATTCTGATTCCTTTTAGCGAATTATCTATACGAATTCTTTACAAGGTCTCTTCGGATTCGTTTTAAAAGGGAGTGTCGAATGTTATTTTATTTACTTGGGGGCTCCTCCCTCTGCTCGCTATCGCTTGTCAACCCCCGATTATTGCTACGCAATCATATTTAGTTCGCTTTGCGAACTATACTTTTCAACAATGAGGGGGATGGGATTGTTTCACAATCCATCCCCATATGGATCGCTACTGGATTGATCCCGGACATCTCTAGTACGACATTAACTGAAGGTTCCGTTCCCATTGCGATATTTATCGCATGCGCCCGGAAAAATTGCCTAATTTTTTTGCGATATTAGCGGATCCGTATATAAGCTAATTATTAGCTAATGACTATTAATCCACTATATTAGCTAATCTGTGATTGTTGTAATAGTACTTCTTAATATTTTTATATTCGACTGTTGCTATAGAAACGGCGACCGAATTTGCCGGTTCTTCTGAAAACATTGTAAACTCTCTAGCGCGTGCTCTCAAATTTTATGAATGGCTTCATAAAAAAATATAACTGTGTTTATCGTCTGCGCGTACTCCAAATTCATTAGCCCGTTGAACCACCAGACTCGCTATTACCAATCACAAAGCGAATAAACCTGAAAAAGATTGAATTTTTTTTTTTTTTTTAATAATAGAAAGACAAATTGGTTTGATTATCGAGTATATTTTTTCTGATATGCGATACACAACGAAAACATTGATTTATGTATGAAGCTACACATTAATATACAGAAAATCAGTGTAGTTTGTATAATTATGATTAATTACATTGTTTACTGCGATCAAGAATGTCATTAATATATGCTTTTGTGTTTTAATAATCCATTTTATAAGCATCTTTCGTTATTTTTAATTATTCTGTTTAATCAAATTAACTTTCAATTTTCTCTTCTTTTACTTCTTTCTCAACACTAATTTTGAAATGATTCAGTTCATGTTGTTCTGAAACAGATTTTTTACATTCACATAAGATAATATTTTTGACCCGTGTAACGCATAATTTATATAGTGTGGTGAAGGCTTACCATTCCCCAGATGTTATAACTATTTTCCATTCCATCCCGGATTATTTGGAAAAGGAATGAGAGCAAGAATTAGATTCCCTAAATAGTTGGGGTTTTTTTCGATCCCATTCCCGGCTTCCTAACTACGAAAATCTTGTAATTAGAGATTGGATTTCTCAGGTTTTTTCCCTTCTTGGAATTCTGGGTTGAGTGTTATCTACTTTAGGGGACAGCAACCCCTCTTGTGTCACACGGTCTCATCTCTACTTTGCCCACACTGATTGGACAATTGGTGACCTTATTTTCATTCATAACCAAATCTTTCACCACAAATAGTAAAGATTCAGTTAAGTAAACTTTAGTTAGGACTTCTCTACCACTTTTTTGAAAGGTATTTTGTACTTAAAGTAAGCTGTCAATCAGATTCATGCTATAGTATATAAAACATACGAGTACTGACCATCTATAACAAAATCCCCTGGTTGTTTCAGTATGCGAAACTGGTCTTAGATTAACTTTCCTGGTGGTTTTCTCCACAGTGTATACTGTCATCATCAAAACTGACCATGTCTTGATTTTCGAGACGTCTTCATCATGATCTTGTTGTGTCTCGTCAGAAGAAATTTAACCAAATCATCATGCTGTCATCATGAAATAAATCGGTAATATCTTGTCATTAACCAAAATTGGACAGATCTTGATGGATCCGATTCACGTCAAGGCCACTTTTGGAGGGTTCGGAGGTTGTCGCAATTAGATACAGTGGAGGATATAGGACGTCATCGTTCAAGCATTTTGTTTTTAGTTAAAAATCTACAACCAAAGAGAATAACTGCACGACGTTTAATGATATTAAAATGGTGGTATTGGTGGTAATTAATTAACACCACACCAGAACAACACAACAGGCTATTGGCGACGGTCCGAGATCAATCAAAGTGAATCAATCCAAGGACAACATCACGTGATTTTGAACCACAGTCTGATTACGAGATCAACACCTGAGCTGGCACACCACTCTCCAAACTTTCACATCACGTCAACGTGAGGGTGAAATTGTAACAGGTCCCCGTGCACACGACGGTCTTTGGTTAACACCACAACAGTATTGGCGACGGTCCGGAATCAATCAAAGTGAATCATTCCAAGGACAACATCACGTGATTTTGAACCACAGTCTTATTACGAGATCAACACCTGAGCTGGCACACCACTCTCCAAACTTTTACATCACGTCAACGTGAGGATGAAATTATAACAGGTCCCCGTGTACACGACGGTCTTTGGCTAACACCACAACATAGCAAAACAACAGTATTGGCGACGGTCCGGGATCAATCAAAGTGAATCAATCCAAGGACAACATCAAGTGATTTTGGGCCACAGTCTGATTACGAGATCAACACCTGAGCTGGCACACCACTCTCCAAACTTTCACATCACGTCAACGTGAGGATGAAATTATAACAGGTCCCCGTGTACACGACGGTCTTTGGCTAACACCACAACAGAGCAACACAACAGTATTGGCGACGGTCCGGGATCAATCAAAGTGAATCAATCCAAGGACAACATCGCGTGATTTTTGAACCACAGTCTGATTACGAGATCAACACCTGAGCTGACACGCAACTCTCCAAACTTTCACATCACGTCAACGTGAAGGTGAAATTATAACATGTCCCCGTGTACACGACGGTCTTTGGTTAACACCAGAACAGAGCAACACAACAGTATTGGCGACGGTCCGGGATCAATCAAAGTGAATCAATCCAAGGACAACATCACGTGATTTTTGAACCACTGTCTGATTACGAGATCAACACCTGAGCTGACACGCCACTCTCCAAACTTTCACATCACGTCAACGTGAAGGTGAAATTATAACAGGTCCCCGTGTACACGACGGTCTTTGGTTAACACCACAACAGAGCAACACAACAGTATTGGCGACGGTCCGGGATCAATCAAAGTGAATCAATCCAAGGACAACATCACGTAATTTTTTAACCACAGTCTGATTACGAGATCAACACCTGAGCTGACACACCACTCTTAAAACTTTCACATCACGTCAACGTGAGGACATTTGAGGCCACGGCATATTTAACGTGCACAAGTCTCCGTGTACACGGCGGTCTTTGGTTGAACTCAATTTCGTACTCGCAACCCTCCTATTTGCAATCCGCTACTCATCCAATCGGACTACCGCTACCCAAAATTAAAATGAATGTAGAACAAAATGAATGATGCAGAAAACTACAAATAATTGTAGTAGAGCCACGATAAGTAAATAACTATCCTTCCTCATTGTTCTCGATAGCTGTCCTTATCCTAGATTTTCCTTCTCGATCCTTTCATTCCCCTTCCTCTTGGGCCAATTCCTCGCTCAATCTCTTAAGCAGATGAAAAAGTAATAAATGCTTCCCCTTCCGTTCAACGACGCTGAATATTAGTTCGGAATTCCCATCCTGGCTGTTATTGTATTCTATTAGCGAGTTCTTTTTCATGGCACAAAAGACGGAAATAACTTCTTCCTGACTCTTTTGTTTACTTTTCACGACAATGAAATAGTTCCCAGTGTTCCCTGGGAAATGAAACATCTTTCTTGACTGAGCCGATAATTTCTTCCACCTTGGGAATCGAAAGGATTAGGGAAGATTTTCTTCAATTATTTCGTTATTTGCCTTCATTGTACCGCAAGCTTTGAGACGGATTTGTCTAATGAGGCCACAAGGGGAAACTGGAGCTACATGCGGACATTAGTAATGATCATGGATCATGGTGTCCCAAAAAGATGTTGGTTGATGTGGTCTGAATTTCTTAGATTCAAATGCTGACTTCATTCCGGCTGAGGAGGACTGTACAAACCTAAAAATTATCTATTCCAAATCCACCTCTTATCCACACAGACTCCATTTACACAAAAGTTCCTTTAAATTACTGATAAAATGTGTAGGATTTTGCAACCATGTCTAATCGATAAATGAAATTTTGCTGAAAGTGCTGTGAACCCTCCTGGCAAAGATTGGTACCTCGTTTAAAAAAAAAAAAAAAACATTAGCAGATTTTAATTGACGAGATTAAGAAAACTAACCTAATCTTGATATCGTCATCATATAAAAAATCGGTAATATCGTGATAGCGATGTATCACGTCATTAGCAAATGATGGTTGAGATATCTCGTCGCAATCACTTGGAAGAAAATACGAAACTAACTTATGTTCACCGCAAATAAAAGCTATTTTTAATTGTTTGAAATCAGCTTAAACAAGTGTAGTTTCTATTTATCTTCAATGCTGTTTGACATAAAAGTCACATATATGAAATTACTTATATATTTCTAAGCTATATCCATACTGTGTATACAGTTTTGCTCAACAGTTCTATGTTCGCCGCAACTAAAAACTATTTTTAATTGTTTACAATCAGCTGAAACAAGTGTAGTTTTCTATTTATCTTCAATGCTGTTTGACATAAAAATCACATATATGAAATTACTTATATATTTCTAAGCTATATCCATGCTGTGTATACAGTTTTGCTCAACAGTTCTATGTTCGCCGCAACTAAAAACTATTTTTAATTGTTTGCAATCAGCTGAAACAAGTGTAGTTTTCTATTTATCTTCAATGCTGTTTGACATAAAAGTCACATATATGAAATTACTTATATATTTCTAAGCTATATCCATACTGTGTATACAGTTTTGCTCAACAGTTCTATGTTCGCCGCAACTAAAAACTATTTTTAATTGTTAACAATCAGCTGAAACAAGTGTAGTTTTCTATTTATCTTCAATGCTGTTTGACATAAAAGTCACATATATGAAATTACTTATATATTTCTAAGCTATATCCATACTGTGTATACAGTTTTGCTCAACAGTTCTATGTTCGCCGCAACTAAAAACTATTTTTAATTGTTAACAATCAGCTGAAACAAGTGTAGTTTTCTATTTATCTTCAATGCTGTTTGACATAAAAGTCACATATATGAAATTACTTATATATTTCTAAGCTATATCCATACTGTGTATACAGTTTTGCTCAACAGTTCTATGTTCTCCGCAACTAAAAACTATTTTTAATTGTTTGCAATCAGCTGAAACAAGTGTAGTTTTCTATTTATCTTCAATGCTGTTTGACATAAAAGTCACATATATGAAATTACTTAGATATTTCTAAGCTATATCCATACTGTGTATACAGTTTTGCTCAACAGTTCTATGTTCGCCGCAACTAAAAACTATTTTTAATTGTTTGCAATCAGCTGAAACAAGTGCAGTTTTCTATTTATCTTCAATGCTGTTTGACATAAAAGTCACAGATATGAAATTACTTAGATTTTTCTAAACTATATCCATACTGTGTATACAGTTTTGCTCAACAGTTCTATGTTCGCCGCAAATAAAAACTATTTTTAATTGTTTACAATCAGCTGAAACAAGTGTAGTTTTCTATTTATCTTCAATGCTGTTTGACATAAAAGTCTCACATATATGAAATTATTTAGATATATCTAAGCTATATCCATACTGTGTGTACAGTTTTGCTTAACAGTTCTATGTTCACCGCAAATAAAAACTATTTTTAATTGTTTGCAATCAGCTGAAACAAGTGTAGTTTTCTATTTATCTTCAATGCTGTTTGACATAAAAGTCACATATATGAAATTACTTAGATATTTCTAAGCTATATCCATACTGTTTATACAGTTTTGCTCAACAATTCTATGTTCGCCGCAACTAAAAACTATTTTTAATTGTTTGCAATCAGCTGAAACAAGTGTAGTTTTCTATTTATCTTCAATGCTGTTTGACATAAAAGTCACATATATGAAATTACTTAGATATTTCTAAGCTATATCCATACTGTGTATACAGTTTTGCTCAACAGTTCTATGTTCGCCGCAACTAAAAACTATTTTTAATTGTTTGCAATCAGCTGAAACAAGTGTAGTTTTCTATTTATCTTCAATGCTGTTTGACATAAAAGTCACATATATGAAATTACTTAGATATTTCTAAGCTATATCCATACTGTATATACAGTTTTGCTCAACAGTTCTATGTTCGCCGCAACTAAAAACTATTTTTAATTGTTTGCAATCAGCTGAAACAAGTGTAGTTTTCTATTTATCTTCAATGCTGTTTGACATAAAAGTCACATATATGAAATTACTTAGATATTTCTAAGCTATATCCATACTGTGTATACAGTTTTGCTCAACAGTTCTATGTTCGCCGCAACTAAAAACTATTTTTAATTGTTTGCAATCAGCTGAAACAAGTGTAGTTTTCTATTTATCTTCAATGCTGTTTGACATAAAAGTCACAGATATGAAATTACTTAGATTTTTCTAAACTATATCCATACTGTGTATACAGTTTTGCTCAACAGTTCTATGTTCGCCGCAAATAAAAACTATTTTTAATTGTTTACAATCAGCTGAAACAAGTGTAGTTTTCTATTTATCTTCAATGCTGTTTGACATAAAAGTCTCACATATATGAAATTATTTAGATATATCTAAGCTATATCCATACTGTGTGTACAGTTTTGCTTAACAGTTCTATGTTCACCGCAAATAAAAACTATTTTTAATTGTTTGCAATCAGCTGAAACAAGTGTAGTTTTCTATTTATCTTCAATGCTGTTTGACATAAAAGTCACATATATGAAATTACTTAGATATTTCTAAGCTATATCCATACTGTTTATACAGTTTTGCTCAACAGTTCTATGTTCGCCGCAACTAAAAACTATTTTTAATTGTTTGCAATCAGCTGAAACAACTGTAGTTTTCTATTTATCTTCAATGCTGTTTGACATAAAAGTCACATATATGAAATTACTTAGATATTTCTAAGCTATATCCATACTGTGTATACAGTTTTGCTCAACAGTTCTATGTTCGCCGCAACTAAAAACTATTTTTAATTGTTTGCAATCAGCTGAAACAAGTGTAGTTTTCTATTTATCTTCAATGCTGTTTGACATAAAAGTCACATATATGAAATTACTTAGATATTTCTAAGCTATATCCATACTGTATATACAGTTTTGCTCAACAGTTCTATGTTCGCCGCAACTAAAAACTATTTTTAATTGTTTGCAATCAGCTGAAACAAGTGTAGTTTTCTATTTATCTTCAATGCTGTTTGACATAAAAGTCACATATATGAAATTACTTAGATATTTCTAAGCTATATCCTAACTGTATATACAGTTTTGCTCAACAGTTCTATGTTCGCCGCAACTAAAAACTATTTTTAATTGTTTGCAATCAGCTGAAACAAGTGTAGTTTTCTATTTATCTTCAATGCTGTTTGACATAAAAGTCTCACATATATGAAATTATTTAGATATATCTAAGCTATATCCATACTGTGTGTACAGTTTTGCTCAACTGTTCTATGTTCACCGCAAATAAAAACTAATTTTAATTGTTTGCAATCAGCTGAAACAAGTGTAGTTTTCTATTTATCTTCAATGCTGTTTGACATAAAAGTCACATATATGAAATTACTTAGATATTTCTAAGCTATATCCATACTGTTTATACAGTTTTGCTCAACAGTTCTATGTTCGCCGCAACTAAAAACTATTTTTAATTGTTTGCAATCAGCTGAAACAAGTGTAGTTTTCTATTTATCTTCAATGCTGTTTGACATAAAAGTCACATATATGAAATTACTTAGATATTTCTAAGCTATATCCATGCTGTGTATACAGTTTTGCTCAACAATTCTATGTTCGCCGCAACTAAAAACTATTTTTAATTGTTTGCAATCAGCTGAAACAAGTGTAGTTTTCTATTTATCTTCAATGCTGTTTGACATAAAAGTCACATATATGAAATTACTTATATATTTCTAAGCTATATCCATACTGTGTATACAGTTTTGCTCAACAGTTCTATGTTCTCCGCAACTAAAAACTATTTTTAATTGTTTGCAATCAGCTGAAACAAGTGTAGTTTTCTATTTATCTTCAATGCTGTTTGACATAAAAGTCACATATATGAAATTACTTAGATTTTTCTAAACTATATCCATACTGTGTATACAGTTTTGCTCAACAGTTCTATGTTCGCCGCAAATAAAAACTATTTTTAATTGTTTACAATCAGCTGAAACAAGTGTAGTTTTCTATTTATCTTCAATGCTGTTTGACATAAAAGTCTCACATATATGAAATTATTTAGATATATCTAAGCTATATCCATACTGTGTGTACAGTTTTGCTTAACAGTTCTATGTTCACCGCAAATAAAAACTATTTTAATTGTTTGCAATCAGCTGAAACAAGCGTAGTTTTCTATTTATCTTCAATGCTGTTTGACATAAAAGTCACATATATGAAATTACTTAGATATTTCTAAGCTATATCCATACTGTTTATACAGTTTTGCTCAACAGTTCTATGTTCGCCGCAACTAAAAACTATTTTTAATTGTTTGCAATCAGCTGAAACAAGTGTAGTTTTCTATTTATCTTCAATGCTGTTTGACATAAAAGTCTCACATATATGAAATTATTTAGATATATCTAAGCTATATCCATACTGTGTGTACAGTTTTGCTCAACAGTTCTATGTTCACCGCAAATAAAAACTAATTTTAATTGTTTGCAATCAGCTGAAACAAGTGTAGTTTTCTATTTATCTTCAATGCTGTTTGACATAAAAGTCACATATATGAAATTACTTAGATATTTCTAAGCTATATCCATACTGTTTATACAGTTTTGCTCAACAGTTCTATGTTCGCCGCAACTAAAAACTATTTTTAATTGTTTGCAATCAGCTGAAACAAGTGTAGTTTTCTATTTATCTTCAATGCTGTTTGACATAAAAGTCACATATATGAAATTACTTAGATATTTCTAAGCTATATCCATACTGTGTATACAGTTTTGCTCAACCGTTCTATGTTCGCCGCAACTAAAAACTATTTTTAATTGTTTGCAATCAGCTGAAACAAGTGTAGTTTTCTATTTATCTTCAATGCTGTTTGACATAAAAGTCACATATATGAAATTACTTAGATATTTCTAAGCTATATCCATACTGTATATACAGTTTTGCTCAACAGTTCTATGTTCGCCGCAACTAAAAACTATTTTTAATTGTTTGCAATCAGCTGAAACAAGTGTAGTTTTCTATTTATCTTCAATGCTGTTTGACATAAAAGTCACATATATGAAATTATTTAGATATATCTAAGCTATATCCATACTGTGTATACAGTTTTGCTCAACAGTTCTATGTTCACCGCAAATAAAAACTATTTTTAATTGTTTGCAATCAGCTGAAACAAGTGTAGTTTTCTATTTATCTTCAATGCTGTTTGACATAAAAGTCACATATATGAAATTACTTAGATATTTCTAAGCTATATCCATACTGTATATACAGTTTTGCTCAACAGTTCTATGTTCGCCGCAACTAAAAACTATTTTTAATTGTTTGCAATCAGCTGAAACAAGTGTAGTTTTCTATTTATCTTCAATGCTGTTTGACATAAAAGTCACATATATGAAATTATTTAGATATATCTAAGCTATATCCATACTGAGTATACAGTTTTGCTCAACCGTTCTATGTTCGCCGCAAATAAAAACTATTTTTAATTGTTTACAATCAGCTGAAACAAGTGTAGTTTTCTATTTATCTTCAATGCTGTTTGACATAAAAGTCACATATATGAAATTATTTATATATATCTAAGCTATATCCATACTGTGTATACAGTTTTTCTCAACAGTTCTATGTTCGCCGCAACTAAAAACTATTTTTAATTGTTTGCAATCAGCTGAAACAAGTGTAGTTTTCTATTTATCTTCAATGCTGTTTGACATAAAAGTCACACATATGAAATTACTTAGATTTTTCTAAACTATATCCATACTGTGTATACAGTTTTGCTCAACAGTTCTATGTTCGCCGCAACTAAAAACTATTTTTAATTGTTTACAATCAGCTGAAACAAGTGTAGTTTTCTATTTATCTTCAATGCTGTTTGACATAAAAGTCACATATATGAAATTATTTAGATATATCTAAGCTATATCCATACTGTGTATACAGTTTTGCTCAACAGTTCTATGTTCACCGCAAATAAAAACTATTTAATTGTTTACAATCAGCTTAAACAAGTGTAGTTTTCTATTTTTCTTCACTGCTGTTTGACATAAAAGTCACTTCTATGAAATTACTTAGATATTTCTAATAGTTAATTCATGAACAAAAATAGAAATTTTAATGTGAAAAGTGTGAGTTATTTTTTCTCTTGTTGATTAAAAAACAGTGATATCTCTATTTAAGTTTCTACCAACACTTATGACTTATTATTTCATGTCTTAATCCCATCATTAATATTACAGTTGCATATAGTTATTCACAAGTGTATACGAGGGTAGACCTAGAAGTTCCCGACCTGACGTATAGGTGGTTCAAAAAAAATGACTATGGTAGAAAGTGGCAACCTTTAAAGCTTAAGTTTGAAGTTTGGCGACGCTACGTTGTTTAGTATTTGTTTGGCAGTCATCAACATTGAACGCTCTCAGTGCATTTGCAAACATGGAAAAAATTGGTCACCGTTATGTGAAACAATACTTTCATTTGAAAGGCCTCAGTTCAACCAATCGCAAAGTGGAGCTAGATTCTACTCTGGGGAAGACTGCTTCTTCGTTTACAACAGTAAAATATTGGGTGTCACAGTTTAAACGAGGTCGTACGAGCTGCCGAGACGAACATTGCAGTAGTAGACCAAATGAGGCGAACACGCCAGGAATGGTGAAGAAAATCCACAAATGGCATTGGATGACCGTCGACTGAAAGTGCGTGAGCTAGCAGATATAGTAGGCATTTCAAAAAGAGCTGTACATCGACTATTGACTGAAGAAAATTTAGATATGAGTAAGTTGTGCGCAAGATGAGTGCCGCGATTACTCACAATGGATCAAAAACAGCGTCGTGAGGATGTTTCAATCGAGTTCTTGGCGAAGTTTCACAGCAATAAAGCCGAGTTTTTGAGTCGATTCATAACCATGGATGAAACATGTGCCCATCACTTCAAACCAGAGACGACGGAACAGTCAGAACAATGGATTGAAAGGGGAGAATCTGCTCCAAAGAAGGCAAAGACAGTCCCATCTGCAGGCAAGGTCATGGCGTCAGTTTTTTGGGATGCATGTGAGTTAATTTTCATTAATTATCTTCAGAAAGGAAAAACAATCAACGGTGAGTATTGTGAGAACTTATTGCAGCGTTTGAGAGATGCAATCAATAAAAAACTGCCGTATTTAGCGAAAAAGAAAGTTTTGTTTCATTATGAGACAATGCACCAGTTCACACGTCCGTTATCGCGATGGCCAAAATCAATGAAGTTCGAATTGCTTCTTCACGCACCCTATTCGCCAGATTTAGCCCCCTCAGATTATTTTCTGTTTACAAACTTGAAACAATGACTGGGTGGTTAAGGATTTTCCAACAGTGAAGAGGTGGAGCCTGCAGTTGATGTTTATTTTGAGGAGCTCGAAGATTCTCACTATAAACAGGGTATCGAAGCTATTGAACATCGCTGGGGAAAGTTATATAGAGCTAAAAAGAGTCAATGTTGAGAAATAAAGATATTTTTCCCAAAATATTTTATGTTTTCGTTGTTAGGTCGGGTACTTCTGGGACTACCCTCGTAGTTAACACACTTTTTAAAAAATTATGAGCACTCATAGATGACAGAATCAGAATTGAGAGAATTTTTACCGATGTGCTTCAAGCAAATCAAGTTAAAATTAAAGAAGTTACGAAAAAAATCGATTCTTTAATTTCTAATTTAAATGTATTGTAAATTTTAAAATTTACCATAAAAATATCTGGTAAAAATTGTATAAACTAGGGGGCCCCTGCTCACGAACCCCAGGCGATTGCTACGTAATCCTATTTGGCTTACTTGGCAAACCAACATTCTTTTCGCACATAATTTCTCTTTTCTATATTTTAACACTTAATGTATCAGTAACGCATCAGTAAAAAAACCTTCTCCATCTTGTTCACTGTACAATTTTAAATAGATCATGTTAATCTCTTAATTTTCTTATCTCTACTTTCTCGGGAAACCGTCTGGGAATATAGTTTAAAAAGCGAGCCTTTTTCCTCACCAAATAAAAAAATCGTTGTTACGGTTAATTTGACATTTTGGTAAATAAGTTGGTCAGAAAATGTAACCTTCATTTCCGTGAAGGAGAATGAATGCTATCGCTCCGCGATCTAAATCATACGAAATTTGTATGACCAACTTTTGATTGCATCGAATTTATTTATGAACCGATTAAAAAACGAGTTTTACCATAAGAAAGATTACATTCTAAGCTTTCACGGGGTGTTTTCAAATTTTAAAACTAATAGTATTAAGCTATCAATATGACAGTTTTAGTTTTGTGTTTCGGAACTTACGATCTAAAAGTTCCGAAAGTTGTATTAGCAATATATAATTGCATCGATAATTCATTTATGAACCAATTTCAAACATAATTGTACCATACGAAAGAGTACATTCCAAGATTTTCAGTGATGCTTTCAAATTTAAAAAATAATAGTATTAAGCTATAGATATGACAGTTTTAACAAAAACTAACGAAAATTTCCTAATATATTCCGAAATTTGTAAGACCAACTTTTGTTTGCATCGAATTTACCGTAAGAATGAGGACATTCCAAGATTTAGTGCGATGTTTTTAAATTTAAAAACTAATAGTAATAAGCTATAGATGACAGTTTACCAAAAACGTGACGAAAATGTACCGGTTTTTCCCGAATTTCAATAAAATATTACCAGGAACCAAATTGAAATTTCTAAAAAAGCTCGATGAGCTGGAAAAAATCACGTTTAGAAGCAATTTAAAAAATCACGACTGAAGACTGAAAATTTGCACGTCTTTTGCTTACTCGAGTTTTAAATTTCGCTTTTTCACTTTGACACTTAATAAATCCTAAACTAATCGGGGAAAAAATCTTCTTTTTCGTGTTTCCTGTACATTTCTGAACTGTACATCCAGTACATTTTTGAACTGTACATCCAGTACATTTTTGAACTCTACATCCTGTCCATGTTCTGATCCGTACTTTCTCGGAAAACTGTCTAAGAATCGAATAAAAAAAGCGAGTTTTCAATTTTGCAACGCTTTTTTAATATAGAGCATTTAAAAAAAAAAATTTTAATCATGTGTCAATTATAATAAATATGTATTAATATAATTAAATATAATTAATTAATTTATGTTAACCATATTAATATAATTAATTATAAGTGATTAATATATGTTAACCATGTTAATATAATTAATTACATTAATTAATTTAATATTCCCCTTTTTACTAGGGTACAATCCAAACTTTTTGATTTGGACCCCCCCCCCCATTCAACAACCCTAGTTACGCCTATGACTGCAATGACGTGACCATGAGGTTGTCAATGCAATGACGATGATAAAACGAAACTCGAATTTCACGATCTTATGGGCCACGGTAGCTAATTTGGAAAGCAGTGGATAAGTTACCGGGTGGTAAGTTCAAACCACGGCCCATCTAGAGACCGTCGTATACTTAGGGGCTGGTGCACATTAAATCTGTCGCGTCCTCAAATGTCCTCGCGTTGACGTGGTGTGGAAGTTTGGTGAGAGGGACGCCAGTTCAGGTGATGACCTCGTCAACTGAACGTGGTTCAAAATTTCGAGGCGTTATCCTGGGATCTTTCGATTTGGATTGGCCCCATGGATCGTCATCAAGGGCCCATGTGTTACTCCCGTACAATTTTAATTAGCTGCCTACCGCATATTTACCGTTACTATTTTATACCGTTCGTTCAGTCTGTATGCTAGATTGTCATTTGTTACGTTCAAAGTACTTATGTGCTCATTTTTAAACCCATTCCGTGCAGTTTTGTTTCTTGTCCGTTCCGTCACTTAATTGCGATTAAAATAAAATATCCTAATATCGCTGGTCAAATTAGCTCTCATGTATCTTGAAACGACCGCAGAGCTATAGACCGAACTTGTTAAACAGATTAATTGCACTTATCTTATCCATTTATGTTGACCCATGTCATTCCTAAGTTGTGGAGAATAAATTACACCAGTACTTTAACTCTTTGATGTGGAATAATCTTTCTGCTCTCTCTGGTAGAGTTACAAACCCAATTATGGGAGCGCAATAGATTTCTCGGTAGTAGTGAATCCAAAGGTTCCATCCTTATTTCCTACAAATGTACTCTTAGCTTTTAAGCTTCTAGAATTTTCATTAATTTACAAGCCATAACTAGTTAAGAACTATTCACACACCATTCCAATTCCTCGAATTCAAAGGAAGGCCCTTGTAGGTGCAGCAAATGAGAACTTTTAATTTCTAAAATCAGTCGTTCAACGAACATTCAGAATTATATCATAAGCCTTTTCAGTCAGCAGTATATATTTCGCAAGTGGGTATCATTCGCAATGCTGATATATTAGCTATGCTTATCCGTTCTTAATAGAAATATAAAAGTGAAGTAAGCAATGGTAACCTTTATATGTGCCCTCATGTGACCAAACCTAGTGACGTGACCTTTAGACCACATTCGTCTTCTGAGTGGACACTAATCATATTATTGTTCCTTGGAACGGGAGTAGAAGGCCATTTATCATCTGATTGTTTCATTGATTGATTACCTGATAGTAGAATACTGGCGATTTCACTACTTTTGTCGCCACTCAACAGAAATACGCATTTCACGCAAGTACACTGTTATAAGATGTTATATCGCCAAACGAGGTGATACGTTACCTAATCGGCCAACCGAGTTGGTCAGTGAAGTCACGTGACTGCTACTCTCAACATCAATGTTCACTCGACTTGTATTTCATATATATGGTGTGGCGTAATAACTATTACATCGAGTCCATTTCTATTTTGAACATCTATTTATTTACAAGACAGAACACTGACACAAAGACGATGAAACACAAAGAGAATGGAATAAGTTCATTCCGACGTGGTCTTTCTGTTACCACGTTCCAAGCCAATCTGACGAATTCCCCATCGGGTAGGGAAGACGCGCGTTACAAATTCCCTTTCATAGGGATTATCTGGAGATCTGTGGCTAAGTTGCCACATTTGGTCTTTGTTGGGGGTTAACAATTTATTAGCATGTGATAACTATTATTTTACATCTCCCGGATAGCAATTATAATCCTTTTTATGAGTTCTGTGTCATCAAAATTGAGTATTAAAACCTTTTTTTTTTCAGAATTTTACCTGTACTACACTATCTTGATGATTGGTTACATCTCAACTGCTCCAATTGCAGAGATTTTGTGTGCAAGCAAACAAACCACTAGAAGACGAGGATTTTACTTCATCTTACGCTGTATGGAATACGTACAGGAAGCTCGTTCTAGCACTAAAACACTAATGTCATCTACATTTAGGTTTACAGAAGAAAAAAAGGAAGTATAAAATGTAGAGTGAGCAATGGTAACTTTTTTTGTACCCAGGATGACGTGAGCAAAACTAGCTGTAACGTGACCCTTAGTCAACTTTCGTCTTCATGGTGGAAACTAACATTCATCATCAGATTGGTCCTCGTGAAAGGAGTAGACTGGTGATTTCACCACACTTTTGTAACCACTTTATACAGATGCACATTCACGCGCCTAATTTGACATAGGATGTTTCATCGCCAAACGAGGCGATAAGATGTCAAATTAGCAAACCAAAGCAATTTTTTACAGGTCTACAAGTCGACACGTTGATCACCCTTTTTAAAGCTCTTTCAGTAGCAGTGTTCAGTATGAATATTTATCTATTACATCTATGTATCAAACTGTCAGATGCAGCCCGGTTAGGGTTATTCAAGCATGGAACGGATATTCATCCTTTATAGTGGAACTGGTATAAAAACACCAAGTAACATTAATTTGTCTAGCTTATTCACTAAGCTATAATATTTTTATATAAAGTTTTATAGATATACATTGAGCTTTTTATGTGATATGATATTTATAAATTTAACAAGGTTGGATAATTCTGAGATAGTTTAAGAATAGACGCCTGGTAATAGTAAGTTGATAAGGCAGGAAGTTGGAAATCTGAGATAGGCTTTAATATACATGTTTCAGATATGTATTATAACACTGTATAGAATTATAATACTGTAACTAGCAATATAACATAACACTCTGGATAGACAATCCACCTCGGTGTCATGGTCTATTCATCCCAACTCCATTCATTTAAACTGATACAATGTCTTGAGACACTATGTACGGTAATGTGTGAAAGTTCTGGATAGTGATACTTTCACTAACATACATAGACAAACATAAAACGAGAAGATGATTATTAATATCTCATTCGTTGAAAGTGCCCAAAGGATGCTAAATAGCATTAAAATAGATCCAGCCGTTTGGACTTAGTTCGGATGCAGATATACAGGCAGAAGCGAAACACAGATACTATTTATTTTTCTTTAAACTGTCACTAAATAGATGACTAGGTTAAATTGGGACAGACAAGAAAATTGGGGGGGGGGTGGAAACCACTCCGTTGTTATATACACAGTCCAGTCACATTAATGTGACCACCACCTACTTTCGACGTCAACGTGAAATAACTAATCACAAAAGGCAGGTGGCAGCGCATTGCAGTGGAGTGTATATAAAAAATGCCCAAGGGCATCGGAAAGCATTTAAATTGTTGGCGTAATGCAGAAACGTAGCAATTTATCCGACGTCCAAAAGGACATGATTATTGGCTTTCAAGCCAAGGGTGGAAGCATTACGGAAACGGCTAATTTTGTGAACTGTTATCGTGCCGCCGTGGTAAAAGTATACCGTGCATGGCAAAATGGCACTATCCAAAATCAGAGGCGTGGTACATGTGAAGCACCACGGGCTATAGATGACAGAGGCGAACGAAGACTACAGAGATGCGTTCGGGCGAATAGACGTGCAACTGTTGAGCAACTGACCGACCAGATGAACAAAGGGGCTACCAAGAGTGAATCCTCAACAACGGTTCAGCGAACGTTGCTGCGGATGGGCCTCCGCAGCAGACGCCTGGTTAATGCACCTATGCTAACTGCTGTTCATCGGCGACGAAGGCTGGAATTTGCACGCCAGTACCGCAACTGAACGGTCCACAGAGTGGCGACAGGTGGCTTTTTCCGATGAATCACGTTTTATGCTCCATCGGACAGATGTACGTTGGCGTGTACGGCGTGAAACGTCTGAAAGCAAACACCCTGCAATAATTGCCATGGATTCTCAACCGCGTAATCTAGCGCAGCTGGCCACGGCACTGGAGTCGTCATGGCTCAACATCCCAGTGAACACCTTCAGAAACCTAATTGACTCTCTTCCTGCACGTCTCGTAGTGGTCCGCTCTGCCAAATGTGGTTATTCTGGCTTTTGACAGGTGGTCACATTAATGTGACTGAACTGTGTATATAAATTTCAGACTAAAGTTTAGTTTTAAAAAAAATCCAAGTATTTAGCACCAGATGTTTTCACTTATATGAGATTTATGGTATTATATATATAAGAGATTTTACCACCTTAGTTTGTAACCCTCCAAGTAGTTTTGACGAGATATCTCGTCCCTCAAGATCAGATCAACTTAGTTGATGACGAGAAAACTCGTCATGGAGATATTGTTGATTTTTTTATGATAATGAGAATCTGGTCAGTTTTCTTCTAATGACGAGATATCTCGTCCATCAAGATCTGGTGAGTTTTGCTGATTGCGAGATACCACGTCGAGAAAACCACCAGGAGGAATGTTTTAATTTGAAAAGCCGGCAAAGGCTAACCCTATTAAAATACGGAATAAAACCTGAATCCGCGTTTTGCCGTAATTAAAAAACTTGCTTTTAAATTCCAAATAATTGTACATAATTCCAATTTTAAGCTATTTTTATCCAAACAGCGCATGCAACTCCAATATGAGTTACGAAATGCGCAGTCCTCAGGTTTCAATTTCAAACTGATGCTAGCGAGACGAATATCTCATCCTTTTTGAAATTATTCTTTCTGGAACTATTTTAAATCTTTCGCTTCTTGAATGCCGCGAAATCGACGGATCTCGTATTCTGTCAAATGGCGTAATTGCCCTGAAGGATGTGTCAGGACTCATCTCCATATTTCTCTCGATGGTAGAAGTTCGCATACCTTGGATTTCATCGTAGCTTCGGTCTTGATTATTCGGACTTTATTTTTAGGACTACACTTTCTTTTTTAAAGCAATAGATTTCGTCAAGAGTATTTGCTCCTGTGTACCGAGTCCACCGAGAAAACGAAATGTATTCCTCTATACGCCGCGCAAAGGTGTTTTTGTTCTCCGTTGCAAAGAACTAATTATGATTACGTAGAATACAAAGCAGAACGTTATAGATTTCCTGTCATCCTATCAACGGCTTGTGATATGTTCGTCAAAACATTATTTAAAAACAGCGATTTATGGAATTTTATAACTGCTCATTTAATTTCAAAAGTGTGAAGCTGACCCACTGATTGATGTGTAAATTGTGCCAGTGACTCTTTAGTTTTAGTTTTGTTTCATCCTCTTTTATTTTAGAATATTTCGTCGTACCCATCATTGTTTATACAACTTTCTTCTCAGCATTTCACGTTTCTATCGTTTTCCCCCTTTTGACGTGTTTTTTAACACTGCGACTAAATTATCATCTGAAAGCAGGAACTATATAAATAGCCCAATTTCTTTTATTTTTGAGACAAAGTGGAATGTATTTTATATATCAATCTCTGTTTCATACATAGCACTGAAATGTAAGTGGATCGAGCATTCTTATTTAGATGAGCTTTAAAACGTTTACCAACATGTTGATTAATAGTCACGTGACTGCTCTATGAAAAATTGTTTTGGTTGGCTGATTGCGCATCTGATAGCTTCATTTGGCGATATAACATCTTGTGACAGTGTAGATGTGTGAATCCGTGTTTCTGTAGTTTGGTGGAAAAAAATAGTGAAATCTTCAAATTCTACTACGTCGCGTAGACCAATCATATGATGAATGGACGTTTTCTTCTATCCCGTGGACCAATAAAATGATGAATGTTCGCTTCTACCCTCAGATGGAAGTAATCTTAGGATCATGTCATTACTGGTTTCGATCACACTATCGTATGTAAATAAAGAGGTTTCCATTCCTCACCAAACTTCCACATGTCTCGTCTTTGGTTTCATATACATATATACCAACAATTTTCATTATTCGAAAGATAGAGCTTTATGTGGTTAAATGGATATCTAGTGCTTGCATTAAATCGCAGCTTTACTAATTTAAGGTAACTCAAAATACACGAATTTTAACAAACCTAGTTCTTGCATTCATGTGACGATATTTTCTATTCTGCATGAGCGCACTGTACAAAGAATCATCCAAGGGCTAGTCCATCCGAGTTTAGTCACGAATTCTATTCATACATCTATGTTTATAGTCACTAACACTTTCGATACATTTTAATGCCTTTCTTTTTATGAAGTTCCCCAAACTCAAGACAGCTACATTTCTTTTAAAGTCTCAAAATAAAAATATCGTGCCTCAGTGGATGCCTGGACGTTGCGATATTTTTTACAAGGAACGGGTGGATCTTCTTCCCAACAAGGGGAGCACTCAAGAGCTAGGACTTTCCCTTCCGTTATTCAAAACTGTATTTTACCCTCCTGGTGGTGATTGTCTTGACGAGTTATCTCGTCATTAAAGAACTGACCAAATCTCGATGGACGAGATACCTCGTCATTAGAAGAAAACTGAGCAGATCTTGGTCTAGTCATCATAAAGCAATCAATACATTGATGGCGATATATCTCCTCACTAGCAATATTGGTCAGATCTTGATGGACGAAATATCTCGTCGAAACCCCTTGGAGGATTAGAACATATTGAGACTTCTAACTACCAACTGGAGTAGCAGGGTAGAATATCTACGAAATCAAGGACTAGCCTGACAAACTATGACAAGATGCAGTGGCAACCTATCGCCTAAAATAGGGAATGACTGTCTTCCTACCCATCTGCGTACAATTGACACTGTCACAGACATTCTGCCCTCCTTGTAATCAGTCTGATCCTCTGCACAAATTCCTCCTGCTCAGCTGTAAATCTGTTCATGGAGAATGATATTTCTCGACACACTGGTGGGCGAGGGAACTTTTGGGGTGTTAACTCCGATTGTATTTCTGTTGTGGTGTGGAAGTTTCGAGAGGGTGGTGTCCTCGTCATCGTCATCTGACCGTGGTTCAAAATTACGAGTTGCTGTCCTCTGACCTTTCCCTACGGGTTTGGTCCCGAACCATCGCCAAAAGTTCGTTGTGTTGCTTCAGAGAGACGTTAATAAAAACACCTACCTGCTATATTTTTTTTCTGTTCTTGTGGGCGTCTGTGTTTGTATTGTAGTAGCTTACGTGCTTTTGCCCAGCGTTCTATTTCTTCTGCGATGTTTAACTTACCCTAATCACTGGAAAAAAGCAATAATTTTCATTTCTGGATGTAATTTTTTTATATACTTATCACTAGTCAATACAAGGCCTTAAGATTATAGTCAATCGACTTCTTGAAATAAGACTAGAAGATCTATCATAGCCCATCCCATGATAGTAAGTGTAATTGTATTGTAATATTGAGAAACATAGACGGCAACGCATGTGCTGAGCGGTGTTGCTCGCAGGGACGGATTTAAGAGTATGCCGCCTATAGGCCATTTGCCGCCCCCTCTATACTTCACTTTTGCTTACTACATTTGTTTTATACAACAAAAGGATAGAGTTCATTGGTGTTTTCGTCTTTTTTAAACATAAAGTTCATTTAGTTTAGATAAAACTACAATTTTAATGGTTTACATAATAAATTATATATATATATATATATATATATATATATATATATATATAATTCAAATACCACTCACTGACTGACTGACTCATCACTGTATCTCAAGAACTACAAGTCCTAGGAAGCTGAAATTTTGCAGGGTGTTTCTTCTGATACCGTAGGGGTGCACTAAGAAAGTATTTTGAAAAATTCGAATCCTAAGAGGCCTAAAATTGACCTAAGGCCTAAACCAAAAGCAATTTGAAATCGCCATAGAAATAACATTGAGTATAAAACGATTGCTGTACGCATCTCAGATTGCTTTACCAGTGTTGATCGAAAAACAATTTCTTAAAACAAATTAAATTATAATGTTCATGTTTGAACTGAATTTTTACTTCTTCCCATGATGAAAATAATATTTATGAATATTTGATTGATGAAGAAATAAAATTTAGAACATTTAATTTCATATTTACTTAAATTTTATAATGGAGCTCGAGAAGCCCAAACGATAAACTCATTGATCATAAAAGTGTAAATTTGCTACTCGGTATCTGGCAACCTCAGAATTAATGTTTAATTTTTTAATTTGATTTAAAATTCTTTTTTGGGGTATTTGAGTTGAAAACCAGATGGTTGCGATCATATTTGAAGATTTCCAAGTACTATAAATATGTGTTCTTTTTTGCTTATAAATCATTGTCTTCATCAATGTTGTTCAAATTTTTTGTCGAATTGTTTTACTTCAGAATATATTCAGAAAGTTGAAATTCAACACGCTAGAACAGATATTTTTTTCAGAATTCTGCCTTTTTTAAGGATTGGAATTTTGTTTCTGTTTACATTGTGTGTTCCGGTATATTACCTATACCAGAAATATTATTTAGGAGTTGGATTTTATTTATTTATTTCCTGCAAAATATCACTAGACATGGGTACTTTCGTGGTGGTATATGTATATTTCCACCAAATTTCTTTAAATCTTTGGTTCAATACGTAATAGTGTGTATATAAAAAAAATAAAATTTACGAATCAAAATATTTTTTAAGCGTGTAATTTGTTATTTTAAAATGACATGAAAAATTTCAAAAATAACTTCAAAACAAGATGGGTTACGTTAAATTAAAACTGGTGGTCATACTTTGTAGTTCAAAATATATTTCAAAATTTTGATATACCTTTTCATTGAACAACGATTAAAATAAATTAAATTTCAGTTGTTTTTCGTGTTTCATGGGTGTAATTGAAAGCTGTACTCCATAGTAGAGTAACTACATATATCACTCTAAATAGATACGTGCTTTCCATTCAGAAACCAAATTTCTGATCTTAAAAAGTACCATAAGGGTTCAATTTAAAACTTTGTGTGCGTTTTAGAAAAGGAAATTTTTAACAAGACTTTGTTGATCTTGGAATAATATCCCACTCGGTAATTTTGAAAAATCGAAATTTTATGTCTTAAGAGGCAGAAAGTCGAGGTTTCTTACTCTATTTATTGAAGCTGTTCTTACGCAACTTAGATGCATGTAAATCGTTCGTTGAAAGTTATTTTCTTTTTGTAAAAGCGCTGTAAAATCAACCTTCTGTTTATTAAAAAATTGTTATCGATTGGGTTTAATTTGTCTACTCTGATGACATGTATTCCTAACAAAAGCTCTGTTATTCCACATGCCACTGAATGGAATTTTCTGGAAAAAGTGCCGTTTGCTTCAAAATAAATTAGTCACGAATGCCGTAAATTTTTAGCCCCCTTGGACAAATAGAACGCGGGTTAATATGTAGCTTATCATATCCGCAGGGTTCTAAAATATAGGTGTACCAAATGTGTGGATTGGTCAAAAGGTAGATTAGTGTAGAGAACAGACAAACGTCAACTCTGCTTTATATATCTAACAGAAGTTCCGTTATTCCACCTGCAGCTGAATGGAATTTTCAAGAAAAATTGCGTTTGCTTCAAACTAAATTAGTAACGAATGTTGTAACAATTTAATTTAACATCTTCTCATATTGATGATGAAATTCGAAAATATCGTATACTAGGTGAAAGAAGGATACAATGAAAACAAATTCATAGGAAAACTAAGTGCAAGACTATCCACCGAAAATTCGCCAGTTTTACTGAATTTGAATGCACGGGAATATTCGTATTCACTCGAAAACTTAAAATCAACTTCAGCAGAAGTGTGACGAATATGAAATGGATTATATGGTTGGATACAACATATATGCATATTTGGGTTCGAAGTAAATTGTAGAAACAATGTAGAAGTTAAGGGGACCGGGAAGGCAAAATTCGACTAAAAAATCAATTTCTATTTTATTGCTCCTTTATATAGTTCAAAATCTCCTCTTTCCAATGATATATCACACTAGGTAATAGAATAAGAGGAAGTTTGAAAATTATGCACGTTTCCAATAAGCACTTCACATCTGACACGGCCTTTCAAATGTAAACAAACCGTTTGTTGACATTTCTAATCTTTGTTGCTCAACAATGTATATTATATTTTTTACTTTACTTTACTCAAATTATTTTCGATAATCTGGTAACAGTAGAGTTAACTGTTATCATTTAGTTTTTTTCTAACTATTTTTATTAATTTTACCATGCGATATAAGTTAGCTTTTCTGAGACATGACATTTGATCTGTTATGGACTAGCAATAAGGATAAATGTTGGTTTTCTGCACAATATGCAACAAAATCTGTCTGGGCAGAATATTTTTATTTACTGTCAAGTAACTTAAATCTAAATCACGGTCTTTGTCCAGTTGGGAATGAAAGCTGGTGGAAATTTCAACGTGCTGTAGCTAAAAGAGTGATGTGTATTACCATGATAAACACACACATATTGCCTTGCCTTATACTGCCTACATTTTGAAGACAATTAAATCAAATTTCAGATACTTGGCGAATCCAGAATTGTTGAAAAAATGTGTTCACGGAAAGACTCAAAACCCAAATGAATCGGTGAACAATGTGATTTGGACTCGCGTTCCAAAAAATGTGTTTGTAACCATCCAAACTTTAAAACTGGGAGTGTTTGATGCTGTTTCCTGCTGCAACAGTGGAAATATTATAAAGTGCTATACATTATCTAGAGTTAAAATCAATCCAGGCTGCCATTTTATACAAATTTTTGAGAAAACTGGACTAAGACCGTGTTATCGATGGAGAGCGAAAACTCTCCGAATACAGTAAAAAGGCCCGCCATAGAAAGAAAAGCATAAAAAAAAATTGAAGATACATGTATCAAAAATGAAAGAGATCACCCTTTATATAAATCAGGATTTTATTAAGGTTAGACGTAAAATTATTTATAAAAATTCATTTGAAATGTTTAAATCCATTTTTCTCAAAACTTAGATTTTTAAGATTCATGCCCCATTTTCTCAGAATCTACTGAACATAATGACTTAATATTTTTATGACATATTTGTGTTATATCTCTAAAGATTTTAACACGAGCATTTTTTGATTTTTTGAAAATTGGATTTTTTAGAAATTTAAATGTGTTAAAAAATGCTATCTAAAAAGTGATATTCAGTTAAAAATTTCTGTAAAATTAAAAATTTTAAATAAAAAAAAGTGAGCTGTTAAAGTTTGTATAACATATCAGTCTAACCACCATAAAAATTTTGTGTTGATTACTATTATAGTTATTGAGAAAAAGGGTCTTGAATTTCGTGAATTTAACATGGAGGAGATAGGGCCTTCCCGGTCCCCTTAAATTGGCATTACATTTTTTTTCCCGTACACTTAAATGATGCTAAGATTTTTTTTTGAAAAATAATTGATGATGACTTTTTAATCAACATTTCATTAATTCAACCCGAGGAAAGGCCTTTTTTTTCTGCTAGTATATATATATATATATATATATATATATATATATATATATATATATACATATATATAATCAAATTAGTTATCTACTTGGTTTTTTATACTTACTTCTTTTAAGATTCGTTAAAAAATGAAATGGGTTTCGAACTTAGTTAATTTATTTATTCTTGGAGATCAGCGATCACTATTTTAAACATATTTTTAAATTTTAATGCTAATGACTATCTTTTGCGTAATTGAAAAACTGTGTTCAATTTGAATTAAATTGTCCTACACGGAAATGAAATTACACAAAATGTAGTTTATTACTGGTTTATTTGTTGAAAAATATACAAACTTCTCTAAAACAACTCACCCCACGTAAGCTTCATGTTCAAATTTACATAGCTTTCTTACGAGATTTCTTAATGGCAAACTCGTTAGTTATGTCCTCATATGAATTTGTTTTTGTTATATTTGCCTCAATACAAAGTAATGAAAGTGAGTTTAACCGTATTTCAGAAATACTTGTTCGCAGATAGTTCTTAACTCTTGTAGCAGGTATGCACAAACTTTTCCTTACAGCAATGTCCAAATTGGGGTAAACATCTTGTAAGAAATTACACCTCAGAAATTTCGAAATTCCTTCCAACGGTTTATCAGATGGGTGATCATTACCCACAGCACAGTGATTTTTAAAATCGATGCACTCTTCAGTGGAATCCGAATCCAAATCATTTGTGTAGACGTGGTAAAGGTTGGTGGCCTTTTACCTCAGTTCCTCTTCAATATCTGTATTGTTATCACACAACTGAGTTAAGAAGTAGAATCGGTCTTGAAACTCGTTATAGGCCATTTTTCTTTTCTTTAAATCACAAACAAGAGTCTATAATTGGTAAAAACGTGTTTATTTTAAGGTCATCCCTGTCAGTAAAGTTAACTTCTCCACTTCGGTCTTCGTCAGGCCAAACTTTTCTTTTTGGCTGTCTTTTATTGTCTTTTTCATGAGGTGTAATTTTGGTTATATCCATGGCCAATTCCTCAAAGTAATCAAAGTTGTTTCTCTGTTCCGTAAAATATTCTTCAAGTTAGCCATGCAAATCTCTGACCGACTAAACATCCACAGTTCCACTTTGTATGGCTTCGCTAACTTAATGGATTCTGTGAAGTACGGTACTCCAGAAACACACAATAAACGCAGTATCAAAACGTTCTAATCTTCGAAATATTCCTCGGGATTCTAGTCACATCTAGTCGTTGCTTTTTCTGTTGTGTCATTTGAAATTCGTGTCAGAGCAATGTACACTTCTTCCCAAGACTCTCGTAAACTTTGGCATGCGTCATCTCTTGCTGACCATCAAGTAGGACACACTTTTTTAACTGTCTTCTTATTCTGATAAGATTCTTCTATAACGCTTGTTAGGCATTCCCATCGCTTTGTAGAGCACGTAAAAATACATATATTTCTGGGAGCAACATGAAAAATTAGCACGCTTCTTCACAAGATTCTACAGCAGATGATCCAACAAGATTTAGGGAGTGTGCCGCACACGGGATTAATAAAGCTAAAAGAGTTTTTTTTTCTTTATTTTGCTTGCAGACCATTGTAAACGCCGGCCATTTTGGAAGCGTTATCGTAAGATTGGCCTCTGCAATCATCAATGTTTATTTGCAGATTTTCTAGCTTATTCATAACACACTCAAACATTCCTTCTGAACTATGACCGGCTGATGGAATGAAGGTAAGAAATCTTTCACAGGGCACACCTTCACTTGAAATACATCTAACAGCAAGGAATAACTGGTCTACATTGACATGTCTCGGGTCGAGACTCTGATGAGAGAAAAGTATTTATATTGTTTCAACTCTTCACAAATTACTTGCCTAACATTTCGAGCCATTAACTCAATTACCTCATCGCATGTCTTGGAATAGAGATAATTTGTATTGCCACTACCACAATTACCTTATTTTTTAATGTGTGTTGCTAAGAATGGATCGAACTCGGATATCAGCTCTAAGAAAATTTCCATTCCTGTTAGAACCAAATACAGGGTGGTCCCGAATTCATGGTACAAACTTTAATGGTAGGTACAGGACATTGTAACAATGATTTATTGTATAGGAATGTATAGTCGCAAGTGACGCGGTGAGGCGAAAACAGGGGAAATAACGGCCGAAAGGAAAAACAAAGATTTTATTGAAAGCGTTGTTGACAAGTGTCATGTTTACAGTAATTGTTCAAAATTGCGTCCACCAGTATCGATACATGCTTGACAGCGTCGGTGGAGCGATTGGCGTACACGTTCAAAGATGCCTGGTATTTCACGCACACCTGCAGCAGCTACAGATAAGCGAGCGACGAGATCCTCATCTGAGTCAACTGGAGTCTCATAAACAAGATGCTTTAGATGTCCCCATAAAAAGTAATCGAGGCTCGATAAATCGGGAGATCGGGGTGGCCAAGGGACTGGTCCACCACGCCCAATCCATCGAGTACCAAACGTGGCATTCAGGTAATTCCGTACATCAATGCTGAAGTGTGCTGGCGCCCCATCGTGCTGAAACCACATGCGGTTACGAATGGCGATCGGAACATCATGCAGCAGTTGTGGTAACACTTCTTTCAGAAAAATAAGATAGCTTCCGCCAGTGAGCCGCGTGGGTAGTAAGTATGGGCCAATCAAAAAGTCGTTCACAATACCAGCCCACACATTAATACTGAAACGTTGTTGAAACGCATGTCGACGCGTTGCATGTGGATTATCGGTTGCCCACGCATGGGAATTGTGCGCATTAAAGACACCCTCGCGTGAAAATGTCACTTCATCTGTAAATAGCACATAATCTACGAAATCCGGCTGAAACGCACATTGCTGCATCACCCACAGGCAGAAGTTCACGCGGCGAGGATAATCTGCCGGATTCAATGCTTGTACTTTCTGAAAATGGAAGGGGTGTAAGCGATTTTCGTTTAACACTCTGCATACAGTCTGATGACTCACACCTACGTCACGCGCAACAGTTCTTGTGCTTGACTCGGGTCTATCAGCCACAATGTTCAAGATGCTTTCTTCCAGCCTTGGAGTGCGTACAGCTCTTACTCGACCAGCGCCATGTCTGTTGACGTCGAACGCACCTGTTTCACAAAGTTGACGATGTAACCGTTGAAAAATTCTATGATCCGGCATTCGTCGATCAGGATACTCAGCGCGATACATTCGTAACGCAGCTCTGCCGTTACCATTTGCACGGCCGTACATGTAATGCATGTCTGCTTTTTCTGCATACGTAAAGTCACCCATCGTCTACGGCAGCACAATTGTGAATGGCGCTTTTCCCTACTGCGATGCATCATGTTCAACAGCGGCTAGACATCTACTGCCCTCTACCGGCAATGATACCAACCGATCACTCCATTTCTCTTTCCTTTTATTTCCCCTGTTTACGCCTCACCGCGTCACTTGCGACTATACATTCCTATACAATAAATCATTGTTACAATGTCCTGTACCTACCATTAAAGTTTGTACCATGAATTCGGGACCACCCTGTATTTCGTTGTCGCCTCTTAAAGCGAGGCCTCTTGATGTCAGGGCCTTGTCAGCAGCTACAACTCTAGGTAAAACGTTTCTCCAATAGTGTGTTCCTTTGTCTAGTTGTAAAGTTAGCATACTGTCAACATGGTTAAGAGAAATTCCTCTTGCTTTTAGAGTAATAATAGCAGATTTGTGTATTGGGGAATTTTCGTGGCGACATGCACCACTTTCTCCATTTTTCCAGTCATTGAAACCATCTTTGGCGTCAAATTGTGATCGTTCTTTAGTGTTAAACACTAAACAAGGGCCACAAAAAATGATCCTCTACTTTTAGAGAATATCATCCATTTCCTTTCATGGATTCCATTTTTTAATTTTTTATTTCAAATAGAGATTTAGTCAAATATCTCTTTTGATCTTTGTACGCTCTTAAGCTGTTAGTGAAATCTAATCCTATATTTTGGTCAAAGCCATTTTGTGCTATTAGATCTCTAGCAGCATCATTTAAGATCCACAAAGCTGGATTCTTATTTAAAGAGTTTGCTAGTATGTTGGCTCTTTATTTTCTGTTAAAGATTGACTTCTAGCATCAAATCTATCATGTACAATCTCATTGTTAGAACTTACTTGTATTTCAGTAGGTTCTTATAACAACATGTCTGTTTTGGAACAACTCGTTCCAGAGAAAGCATTGTCGTCCCCAACAGAACCATCACAGACAGCACGAGCACTTTCAGATTCCCCTTTATCTTCTTTATCGTTCTTTTCTTCCACTGGCAAACTATTAGTTTTAAAAAGCAAATCTAGTTATTTTGTTTATTTCAACACACGTTCTTGTTCTTGAAGTTTCAGTTTTGTTCGTTTTTTGTATTCAGCGCCACTGAGTCTCTTCCTACCGTCACTCATAGTAGCTAGTAGGGAGTAGCCTACTTGGTAAAAAATATATGTTATGTATTGTAATACTCTAAACTATAAAGCAAAATCGTAACAAACAACACGAACTCGCCTCGCTCAACACAATCATCAACGATACCGTTGTGCACACCGATAGACATGAATGACAGCGTCAAACTCAGACAGACTAGACTGACACTACACTACTGACAGCGGAGCCACTGGGCCTTCCACCAACAGTGTTCCCAGATCAGCTACAGTGCTGTCAGATCGAATCGCTGCGCTTGTGCCAGTGTTGTCAAACCAAATTAGACTGCACTACAAGAAAGTTATAATAAAAGATTACGTGCTGTGAATTTGTGTTATAGTTTTAGAAAGTAGGACTAAAACATATTTTTAAGTAACATGTATTCTTAAATTCGTACGGAAAATATTCTTATCGTCTGAAATACTTCATTTTAACTTTTGAATAAATTTCCAAACTGCCGCCCCTGAAAAATTTGCCGCTCAAGGCTGCAGCCTACTTAGCCTATTTAGAAATACGGCCCTGGTTGCTCGCAACCTAAAACTACACCGTATGCCTTAGGGCGGGACGGTTTGATCAATTACCTCATATACTTATCACTAGGACAAAAGCTTAAAGTTGGATGAAAACTCTCTTGTCAATTTTCCTGTTGTTTCATTCTTTTCAGTCCATAACTTCTCACTCACAAAATGTTACCAGTTGAAACCTCCTTCGAAAAATAAATGTCATTCTAAGGAGCGAGTAAATCAAGACCATATGCGTTACCTCCACATTCTTTGCCGAACTCGAACTGGTTGACTATACCCCGCCCACTTTGGAACGTGATATGTACTAATTGTATCACTTACTAAATTCTACCTCAATTATTTTCCTTTTACAAAATGAGTGTGCATTGTCACTTCCTTTCAATACTCCCCTTGTAGTTATTTTCAACTTATTAAACTCCGTATAAATTAAGATGGAGAGGTTAGCATTCGATCTGCTAGGTACTCCGTAATTTATACGTCCGTTCTGTTTCCCAAGGAATTGACGAAAATCTAAAATAAAGTCATAGGGAAATATGCTAATGCCATCTGTCGGTGAAAACAGACAGCTTAAGTTCAAACAAGCTTAACAGTAGTGACAAAACACCATGCAACTTTTAGCTAACGAACTTACCAAATGCATTCATAATTACGCTTATTTAATCAGATCCAATTACATCAATTCTGTGCTGTATAGGAAAGGATAATTTCATTCTAAAACTCTTTAATAGATAATATATCATAAGAGTAGAATGTAGAATGATCATGTAGAATGATCACAAGATTAAACTCACACAATAATGTTCTACATAGTAATTTCCTATGGCGAGGTGAGGGATTTCATTTGCTTAGTTACTCTCTCTCTCTCTCTATAAGAATATAAAAAAATAACTATAAAAACTTTCCATGAATCATATCTCAATAAAAATTAATTCGAAACATCAATTCACTGTTGCTTCGTGATCACAGCTGTTGGTTAAGTGACGTTTCCTGTCTTCTGTTTGTTACTGCACGGCCAACTATGGCCCTTGCGGTATAAAATCCCACCAACTAAATGTTTTAGTGTAGGTGCCAGATAGAAGTTTACAACGAAGTGTATAAGAAAGCAACAACCAAATGTTGCTTTTTCTTATGGTGCAAAGGCAAGGTCTGATCAAGCAATTACAGTAAAGCGAAGGTAGGGATTGGATTGGTTTTAGAATTTTAATCCTGCAAGGTCCTCAGCAGGATAAAGTGCGCCTTAATCCCTAAGGCCACGATGCACACATCCGCTTTTTCAACGTGCGCCGCCGTTGCGGCAACGCAAGTGCGATCTGAGATACATTAGATCCAATTAGAGTGCCTATATAATAAGAGTGGCGACAAGGGACCAAATTTGACCCAATGCGCATGCGCGGCAGCCATTTTTCAACCAGAATCGTCTCAAAAAAGGTTGCTGGGCGAATTAATATATATCATTTCAGGGAGAGCAAAAAGCATATGATTGTTATAATATGGATACATTCGATAAAAATGAATCATATAAACGCTCAATTACATGCATAATTGATGAGATGGATTACACAACGCGCTAACTTAGATTGCGGGAAACACCACTTTGTTCAAAAAAAAGCTATTTACTTAAAAAGTCTTCAAATTTATACTGACAAAACACTAAAATAATAATAAGTAAACATTCTGGAACACGAAATGGAACATGAATAAGCTATATTTTCCTTTTTATTTAATGTACACACGTTTTTCTCGGACACACAAAACGTTCCCATGTTAAGTCTACGGGAGCTAGGAAAAGACCTCCTCGGGCGGTAGAAAAGGTCTCTAAGCCAATCAGAAAGTGTTTCCCGTATGTCGCCACTCTTATTATATAGGCACTCTAGATCCAATAGAGTAGTGCACGCATACCTCCGGCGACGCAGGCCTAACATGAGTGGAATTTGTACCGCAGTTCCCCACGGCGCCGCAAGTCGCCGCACACGCTTCTCCGGTCTCAAGTACCTTGTTTTCATAAATAAATAGAATATAATTAATAATTAATAAATGGTTGTATCCAGTAACGTCTATTTTGTTTCAAAATACATTTTTTGTACACCAAGTTAGCGAAATAAACACGTGTTCTTCGATAGATATCCATCGCAAATGGCACAAAATTAGTATTTGCGTCATTCCACGGTTATGTGTGCATACTTGGGCTTCGGCGTCGCCCGTTGAAAAATCGGATGTGTGCACCGGGATGTTGGGGTAGGTAGGAAACAAATACGTCGCACTAGAATAACACAACGAGCTGTTGGCGACGGTCCGTGTGAACTAATTTTTTGATTAACTTTTTACTAGAGCAATACAACTGGCTATTGACGACGATCCGGGATCAATCCCCTAAGGCAGGGGTGACCAACCTGTGGCACATTGTAAGATTACAAGTGCGCATTGCATCCTTGGGCCTACTTATTCGTTTGAAGTAAAGTAGGCGTTATAACTGAATCCACCTTCACATTTTCAACTCCCCAGAGTGCTCTCAGATAAATTCGTGCAGCTTACTTACTCATTAGTTCTTCGCAATTTTTTGACAGTTTACAATTGATAATCTGTGTGATACGACGTACATACTTGTGATCTGTTTGTTCTTTCCAACATTTAGACTTTTAGAGTTTTCTACTTTTCTATTTTTTTTTCAATTTCCTGTTATTCCTCACAGTGCAAAAGAAACTGAGCAAAAGAAGCGGAGAAAGTGATAGTAGGCGTGAATTTAATGAACAGTGAGAAAATGAGTTGTTATTTATAGCAAGCCCATCTATAAAACCGTTTTACATTGTTTGGGTAAGTACTCTTTCACCTGATATAAAACATGATCTGGATACTATAGAACACAGCATCAAACTAACATAGATGGAAAAATGAAGCTCGTTCGTGCGTCTGAGTTATTAAATTAATACGTGACTAAGAAAATGGAAGAAATATGAAGACGAAATATTTTTGCTAAAATAAGGTGTGAAGACTTGGCGATGACAGAAGCGATGAAAGAGCTTTAGCATGGACGAAAAAATAAGTAGACGGAGCAGAAATTGTTGTACCTTGTCTCCAAATATTGGCACGCTATCTTGGTAATAAAGGTATTGAAAAGAAAGCAGACGAAATTGCTATATCAAGGTAGACAGTTACGAGATATATCGAGGAACTCTCAGGGTGAACCTCAGCAACTGGAAGACCTTGTCCATTCGTGTGCTTTCTTTTCTCTAGCTTTGGATGAATCAACGGACATATGTGATGTAGCCCAGTTAAGCATTTCTATAAGAGGAATTGTTTATAAATTTAATGTCTTTGAAGAACTTTCCAGTCTGGAGTCATTACATGGTAAAACAAGCGGATCAGACATATTTGGAAATTAAATCAAATCACGCCTAAAAAATCTAAAATTCTAGTATATAAAACTCATTAGTGCAGGCCTCGAAATAGATTTTTTAATACAGGTGCACCTTGTGCACCTACGTTTTTAAATTAGATGCACAGGTTATATTTTAGGTGCACATTAAAAAATCGTATCATAAGAGTATTAATGTAATGTAAACTACTTTATATAAGTTGGGTATGTTTATATAGGTTAGTAGTAGATAGTAAATAAAAATATTAAAACATCTAAATTCTCCCTTCTCCGGCGCACGGCTGTCGCGACAAACGTTTCAACAAAGCCATTTCGAAAATGTTTCGATCATCGGAAAGTTCTGTTGGCAGTGGCACAAGTAAACCTTCCTTCTGAATAAACCCGTTACGGCTCAGCGATTTTGTTTTCGTGTAGTGTGTATTTAGGAATTTCAATTACGTTCCTTTAAAGCGAGAGAAGTCGATACTAATATTTTGTTCAAACATAAAACACGTCCCCCCCCCCTATTTTTTTTTAACGTTAAGTACATGCAGTACACCTAATGAGAAAAAATTAGGTGCACAGTTTTATTTTCATGTGCAAAGTGCACCTGTGCACCCGGGTATTTCGAGCCCTGCATTAGTGTATATACTGACGGAGCGTTGAAAATTTTTTAAATCGTCCTGACTAAATTACAGTCAGTATCAGTTATATGGTCAGCTCAGGGGTCCAAAAAAATCAGGCCATATAAGCGGGGTGACAATATATGTGGAACAATACTAAACTTTTTAATTATGGCAGGATTATATTGACCTATCAGAATAGTGCTCATAAACATATAATTAGACTTTTAAGAACATTTTTTAAAATTAATTCGCGAAGTAAAAACTACAGTAAGGAATGTTCTATATTTTTTGTGACCATTATTAGCTTACCTTACCAATCTAAGTACAGTACGCATACGTACGTGCGTCCATATTCAAGTCTTATCTCAACTATTATAAAAGGAAGTGTTTGTTTTTCTGTTTATAGTTATCACACACACACACACACACACATACAGTCCTGACGAATCTACGGCACTTATAACAATGGGATTTGGCACACAGGTAGTCCAAATTTTTTTGCAATATTTGGTTCGCGGCGAATTTTAAATTCAATCTAGAACATTTTTAAAAGAATTTAATGGAATCTAATTATTATTATTACTATTACTATTATTATTTTTTTTTGAATGGCATAAAAGGTTGCAGATTTAAATTTATTTTTTTCGTTTCCGTTTTTATTTTTCGCAGAGTAACAATTTGTCAACAGACTAAAAAAACACCTAAAATTTTTTAACATAAATGAACGTTCTTATTCAGCACGTATGATCCAAATGAAACAAAATTTTCCTTTACTCTTTACGTCTCAATTTCAACGCACTTTTCACACAGGGAGAGATAACTTCAACCAATCAACAGACAGATGTCCACTTGTTGTGCTTTTGGGGAAGAAAATTGAGAGGGGGAATGCCGACGATGATTCAATGCAAAAGAGAAATGGGGGGAAGGGGAAGGAATTAAGTCGTAAATTCAAGTCCTCTACGGGGTCGCGAAGACTTTTTTTTCTTCTGGTCATTCCCTGTGTTGCTTCCAGCCTCAAGAAATATTGCAACAATTACTATTTTTTATTTTAAAAAAATCGATAACCTCATTGTAAAGATAAAAAAAACTTACCATATAACCGATAACCAGGAAATTTCTATATAAGCGGTGCGCTTTAACACATATTTCCTTTTTTATGTTAGACAGGACTTTAGCAAACTGACCGTATAAGCGGGGTGACCTTATAGCCGGTACTAACTGTATAACTTACTATACGTCAAGAGCCACTGTTTGGAAAAACTTTAAAAACACAGCATGTTATGTTACCGGTTGTGGTAATGGTAATTTTAATTAACGTCGTACTAGAGCAACACAACGGGCTATTGACGACGGTCCGGAATCAGTCCCTTAAGGGAAAGATTCGAGGACAACACCTCGTAATTTTGAACCACGGTCAGATGACGAAGCAACACCTGAGCTGGCACCCCACTCTTCAAACTTCCACGCCAACCCAACGTGAGGACTTTCGGCCACGACAGATTTAAGGTGCACCAGCCGCCTCTACACCATACGTTTACAAACATCCATGCCCGGACCCGGATTCGAACCAGGGACCTTCCGATCTAGAGGCTAACACCTTAACCACTATACCGGTTGGTCAGCCGTTACCGGTTGTGAATTGTCTGAATAAAATTAGGGCAAGAGCATTAAACAGCCTCGAGCTCAGAGAATATTGTGAATTTAGATTTTGGAATATGGTGAAATCGTCCTGCATTGTGAGGTGCTCTGGCTTTCAATAGGACAGGTTATGAGTAGGGGCGTCATCGATGTCAATGTTTTCAAAACATCGATGTTTTATAGTAATAAAAAACATCAATGTTTTATTTTTTTTAAACATCGATGTTTTATTTTTTTAAACATCGATGTTTTATTTAAAAAACATCGATGTATTGGAACCTATGTTTTTTAACATCGATGTTTATATTTGTCGATGTTTTATTTTTTAAGAGAAAAAAGTACCATTATAAAAATTAAAAGATAACCAAGTAGCATTATTTTCATAATCAGTAAATTGAACATACTTTTAGACCAAGTAGCCAAGGGTGACGGGTCTGAAAAGTAGGGATGCGACATCGATGTTTCATGAAAACATTGATGTATTTACCATCGATTTATTGGAGCCTATGTTCGTTTAACATCGATGTTTTAACATTGTCGACATTTGTCCCATCAGGAAGAGTGTTTTCCTAACTGGTGGGATAGTTAGGGAAGAAAATGTCGGCTTAAGGTGGAGAAAGTTAATAAACTTCGTTTTTTTACAAATTATAAATAACAAATATTGGGGCTTATAATAATTATCGGCCCTAATATTTCTTATTTACAGCAAATGAAAAATAGGTTTGTTGTGTTCCCCCTCCCCCCCCCATAAGCTGATAATTAATAATAACTAACAATAATTATTGTTACGTACGTATCAAATTATACTTATAGCTAGTGGTAACTATGTCAATTTGTTGTAAATATTATTTTCTTTTATATTATTCAATTTGAAAATACAAGATTTGTTAATTATTCTTATTAATTTTTTTAGTTTGTTTTGACGGTTAAAACAAAAAACTTTGTTACAAATTAATAAACACGGCAAATGACAAATTAAATCTCTCTCCCCTCCGGTGAATATTAATGTTTGAGGTTGCTAAGTCAGTTTTAAGAAATGGAGAAAAAATGTTTATATACAATGATGTTTAAAAACATCGATGGTTTGAGGGCGATGTATTATCAACATCGTTGTTTTGCTGTCGATGTCGCTTCACTAGTTCTGAATAGATTTTGGAAATGGAAAAATGATATTTATAATTTTTTAGAACAGGAAAATGAACTTCCTGGTGAAAGAACCCTTTTATTTGATAACAACAGGTTATTTGAGTTGGAATTTTTAGTTGATGTCACTAACCATCTCAATGATCTAATTTCGAAATTACAAGGCAAAAATAAAAAATTTCCTAGCTTAGTATATACTATCAATTTTTTTTTAATGAAATTAAAAATTGTTCATACAACAGTTAGAAAATCAGGATTTGAGTCTATTTCCACACTTGAAAGAGCAGAGTGAATACGCTGCAGATAATAGCAATTTGACCAAATATATTGAAAAAAAAAAGATCAAGTTACTGCAAGGGTCATTTGAAAGTCGTTTTCATGATTTGGCTAAAGAAGAAACCTGCATTCCCGTCTTTATAAACCCATTTTTACTTAGTGAACAAAATGTAATGAAGATACCTAGTAACAATTGGAACTTAATTATTTACAAATTCATTATTGAAAAGGAAATTTTATGAGCGTTTATCAGATCAAAATGCTTCTGACAGGATTAATTTCTGGCGCTCATTACATTGTAAACATTTTCCAGAGCTAGGAAAATTTGCAAAAAATTATATTAAATCTTTCGGAACGACATGGAAATTTGAACAAGCCTTTTTATCCAAGAAATTTATTTAAAGCAAAACGAGGTTGCGAATAACTGATTCAAATTTGTAGAATTATCTGTTGCTCTCAGTAAAAAATTTAACACCAAGTATTGAAAGACTAGCAAAATTCAAACGGGCTCAAAATTCTCATTAATGGTAAGTAATGTTTATGTGTTGTTATAGATATTGTTTTACATTCAATAATTAAATCCTTTAAATAAAAAAGTTAATTATAGTTATACAAAGGGCTTTCCATAAAAAACTGAGAGTAAAATCATAAAAAATCAAGAAATATGTTTACAGAAAAAAATACACCGTTCTTTTTCAAAATACCTTCACTCAGATGATATGCAACGGTCCAATCATTCAACCCACTTTTCAAAACAAGTAGAGAAGCCTTTTTCTGGAAGCTTCTTTAAAGAACCCTGCACTGCTGAAATAACTTCAGAATCTGTATTAAATTTTCTACCACGGAACTTCTCCTTCAACGTCGGAAACAGCCAGAAATCGCATGGTGCGAGATCTGGACTGTAAGGGGGGTGTGGCAGGATTTTAATATTGCATTTACTTAGATAATGCTGAACACAGAAGTAGCGACATGCGGACGAGCATTATCTTCATGTAGTCTCCAATTCCCCACCAGTTCATGTCGCTTTCTCGATATGTGCTGTCGCAAAATTTTCAAAACTGAAATATAATATTCACCATTCACAGTAGTTTTTGGAGGCACAGCATGCTGATAGATTACACCTTTATGATCAAAGAAAATAATCATCATAACCTTTCCAGCAGATTCGGTTTGTCGGATTTTTTTCGGAAGCGGAGAATCAGTGTGTTTCCATACACTTGTTGAGCACATGGTAAAGGGATGGAAATGATGCATCCAAGTTTCATCACCTGTTATTACAGTTCGGAATTCGGATCATTTTGAAGCCTCTGTTTCCACTCACAGCATTGGTGAATTCTTGTTTGCATTTGTTCTTTAGTAAGGTGATGAGAGACCCATCTGGAACAAACATGGCGAAGCTGTAAATTGTTGCGTAGAATGCGAAATATCGACGTTTTCGAATTGTTAGTTGATGCCGCTATCTCCTCACATGTCATTCGCCGATTTTCTTGCAAGATTGCCCACACAGTGTTAACATTTCGATCATTCACAACACTTTCTGGTCTGCCAGGCTTAGGAGCCAGTTCTGCACACAAACGTCCTTTTTTTAAATCACCGTGTCATCTAAAAATCGTAGACTCACCAAAACCTTTGTTTTTGTAAGCTTCTTTCATTAACTTAACTGTTTCTGGAGCTGTTTTGCCCAAATGATAGCAAAATTTTATGGCAGAATGCATTTCGTTTTTTAATTTTGAATCGCTCACCTCCATATGTAGGGCAAATAAAAACAGTTCTTTAAACAAGAACGAAACTAAGAAAATAAAATCGTCTGCTACGTTTAGAATATTTATAATTGTACGTTTAACAATTTGAAAAAATCGCCTGCACTTTTATTCTTTAGTTTCGCGGTGTTGGCACTACGTAAAAAATTCACTCTCAGTTTGTATAAAATGCCCTTTGTATTAAGGATATGCCAAAACCATGAACGTATGAAGTTAGAAAATGTGCTTGAGTCGCATGACGCGTCTGAACTAGGGATTACAATCCGATCCGGTGGATCCGACAACGTTTGGCTACCTACCGGATACAGCAATATTTATTGGATCCGGTCCGGATCCGATAAATACGAATTTAAAAAAAATTAAACAATCGATTATTCAAACCCAACATTAAAGTCACAAAATCGTTTATTAAGCAATCGATTGTGAATTAATCGATTTTATATTTTTCAGTCATCAGTTTGGAGAATTCTAGCAAAAATAGTAAATTACATAATCAATAATATTTTTTACGAAGGAAGGATACTTACTGAAAGGAAGGAAACTTACAAAAGTGTAAAAGTACATTTAGAAACAAAACACCGCATCAACACAGTTTCATCAACATCATATCATCCTGATCTTTCATGCATTGAATTAATCCCTAAATACAGTTATCGTCTTCAAAAAGTGCGGAAAGTGGTACAGTTATTCAAAAAGTCGCCTACCAAATATGATGCATACCTTCAAAAGTATGTGAAAGAAGAAACAGGCAAATAATTAAGTCTCATTTTGGATCGTCGCGCACGCTGGAGCAGCCTTCTAAGTACAGTACAGTCCCAAATCCGGAATTGTCCGAAATCCAGACGTTTTGCTAACCGGCGTTTTTATGTTTTTCTCATTTTTTTACATTTTTCCGGTAATTTTTAAAGAACAAGGAGTTAAACCTGGACCTGATTGATGAAACAACGCAAAATAACGGACATTTTCAGAGTAAATACCAAACAGAATAATTAGAAGATTTGCAAATAAAATTTGTTGTATTGTAATAAAAAGTTATTTCCTTTTTTAAAAATTATTCCTATTTATATACCTGCTATTTTACTATTGCAGGGAGGTTAGATTAAGGTATTTTTTGACAAAAAATGCAGAAATAATCTTAAATCCGCAATGACCGAGGTCCGGAGGATTCCGGATTTCAAACTTTGTACTGTATGATCGAATAATCTGAAAGTCTGCATAGATATACAATCTGACATCAAATTTACCGACCAAGAGTGTGGTTAACAATGAAAGATTTAATTAATTGTTTGCAGCCATTTAAATTGGCAGTGGAGGCAGTAAGCAGAAAAGATGTGACCCTTCTTACTGCTGGATTAACATTAAAATTCATTTTAGAAAAGCTGGAAAAACAAGACATTGTCTAAAACGCGGAGTTATCTGAGGTACTGCATGTAAGGGTAAAAGAACGTCGTTGCACGATATAACAAAATGTTACTTTATTTAAAGAATCAAAAAAAAAAATTATCAAAACATGAGACGAGCTGACAATACGTTTCTTATTGCAAAAAAAGAATCTAATGCTACAGGAAATAAAACAAATATTAAACCAAGGCCTTAAAGATGACAACGAAAATGAGGAACCTGCAGCAGAAGAAAGCTTAAATTTCAACTCACTTTCATTGCAAACTAATTTAACATTAAAAGAGGAATTAGAAAAGCAAATTCTGCCAGAAAATGAAGACTAATGCAAAAAGGCAAACTTTAGAAAAGAAACAGGTTTTGAGAAAATACTGTAGAAAGAAATGACTTCATGTGAAACAGAGGTAATGGTATTGGTAATTTTTAATTAACGTCGTACTAGAGCAACACAACGGGCTATTGACGACGGTCCGGGATCAGTCCCTTAAGGGAAAGATCCAAGGACAACACCTCGTAATTTTGAACCACGGTCAGATGACGAAGCAACACCTGAGCTGACACCCCACTCTCCAAACGTTCACACCGTGCCAACGTGAGAACATTTGAGGCCACGGCAGATTTGACGTGCACCAGTCTCCATTGTACACGATGGTCTTTTGGTTGGATTTGAACTCGAAACCCAACTGTTGGTAATCCATTAATATTCCAACCATGGTCCAAAGGAGAGTAGAAGAATGCGTGATAAAAACTACTAGTTTAGGTCAAATTAATCTTGGGGGAAAATTTTCACCTCAATAATAAAAAACAATGACAAATTTATTATAGTTTTTCCCTTAAAGCTCTATAATCGTTGGGAAAAAAACAAAAGTACGATACAAAAAATTAAGCATCCATTTACGTGGAATTCCCGACATGTGGAATAATTGCACGCATAGCTTGAGCTAATGATACGTCTTTATAGAGAACAGGCTTTAAAATCTTTTCAATAGAGTATATTTATCACAAATTCAACAACACTATTTTGCTATCCATTGTATTCAATTATGTTAAGTTATCTCAAGTTATATTTATGGTACACGTTCCAAATATCGCCCGCCGACCAACCGGTATAGTGGTTAAGGTGTTAGCCTCTAGATCAGAAGGTTCCTGGTTCGAATCCGGGTCCGGGCATGGATGTTTGTAGACGTATGGTGTAGAGGCGGCTGGTGCACCTTAAATCTGTCGTGGCCGAAAGTCCTCACGTTGGGTTGGCGTGGAAGTTTGGAGAGTGGGGTGCCAACTCAGGTGTTGCTTCGTCATCTGACCGTGGTTTAAAATTACGAGGTGTTGTCCTCGAATCTTTCCCTTAAGGGACTGATTCCGGACCGTCGTCAATAGCCCGTTGTGTTGCTCTAGTACGACGTTAACTAAAATTACCATTACCATTACCAAATATCGCCCCTGTGCTTAAAATCGCCTCCTCGTGTTTGCAAACTACTAAGCGCGACATCTGTGAGTTTATGTAGTAACCTTGACGGTCTTGTGTTTTGTCTCACATAGCGCCAACGGCATGTTTCCTATCAGTTATATCAACAACACTATTGCATATGAAGTATTTGAGGCTGTGATCAACTTATTTTTTGTCTCCAATCAATTCAGGAGATATCCAGGTAAGTGTTTCCAAATCATTATTTCGTTTATGACTTGAAAGTACATTAAATACTAAAGGTAGGTATCTATGTTCAACTAGCAACTCGTTTTTAATAGTAGCTCCTAATTTCACCTGATGTTATATTGTTGTTGTAACATAGAACTTGAAGTCAATCAATAGACATTGATTAATAATAAGTTTATTATTTACTAATAAACATCTTGAATATTAGGACAGCACAGCATAGCAAGCACATGGTAATTACAAGTTACACATTTTGTCAGGTCTACTTCCACGTTCCTAGTGTTGCCACTTACTGTAAGTTGAAGTTCCCTGTAACACAGTTGCAGTTACTATGACACCTGGTGGGTGGTTATAGGGACTATAATAGGGTAATAGGACTATAATAGGGTAATAGGAACAGGGGTAGGCGATATTAGGAACCCACTCTTGAATATTCTCTTGAGAAACTTTTTGAAGTTTTATTCGTTAACTTAAACTGACTTATGTAAAGAAGGTATATGATCTCTGGAAATCAAAGGAGATTAATTCCTAGTGATATTCATTTAGTTTCCAGCTTGATTTCCCAAACCAGGAGGCTGAGATACAGAGAAATAGTTAGGGTATGTGATATTTGGAACACTTACCCTATGTATAATGTTTGTACAATCCCATCCGAATAAATGTTTTTCTAGGGAAAAATTACCGCATAGTGAACCCATTTTGTTAATTCGAACATACAAGTTTCCTATTAGTGACAACATAACGTAAAGCAATTGAACGCTAAAAATTACAGAAAACAATTTAAAATAATCCAATGGACTCTAAGAAAAATCTACCAAGGTAATTCACTCATAAATATATTCTCCAATTCCAGAAAATGACTACAAGTTAACAAACATGTTAACTAAGAATAGTGCTGCCATCTATTGGTAGCAAATTAAATCTCAAGATGTATGAATGATGATATTGGGGCCCGAATTTTATTAATGTAACACTTTAGTACTTCATGAACAATTCTTCGACAGAAATCCCATTTATAATCGTATTCTAGATAGATAGGTTTTAAGGTTACTTTGGATCATTTTTGCTATTTGTTGGATCATTTATGAGATTTTAAGATTCGATTTTCGAGATTACAGCATAACACTTTATTTTTTTTTTAATTCCTAGCTTTAATCAAATGTTTGTTGAAGCATTCTCAAATCGAAATCTTTCATCCATAGTTCTTCCTACAATAAAACACGCTTCCAATGACGCATCTGCTAGTCTCTGGTGTCAAAAAATATGCATGCTCTACTCTTTTCCGCAAAACATATCCATTTCCTATATTTTAGTTGTTGTTGATTCACGTCATCGTAAAGGAATAATTTGTCTCTAGTCTCGATGGAAGAAAGCAAAAGATCACATCATAGTTTTGGAGTTTATTGAACCGTTTAAAATGCCCAAATCTGAACCATCTTAAGCCCATTTGCCTGTTTATTAGATGGCCCCTTGTGGTTAGTACATGGAATGTATTACATTCGTGTTATTTTATATCTATGTGCACGAGCATTTTAATTACAGGAAATTTGAAAAAGAAAACATATAAATCCAATCCTATATATTTGTGCGTCAACAAAATCATTTCCCTACTCGATAGAGAGAGATATCCATTCTTAACTTTCCTGGTGGTTTATCTTTCTGATATGCTACATCGATGTTTTCAAAACATCTCAATGTTTTATTAAAAACATGTTGTTGTTTCTTATGCTTACACTGGCATACCAGAGGAGTTCCAGGCCCGTCGAAGACGGCAAGAGGGGTGCGCCTTCCATGTTATTGAGCCCCATTGGGAGGAAGTCCGACTTTGCTCGACATACATGACACATCCGTTTTACAGGAAGGCCCCTTTTATACATCCATTCACTCACACATATCGTAATTTAGATCCCAATCAGAGGCCGATAACCCCCTGATCAGGTACCCCCAGAGGTATTGATTTGGTATGGGAACATGGAGGACTTTGTGACCACGACCTATTTAACGTGCCCCAGCCACCATTAGTGAACACGACTGTCTTTAGCCAGGTCGAAGCGCCGATTTCGCAATCATCAGAATTGCAGGCTCCGCCGAGGACAGAACCCACAACCCTTCTGATGCGAGCCCGACGCTCTACTGACTGAGCTACAGCTCTCACGTTAAATACTAAAGATAGGTATGTATGCTCTACTAGCAACTCGTTTTTAATAGTAGCTTGTAATTTAACCTGGTGGGTATTAATAGCAACAGGGGTAGGCGACATTAGGAACACACTCTTGAAAATTCTCTTGGGAAACTTTTTGAAGTTTTACTAATTAACTTAAACTGACATAAGTAAGGAAGGTATATGATCTCTGGAAATCAAAGAATAGTTCCAAGTGGTATTCATTCAGTTTCCAGCTTGATTTCCCAACCCAGGAGGCTGAGATGTAGAGAAATATTAGAGTAGGCGACATTCGGAACACCTACTATAAGTATTTCATTTTTATTTGTTTTCCTATTCTTATGTAGAAATGCTGATGTTTCTATTTGAAAATATGCTTTTCGAAACTGTGATGATGTAGTACATTTTCTAGATTCCTTTGTGCCGATGGTTCTCTTTGAAATAACTTGCAAGGTATGGCTTGTCACATTTTTTTGTTCTTCGTTGATTTGTTCATTTTTATGTTATTTATTTTTGTTCGTTTCAGTGTCTTATGCTCGCTATTCGTTGTTTATCTCTATGGATCTTTTTAGCATGATTGCTCTTTATTTTGTGATGTAGCTCTTTCGTTCAGACAAATCAAATGTTTAAATTCATGTTGTTTCGATACCTTTTCAAGTGATTTAAAAACAGAATATTCATAATTTGATGTTTAAAGAGACTTTTAAATGTAAAATTTTCTTGGTCCTCAGTATTCAATAATGCGTGCATGAATTATAGTAATATATGTGCAGGGTGATTTTAATTAAAGATCAACTTTCAAAAAGCTGTAAAATAAAAGTACAACCATCGCTCAGATTGACCTGAAATTTGAACTGAATATACTCGAAGAAGGGGGAAATGGTATGGCATAAGTAAAAGAAATAGTTCCAAATTTTAGCAATAGATGGCGCTTTAAGCGAAATAAAGCCGTGTCATGCGCACGACACACTGCATTTCTCTATATATTAAAAAAAGTTACCGCCGTCGCCGCCTCAGGATTGAAACCTCTGTTGTTTAGCTCGATTCTTAGACGGTTTCCCTAGAAAGTTCGGATCAGAAAAATATGAAGTTAACATGGTTTGTTTTTCATCGTGTTCCCTGGACAATTGTAAAGATCTTTTTCCGATGCGGTTACTAGTTTAGGGTTTATTAAGTGTCAATTGATTTTTTATTTTAAAAATATCGCAGTATACCTCAGAATGTACTCTTTCTTACGGTACAATTATTTTTGAAATTGGTTTTTAAATAAATGCGATGCGATCAAAAGTTGGTCATACAAAATTTGGAATCTGGATATTTTCGCTACTTTTTGCTAAAACCGTCATATCTACAGCTTAATACTATTTTTTTTTTCAAATTTGATATAACATCACTGAATACATCACATAACACTCTTTCTTATGGTACAATTATTTTTTAAATTGGTTAATAAATAAAGTCGATGCAATCAAAAGTTGGTCAGACAATTTTCTTAACTTTCAGATCGAAATTTCCGATACAAAGCTAAAACTGTCATATCTATATATTATTACTATTAGTTTTTAATTTTGAAAATATCGCAGTATACCTCAGAATATACTCTTTCTTACGGTACAATTATTTTTTAAATTGGTTTATAAATAAATTTGATGCAATAAAAAGTTGGTCACACAAATTTCGTATTTTTTAATCCGCATAGCAGGTTCCTCTCGCAGACGAGGGTTGTATTTTTTGACTATCGGGTTTGCCAGGTATCAAATTTATCGTAGCAACAATTGCCATAAAACGATATCTTTTTATTTGGCGAGGGAAATGGCTTGCTTTTTTCACTCTGTTCTCAGACGGTTTACGGACAAAGTACGAAGTACAGATCGTAAAGTTAGGAGATTAACAGGGTTTACTTAAATTGTACAGGAAACAAGATGCATTAAATGTTAAAGTAAAAAAAGTGAAATAACTTGCGAAAGGAGTATCGGTTTGCGAAACCCTCACTGTGACGTCATGGACCGGAAAGTCAAATCAGGGTTATACGAATTATTAAGATAGTTTCTCTAACAAAATGGGATTGCGTAGCAATTCCCCGGGGTTGGCGAGCGTAAGCGAGCAGGTGGCGGAGCCACCTAGTGTTATAAATACGCGATGTACATGGCGTTTTTCTCATATTGCGTCTGAGAAGCTCGTCATGACTCTTTCAATAAAGGATCGCTCTCTGCTTGTGAAGCTCTTTTCCAAGAACGATGACTGTGCTCGCCTTTAGCTCTGAAGAAGTTCCGGACTGTAAAGGGTATGAAAAATGATTGTTGTACGGTGCTGCCAAGGGTCTGGAGAAAATGATTAAGAAATTCAAAGACACAAGTTCCTTTGAAGTGAAATCTGGCATAGGGAGGAAACCAATTGCTTCGATGTCAGTAGAAGATGTGGCCACAGCATTCCAAGAAGAGACGAGCGGGGTTTTTGCAAACGTGCAGTGCACGGCGAATCGCCCAAACTTTGGACATGCCTGTGAGCACGGTGCATAAAATTGTACGAAACATCCTGCATTACTATCCATACAAAATTACCCATGTTCAAGAGTTGCTTCCTGCTGACTGCCAATAATACAAACTTTTGCTCTAGAATTTCTTGCTCTCATAGATGAGGACAATGAATGGCCATGTAACATTTTGTGGACAGACGAGGCCCATTTTCATCTCCAAAGACACGTCAATACTCAGAATTGCAGAATATGGGCAACGGAAAATCCGTGATGAAATCGCACATGAACCAGTACCTCTTCATTCTGCAAAGGTAACTGTGTGGTGCGTGTTGATGCCATAGAGGAGATATAATAGTAGAGTGAGCTATGGCAACCTTTTTATGTCCGCATGATCATATGACCAAAATCAGTAGTCACGTGACTCCTTCTCTCTTCGGGCATATCGTTTGCGCATTCCTTCTTCCCTAGCAAGTAGCAAATGCATTCAATACTCAAGTTAAAATGGATCTACAGTGCTGCGTATATGCATGTAATTCCAAATTTATTAAAGGTCGAAACATTAGATTTCACAGGTGAGCGAAAAACGTTTCTTTCACATTTGTATTTTTCAATACTTTCTACAGGGTGTCCTAAAACTTCCCGTACTCCAACTTAAAAAAAAATTATTGCCCGTGTTTTTTTATTTTTTATTATTGAATTTTATCATCTGCTTATATTTTTATCGACGCTTTAATTTTTATCGTTTGATTTTCTTCGCACTCAAGTTGTGCGATAATAAAGTTCAACGTCATTTTGTTCTTCATTGCAAAATGAATTTAACACGCATTCAGAGAATTTCGCTGTTTGAGGCTTATTCATCGACGCCATCTTAAATTTGGCGATATTGTTTGAAAAGTCGCCAAGGGGGACCGTACATTCAACGATAACAAAATGTAAGTTCATATTTTTTTCCTGCGTTATGTTAAAAGTGCTTTTCTCCGTTAGCATAAAAATAATTGTTTTGAAGTTTGTTGATTTTGAATTCACGAATCGTCAGTACAGGAACTTTTAAGACACTCTGTAGTATGATAAAAATGGATGTTATAACTTTGGAATTAATAAATACAACCTGTGGACATTTCCCGTTCTATGAAGAGATTTCATACATTTGTAATCAGTATGTATCTAAAATAATGTTTGAAACACACAAAATAACGTGTGTTTCTAATTGCAAATTGAAATTTATCTCTCTATATTAAAAAAAAGTTACCGCCGCCGCCGCCGCCGCCGCCGAAGAATTGAAATTTTTGTTGTTTAGCTCCATTCTTAGACGGTTTCCCGAGAAAGTACTGATCGGAAAAATATGAAATTAACATGCTTTGTTCTTCATCGTATTCCCTGGATAATTATTAAGATTTTTTTCCGATGCGGCTATTAGTTTAGGTTTTATTAAGTGTTAAAGTTGAAGAAGTGAAATTTCTTCCGCGAGTGAGCAAAACACATTCAAAATTTCAGTCTTTAGTCGTGAGTTTTTTTTTAAGAGTACCTCTCAACGTAAATTTTTGCAGCTCGTCGAGTTTTTTTTGAAATTTAAATGTGGTTCTTGATAATATTTTTTTGAAATTCGGGAAAATTCGGGACATTTTTGTTACTTTTTTTTAAAACTGCCGTATCTATATCTAATTACTATTAGTTTTTAATTTTTAAAATATCGCAGTATACCTCAGAATATACTCTTTCTTACGGTACTATTATTTTTGAAATCGGTTAATAATTAAATTGGATGCGATCAAAAGTTCGTGATACAAAATTCGGAATCTTCGGATATTTTCGCTACGTTTTGTTAAAACCGTTATGTCTACGGCAAAAACCATTATATTTTAAATTTGAGAACATCACTGAATACACTACATTACACTCTTTCTTATGGTACAATTATTTTTCAAATTGGTTAATAAACAAAATCGATGCATTTAAAAGTAGGTCATACAATTTTCGGAACTTTCAGATCGTAACTTCCGATTCAAAACTAAAATGGTCATATCTATATAGTATTACTGTTAGTTTTTAATTTTAAAAATATTGCAGTATACCTCACAATGTACTCTTTCTTACGGTACAATTATTTTTAAAATTGGTTCATAAATAAATTCGATGCAATCAAAAGTTGGTGACACAAATTTCGTATTTTTCAGTTCGCATAGCTGGTTCGGCAAACAGCAGTGGGTTGCATTTTCTACTATCGGGTTTGCCAGATATCAAATTTATCGTAGCAACAATTGCCATAAAAACGATTTCTTTTTATTTGGCGAGGAAAAAGGCTCGCTTTTTTCCCTCTGTTCTCAAGACAGTTTACCGACAAAGTACAATGTATTGATATTAACACTGTTTACTTAAAATTGTACAGGGAACAAGATACAGAAGATTTTTTACTGATGCGGCTATTAGTTTAGGGTGCATTAAGTGTTAAAGCAAAAAAAAGTGAAATCAATTGCGAAAGAAGTATTGGTTTGAGAAAGCAAACCAAACGGGATTGCGTAGCAATCCCCGAGGTCGGCGAGCGTAAGCGAGCAGGGCGCGAAGCCCTCGCTGTGACGTCATGTACCGGAAAGTGAAATCAGCATAATACGAATTATTCAGATAGTTTCACTCTGTGAAAGGAATGTTGGTTTGCGAAGCAAACCAAATGACATCTGTGAAAGGAGTGTTGGTTTGCGAAGCAAACCAAATGGGATTGCGCAGCAATCCCCGGGGGTTGGCGAGCGTAAGCGAGCAGGGGGCGGAGCCCCCTAGTACTGTCTAAAAATATTAAAAATAGTTAACCGAAATGTAAAAACTTGTGCGAAATTGTCCTCTGTCTTGGCGATTATGTTTTGGCAACTAAGTGTACAATATTCTGTCGTGTCTCACGATAAAAATGTTATGAATTTGGTATCATCAATTTAAGTACATCACATAAATTATTTTTCTTGCTGAGAAAAATTGTTTTGTACCCATATGTGCAAACTGTAATTACATAAGAATAATATTTAAAATAAAAGATAACTATTGAAATTTTAATTATATATTAAATAAAATCAATTTGTTAAAAATAGGATTAAAGCATTTTCTAAGCCGTATTATAATTGTGAATTCGTATTAATGATTTTTTAGAACTATCAGTAAAACGATTTATATTTACTTGTAATAAGAACTTAATAAAAATGTGCACCTGCTGAAAATTCATTTATTCAATTCTTATGTATTTAAAATTTTTATTTTGTTCTATTTATTAGTTTTACCAAAGATGAAGAAAGAAAAAAATCGTTTTAATTAATTAATCGAAGAATTTTGTTTCTGTCTTTTAGTTCATTTAAAATGTGATGAATGTGACAATAAATTTAATTCTTTTACTGTTTGTTTTTTATCTTTTGTATTTATTAAATATTGATTTCACACACAGTAAGTTATACAAATTCAATATAAAAATCTTTACCAAACTATTGTAAATGCTTAAAAACATAAAAATTGTCAAGAGTTATTTACATCATCACTTTGATGAATTCAAAATTCATATATGGACACACAGTTGCAACTTAATTAGTTTTTGAACCAGAAATCTAAAATTGCAAAATAGCTAACATCAAGGGTATGGTTTAAAATAGTTTCCTTCAATCTTAAAGATTATACGTATAACTTTTCTTGTTAATATTTTTATGCGTAAATCCTTGAATAAATTTGTGTTTATGGAAACGTAAGCAATTAATAATCCATAATATCAATGAAAGCTTTAGTGGTAATCCAAACGTCATTTGAACAGGGAATCCTCTAATTTGTTTTCAGTATTTTTATTTTATGCATCAGTAAAATATTTATTCATGCAGTCATTTCCAAACGTGGACATTTATTTTCAATTTATTACAACTCATGCTAACCTCAGTACATTAAAAGAAGTTTAAATTATTTTCTGAAATGAAATCTTTTCGATAATTTCTTCACATCTAATACAGTTTTTGAAGAAATATAGATAAAATATTGTATTAATTAAAGAATGTCGGGTTTAGAACAACTATCTTATACCAAATTTAATCTGAACTCCTGACCTGAGAGCAATCTATTGACTACAATTTATTTATCTCAAGCTTACTGTTTTGTTTGTATATGTGCTGGTTAACCTTAATCCCAATGAGAACTTCAGTTAATTATAAAAAAACTCAAATAACTAAAAACTTTACAAAGTAATAAGAATTCAAAAAATATTCAGCAGTGTAATAGTAAATATTCATTTGCATTGCCCAACAATGGTAAAGTGGTACTCAAATTCAAGGAGTATTCAGTATTATGCATATTCAAAATTATGTACATTAATTGAAGTTATTTCCAAACATGGGTACTTATTTTTCAATTAATTCAAACTCATGCTAACCTCAATAAATTTTTCCAAAAGTTTGAAATGTTTTCTGAAATTAAATCAGATAATTTCTCCACACCTAATACAGTTGAAGAATTATATATAAAATATGGAATTAATCTATTGACTACAATTTATTTATCTTAAGTCTACTGGTTAACCTTAATCCCAATGAGAACTTAATTCTATAGTAAAACTAAAAACATTAAAAAGTTATACGAATTCAAAAAATATTCAGAAGTGAAAAAGTAAATATTCATTTGCATTGCCCAAAAATGTTAAAACGTAACTCAAATTCCAGATATACTCAGTATTATGCTCATGGAATCGCTAACTTTTTATAAGAAAATGTCGCCAAGAGAGGCGATAAAAGGCCAAATGAAGCTGAATTTTCGTGGAGCAGTCACGTGACTACTGATAACATGTTGCGGACGCTTTGAGAAGCTCTTCCCAATAGCGATGCTCAGTCTACTTATATTAGAAGTCTATGGTTGATGCCATCGTTTATCGTAGGGCCTTTTTTTTGAGGAGATAAGTCGTGCGGGTCTTGTTACCTGTATCGTCAATGGTAAACGCTATGAGAGTCGTTTGCTTAATCACATCATTCCAACACTTCAACAGCGTTCATGTGTGGAAAGCATCATTTTTATGCAAGATGGCCCTCCTCCGCACATTGCAAAGCCAGTGAAGCAGCTGCTCCAGAGACGTTTCGGAAATGATAGAATTATCAGCCGTCATTTTTCCACAGCCTGGTCGTCAAGATCGCCTGATCTTAATCCTTGTGACTTCTGGCTGTGGGGTTATCTGAAAAATGTTGTGCTCAGTGGTCCGATTGCAAACTTTTCAGAATTGAAGGCACACATTGCGCAACACATTCACAATGCGACCCCTCAGACATTCCGATCTGTTATGGAACATACTGATCCTCGGTTTCAACTTGTGGCAGAAAACAGTGGACAGCATATTGAACATGTCTTGCGCAAGTCTGGCAATAATTAACAATCGATTTCATTGTTGCTTTTTATGAGGTTTTTGACCTCAGGACAATTAAAAAACGATTTTCCCCATCCGATGTGGTACGACCTTGTCGCGGTGGATGGGCTTTCCACTAACAGTGCCACAACTGATTAATGACTTGGAGGTTATTTTTTCATTAAAAAACCGGTAGTCATTCACATTGAACAGCACAGTTGGCTTAGCGTGCATTTCACGCCATAGCCGTCGTATTTCTATTCAAATGTCACTTGTAGCCGAACCCCTTTACGTTGTGACACTTAAAGCGCCATCTATTGCTAAATTTGAAACTAGTTTTTTTTTCTTATGCCATACCACTTCCCCCTACTTCGTGTGTATTCAGTTCAAATTTCTGGTCATTCTGAGCAGTAGTTTATTTTTTACAGCTTTTTGAAAGAAAGAGTTGAACTTCAATTATGTATAATCACTCTACATTTATACCACTTGTAAATTATGTAATAATTCATAAATTATACCAAAAAAAATTGAAAAAGTTAAGAGAATCTGTGTCTGTGGAAATAAAACTATGAATCTATTATTAATGTACATAAACATAATAAAAACAAGAGCTTAAAATAAATATATTTATTTTGAAAATACCACTTGCATAAAACAGTTTATAAATAATCTTTCCACAAAGGAATGCCAATCAAAAGTTTCGTATAACTCATCTCTTAGAGATAAAAACCTTTTGGAAAACAGAGTTCGATTATAAAACCCAATTGTGGTGCCCTCTGAGTATTGATCAGTTCAAGAAATGAATAGCAATCAGTTCAAGAAATGAACACCGATCTCTTAATGAATGAGACGGAACAAGTGAGCGAAATCGCTATCGCGTTGTTACTTATATCACTACGCACAAATAAATTGCATCAAGTCTATTTGCCCGCGAGATTTGAGGTCCTCAATAACCAGCTCAGGATGGTAAATAAGGTAGAATAAAGTCGCATTTACACCGAAGATATTCCGTGAAACGGCACTAATTTAATCGTCTAGATCTCGTGTCGGTTTGGCGAGTTTGGAGCCGCTATTTTTTTTCCACCAGGAGTCGGTAAAGATCAAAGGAATGCAACCTTTAGGAGGACATGTCTCATAGACGAAATTTGGGATGAAAAATCTCCCATATTTCGTCCCCTTTCGGTATTGCAAACGATCACCGCTCCCCTCTGCTCTTCGCCCTCCCCGTGGTCCCTTACGTCGTCACGCCGTTTGCTATCTGTGGCATTTTGCCTTCAACGCTTGCCTCTCGCTTTTAACGATGGTCTCTCCCAGTGCCTCCAGGTTGTCCGTTGTTTCGACAAAATTATTCAGGCTGCTGCTGCAAGCGCAATATCATCCACACTCGACACATATTGATGAATCATGACGATTCTTCAATAGGGGTGAGAAGTTTTTGCAAAGGGGTGAGAAGAGTGCGCGCAACCCTTTACAGTGCCGATAAAAGTCGATGTTGGAGTATATCGAAAAAAGGGTCGAAAAGGGGTCAGCAAAAGGGGTCGTAAAACGTCTTCGTCTCTAAAAGGAAGAGAAAAATATTTGCAACTCCAGTGTAAATATTTTACCCCCTTTATGTGGCGAGGACGTTTTACGTTCCCCTATGCTGACCCTTTTTTTCGACCCAGTCCGGTGTCAATGTTTCGGCAACACCTAGGGGTGAGCACTCTTTTGACCCCTTTGTAGAGAAGAGTAACCACCATGCATCACGCCATTTAAATCGAATAGGTCACTCACTGACAGTTTGGCGGGAGATGTGGTCAAGGCAAGCGATGAGGGTAAAATGTCACAATGAGCGAACAAAAGACGGCGTGAGCGACCAAGGTGTGCCGAAGAGAGCAGAAGGGAGTGGTGATTGTCAAGCAATACCGAAAGGGGGTGAAATATTGGAGCATTTTCATCCCAAATTTCTTCTCGGAGAAAGGTCTCCTAAAAGTTGCAATCCTTTGATCTTTACCGACTCCTGGTGGAAAAGAAAATTGGAGTTGCAAACTCTCCAAATCGCCACCCCGACACGAGATCTTGACGGTAAAATTAATGTCGTTTCTCGGAATAGCTTCGATGTTTGGAGGGGGAGAAGTTTGCAACTCCTGTGTAAACGCGGCATAAGGTATACAGCCGATACACGAGACGATGTGCTGTGGGTAAAATCTGAGCTGAATTGAATTTAGAGCACAGATGCGATAAAATGCCTAATCAGCCAACCAAATCAATTTTTCACAGATCAATCACGTGAATACTAGTGGACAATACTAGGGACAACTAGTGGAATACTAGTGCGACTCAATTCGATCAATAGGAGTCCATGTTGTGCATCGCAATACTGTTGGGAACTGAGCCAATTGGCTATAGAAGAACAAACAGTCAGTAATTAGTCCTACATCACGAGAGAGATTCGTGCTCTCTCCCAATACCACGTGACATATCTTCGAACCGAGGAAGGGGAGAGACGTGAAACATTGCGCACAGTGTCTTAGTCATTAGAAAAAGCCGATGGAAGTAAAAGTCTGAGTCGAAATACCACATGATTATGAACTGGACAGATGAATTATTTTGTTTCTACAGATGTTTCCAAGCTTTCTCGTGCTGATATGGCGTTAACTTCCGTCCTCTATCACTGGATCCATACCCAAATTGATTACACCTACTGGAGGAGGAGGTATCATCGGTATACCTGATGACCGTAAGTTGTATAGATGACGAGCCCCTGGACTGGACGGACCCCACTCAGGATGGGGAGCAAAAAGTTTTCGTAAATTCTGTTAATAAAAATAAGAAAAGCGTCAGTTTTATGATTTGGATTCATATATCGTCGACATAGAGCAAAAACCACATCAAAATCATGGTCTCGATGAGATATCTCATCAATAGCAAAACTGACCGGGTCTAGATCTCGTTATCATAAAACAACAGCAATATCATCGTTCGGAATTCAATCGGTATTTTTAATGACGTGGTACCTCGTCATTAGTAAAATTGGTCAGATGGATGAGATATTTTTTATACTACTTAGAGAATCAACTGTCCTTTTTTCGAAGACACCTTTGGCGCATGTGATGATGAGAAATAGTTTGGAATATTATAATTTGTTTAAAAGATATTTTCCGCCATGAAAATGCTTATGATTTTTATTTTTGTGACATAAAATTGATGGTTATTCTTTAGTTAGTTAAAAATCCATTTTGGTCAGTGTGAATTTTTGTTCTAACCAAATCTAACTTAGTGAAAGAATGCGGGTAAAATTCAAAAACACTGCACCGAACCTTCGCCAATTTGGCTTTTCTAGACACCCAAATTGAAGACTAATATTTGTCGCCAGTGTGACTATTCAAATAAGCCGAAATATTGAATGTATTTCTCTTGCGCAGAAGCGACAAGTTCAAGATGTGTTGCGCGTATCACTCCGGCGGAAAACCTTGCGATGGGTTCTCTACGGCGTGAAGTCACTAGGCGACCCAACCTTTACCGAATAAAGAGATATGTTGCCGATGCTTTGATGAAGACCATCATCTGGTCTTTTTTTCTCTAATGACAAGACATCTCGTCCATATGGATCGGGTAAATTTTCTCTTCAGTGACTAGGTTCTCGTCCAGCAAGATCTGTAGACCTGGTCAGCTTTCTTTTTATTGGCAAGGCATATTGTCCATCTAGATCTGGTCAGTTTTCATTTCAGTGACGTGGTTATCGTCCACCTAGATCTGAATATCTGGTCAGTTTTCTTTCTAATGACGAGGCATCTCGTCCATCTAGATCTGGTCAGTTTTCTTTCTAATGACGAGGCATCTCGTCCATCTAGATCTGGTCAGTTTTCTTTCTAATGACGAGGCATCTCGTCCATCTAGATCTAGTCAGTTTTCTTTCTAATGACGAGGTATCTCGTCCATCTAGATCTGGTCAGTTTTCTTTCTAATGACGAGGCATCTCGTCCATCTAGATCTGGTCAGTTTTCTTTCTAATGACGAGGCATCTCATCCATCTAGATCTGGTCAGTTTTCTTTCTAATGACGAGGTATCTCGTCCATCTAGATCTAGTCAGTTTTCTTTCTAATGACGAGGCATCTCGTCCATCTAGATCTGGTCAGTTTTCTTTCTAATGACGAGGCATCTCGTCCATCTAGATCTGGTCAGTTTTCTTTCTAATGACGAGGCATCTCGTCCATCTAGATCTGGTCAGTTTTCTTTCTAATGACGAGGCATCTCGTCCATCTAGATCTGGTCAGTTTTCTTTCTAATGACGAGGCATCTCGTCCATCTAGATCTGGTCAGTTTTCTTTCTAATGACGAGGCATCTCGTCCATCTAGATCTGGTCAGTTTTCTTTCTAATGACGAGGCATCTCGTCCATCTAGATCTGGTCAGTTTTCTTTCTAATGACGAGGCATCTCGTCCATCTAGATCTGGTCAGTTTTCTTTCTAATAACGAGGCATCTCGTCCATCTAGATCTGGTCAGTTTTCTTTCTAATGACGAGGCATCTCGTCCATCTAGATCTAGTCAGTTTTCTTTCTAATGACGAGGCATCTCGTCCATCTAGATCTGGTCAGTTTTCTTTCTAATGACGAGGCATCTCGTCCATCTAGATCTGGTCAGTTTTCTTTCTAATGACGAGGCATCTCGTCCATCTAGATCTAGTCAGTTTTCTTTCTAATGACGAGGCATCTCGTCCATCTAGATCTGGTCAGTTTTCTTTCTAATGACGAGGCATCTCGTCCATCTAGATCTGGTCAGTTTTCTTTCTAATGACGAGGCATCTCGTCCATCTAGATCTGGTCAGTTTTCTTTCTAATGACGAGGCATCTCGTCCATCTAGATCTGGTCAGTTTTCTTTCTAATGACGAGGCATCTCGTCCATCTAGATCTAGTCAGTTTTCTTTCTAATGACGAGGTATCTCGTCCATCTAGATCTGGTCAGTTTTCTTTCTAATGACGAGGCATCTCGTCCATCTAGATCTGGTCAGTTTTCTTTCTAATGACGAGGCATCTCATCCATCTAGATCTGGTCAGTTTTCTTTCTAATGACGAGGTATCTCGTCCATCTAGATCTAGTCAGTTTTCTTTCTAATGACGAGGCATCTCGTCCATCTAGATCTGGTCAGTTTTCTTTCTAATGACGAGGCATCTCGTCCATCTAGATCTGGTAAGTTTTCTTTCTAATGGCAAGGCATATTGTCCATCAAGATCTGGTCAGTTTTCTTTCTAATGACGAGGCATCTCGTCCATCTTGATCTGGTCAGTTTTCTTTCTAATGACGAGGTATCTCGTCTATCACGATCTGGTCAGTTTTCTTTTTAATGACGAGGTATCTCGTCCATCTAGATCTAGTCAGTTTTCTTTCTAATGACGAGGCATCTCGTCCAATTTGATCTGGTCTGTTTTCTTTCTAATGACGAGGTATCTCGTCCATCTAGATCAGGTCAGTTGTCTTTCTAATAACGAGGCATTTCGTCCATCTAGATCTGGTCAGTTTTGCTAATGATAAGATACCTCGTCGAGGTATTGCATATTCAGTGAATTATTGTTGTTGAAATGGCAAGAAAATATATTGTGAAAAAACAAAGTCACAAATAATTTGTTCTGAAGAAAATCATTTCAATTGCGTTTAAGAATTAACATACATGCTGTTTAGTATAAAAGAAGTTTTATGTACTCACCTTTCGATACTTGTAGACTTGCATTAGTGCCCATATGGGTATTTGTAAAACCGATATTCCTGCCATTCCCCAACCTACATATTCTGCCCACGGTGGATATGGATTTCCTGCGTACTTAACTTCAGTATGCGTACACAAGCTGTATATGAGTACGAACTGAAAAAGAAACATGATATACATAAATGCAAAACATCGATATTCCAAGTGCGTGCATATACATACACTCATTTAACCCTCCAAGTGGTTTTAACGAGATATCTCGTCAATGATCTCGATACTTTTCTTCAGGACGAGATATCTCGTCAATAAAGACCTGACCAATTTTTCTTCGAATGAGATATCCCGTCATCAGGATATTGCATTTTTTTTAATAACACGAGGGTGAAGACCTGGTTAGATTATTTCAAAGGGCGAGACATCTCGTTCAGTTTTGTTAATGACGAGATATTTAGCTGTGGCAACTTCCAGGAGGGTTAAATACTTCTTGTTTGTGAAATATTGTAACAAAATAGCTTGTTCTTAATAGTTAAAAATGTCATGCATCAATGAATGCAATCCAAACTTATCTCGAATAAATATCCTCCCCTATTCTTTCCAATTTCCATCTAGGAAAAAACATCATACTGAAAGTGGTTGTCGCAGGTTCAAGTGAATTTCCGTTATCTTGAGTGTTGATTTCTTTTTCTTTCAAGCTTGTTGTAACTAATCTCCATGGTCCGGGTTTTTAATCATGGAGGAAATATAAAAGTAGAGTGTGCAAAGGTAACCTTTTTATGTGTCCTGGGTCATGTAACCAAAACTATTAGTAACGTGACCCTTAAAATGCCTTCGTTTGTGAGTAGAAGCGAACATTAATTTTCTGATTGGTCCAGGAACGGCAGAAAACACCCATTCATTGATTCTATTTGATTCGTCCGCGCGACATTGTTATAGACTAGCGATTTCACCAAATTTGTCACCACTCTACAGAAATGCGCATTAAAACAGCATTGGATTCAATACTTCCAAACGAAAACAAAATATCAATTTTTCACCTAGATCAAAAAATCAATTTTTCACCTAGTAGTCACTTGTCTCAAAGGAGCTATTGCTCACACTTTTTGAAACTTCTATCAATGGTAATGCTCAGTCTATTTATATTCCACGTCTATGTAACCAAAGGGATTAGTAACAAGCTAAAATATAATCGCCTGTTTCTTGCTCTTTGTTCCCCTGCTCTCTTTTGTATATTGCATGTGTTTGTTCTTTTTGAGTCATTTCTTGTCAGTATTGCGATCATGGCTCTGTCAACCAAATCAATTTTTCACCTAGCAGTCACGTGTATAAAAGAAGATGTTCCTCACACTTTTTGAAACTTCTCTCAATGGTATTGCTCAGACTACATATATTCCACATGTATGTAGCCAAGGGGATTAGTAACAAGCTAAAATGGGGCGATAATCGCCTGTTTCTTGCTCTTTGTTCCCCTGCTCTCTTTTGTATTTTCATGCGTTTGTTCTTTTTGAGTCTTTTCTTGATAATATTGTGATCATGGCTCGGTCAACCAAATCAATTTTTCACCTAGAAGTCACGTGTCTAAAAGTCGAGCTATTGCTCACACTTTTTGAAGCTTCTCTAAATAACAATGCTCAGTCTACTTACATTTCACGTCTATGTAACCAAAGGGATTAGTAAAAACGAAAATGTTCCTAGCAGTCACGTGTTTATAAGAAGAGCTATTACTCACACTCCTTGAAGCTTCTCTCCATAACAATGTTAAGTCTACTTATATTTCACGTCTATGTAACCAAAGGGATTAGTAACAAACGAAAATGGGGCATCAATCGCCTGTTTCTTGCTCTTTGTTCCCCTGCTGTCTTGCATTTTGCATCTGTTTGCTCTTTTTGAGTGTTTCCTTGTCAGTATTGTGATCATGTGTCCCGGACAATGCTAAAAAAGGAGAACAACCAAAACCAAGTCCAAAAGACCATGTTATATAAGACGCAGTGACCACTTCTGTTCATCCAAGAGCTGTCCCACAAAGACACCAATGCATTCTAAAATGTGGAAAGCAGGGTGGGATTCGCATCTAAGTCACCAAATCTCATCGTATTGGAACACATCTAGTATGACATGCATATCACTGTGGAACACATCCTACATCCTGGTATTGTATAACAGAATTGCAAACAGCTCGGCAGGACTATGATGTTCTTATGTTCAATGTCTTAAGAATACTTCCGCGAGATTGTGGAGTCCATGTCTGGTCATATTTCTATAGTTCTAAGCTTCCGTGAGAGGCGGAGGCAGTCTTGGCTCAGTAGGTATACCCACTGGACACGCAACCTGCGAGATGTTGGCGATGGAGGCTCGTTTCCTCCCTGTTGTGTTTCTCTCTTCTGTGTCACTAAAAATTTGTTGTGTGTTTATTCTCATTACTTGTGTTAGGGACAGCATGGCCAAATATGGTCTTTGCGCCATAAAAAACCAACCTGTGGGACGCCTTCCAAGTTTTATACTTGTGCACCAATTTTCTGGTACTTCAGTGAGAATACACAAATGATAACATCCATGAGTTATTCAAAACGTAAATAAGTACAAAGAAACAGCTTTTACAAAGATATCAGTATCGCATATGTAATTAGCTTTTACAAAGATATCAGTATCGCATATGTAATTAGCTTCTATTTAAAATATTTTGTACTTCAAGCTGAACTGTGCTGAATTAATTAATTTTTTTATAAACTCCTGTACTTCTGACTAAAGTTTAATTAATGACTTACCCATAAAACAGCTGGGGATATGTACTTCCAGCACAATCTCCAGTAAAGACCAGGTTTGAATCCCAACATAAAATTTAAGTCATCCGCAAATTTATCAGCACCTGAAAGTTCAAAATGTGTGTAGAAAATAACAGCAAAGGGGATGTCATTCATTTCAAGAATTGTTGAACTGAAACTACTTAAATTGAAAACCTTTAATCTGCTAGTGAGATTTATGTGAATAGATCCGACAAGCATGTGAATTATGTGAATCCGAAGATATGTGAATTATTGTATGTTTATAAATAATATATGTCATAATAACAGAAATTATAAACCTGCAGTCGTTACAAGTGGTCAAAAGGTATAACAATTCATTATTACTTCAATAGACAAGTGGTAACATCATAAAATAGGTGTTGGTTGTTGGGACTGCTCTGAGAGCTCCTTCGTCTAAAGGGCTCGTGAAAGAATTAATAGTTTAAAATGAACTCTGCTAGAGGAATAAGGATTAAGAGAAAGATTTTGGACCAGTGGATCTATCGAGAAAGCTTATTGGTAGAAATCTGTAGTTTAACAAAGAAATAATATGGTCTCACACGGGCGGTTTGAAAAGAAAAGAGTCATTGGGAAGTCTTTAATGGGGTGGCTTGAGCTCAAAGGGGAAAGAGGGTGTCAATATATATAAAGAGGCGATTATATGCCAAGTTGGCCAACCGAGTTAATTTTTCACGCGACTAGCATGTTTCTCACACTTTTTTAAGCTCTTTTCAATAATTAGTTTACCGACGTGTCACATCTATGATTCAGACACCATTACATAACAATTTTTAAAATCCATTTTAAGCAAAATATTAGCTTGTATTTATTAATTGATAGTTGTAATAATCCTCTGGAGATCTAGGTGGCAAATGTGATTATACAAATCGCACCTTGCACCATCACGTTATATACGCTTCAACTACATTCCTATGTGGTAACACTTTCCGAGGTGACTGACAAATAGGTATTAAATCATGTAAGCGTGCTGCGAAACAAGTTATTTTTTTTACGTACAACCACGAAGAACAAAAGGAAATTTAAAATATTGCACTTAGAATAATTGGCAATACATTCCGACATGTAATGTAGTAATATTTCACTGCGGGATATTTCCATAAGAATGTAAGTTGATGTGGTATGGCGACTATTGAAATGCTGCACTAGGTAAAGATTCAAATTGAAGTCATTAGTGCAAGAGAGCCCATGCGAAGTGTACAATCAAAGACACTTAAATGGTGCATAGAGTATGGTGTTTGTTTTAGAAATCTCAAACATAGTGTCTTTCAAAGTGTAGTCCGCAGAAAACATGCAATATTTCACTAACTAAAACAGAACTTTAAAAAAAAAAGTAAAATATTCCATTCTTTCTGATTTTTTTACTAATTTTAAAACTAAATAATGGAATCCAAAACAATTAGTAGTAAATTCCAGTTTCTGAAAGACTTGGATGTTGAGAATAACTTATATTGAAATTATTCATTAAACCAAACACTGATTTCTAAAAACCAGCATCATTTTTCATATTTTGATTAGAGTATATGTTTTGATGCCATTAATATAATTTCAAGTGAAGACCCTTTCGAAAATGTGCGCGAATAACGCTTAATGCTTATTTTATTTCAGAACTCGTTTTTCTGTTTCAGAACTTCAAATTGTCATCACTAATCCTTAATTTGAATTTTCAACGTTGTACAGTCTTTTTAACATAGATCTAAATACTTTACTCGCAATATTAAGATGAAAATACGGATCACTGTGGTATTATGCAAGGTCTGATGTGCCCCATTTCATTTTATAATCTCATGGTACTCGCGAATTTTTTAAACTTCAAAGATATAATAGAATTTAAAAGGACTTTATTGCCCTCATGGACACATCTTCTTAAGGTGTGTACAGGATTCATGGACCCGAGGAACTCTGTTTATCTTTTGTTTTCCCGTGGTGTTTATTGCTTTTAGTAAACACGATTGTCGTACTCTTGAGATACTCAAACTATTTTTTCCTGCTTTTACCTCACTAGTCTATTTCCCAACACTCCTCCTTTTCCCTTTCACGGCTTTTTTGCTTGACGTTATCTTGCGTTTGGCGCAGCTTGGCCAAATATGGCGCTTATGCCATAAAACCCGAAAATAACCAACCAATGGACTGAAAAGTTTGGGTACCACTGTTCTAACGACTTTTATCACTGTAAAAAAGTTTAGTTTTAGTTGGACATGGTTTATCTTTAATCATTCTAATGCGAAAGAAGAGATCAATTCCTTTTATCAGAGCTAATCCTGATTTCTCCAAAAGTAACACACCATACTCCTTAAATAACAGTCACATTGTTTTACCTATTCTGACCTTTGAGTCATAAATGCCAAACCCGTCCAAGATCTGGTAAATTTGGCTAAGGGTGAAATATATCGATCTTCTAGATCTGGTCAGCTTTGCTAATGGCGTGATACCTCGTCGAAACAAAACTACCCTATAATTCCAAGTGGAAATAAAAATGCAATTCCAAAGACTAGCCAATATAGGGCAGTTTACGACTATGAAACAAACCGTAGTGTTGAAGAGCGTGCATTTTAAGATCACTAGGTATGAGCGTGTATAGGACATTTCATATGTGGAGCACGGGATAAAATTGTTATATTAGTAATTTCAACAGTCATTTTCTGATTAATATGTTAGATGTATGTGAGCCATCTCGAAATTTATGCAATGCTCGATCTCATGCGAAATCCGCGTTGAGAATGAAGTTTTAAACAAAGGAACTATTTTCAAGCTCCTCTCTAGCACCTACACTCAGCAGTTATGAACTCTGACAAAAATATTCACTTTGTGATGACCTTTAACATTTAACCTATAATCTTTAGAATTTAGTTAACGAATTTTGAATCACCCTGTATATTTCAGGGATGCTTTCAAATATAAACTTGGTATTTTACGGGTATATTCTAATTGGCTAACGCATTAGCATAATCCATTCCTAATTTATTTTTTAAATGTGTGGATTTTAAAATTTGAATGAGATATTTTACAATTTTCTTTCAATGCCAGATGTGAGCATAGTTGAAAATATTTCAATTCACTTACCGTATCCCCACATGAGAGCTGTGAGCTCGAATGTAGCGATGAAAATAGTGGCCGTTCCTCCGCCATATGTGTCCATCAAATTTAAAACATACTGTCCACCCTGTTGATTGAAGGTATTTTCAATAACTATGCAAACACAATTGAAGATTTTAAATATTATCACGGATCAAAATTACGGTAAAGCTGCAATCTACGTTTATAGCGGTGGCGACGGCCTTGGCGCTTTTTTGTTGGCGCACTTCTAAAGTAGCCAAGGAAATAATTATTTCAAAAATTTCAAATGAACACGCGAAATCAAACTGCAATTTTACGGATTTTAAAAGAACTTTCTAGAATACTCAAAATTTAATTTTAAACTTTCCGCTTGACGAGGTTGCCATTAAATCAACAATAATCGCAATACAGATAAATTGCCTTAACCTGCCATAATTCGCTACAAGAAGTGCGCCAAAAAAAAGTGTCAAGGCGTTACCACCGCTATAAACGTAAAATGCAGCTGTACCACACTTCCTATACATTTTTGTTTCCTGTATTTTCTGAAAGCAGAAACGTTAAAAAAAAACGTTTGATTTGCAATGTAAACTATTTTGTTTGATTTGCAATTCCCGATTGCCAATACGCCGACCTACTGGTATAGTGGTTAAGGTGTTAGCCTCTAGATCGGAAGGTTCCTGGTTCGAATCCGGGTACGGGCATGGATGTTTGTAAGCGTATGGTGTAGAGGCGGCTGGTGCACCTTAAATCTGTCGTGGCCGAAAGTCCTCACATTGGGTTGGCGTGGAAGTTTGGAGAGTGGGGTGCCAGCTCAGGTGTTGCTTCGTCATCTGACCGTGGTTCAAAATTACGAGGTGTTGTCCTCGGATCTTTCCCTCGAGGGACTGATCTCGGACCGTCGTCAATAGCCCGTTGTGTTGCTCTAGTACGACGTTAACTAAAATTACCATTACCATTACCATTGATTTGCAATGTAACTGTCGAGAACGTGTGTTGAGGATACAAAATGATTACTTCACTGACTAACATATAATTTTAATATTTACTACAGAATATTTAGCAAAGACTACATATCTAGTAATATCTTGAACGATCTTGTAGATCAGAGTGCATTTATTAATTCTTATTTCTATTAAATACCATGGTTACAGTTTTCATGATTAAAAAATACATTCACAACATCGCAATCTGCGCGTACATAATATAAGTATCAAGATACAACAATGTTTGCAAATACGCTAGTAACAGTTGCGCGCGCTATAAAATTAAATTCACGGAGAGTTTACACCCAATCATATCATCAGAGTAAATAAATGCATATTCTTCTTGCCACGTTATTTAGCAATGTATGTTGTTATACTACATAGCCGTTGTTACTTGGAGTTATACGATTCCGAGCGGCACCACAGTATTAACGTCAGGTTTCTGAGTTAAGTGGCTCAGGTGTACGCCCACGCATGGAACTAAAGTTAGTTAGCTTTCGGACTCCGTCTTGTTGAGACGTCTCTGTAGCAAATGAATTATTTTAAGAACTAAGCATTTGTGCTGCTTTCCTCACTTTCATAATTATCAAACCCATATGTTTTGATGTCTTGTTTTAACAAATAACAATTTTTATGTCCAAAAGAGTTTGTAATAATCAATACGGCATAGCAACTCTCTCTATTGTCTTAAGAATTAATATTATTTTTAGTCATGAGTAGAGGTAAGATTTTTATGACCTAAAAATCGTTAGAAAATTCTCCATAAATCATATTTAGGACACAATAACTATAAATTTCCCTACAAACTAAGAAATATAATCTAAAACATTATGGGTGGTTTTTCCCAAACCTTTTGTAAATAAAAAGGTGCCTGAAACAAAAGGAAAGGATATAACCATCCCTAAACAACAACACAAGTACACTTTAAATGCAATTAAACGTTTACAATTTCACTTCCAAACTGAAAATCATCATTTTTTGGTAAATCAAAAAATAAATTCTCTAAAGAAAATAAGAAAAAAATGCAACTTGGATTTTTTGAGATGTGGCGAATTGGTTTGAAGTTATAAATTATATTAAATTTTATATATTTCCAACAAAAGCATTTAATTCCGTTTGTCACATAACCTGCAAACTTTCATCAATCCTAAATTTACAAAGCAGGATAAAAACCATATGAAGATTTTAAAAATAGAGTAACTTTCTATGGCCATATTACAGGTATTTTTATGGTTTTTCAAAGTTTGAAACATTGAAAAGCTTCTTTTCCTGTCTATTGAAACCACAGAAGTACCTATCAAATTAAACCCTCGTCAAAAATTATCACGTGTACGAATTCCCAGTTTTATAATGTGATACAAACAATCTTGAAAATAAATCATAGAGTGAATTACCTGCATGACGCAAGGGAGTCCACAGAGGAAGAATACCATGCACGATGAGATGGTTATTATCTTTTTCTTTCTCTTCAGATGAGGGTACTTGTCATAAAGAACAGTAAAAATGTTCTCAAGATATGAAAACTGCAAAACAATCGAATTATAAATGACACTCAAATTTAAAAGTAATGTTCTGTTACTCATCATCCATGTACTTTTCACTGCATGCAAATGATCATGGGTCATTTTCCATTATTAATCCTCCAGGTGCTTTCGACGAGATATCTCGTCTGTCAAAATAAAACCAATATTGCTTATGATGAGATATCTCGTCATCAAGGTCGGACCGATTTTGCTAATGACGAGATATCTAGTCACCGAGATATTGCCGATTTTTGATAATGACATCAAGATGTGGTCAGTTTCTTCCAATAACGAGATATCTAGTCACCGAGATATTGCCTATTTTTGATAATGACATCAAGATGTGGTCAGTTTCTTCCAATGGCGAGGTATCTAGTCACCGAGGTATTGCCAATTTTTGATAATGACATCAAGATATGTTCAGTTTCTTCCAATGGCGAGTTTTCTAGTCACAGAGATATTGCCGATTTTTAATAATGACATCAAGATCTGGTCAGTTTCTTCTAATGACGAGATATCTAGTCACCGAGATATTGCCAATTTTTGATAATGACATCAAGATCTGGTCAGTTTCTTCCAATGACGAGATATCTAGTCACCGAGATATTGCCGATTTTTGATAATGACATCAAGATGTGGTCAGTTTCTTCCAATGGCGAGTTTTCTAGTCACAGAGATATTGCCGATTTTTAATAATGACATCAAGATCTGGTCAGTTTCTTCTAATGACGAGATATCTAGTCACCGAGATATTGCCGATTTTTGATAATGACATCAAGATCTAGTCAGTTTCTTCCAATGGCGAGTTTTCTAGTCACAGAGATATTGCCGATTTTTAATGATGACATCAAGATCTGGTCAGTTTCTTCCAATGGCGAGATATCTAGTCACAGAGATATTTCCGATTTTTGATAATGACATCAAGATCTGGTCAGTTTTTTTAATGGCGAAATAAATGTGATCCATCAATATCAGGTCAGTTTTGCTAGTGACCATATACCTAGTCGAGAAAGCCGCCAGAAGGGTTAACTTCTGGTATATAGATACATTATTTTACATTATTAAATCGAAAGCTTGTGTTGTATATAGATTATTAAGTCAAAAGCTTAATAATGAGTAATATGAAAATACAATACTTCAATCAATGTCCAAACATTGTGAATGGTTAAGTGAAACCTGTAATGTCGTGAAAATCAAGAAGGCGATAACTTGAAGGTCTTTTATAAAGATGCTCGGTAGTCTTTAGCATTAACGTTGTTAAAATGCTGCGTAACTAATGCCTCATCGCAAGGGGAGCGAATCGTCTAACATTTAACAATTTTCATCAACTGTTCCAAAACGGATCATTTCATATTAGCCGGTATGATACGGGTCGACCAAGAAGTTGGAGCACTTCAGAAATAAAAGATAATCAATCCGAGGTTGAGAAAAATTTACCTGTTGTGGAAGACAGATCAATCTCTGAGCCTCTATTTCGTTTCGCTTGGGCGGGCTTCATTGACCCGAGATACTCTAGTGATCTTTTCCTGTTACATGGGGGCTGCCTTCAGTAAACACGGGGATCGCGAATCAGGAATATGTAAGCAATCTTTCTCTGCTTTCGTCACACTACTCTGTACCCCCACGCCTATTCTTTTCCTTTCAGATTTTTTACTTGACGTTGTCCTGTGTTTGGCGCAGACTGACCAAATATGGTCCTTTTGCCATAGAACGCCAAAACAACCAACCATCAGTTTCATTTCCATTGACTGCCCATAACGTAAGATTCGTGTCAGCTATCTCGGAAATCGTGCAATCCCCCAACACGTGCTAAGCCCGAGTTGTGTGTGATGAAGTTTTGAAAAAATACGATTTGCGCCAAACACTCTCTCTAACACTTACACGCGAGAACTTTCCGGACAGTGGTTTTGACGAGATATCTCACCCATCAAGATCTGATTAATTTTGCTAATGATAAGACATCTTGTCTTCAACGTATGACCGATTTTTTTTTATGACGAAATCCTTTTTCTAGTGACGAGATATCTCGTCCGTCAAGATCCGGTCAGTTTTCTTACTGACGAGAATTACCTCGTCTAGAGAACCACCAGGAGAGGAAAGAAAAATGTGGGAGTTTTTTTATCTACCACCCTATAAAGTTTAGCTGAAGATTTTTGAATCACCCTAGATAATCACACATAAGCAAATACTATGTATATTCACATTTAATTATACACAGTACTGACAAAAATCACCGAACACTTGGAGTAGAAACAAAGCAGCATTCGTTTTGGGGTCTGACTGTAAACGTAAATTTTCAATGTCAGAGTCCTCACCTACATGGGTAACTACAGAGCTAAGAAGGAATGTTTAGCTATGAGCAAATGTTTTATATCAAAATCTAAACACTGAAGCAGCAGTCACTTTATTATCCCTAAATATCCATATTTAGAATGTCAAATACGTGCTAGCATGAGCACAAGATCTAGGGGATCGAACCATATTGGGTAGTCAATAATTTTACGAAGGGGTGCCAGCACAATTTATTTCCATGGGACTTGTATATGTAAAGATAACAAAGTGATTGCTATTTCAGTGTTTGGATTTTTATATAAAACATTTGAATACACATTTATAATGGACATTCCTTCTTTCAATTTCAGCCTATACTCACTAGTAACTATAGCTGTGTAATTTACCCATGTGGGTATGAAATCTGAAATTTAAAATCTAAATTCATCGTCAGATACCAAACTAAATTCTGTTTTCTTTCTTCTCCAGGTGTCCGGTGATTAGTCAGCACAGTGGCATTTGTCCCACTTACCTCACTGTCGATGGCGAGTAGAAACAACATGAAGAAAAACAACACTGACCACAGTTGCGGAATAGGTAGTCTAGACAGCGCCTCTGGGTAGGTCACGAAAGCTAAGCCTTGACCTATTAAATAAAATTAACCACCTTTAACCACAAATAGCGAATAAATGTTTGTTTACTAGTTTCCTTTAACGTGTTTACAACGAATCCTTTTCAAACACAGTTATCCTCCAATGAACTTGAAGATGGAAGTCACAAAATATATTTTTCTTCCGTCAGTGCCACGGTAGCCCAGTTGGTAGAGTAGAGTATTAGCAACCGGAGGATTACAAGTTTGGAATTCGATCTTATTAAAAACTGTCGTGTGCATGGGAGCTGGAGCACGTTAACTATTTCGTGAAATGTCCTCACGTTGGCGAGGTGTGAAAGTTGGGAAAGTGGTGTGTAAACTTGTGTAAACTCAAGTGTGGACCTCGTCATCTGGTCGTGTTCGAAATGGCGAGATTATATACTCATATCTATCCTTGCGGGATTGATCCCGGACAGTCTCCAATCATCTTATCGTGTTGCTCAAGTCTACGTAAATCTTTCAACTTACCAAATTTCATCGAATTTTTTCATTTGGAAAATCGATTGGACACTTTAATTTTTCAAATTTATCTATTGAGATCATCATATAGTTTAACACAAAACTGTGGGTTTCATTGAATCTTAATTTCTTCGAAATTATAATCACAAGTGAGGTCGGTCAGTGGTGACGAAGTAAATAGACGTTGGAGCTCAAGAGAGGTAAAGTTGGAAGTGCATTTAAATCCACAGTTGTGGACAGATTTTCTTAATGTTTCGGAATCTGTTGAAAGATTTAGGTCCCAGTATAATAACAAACCTCCTTATATAATGCAAAACTAACCGTGAAGGGAAAATAGCTGAATGTTATGGGTTTTTGTTCGTTTAGATTCCTCAACCTTTATTCCGGTTAATTAAGATACTATAACTTGACCTTTTGTCCCGTTAATGTATTTTCATTAGTTTGGCGGTAGGATTTTTGCTGTACTTATAATTTAAGTATTCCGATTGCAACGTTATTTGGATTGTTTTTCCAATACAATTTCAGCACATCGCTATTAGATGGCAGGTAAGTATTTTATTAACGTCGCACTGGAGCAACACAACTTGCTATTGTCGTCAGTCCGGGATCAATCTCGAAGGATCCTAGGACAATGCCTCGTAATTTCAAACCACAGTCAGATGACGAGGTCACACCAAAGCTGGCACCCCACTCTCCAAACATCCACACTACGCCAACGTAAGGACATTTGAGGCCATGGCATATTTAACGTGCACCAGTCCCTGTAAACACGACGGTGTTTGCTGGACTAAACTTCGATCTCTCAAACCTCCGTTTCCAATCCATTTCTTTTCCAATTGGGCTATAGAATCCCCTCTCCCCAAAGAAAAATCCAAAAAATATTTTTACGTTTGTTATTAGTAAGAAAAAATATATATAATTTTCGTTGGTCTTTGAATTTTCAAAAAAATCGCCACAATTTTCAAAAAGTCGCAAAATTGTTGACAATAGGAGCTTTAGTGACGAATTTGATTTAAAAGATACCTTTACTCATCGAGGTTGAAAAACGTTAGCAAATAATCGCTTTTAATCGCCTGCAGATTCAACTCGCATAGGAAAAAATATCCACGCAAATAAAGTCTTATATGCTTACCTCCTTTTGCTACTGTTGCTATATCCAGATTCATTTCGGTGGCCATGTTTCCGAGAACAGAAAAAATAACCACTCCCGACATCACACTCGTCAAGAAATCCAACGAACTCACAAACATGGCATCCCTGTAAGGGAAAGTTTGAATGTAAACCGATGCATACTTAGAGAAGAATAAAACATTCTTGGAAATTTAATGTGGTTTACCTGTAGAGTTTGTTCTCAAATGGGTTGTAACTAGCATACATGACGAGACAGCCACATCCCAGACTTAAAGAGAAAAACATTTGTTCTGCTGCCGCTCTCCAAACCTGAAAGAAAGATTATTGAAACTAATGTTACAAAATGGTGAAATAACATCTTCTAAAAAACTCCTTTTACTCTAATTTCTTCAATGTTGATCATTTGTAAATATATACATTACATCACATACAGATTGGCCAAAATGTATACTAAAGTTGATACAAGGCAGGCAACGTCAAGTAAAGGATACACACAATTAAAGTTTTACTGACACAAAACGGTACCGAAGAACTATTTCTCTAATTTCTTCAATATTTATCATTTGTAAATGTAAACATCACATCATACCGATTGACCAAAAAGTGTACTAAAGTTGACACAAGGCAGGCTACGTCAAGTAATGGATACACACACAATAAAAGATTTACTAAAACAAAACAGTGTTCAAAACGGTGAAATGACATCATTCCAAATAAGTCCTTTTTCTCTAATTTCTTCTATATTGATCATTTCTAAATGTAGCACATCACATCATACAGATTGGTTAAAATGTATAACTAAAGCCAATACATGACAGGTACTTTTAGTAATGTATACACGCACAATGAAAGTTTTACTGATACAGAAATACACCCAGGAAAAGTTACAGGAATCGAATCTGTGCTGCCTACAACTCAAATATAACCTTAAGAACATACGTGTATAGATCAATGTTTGGGCTAAAGGTAATACATAAATACCTAGATTGTATTTTTCAATTTAAGATGTTGCCTACCCTGTAATATCCGTTTGAAATGTTAGCCTGAGGCAGCGATAAACCAGTTGGAAAAACAACGGTTACGAGTTGGTGACTAGTCAAAGACCGCATGTACACGGGGACTGCTACATGTTAAAAATGTGATGGACTCCTGTTTGTCCTCTCGTTTGTGTGGTGTGGAAATTTGGAGAGTGGGGTGCCATATCAGGTGTTGACCTCGTCATCTGACCGTAATTCCAAATTATGAGGAATTGCGCTAGGTAATGGTAATTTTAGTTAACGTCGTACTAGAGCAACACAACGGGCTATTGACAACGGTCCGGAATCAGTCCCTTAAGGGAAAGATTCGAGGACAACACCTCGTAATTTTGAACCACGGTCAGAGAATTGCGCTAGGATCCTTCCCTTTAATATGATTTATTCCGAACCATCGCCAATGGCCAGTTGCGTTGCTCCAGTGCGAGGTTAATTAATTACTTACCTACCTGAAATGCTCTCTACCCAGTTTCAGATATACTCAATTAAGAGTTCCTCACCTAATTCTATCTTTTCTTGCTCCAGACACGCTTTCTATTTTGCCCTAGAATTCTTAGGTCAAAAAAATTTCTCTCAAATGAGGCACTACGTGTTCGCCTATCATAACCCAGAGTTTTAAATTTCTGTCGGTAACACGGATAGCTTTACCACGTATGCGCTGTTACCAGATTACAAAGAAACGTAGGATTAAAAAATGCGAGTAACAACACGCGTTTGAGAATACCTTCAACTATGAAAAAATTGTTTGCTGAGATAACTTCCAGATATTTAGATTCCATTTTTCTTTTAAATTAGCTCAACACATTTTTGACCTAGAATACGTCTTACCTTTCGAAACCGGGCTACCACGCTTAATTTTTGAGTGCCACTGAAAAAGGTAATCATATCAAAACACTTGTAAATGTTACTATCACAGGCATTTCATTTGCATAGCTTACTTTAATTTGTAAAAGCTTTGACCACTCAGGAATGAAGAAGTATCTAAGACCCTCAGAAGCTCCTGGGAGTGTGCATCCATAGATTACCAAAATAATGAGTATCACGTAAGGAAAAGTTGCTGTAAAATATACAACCTGCAAAGACAATTTCATTAAGCTTCGGATTTCAGTTCATTCCTAATTTAATCCTCCGAGTGGTTTCAACGAGGCATCTCGTTCGTCAAGATCAGACAAACTTTACTACGGACGAGATATTTTGTCATCCAAATTATGCCGCCATTATTCTATGACGAAGAGATCGAGATCTGTCCAGCTGTTCTAATGACGAGATATCTCACCGACAAGGCATTGCCGTCATTTTTTTTTATGAAGAGATCAAGATCTGGCCAGTTTTTCTTTAATGACGAGATATCTCGTCCATACACGATTGGACCAATTTTGCTACTGACGAGATATATCGTCATCGTGATAGGTCAGCTATTTTTTTATGATGACGAGAGCAGTATTTGGTTAGTTTTTAACGACGAGATAACTCCATCTTCAAGATACAACCAATTTTGCTACTGATGAAATATATCGTCCTCAATATATTGCCGCGATTTTCTTTACGATCACGAGATAAAAAATCGGGTCAGTGTCATTACGAGATATCTCACTCTTCAGGATCCGACCAATTTCTCTACTAATGAGGCATATCGTCATCAAGATACTGCCGCAATTTTCCTTAAGATGACGAGATAAAAATCGGGACAGTGTAGTTACGAAATATCTCACCTTTCAAGATCCGACCAATTTCGCTACTGGTGAAATGTATCGTCATCAAGATATTGCAGCGATTTTATTTACGATGATGAGATAAAAATCGGGTCAGTGCCGAGATATCTTACCCTTCAGGATCCGATCAATTTCGCTACTGATGAGATATATCGTCATCAAGATATTACCGCGATAATCTTTACGATCACGAGAAAAAAACGGATCAGTGTAATTACGTGATATCTCCACCTTCAAGATCCAACCAATTTCGCTACTGATGAGATATACAGGGTGGTCCCGAATTCATGGTACAAACTTTAATGGTAGGTACAGGACATTGTAACAATGATTTATTGTATAGGAATGTATAGTCGCAAGTGACGCGGTGAGGCGAAAACAGGGGAAATAACGGCCGAAAGGAAAAACAAAGATTTTATTGAAAGCGTTGTTGACAAGTGTCATGTTTACAGTAATTGTTCAAAATTGCGTCCACCAGTATCGATACATGCTTGACAGCGTCGGTGGAGCGATTGGCGTACACGTTCAAAGATGCCTGGTATTTCACGCACACCTGCAGCAGCTACAGATAAGCGAGCGACGAGATCCTCATCTGAGTCAACTGGAGTCTCATAAACAAGATGCTTTAGATGTCCCCATAAAAAGTAATCGAGGCTCGATAAATCGGGAGATCGGGGTGGCCAAGGGACTGGTCCACCACGCCCAATCCATCGAGTACCAAACGTGGCATTCAGGTAATTCCTACTGCGATGCATCATGTTCAACAGCGGCTAGACATCTACTGCCCTCTACCGGCAATGATACCAACCGATCACTCCATTTCTCTTTCCTTTTATTTCCCCTGTTTACGCCTCACCGCGTCACTTGCGACTATACATTCCTATACAATAAATCATTGTTACAATGTCCTGTACCTACCATTAAAGTTTGTACCATGAATTCGGGACCACCCTGTATCGTCATCAAGATATTGCCGCGATAATCTTTACGATCACGAGATAAAAATCGGATCAGTGTATTTACGTGATATCTCCACCTTCGAGATCCAACCAATTTCGCTACTGATGAGATATATCGTCATCAAGATATTGCCACGATTATTTTTACGATCACGAGATAAAAATCGGATCAGTGTAATTACGTGATATCTCCACCTTCAAGATCCAAACAATTTCGCTACTGATGAGATATATCGTCATCAAGATATTACCGCGATTATCTTTACGATCACGAGAAAAAATCGGATCAGTGTAATTACGTGATATCTCCACCTTCGAGATCCAACCAATTTCGCTACTGATGAGATATATCGTCATCAAGATATTGCCACGATTATTTTTACGATCACGAGATAAAAATCGGATGAGTGTAATTACGTGATATCTCCACCTTCAAGATCCGACCGATTATTCTACTGACGAGATCCATCAAGATCTGGTCAGCTTTACTGATGTCGAGACAACCACCAGGAGGATTAATGTATAATCTGCGTTATGAGACACATGAGATTGGTGTCCTACTCACCTTCCCCGTGGACTTGATGCCGTTGATGAGACCGAGTGCGACGATGACCCAGCACGTGAAGAGAGTCAGAGCCAAGTCCCACTTCACGACGCCCATCTCTGTTATACTGGGCGTCAGCTGTAAGACATATCGCCTGAAGAGAATGCAGACAACTTCAAACATATAAAGCATTTTACTCATCATAAAGGCATTTTGTTATATTTCATTCATTTCCGATTTAGATAAACCTTCCAAGTGGTTTCGAAAAGATATCTCGTTCATTAAAATCGTATACATTGTGCTTGACCTTTCTTCTGGTTGTCTCTACAAGGTATCTCGTCATTTGGAAAACTAACCAGATCTTGATGGACGAGAAAAAAGCGTCAATAGAAGATATTTTGATCTTGTCAATATTTCATTGTTTAATCCTCCAGATAGTTGTCTCTACGAGGTGTCATTATCAAAATTGACCAGATCTAGATGAACGAAGATCATGAGCTCGTCATCATCAAAAAATTGGCGATACCTTCATGAAGAGATACCTCTTCATAAGCAAAATAGATCACATCTTGATGGACGAGAAATCTCGTCGAAACCATTTGGAGCGTGACGAGGTACCACACCAGGACAATCACGAGGAGGGTTAACATTTTCCATTGAAAAATCAAACTTTCCACTTCACTCTTTGTCATGTGTGTATGCCGCCATAACATTTTTATAAAAAGGTTTAATTGATCCTCATTTAACAAGAAGGTGATCATGGAACGATAAACCACGCCGAACAGATTTTTCATACAAATCATCTAGAGCAGGGATTTCGATATCAAAACATTTAGAGTAACGGACAATATTTGTGTGTTATTTTTCAATGGGTTTTCTGTATTTTAATCAACGTCGCACTAGAGGAACACAACGGGCTATCGGCGACAGTCCGGGATCAATCCCCAAGTGAAAGATTCAGTGACAATATCTCGTAATTTTGAACCACGGTCAGCAAGGGGGTTTTGGAGTTGAAGTTTACAGTTATTCTCTCTTAGAAATAATTTTCAATGCTTTTTAGTTTTGAACTGCTGTATATTTTTTAATATTTGACCAAACACATATGTCGATAAAACATTTTTTATCCAACGCCTGTCTCCGGCCTATCGACTATCAATCGATGAACAGCCCAATCGTATGTGTAAAAAATATGGCTTAATAGCGCTTAAACAAGCGCGATTCTTTCTTGGTGTGACTCTTATAACTTTCAATGTACAACTGATGTACTGGCCATTCACTAAATTCTTATGGTAAACTGTTGGGCGGCCGTATGATCATGTAAAAATGTATGATCATGGCCGTAAAACGGCGTATGATCATGGTAAAACTGCTGTACCGGCCGTACCGTACTGTACTCTAAAGGCTAAAAAGCACTACCTATTGAAACAATTTCGCCTTGATGTTTCAGATTTGGCTGTGAAACTTGAAACAAAAGCAGAAACACATTCAAGATCAGCGTTTAAGACGCCCATCATAGGAACGCATTGTTTGCGTTTTACCTACCCCCCTCATTTAAATAGACTCGTTCGAAACTACGTGACCCTAATACCAACTCAATAAACACGTGAGTTTAAAAGTTAAACCTTAGTATGCAAAATATTATCTAACAAGACTCGTTCTAAACAATCCGAAGTGATGTCTGCTTCTGTTGAAATATAAGTAGCTCCGTAATTATTCATCAACTCTTCTATCTATAGGTACAATTACTGAAAGAGTATCTGATGGATTGATTTTAGGACCAGGATTGATTTCACCACTTACTCCCAAAACTGCTCTGATGCTGTTTGTGTACCATTGTTGCAGTTGTTGTATGCTTGGGTGTACTCGTTGAACGGCACGATGTAAACATCACCTCCCCACGTTAAGTTGACGGTATCACTTGAATAGAAGTCTGCACTTTGGTTGACAGGGGTCGGATACTTCTCGGCCAGAGTTTGGGGAACTTCCCAACAAGATGTCTAGATTAAGAAAGATAATTCAAACCTGAGCTTTAATCTCTTCGATCCGGAGGCAAATCTAATCTTTTTATTTGTCTCTTGAAACCCAACTATGCGCAAAATGCTTTATTAGTAACCATTAACTCACTTATTAGCATGTTCCTTGAACATTTATGCATATGAATCCATGCTTAAAATAAATAATTGTTTTCTTAATTGGGATTCAAGGGGCAAAAACATAAATTCATATGTACCTCGAGGTTAAGAGACATGAAATTAAAACAGTAATAACAGAATTGGCCCGGAACAAAATTAAGTCGAGTTTAAATTTTCAAAATATGTAAATGAATTTTAAGAGGTCAGAACGTGAAACTCTTCGATCCGGAGGTCTATATAATCTGATTTTATCTCTTGAAACCCAACTATGCGCCAGATGCTTTATTAGTAACATAAAATTCACATATTGGCAGTTCCTTGAACATTTATGTATGTGATCGCTTAAAATAAATCCTTCCCATACTTGAGATTCGAAGGAAAAGAACGAAATTCCATAAATACCACAGATCGAAGAGGTTAAGAGATTTAAAATAAAACAATAAATAACAGGGCTGGTTCACAATAAAGTTAAGTCATGCTTTAAGCGCTTCAAAATTTGTTTACACTGAAAATTCCTCTCATACCTGTGCGGAGCCGTCAATATGAGGAGTAACATATTCAAGTTGTTAATAGGTCTGTTACCTGGTTGGGTTTTCTGACGTAGCAATTCTCGTCTGCTCCCCACCAGGCTTGACACTCCGCCCAGGGAAGCTCGGCACGAAATGACTGTCCGATGTAGTACAGAGTGTACATCATGATGACATTGTAATAAATAGCAATCACGGCTGACAACACGATCATGGCATAACCGATTCCTTAAAAGAATGAAACACTTTTACTGTCCCTGTTAGAATAGAAATATTAGATATCAGGTCTGTAGACATTGAACTCAATGGAAAAACTAAATATTCTTTGTTCACATTTTGAGTTTCATCGCTTACTTATTTTTCCTGCAAACACTATTCAAGTCTTGTTCCCTTAACCCATTGAAAAGTTCACCCAGACAATTCCACCTTGCAACATGCAGTCTTTCCTGCATCATTTTCAACTAGATTTGACTATCTTGACAAATAGAATCTTTGGAAGGATTCTATACTAAGGAGAGGAACAATACAATATTTCCAAAGGCTACTAATCTAAGGAAAGCACTGAGGCCAAGTCCGTCGCTGCTTCAACAACAGAAAATTTTTCCGAGAGTCGTCAAGGTAAAGCAAAAGCAAGCCTTGAATAGTACTTTAAAAACACCTTTGAAATCAGACGAAATCGGTGAGCGATCAGCGTGACGCATTCTATGGTGAAATGAACCTGCTCTATCTGTGGAACTTACAAATCAGAGAATCACTTTTGTAAAATCTGTAAAACTTTGTTTTGGGATGGTTTTTTTTTTTTCAAAGAAAAACATTTCTACAAATAGATCATTATACGAGATTTGTAACGCTGTTTTTTACTGAGTACAATATAGGACTAATACGATCTTTTCAAAGACTACTAATGTAACTAAAGGTTCATTAAAATTTTTCTAAATGTTGAAAAAATTCATGAATTCTTTCAATCAATAATGTACTTGTAGTTTGCGGCATCCACGGGTCACACTTTACGCAGAACAATTAGATACACAAATTATAATATTCATCCTTTGATACTAAATAAATGTCTTTTTCGATAGATTTCATAAATTAAAGTGTTCAATGTTGGAATTATTTTGATACTTCTTAAATACAGGTCCGAAAGATACCTTTTGCAATCGGTAAGCATCTCCAAATACGTAGTGATCCTTGTCCTGTAAATTGGCCTAGGCCTAGTTCGGCGAAGAAGAAGGGTTTCCCAACAAATATCAGCAAAACCACATAGGCCACCAGAAATGCACCTAGAAAAGAAAATATGTGTTTTTACAATTGTAGAGAAGGGAAATATGTTTTATTATAACAAACGCGAATATACTCTTCGCATACCTTTCAAAATGATAAATTAATAATTTTGTTTAGAACAATAACCATCTTTTATACATTTTTAATCGATTTATTTAATTTTTACTTTCATGATTTTTAGGCATTGAATTTCATAATCGATTCCTGCCAGAAGCGGTTAGCTTCTCAAGTTCCGAATCTCTTCACTAGAGGCGCTACAAGCACATTCAGACGATTGCACGTGATTGCTTTTCGGTTGGTAAAAACAACTTTCTTGAAACTGACTTTCGAATCAAAAGTTGTAGGAGTATACATTTCGTAAGAATCCTGTATAATCAGAACAAAACACTTTTCTTTGAAACTTCTCACCGTCTATCGTTTGCAGTACATCATAAGCAAAAATACAATGTCCAGTTTTACTCGATTTGTCACAAGGGAAATGAAGTTGTTTTGCTTAGAATAGCTGACATAAGTATTCAGGAACTTCTGAAGTTTATTCAAACGAATTTAAATATAATTGCACTGACAAATCCCAAAACAAAGAGCACTATCATTAGCATACACAACATGGAAAATGTATCTGAAAATTTCTATTATCTTTTGTTTCCAGTTCGTACTTAACCGTCATTTGTATGAAGTATTCAATTTATCATTATACGTTTTCTTCCTTTTTTATTAATAATATTACTTATCGTACCCTTAGATATCGAAAAACCATGACTTTTACAGCGTTTTCGAATAAATGAGTAACCGTAATTCTCTTCGAAATGTGCGGAAAAATAGTTTTCCATACATTGCTTATTTAAAACGATAAGTTATAATTTAACTATTTAACTGCTGCGAATATAAAATAGTTTCGTAACATACAATTTTTAACAGCACTCCAAATCGCTCAAAAAATGCCCGAACAGCCTCTGTAAATCTCGCGAACCAATCATATGATAAATCAATGGATTGTCATGTTCCTACCGTCCCGTGAAAAAGTCAAATGATGAATATTAATTTCTTCCCCACAAACGAAAGTAGTCTAAGGTTCACGGTTACTACTATTTTTGGTCATATGATCCTGAGATCATAAAAAGGTTACCATTATTCACTCCACTTTTATATCACCTCTGCGGAGGGTTTTGAATCGATACAGGTCACTGGTATGGTTTCAGATATGTACGAAATTAAGAAAACGTTCCTACCTCCACCATTTTGATAGGCAAGGTACGGAAATCTCCAGACATTTCCTATACCCACTGCAAGACCTATGCACGAGAGTAAGAACTCTGCTTTGCTGCCCCAAGTCTCACGGGGCGGGGGCTCGTATTCCTTTTCTGCCTCCCGCTGCTTGTTTACCTTTGTGTCGATCACCGCGTCGGGTACCTGTGACAAAATTGGAAAAGAAATTAATTCAAAACACAAAGTTGACATTTAGAATCAAATGAATTACTAGCTACCGATATTGTAAAGTATACATCATAATTTAAAAAACCGAAAACTGGAACTTAGTTTACTAAATATATACAAAGCCATATGCTAGAGTTTGACAGAGCTGCTTTCCAGTTTTGAATAAACTTAACCCTCTAATTATTTCGTCATCAAGATAGTGCCAAATTTTCGATTATGAATAGATCGTTTTAGTTTTTGATGATAATGAAATCGAGGGTCAGTTTTAATCTAACGACAAGATATCTCATCCACCAAGATCTGGTCAGTTTTGCTAACTGCGAGTTAAATGGTCGACCATCAAGAGGGCTAAGGGACATATAAACATTAATGAATAACTTACGAATCGATATCAACCTTATAAAATTGTATCGATAGCCTGTAGCACTAGATAATATAATATTATTTCTAATCATCGATTAATGTATATACAGGATCTCCCCAAGATAGCTCCAATTTGTCTACATGATCGAGATTGTTTGCCTAGACAACCCAAAGAGTCGTACTGGCGATAGTTTACTACCGGAACTCAAAGCAGGATATAGCCCGTTGTGTTGCTTCAATGCGACGTTAATTAAATACCTACCTACCCAAGGTCTTCGTGGGCCAGACCAATTGAGATATATAGGAGAAGGTATAAACTTTGATTTCAAACCAGAAGACTGTTTACCATGTTAAGATACGGCCATTCTTATGGGCAAAGTCATAAGGCAAGCGTCCCGTTTCTTCTGAGGGGGGGGGAGCAGGTATGGTATATCTTTAGCCCACTCAATGATGCTTTACATTGACTGCCACAACTGTCAAGTTAACAACATGGCTAGTCCTGGTCATGTGCTGTGGTGTTATTTAGTGGTGTCACGGAAGGGATTCATGATGATCGGAGACATCATTCGGACATTTTTCGCAGCACATATAATGGAAATTATTTACTTTATCCGGGATGAGAAAAATACAAGAACAGGGTGTTTCAAAACTTCCTTTTACGAACTTAAAGGGAACATAAAATCTACTCTCCTAACTTTGCGAGATTTACAAGTAGTGTGGTGTTGCCTTTTACCCCCTCACACACTTAATGGCTAAATAACCACATGCTTCTAAAGAATCCATTGATTCATTCGAACGTTTGAAAGATTGAATTGGAACTTTACTTAGAACATATTTCCTTTTATTGGCCCATTCTGTAAATTAGATTCCTTCGGAAAGATTCTTTTGGTCCATTCCTCCTGTCCTTAGATTATAATCTCTTGGAAAGAATCTATCGGTCTTTTCTTTAGACGGTAGGTATTTAATTAACGTAGCACTGGAACAAGCCATCGGCAACGGTCCGGGATTTATCCCAAAGTGAAAGATGCGAGGACAACACCACGTAATTTTGAACCATGGTCAGATGACGAGGTCATACCTGAGTTGGCACCCCACTTTTCAAACTTCCACACCACACCGTTAGGACATTTGAGTCCAGGGTAGATTTAAAGTGTATTAGTCCCCTTTGTACCCGTTACTTTATAACATAATCCTTTGGGATGATTCTACTAATCATTTCCTTATAATATAATCCGTTGGAAAGGTTCTATTGGTCAAGAAGGTCAAAATCGGTTATACAGAGAAGTCATACAGAGAAGGCTATGTTTACAGGTAGAACTATGCATTAGCCCCTCGGAACGTTAAATGATATTTAAATAGAGACGCAATCTTCAAGAGTTATTTGAATTTGCTATAGAGCCACTGCTAGGCATTAGCCATCAGCATTTCAAAAGCTGTTATCATTTGGGTAAAGTGTAACATTTCACTAATTCTGAGATGTCTGCCATGCACCTTGCATATGAGACAGCTAGCGGATAAAACAGAACACGCACTGTATTCCAACATAACATTTTCTGAACTTGCACTACAATCGATGCGTCGAAGCTGTCAGGCGTGCATTACTGTCGGTAGTCGCATCTTTGAGCACCATCCTACTTCGAAAATTGCAATGCACGTCAGAATAGGATTGTAAACTTTGTAATTTTGTTACCTCTTTCCCAAATACATTAACGTAAAAACATAAAGAGAAAATAACCTTTCAGCAATATAGCAAAACTTTAAATTTAAAGTCATATAGATTCCAGCTACGTTACATGAAATTTTTATTTATTGGACATAGTTGCACACCAATGAATTTAACTGTCTTTAATTACCTCACACAAGACGGCCTCGGACAGTGAGAGCCAATAAACTTTCGGTATGTCATAAATCCTGCTCATCTAGACTTCTTTTTATGATGTATTTTCTTTTGTTGTATTCTTGCTTCAACTGTGTGTCCTTGTTCAAGTCGATGATAATTGTATTTGTACAGGTGGTTATATTACGCAGCGTAAAGTACAGCTAAGGTAGAGGAATCGAACTACCTTTTTAGAATCGTTTAAAAGAAGAGTACATTCAAATGAGCCAGTTCCATAGGAAATAAAATCTTTCACTAATTTGGCCATACAATTTTCTTAAGGGACCGTCTTCATATTAAATCGAGCATAAACTTATACTTTCCAATAACAAAGCCTACTTTTCCTAGTGGATTCTTTATTAGTAACATGATAAAAACTTTCAGGGTTTCAAGGCGTAAGTGACATATTTGGCCAAACATAAGACTGACAACATCAAGCAAAAAACTTACTTTGAGATGCCTCATCAACTGTCTGTGGAACGAATTTACCATTAGTGTTTCGAGGCTTCGTTTATGATCATGAAACGGCAGGACCAAATAATTTAAACTTGGAATTCAAGGTGGAATTTTGATATAGATACGTAACTTCGAAATAAAATTATTAAGTTTTTATTGGAAATTATGAAGTTTTCAAGCAATTAATATAAAGACCACTCTCTTGAGTACATTTTATGGGTATGAATTTACAAAAGACTTTTTTTTCAATGGTACTTTTAACGTTGGATTAGATATGTTATAGTTCTAAGACGCTGGGTCGTCTTGGTACATATTGGGCCAAACTCAAGACATTAAATCACAGGTAGTTAGGCTGTTGAATGACGCACAACGGGCTATTGGCAACGGTCCGGGATCGATTCCAAAGAGAAACATCCGAGGACAACACTTCATAATTGTGGAAGGCGGCAGATGACGAGGTCAACATATGGACGGGTTAATTTTACAGTGGTGTGTCACTTTTACAAAAAAATACACACAGAAACCAGACTTTAACACAACCAAATTTAACTAAAGATAATTAGTGGACACAGAAGCCAGATCTAAATAATTCAATATGTTAACAGGACACGTGAAGTAAGTCACATCTTCATTCAACTGTAAACTGATTGCAGTGGAAGTTCTGTCTTTTTTTGTCCGCAAAAGTGATTTTCACCAGTATAACTCTAACCCTTCCATATGAGCTGGCGGCCTGTTCTCAGAATTTACATATCGATGTGAGGACGTTTGAGGCCATGGCAGATTTAACGCGCACCAGCCTCCGTGCACATGACGTCTTCGGTTGGATCTACTCTCCGGGTTTGCTGCATATCTTTTCAAATCTTGGAATCAAACCCAACACAGTCATCCTCATTTCATGTTCCACGTTGGTATATGGGAAGTATTTCCCTTTTTATCACTCAACCTCCGAAAACTCATCCTTTGCAGGAATATGACATCCCAAATAATGCTCTCCGAACTATAGCCATTTAGAAGCGATATTCATCCTTTACTTGTATCTAAAGGTCAGTTCCATGCTGCCAGGTTTTGTCTTCGATGTATTCGGTTAGTGGTCTGCTATGTCCATAAGATGCTCTTCCTATCAACACACAAAGGCCCGATTCTAAACCAAATCATGGAATATTGAAATTGAGCCAAAACATTGGAATATTTCGCAGCCACGCTATCCTAGGAAACTGTGGTGTACCGTTATTAGTGGGTAGTGTGAGTGCATTAACGTCGCATTGTAGCAACTCAACGGATTGTCAACGTCCGGAATCAATTCCGAAGGGAAAGATCCGAACACAATAACTCGCAATTTTGAACCACGGTCAGATAACGAGAACAAGGCCTGAACTGGTACTTCACTCTCTGTTGCTGACCAGTACTGCTTTTGAGGTACCACCATCTCTTATTTCATGAAATTCTTAAAATTTACTCTTTTAATGTCTAGATAAGTAGCTACAAAACTGTCCCCCGTTCTACTATAGCTATCACAATTTCTTCGTCTCACTTGAGTAAACATAGGCATATTATCCAATTATATATGTATTTTTTAATGAATATTAGGGTATAAACAATAGTCATCTAAAGCCTGTCAAAACATCGTTGTGACGATGCATTCTTAATACAGATTGTGTACACGTCTTTATAAATTGTCAAAAAATTCTTACCTATAAAATCAATATATATTTTATTTTGACATTAATAACTTAAGAAATCATCTCTAACCTTATAAATAGTTTGATTGTTTAGCCTGGAGTATTGCATGTGTAAAACGAGGTCCATTGAAATTATGGTTAACCAATTAGCATATTCTGCAGCTGTGTAGTCAATCCTTCCATGCAGCATTGACGGCGGTAGTAAAACGCTCAAACGATATCAAATGAAGCGTTAAATTTTTTAACGGAATAACTTCCTGCCTTTCGTAACGAAACTCGTATTATTCGCATTACCGCAAGTACTACTGCCGCCCCCATTCAATGTGAACGGGTTGGAGCTAAAATCCAAAAGAAAAGGAGTACCAATCTAAACTGGTTTTTAAAGTCGGGATTATAGTTTTTGTTTTACATGAGAGGCTGCGTGGTTTTATTTCCTGAAAAATCCATTTTAATGCAGTTGTTATTCAAACAATTGAGTAACTAGGAGCAAATTAATAACTTTTTCAATTTTTTAAATGGTGTTATTTATAAATTAGTCCGAAAATTTCGAACTTTTTAAGAAATGTCAATACACGTATAAAAATTGTATTAGCATATTGAGTAAGTTGAATTGAAACAGTAGAATATTTTATCTGTTTTGAACTAACAATACATTTTTCTTCTAAATCATATTAATGCAATCTAAACTGGAACGTATAAAACTGAACTTTCGATACCTTTCGAATGAAAAGTACTGAAAAACTTTTTTAATTGTGTTATTGGGGCTTCAGCCTGTGATAGTTCCATAAATATTCACATTTCCAAGCTTAAGATTATTAAAGTATAAAGCTTTTAGGGAAAGAAATTGGGAACATGCATTTCACACAAAGAATTTTGAGCTTCGGTAGTCTGTTTGGGAGAGAGAGATTAACAAGAAGGGATTGGGAGTTTGACACTCGATCCAACGAAAAACCTTCTTGTACACGAGGGATGGTGCACGTTAAATCTTTCCTGTCTCAAATATTCTGGCGTTGGGATGGTCTGGACGTTTGGACAGTGGGATGCCAGTATTTTTAGTGTGTGTTAAGTGTTTTTAACCAAAAAAAAGTGCTCTATTTTAAAATGGAGAAAAAATATTTAAAATTTTTTGTGAAGAAAATTGTTGGCAAACTATTTCAACACAGTTCACTGATGACCTGTATTCGTTAGCGAGTGTTCAACTTTCGTTCGCTTGTAGTTATGATGCATAGATTCATATACGGAGATACGTCAATAACATGATTGAAATGCAGCCTCATCTCGCTTCCTTAGCAAATTGAGTTTGGTCTATGAAACATTAAAGACACGTCCGTCCCAGTTGAATTAGCACTTACGGAGTGTAAAAATAACACCACATAGCTGCAAACCTCGATCGTTTTGTTCTTGGATAAAAGAAATTACGTAGTATCAATAGGATTTCGAATTTCCTTTAAATTGTAATGAAACCTTGGTAAAAGGTTTCAAAGTGTCCGGCACCTAAAAATTCGAAAAAAAAAAAAAAAAAACATTTTTTTTGAGATTTTTACTGATTATGAAAACTTGAATTGTTTACTTTATAACGATACCTCATTTGTAGAAATCCATTAATTGGAAGTATTTTTAAATATTTTTTAAACAAAAGGCACTATTTCCGCGACGTATGTCCTTACGAAGTTTAAAGCCGTATTTCTCAGAACATACTTTTTTCATGTTTGGGGGCATATTACTCAAAAACTGCTTGAGTTACGTTCTTGAAATTTTTTATGATTGTTTATGAAGCACATTTTTAACACAAGGAATAAGATATAAAAGGCATACTTTTTTTTAAATATTTTATCTAAAATATTTAAATTTATTTTGTCATTTGCAAAAAAAAATTTAATTTTGTGAATTTTTTTAAATTAAAAAACTTTTGTTAAAGTCTTTAAAAGTATTTAAATATTACACTGTAAAAATGTCAGATTAAAACAGTAATTTATGAATAAATAAGATGCCCCCCACAAAAAAAAGTTTGTGAATTTAACATGGGGTCTATGGGGGTGGCGGTTCCCCTTAAGAAGATTGGATAAATAAAAGCAATCAACCGTAAAATAGTAATGGCCAATCAACCTTTAAATAGTGGTAAAACACCAATAAAAGGTTTTAAACCTATAATTTATCTTCGCGTCTCCTATGGTGACCAGCCTCTGGTACAAAACCTGTTCCAAACGACCTCCAGTTCTGGGCAAGAGGCAATTTGTTTCTCCTCCTACATGGATTTCCATTCCCCTTGAAGTAATAGAGCAGTTTTGTCTCAATAAGGAATCTCGTCATTAGCAAAATTAATAAAAATTTCTATGGACCAGATATATCGAAATACTTGGAAGGTTAAAAAATATAACATATTTTGTAAAAGGTGAAAAACAGGTGAAAACCAAAGGATAGAACATATTTCAATGTAGTTTACTTCTGATTTGAAAAAAAAAAGTTGTATAATTTCCTCACATCTTTGCTAAAAAATGTGTTCCATAATTTGATTTGATTTACACGGAGTTTTTTATACTTTAACGAATTCATTAATTTTTTTTATGAAATTTCTATTTTGAGATTTTTTTAGAGGCTATGCGACGTGTAAAAGCATATAAAGCATGAAACAAGTTTATTTCTTCATTTCACACGAACGTCAAAGTTTTAGAAAACATCACATCAAGTCAAAAGAAGATTGGAAACATAAACTTCTCGGTATCAAATATCTAAAATTTCTTCATATCTTTGTTATAGAATGTACTAATTGTAATGCAAAATTGCGTTTTTGTACAAAAATATGTTCCATAATTTGGTTTTATCTCCACGTTTTTATCTAGTTTAATAGAATTCGATAGTTTTCAAATTACATTTCCATTTCGAGACTTTTCTAGATTCGATTATACATAAGAAACCATAGCGTAGAAAAAACAAATCTTGACACATACTGTCGTATAGTTTAAAGGTTTTAAGGAGTAACGCATCGCAAACCAAAAGAAGATTGGAAACATAAACTTCTCGGTATCAAATATCTAAAATTTCTTCATATCTTTATTATAGAATGTACTAATTGTAATGCAAAATTGCGTTTTTGTACATAAATATGTTCGATAATTTGGTTTTATTTCCACGTTTTTATCTAGTTTAATAGAATTCGTTAGTTTTCAAATTGCATTTCCATTTTGAGACTTCTCTAGATTCGATTATACATAAGAAACCATAGCGTAGACAAAACAAATCTTGACACATACTGTCATATAGTTTAAAGGTTTTAAGGAGCAACTCATCGCAAACCAAAAGAAGATTGAGAACATACAGTTTTGCTTACATCTTAATTGAAAGTTTGTACAATTCCTTCTCATCTTGGTGAAAAATGTGTTCCATAATTTTATTTGATTTCCATGATTTGTTCTAATTGAATAGAATTCATTATTATTTCCATTTTGACATTTTTCTGGAGTCGATGTGACATGAAGGCTGAAAATGAAACTTCCCCTATACTTTCATATCGATAAAAGGTTTTAAGAAGCATCACACCGCAAGCCAAAGGAAGATTGAAAACATTTTAGAAAACCTTCTCAATTTAAAATTTGAGAATTTCCTAGCAACTTTGTAAATAAATGTGTTGCACAGTTCCACATTTGTTCAGAGTTCATTAACGTTTATGAAAAAAAAAATTTTAATATCAATTTTGAGTTGATATCTTAATCTCGTCGCGAGTCAAAATAAAAAGTACAAAATCACATAAACTTCCCACTTACTTTGATATCAATAAAAACCATTTCTGGCGCATATGTTCAGGCAGTCCGTCAATTTCCTCGATCACTTGCCATGCAAATCCAAAGAATACCTCAACATCTGTGCGCTAAGTGATTCTGCAGACTGAAGCGAATCCGAAACCCGCGGCATTGTTAACCTGTGCGCCACCTGGTGACAAGCAAAGAGTTGCGCTCACAAGGGACAATGACGGAAATCACAAGCGCATCATTAAGAAAAGAAAAGGATACACGAGAATGAACCATTCGTGAGTTTTTCTTCCGTTTTCGCAGAATCGGAGTAGTTAACTCGTCTTTTTCCCTCGAATCGCGTGGCTGACGTGACAAAATCGAAAAATATTTAAATACTGTTATTATTTGCTTTCCAAGGACGATGAGGAAGAAAAAAAAGTTCGATTGATACATTCTTTTGTGTGTGTCGTCAGCGAGGTACCTAAGGAATAGCGCATGTACATGGCGTATACTAGATAGGAGGTCTGAAGGTCCCCAGTAACAACCCACCAACCCCGAAAATAATGGTTTTGGGTTTATAAAATATTCCACAAACAAAATAAAACACAAAATACTTTTTGATATTTTTTCCACACACAATAAAGTAATAGTTATGTCATTCTTAATAATTATAAATAGCCTTCATTGTGTTCTTATTTTGAAAACTCGATTTCTGTCAGGTCAGTTTCTCTCTTCTATGTCAGAAAGCTTTTCTTCTATGTTTTGGCCCGATTTAGCCCGTAAGGAAAAGTACGGGTCGACATCTGGAGGGTTGGGAGTTCGAAACACTATCCAACAAACAAACGTCGTGTAATTGGGGGCCTGGTGCAGGTTAAAACTGTCGTGGCCTCATTTTCACATCACGTTGTCGTGGTGTGGAAATTTGGAGTGTGGGGTACCAGTACAGGTGTCCTCATTATCCTACCGTAATGCAAATTTACAAGGCTTTGTCCTCGGATCATATCTCTCGGGGTCAAGCATCTCAATATATATATATATATATTCAATAAACTCCCGTTTATCCGCTTTGCTGCAAATCCGCGGACACTTTGTGACAAAATGTTGTTGAAAAAACTTCAATCTCAAATAAAATAAAAAGGTGTTTTAACACAAAAACAGTTAACTGATCTTTTTGTTTATTTACTTATTCACAAAACAGTTAACTGATCTTTTTGTGAATAAGTAAATAAACAAAGTTTAAAGTACAGAGATCTACTGTTCATTAATTCATAATTTTATGCATATGCACACTAATGTAGGTAAAATTGTTAAAAAAAAACACTTTCGCGGACATATTACTTAGTTGGGTATATATACCCAACTAAGTAATAAGACATTGTGAGAATTTTTGTATTTACTATATATGTATATATATATGTAATATATGTATTATTTAATTACAAATCCTTCATAAAAGTTATTGAATTACGTTCTTGATAAAATTATCTTTCCATTGATAGATAATTTCGGTTTTTCTCAAAAAAAAGTTGTGATATGAGCTATTAAGCCTCAGAAATACACTTTTTTCTAAAAGGTTTCCACAATTGTTGCCACTTCTGTATATATTTCGTTCATTATTATTTGGAAGCAACAAACATTACCTCAAAACTATAATTCTCTATTTTGTAGTGATGAATAAAGTGACGTATTGTGACAAAATGTTGTATTGCATATATATTTTTAGTTTGTTTTGCCGTTGTTGCTCATTATGTATCATCAGTTGTACTAAATCACTAGAACTACTACAAAGTGGCATATGCTACTTATGAATTTTTGGTGCAAAGCTTTTCTATATTTCCGAATTGCGAAATAACCATTGTATAGATATGCTAAGTTAGATCAACTCAGACGCGTGACTTTTTATCCAGGTGTAGGAATTCAAATATTCTTTTGAAATACCGGTACAGTGTCTCGCGACACTAGGCACGGGAGTGAGTGTTGGTCATTTCTTTTGAAATACATAGTCTGGTAACAAAATAAATGAAAGATTTTGTTAACATAATAATTTCTCAGCCTAAAACTTAAGATTCATTCTTCGTAATGAATATTTAACCATTTGAGTGTAATATTGAACATCAATTCATAGCATAATAGTTGGAAGATATAATTTGAGGATAAAATTTCCATTAATTTATTGAAGAATGTAAAAAAAGTATTTAATGCATTTTTATTTTTTTTTATTTGTTGAGATGTTTTAAAAAGAGAACCAACACTTTCGAGTTGAGGAGTAGCACAAACCCCCAGAGTCCCCTCCCCATAACACTGCAACCAATCATCTTTTAGACAATTTTTCCATAACCATCAGCTAAAAACTTCAAAACAAGCCCTTGACTCTTATTGAATTCGCTTAAGGTATCAGTATTCCTTCGAAGGCAATACTTTTTAAAATTATCACGGAACTTTTTTTGTAGATTTTTTTATAGATTTCGCTTTGAAAAAAGAACTTATTTTGTAGAAAATATTTCGTTTTAAATTTATTGTTTATAAAAATAGAGTAAAAATTGTAGAAAAAAAACACCCAAGGAATTATTTGTTGCTAATACGCCATGCCATTTACGCAAAACGTAATATTAAAAAAAAAATTACCTTTTTTATTAAGTGGATTAATTACACAGCTCAATACATAATTTGGTGTCGGCGTTTTTTAAACTGATTTTATGTGTATTTCATGTGCTGAAAACAAATATGTTGTTAGTTTTTGCCCATCAGCTCTTGTTTGTTATATATAACAGTAGTGTTTTATTTAAATTAATACATTAAATTAGGCTTAGATTATAGGCGTTAAATTAAAAACTACCTTAATAAATTCGATAAAACATTTTAAATTGAAAAAAAAAAGCACAACAACACTCCTGTTTGTCTACAATATATTAATTACAAATTAGAAATCAGAAGAACCAAATAAAAACAAAAGTAAAAGTTAATTTTGTTCCACTCTCATTTTGATTCTAACAGAATTCTTAATTTTGATTCTAACAGATTCTTTCAGATTCTAACAGAAATCTGCCATCATAAGAGTATCTCATCTGCCCTGGTATCAGTCCTCTATTGTCTTTATGTGCTGGTGAAATCGTTCACCTTGTTCTTCATTAGTATCGCCAAGATTTTCAGAAAAACGGTCTAAATGGCTGTGCAAGTAATGAACCTGTAGACTCATATTACAACCAAGATCTCTGAAGTTGTTAAGTATGCTATTAACTAGTTCAACATATTTTTCGGCCATGTGGTTTCCCACAAAATTTTTGACAACAAGGACGTATGAGATTCGCTCTTTTCGCTCTGTCGCATTCATGTAATCCACGAAATGAGGATCATTTATGAGCTGTCTGATTTGAGGACCATCAAAAATTCCAGATTTGAAGTTTTCTGTACTTGTTCCGAGCATTTTTTGTCCTGCAAAGCAAGGGCTATCCTGATCAAGAGCTTTCATAAACTGTGTCGTTAACCCTAGCTTTCCATGCAAGATGATTCTGTCTCGTCCTACCAAGGGTTCATGAATGATCATTTCTTTCTACAATAACCATGCTCTCTCTCGAAGGCCACTATTTTCTTATCCAGTGGTATTAGTAGCTCTACCATCCCATGGGCACAAGAAACAAGAACATTTAAGGACACTTCATTTTAAGTCTGAGTGAGGAACAGGCCGTCTTGCAGAGACAAAATCAGGATATGTCCACTTGCTGCAGTTGTTTTTGTTTATACCGGTAATATTCACAATACAAAGATAACAGTCATCAAAGTAACTTAGGGGTTCCCTCCAAACCATTGGGACACCAAATTTAGACTCCATCTCTTCACATTAGTCCACTACCGTAGGTGTTCTGTACAAGCTGAAGCGGTACAGTGAAGAAGAAAGAAAAAGCAGGAATCAATGCACCTAAAAAACTTAACTTAACCACTACTCAACGAGCTTTATACTAAAACATTTCATAATTTAGCTTCACTGAATCTGAAAAGGTAGAGCTGATAGAGAAAAACTGTTTTCATGTTTGAAACCAGGGCACCAAATATAGTTAAAATCAGTTAACAAATTCCAGGTGCAAACAAAAAATATTTTTAAAGGCCGTTTTATCATCTAAAAGCATTAATTCAGGTATGGAACTACAATCATTACTATATTATTATACATAAATCAATTGTGTTCTTTAACGTCAGTCATTCCTGAAAAGAGCATGAAGAAAGAGAAAAATGCAAAACATCATATTTACATCATGCTCAATATTTTACAATCGATATTTCTTAATAATAGTTCAAACCATGCTTCATAATCTTAAGAACATGCATATAAAATTTCAAAAGAATTTAATTGATGCATTCTGAGATATTGTGTTTTGCGGAGAGTAATGCCTAGCTTAAAAAAAATTTCATTTTGAGAAAAAGCTAAAACAATATAATCCCCCTCCATGTCAAATATAGAGTACATATCTCCAGTTCTAACTGTCGTAGAAGTAAAATCCAAAGTGATTTGAAGAGCTAAAGAGCTGTAGTATAATTATAATAATACGTAAAATTGGAAAAATGTGAAATTTGGTTGAAAATGGTGTTTTAATTTTATGCAGATACATTAAGTAAAAGGTAATATTACCCTCTCAAAGAAATACTCATCAGTCCATCTTAAAATCAAAGCTTTGTAAAAAAAATTGTACCTGCCCATCATTGGACAAATCGGATGTGCTTTTAGACTTCAACGGCATTTTTTTCCATGTTGACAAGATTGCGTACTGGACATCTAAAGCCCATGTCCTTCGTTGATGGCACCAATACTTCGCCACAGCGCACCAAATTTAAAACATGAGCCAACCTATCCACATCACATTCTACATTGTATCAATGTCAACAGCCAAGAAATCTTCTCCAACCCCACTTCAATAGCAGAAGAATTATTTTGCACTTTTCTCCATGTGCAACTTATCTAGAACCATGGGATAAGAACCAATCAACCAAACTAGTTTAATCATTAAATTTTATTAAATATTTGTAATAAGAAGATTAAATTAAATAAATATAATTTATTGTTATTAAATTATTTTTAAAATCAGAGACCAACCCTTTTGAGAAGGAACTCAGGCTCTCAGAGCCGCCTTCTCAAAAGGGTTGAGTTCTTCGTTACGATATAGTATCCTCAATTGCACCATAACAATCACAAAATTTAAAACAAGTTCATGACTCTCTTATTAAGAACTACAAAAACTGAATCTTTCTTGCTTTAACGGGTACAAATTAGTCTTCGAGGTTACCTATTACAAAAGTCGTTTTCCATCTAATTTCTTATTTCGGTAAAGCTTGAGGAGTTCCTTAACCTTGTACTTTGAACATGCTTTTTTGTATCAAATTATACAGCTGTGATACTACTTTGTTTTCCAATACGAATTTCATAATCGGGAACTTTATTTCCTTTCTCTGGTCCGACAATTGAGTGAAAAAAAAATTTCGGTTGGACGAATTTATATAAAATGTTGATTGGCTTAACCCTGCTGGCAGTTGTTTCGACGAGGCATCACTTGTCATCAAAACTCACCAAATTTTGATGGACGAGATATCTCGTCGTACGAAGAAAACTGACAACACTTTGATCCCGTCATCATGAAAAAATCAATACCATCTTGATGACGAAATGTCTTGTCATTTACAAATTCGTCAGGTCTTGAAGGACGAGGTATCTCGTCTCTTTACCCTTGGTGGATTCAAATGGGCTTTCAAGTGGGGCTAAGAGGACAAGTGCCCAGCTCTATTCAACCCAAAGCCTCTGAGAAGGGGTGCAGGAGGACCGTTCCATTCGCACCTTATATTCTAAATGGATTGGCTGTGTTTTATGGCGCAAGAGCCATATTTAGACATAGCCAAACACAAGGTAAGGTCAAACATTCTAAATGCGAACCTCATATTTAAAATTTTTGTTCACTCTTGTTTTGTAGTTTCGGGGCCCTCAGAATATAAGTGAACTCAACCTCACATAACTTATTTGAGGGTCTGATCCTACCTTACGACAGCGACCACCGTGACACAATGACAGCATTCAAGCGCTCTTAAAGATAAACAGCACAGGCTCGTAGTCCTGAAACTCACCCAGTATACCTTTCTCTCTTCTGCTTCAGTAAAGCTTTCTTTAAGTAAATGTCCATAACGTGTTTGCCTCCTGTTTGGCGCATCATGGTAAAATATGAGCCATAGGTTATAAACCCAACCTATCCTTCCCCAATGTGTGTCAGCTTCTGAGTGTCATTAAGTCGATCTAATGTCGACAGTAGTTTAAACAAGAATCTAAACTATTGTTTCCTATCAAAGCACTGAAATAAATTCGATTTCGACAACTGAATATAACAAGATGCGAACTGATACAAAGCAATTCCGTTGGCACAAAACAGAAATTAGGTGTTTCCTGAAAAATCGGCTAAGAGGTCCCTGTATAGAATTTAATGGTCCCACTTTTTTATTCAAAAATAGCCATCAAATAGCTCAAATAAGCTTTACATTTAGTATATTCGATTCTGAGCCAACTGAACATTGTACTGCATGCACAATTTAAGTCAGTTAAAATTCCAAACTTTTTTTTTAACATGTAAGTGACATTAGTCACGAAATTCTACTGAAGACTGAACTAAAAATTGATTTTGGAATCGTGTTCTTATGGAACATTATTTTCTGTTATTTCCTTTCATTTTTATTAGTCGATTAGTTCGCGATATTATTTTTTTTAGTAAAACAAAATTTCGATAATTTAGGGTTGGTTGGGCAGTCTGAGATAACTTTTCGTTTACACTAGAGCTAAATAGACCAGAACTCACAGCGCAGAGTATATTCCGAAGTATTACTAGCAGCTATGGCTAAACAGGTTTTAATCAGACTTGTTTCATAGAGGGGTCGCGGCAGTCGGTTGGAAGAGCAGCGAATTAGCGACCAGAGGGTTGCGAGTTCGAAACTTAGTCCAACCAAAGACCATCAGTACACTGGAGCAGGTGCGCGTTAAATCTGTCGTGACCTCAATTGTCCTCACGCTGGCGTTGTGTGGAAGTTTCGAGAATGGGGTGCAAGCTCAGGTGTTGACCTTGTCATCCGACAGTGGTTCAATATTACGAGGTGTCCTATCTTTCCCTTTGGGATTGTACCGAATCGTCGCCAATAGCTCATTGTGTCGCTCCAGCGCGACGTTAATTAACTACCTCAAACAATATATTGCATCCATAATAATGCAGAAAAAGTAGGTACCATTCAGCCACAAAACCAATTGGTTCTTATTTGAGAACTATTGGAACCAATTTCTTGAATGCTTTGTTAATCATCAATGAACTGAAAATATATTGAAAGTGTTATTTTACTTGATATTAATCTATTAAATTTGATTGACTAGGTGAGAAGTGAGGTCAAGAGTGTGATTGATTTATTTCCTTGAAAATAGTCCAGGGAAAAAGTTGAGAAACCTTTTATTGTGTTTAAATATTTATTTAACTTACTCTATCCGTGTTAGCGAATAAGAGCATGTAACTCTACTCATGTAAAAAAGAACTCTTTCGAAACATACTCGATTTTACACGTGCACTCCCACAACATCGTTTACTTTCTGATTTCGAAATGCCTTTATTTCAGATGATTCTTCAAAACTGAACTATACTATTTCTATACCCGGTATCTTATTAACACGAAAATAAATAGCTTTTGGGTTTGATTTATGAAATTGTGATGTAATGAATTGTGTAATTATGGTCTGAAGCGCCAAAGGATAACAAGAAATGAAAGAAATAATCGCCTCTCATTGTCTAAAGGAACACAGACAGACTTTCGTATCCAATTTCGCTCACTAAATGAAGATAAGTACTCACTGTATGCATATTTCCATGAAAATACAATATTAAACCGCGTGGACGTGTATAGGGCGCTTACATACAGACAGACACCAAACGCGAAAGAGGCGGGTTTGGCGCCAAAAGGGTCCAAAACGGATAGAAAACTTGAAAAAAGGGTCGAAAATATTCGATGTACAAACAAACACTCCATTCTTATTTATATAGATAAAACAATACATTTAGCATAGATGATAATATCTCACACCTTCTACAGAGGCAGAACGATTTTGATGAGCTGTAAAATAATTGTAAGTTACGAAATAATTTTATTTTCGTAGCAGTGAAAGAGATAAAAAAATATCTTATCATCTGCTAACTCAGAGTTTTGTTTTCCTTCAAAACGGCTACTTTTAAATAAGCAATGGAAGGAAGGTTTTGTTTCCGCTCTTTCCGAAGAGAATTATGATTGTTCAATTATTCAAAAACGCTGTAAAACTCATGATTTTTTCTATACCTAAAGGTACTATAAGTAATATTATTATTGAGAAAGGAAGAAAACCTAAAGTGGAAAAATACTTCCAATTACGTATGCAAAAAATCTTATTTTATCTTTAATTTTAAAAGGGCATCCGTCAAGTCAAAGGACCATTGGAAAGTCATTAAAATGTTCAGTTTCAACAATAAATAAAATAGTTAACAGTGATTTGAGTTTTATAAAGGCCTAGTCAAAGGACAATTGCAAAATCATTGAAATTCTCGGTGTCCACTGTAAACAAAATGATAAATGTTGATTTAAATCTTAAAAAAAGCGAAAAAACGCAATGTGCATCGTCTTTCTCCAAAGCATATCGCTGAACGCAGGACACGCTGCCGAATTCTATATGAGAAACACTTATCCAAAGAAAAATGGAAAAAAATTGTGACAATAGATGAATCATGGGTGTATTTAAATGATTGCAGTAAAAAAAGAGCCATTTATTATCATAAAAGGGGAGAAAAAAATTTAAGTACATGGTTCACAGAATCGAAAGAAAGTTTTTCTAATAGATTCATGATTGTTGCTGGTTTTTCATGTAGTGGCAAGTTAAAAATAAAGAGAGTGGAAAATGTCAAGATTAATTCCAAATACCATCAGGAACATATTTTATAGACAATATTTCTGAATGAAATAATATCGCTTTACCCACAGTGCCATCAATCTGTGGAACTCCATCAAGACAAAACTAGCAGTCACACATCAAAATCCACTGTAAATTTCCTAAAAGAAATGGAACAAAAAACCGGCATCAAGGCCATACCCTTCACTGATATCCCTATCGGACTTTTAAAATCTGTATTATCCAAACGTCGTCCCACAACCCTTACAGGACTGTGGACAGCTGTCCAGGAGGAATGGTATAGAATACCTCTTCTGACACTTCAAAAGGCATTATTATCCTGGAAATTACGGTGTCGAAAGATAGTTCAGAGTAAGGGCTATCAAATAGAACATTTAAAACACACAAATTTTATGCAATTTAGTTTTGTGAATACAATATACATTGTCTAAAAAATGTGTGAACAGCCTCTGTACGATGGTTAATCTCTATTATCATAAAAGGAAGTGTTTTCTGTCTGTGATCAAAGTCCTAACGAATCTATGGCACTTACAATAATGGGATTTGGCACACAGGTAGCCCAAATTTTTTCCAATTTTTGGGTCGTGCCGGAATTTCATGGAATTTAATTATTATTGTTTTCTTTAGAATATCAATACCATAAAGAAATTTCCGTTTGAACGTTTCCGTTTAAAAGTTTTCAGCCGAAGAAAAAAACAAATAAAAAGTTTTAACTGGAGTTACGTAGTTCTTTTTTCTATCTCCTTGATCGTTAAAGATAAAGTAAAAATTTTAACGGATTTGAAATCTGCAGAAAATTTTGCATTAGATCGTAACCTAAAAATAGGATTTCTTTTTGAATAAATAAATATAAAATTTAAGCTTTAATTTTTTTCCATTAGGTGGCTCCGCCTCCTGCTCGCTATCGCTCGTCAACCCCCGATGGTTGCTACGTAATCATATTTAGTTAGCTTCGCGAACTATACTTTTCAACAATGAAGGGGAGGGGATTGCTGCACAATCCATCCCCATTTGGATCGCTGCTGGATTGATTCCGGACCTCTAGTACGACTTTAATTGAAGGTTCCCTTCCCTTACCATTACGATATCTATCACATGCACCCGAGGAGCGGAAAATTAGCATTAGAAAACGTTCCAAAAATTCTCGGCTTATACACTGAAATTTACGGTAAAGAAAAACGACCACATTAACAATTTCCACATAAAAAAGGAAATTGTTAAATAAATCTCATCATAATTTTAAATGATTTAGCTGATCCGTATTGTAATAGTACTTTTTAAGATTTTCACATTCGATTGTTGCTATGGAAACGGCGACCGAATTTGCTGGTTCTTCTGAAAACATTGCAACCTTTCTAGGGCGTACTCTCAAATTTTATGAATGAGTAAATTTTAAAATATAATTGCGTTTGTCGTATGCGCGTGCTCCAAATTCATTAGCCCGTTGAACCACCAGACTTGTTACCACGTAGCTCGCTATCTACCAATCACAAAACGAATAAAACTGAGAAAAAAAATTTATAAAAGAAAAAAAGAAAGATTCGAATTTGATCTCGATCGTGTTCGAGAAATCACAGATTCCCTTTCCTGCTCTCTAACAAATTCAGCCAAGGAAAGCAAAACAAATAAAAAACAATTTTGACTCGCATAGTTTAGTTCTTTTTTGTAAAATCGGGATCCTTAAGATTGACTAAAAATTTCAACGTATTTGAAAACTGTGGAAAATTTTAAAAAAGATACCTTATATATTTGATTTTCTTGCAATAAATAATTTTTCAATTAAATGTTTATATTTTCGCAAGAGATTGTGACGTCACGCCGAAAGGATCTCTTTGCAATTCGAATTTGGCCGCATTTGATAAGGCCGTGATGGCAGTTATCCAATAGGCTACGAATTCCTATTTGGTTTGTGAAGAAAACCGTATGGAATTCGTAGCAATCATCCGGGGTTAGCGAGCAGTGGTCACACCTGACCCCTTGAAAAGAACTGTCACGGGCAACGCCGCGCTGGCCACGCAGTGGCTAGTTCATCATAAGGCGGAACTCGTCCATAAACCAAAACCCTTGTATGTTCAATCACTTATTGTTTTTCTATTGCCACATCCGTTCCGTCCCGAGTGTAAGTATAGCCTAAGTTTATTCTAAACTGTCTTAGTTTCGGCTGCGTATTAAATATCCAACAGAATTGTCGCATTCAACAATGGAATGCGTGTGTTGGTATCACGATATCATGTGTTTACTTGTTTAGTCGCTAATTTGGAAGGAATTAATCTGGTACTATAGAGTGCCTCTCGCAAGAAAGCTGACAACCTTGGGTTAGTTGATTTCTGAATATGTATGAATTCGTAGCAATACATTACATTAGAATTACATTAGAACTGCCATATGCAGAAGCCAAAGAAGCGTGCGGTTGTCGCCTTAAATGATTTATACCTCGCCAACTCTCAAGAATAGAATGATAAATTCAAGGCCAGAATCAGCGCTAAAGACGCCAATTGAAAATTTTGCTTTTCCGCCAATTCCCTAATTCACATAATGGACTAATTCAAAACCACATGATTGTAGGCTGAGATGATTGACAATTTGTATTAAGAATGTTGCTTTGGCAATGTTTTATTCTTCAAAAAGAAATTATTTTTAGTTACTAAATTTAGAATTGATGGTTTGAAGTTGAACAATGGAAGAACTTGGAACAATTTTCCCTACATGATATTTGGTTTAATATTTAACTTTATGTGCATTCCTTTGTACAAACCATTCTCAAACATTCGTACTTAAATATGAAAGCACATGAACAAGTACCGCATTTTTAAAGTGTATTTTAACTTGATGTTTCAAATTTACAGTTCAGAAAAATGCTTTAGATTTAAAGGTTTAACAACGCATTATGTCACAAATGAAAGTAGCAAATTGTCATCCCTGTATGTTAATGTATCATCTTCATGTTCCAATTTATGTCACTCCATAAAATATTCATTTAATTGGCTGATAAAAAACAAATCAAAGTTCAACTTAGGTCAAAGTGAATAAAAACCAGAGAGAGAACCCGAAAATATAAATTAATGGTCGAGCATTTAGGTCATCATTGTAAAAGCTTTGTAATCATTTAGATATAAAAAACAGCCTGTGAATATATTACATTAGAAAATTACAAAAATGTACAACTATTAAACACCTAAACTCCTTCGTGAGAGACATTGTTTAAATTCGAATTGAACAGTTTCTGGTTAATATTTCCTGATTTCTCAAATGGATTAAGTGTTCCTTTCTTTGTAAAACCTCACCCCGTCTGGTTTGGAGCAGTGAAAAAAAGCAGAATATACATGTTTATTAAACCCAAATGCGATGAATGCGTTGTGAAATACTAAAAAGTACGAACTCCGTATGCAGTGGTACCAAGGTCTGTTGCGAATATTTAAAACACGTTTTATAACACTCACAGACGACCTTGTTCGATGTGAAGTACTGCATTCTGTTACCGAAAAAAGAGTAATCTCGGTTCCCCCGCGGTCGTTGACATATTGGACAAACGAGTCGTTCTATTTAGGGTTACACGTCTCTTATGATCAGTCATTCCAATTTACATCTGCTTACCTGGAAGCGATCGTTAGAGGAAATGCTGACGGAAAAACCTACGCTAAGCATTAATTATGCAAGTTTCTGTTGTTACTCGAAATAGCTATTAAAAGTAGTTCTTATTATCTATCGTTTGCATTTTAGTAATTGTCACGTTTTAGTATATTTTGGTTTTCTAATGGCAACAATCTGCAATCTGCTATGTACAAAAAAATATTCTTGGATAAAAAAGAAAGCCAGTCGTCTAAAGATAGTACTTTTATGGAGTCATTGAATGAAGCATTTTTTAAGAGAAGTGAATATTTTGATTCTGAAAGAGCCTCGTTACCAAAGCCCATTTTCACTTAAGCTTTTCGTAAGTAATATATTCTCTGCTTCGTATAAAATAAAAAGGCCGGAATTTTGCTGCCTGCTTTGCTTTTTTCAAGAAACCTCTAAACGTCGAGTTTTTGCTTACGTCTGGCTATTGTAGGGTGAAAGCAACAAGGATTCAAACCTCTTCTCTTGCTCTTTCTCTTTGGACCAAAAGTGCAATTTGCAAAAATGTCTGGATACAGAAATTTGGTTTCAAAAATAATTTTCACAACAAAAAATACGTTAATATTTATGCTTAAAAATCTTTATAACACCGTGAAATTCCTTTGCTTTGCAGTCTCGTTTAAGAGATAAACTGAAAGAGTGATTCTTAGACATACTGCCAATATCTTAATACATTTCGCATTAAGAAATAGTTTAATAGTTAGTAGAAATTTCCTTGTAAACATAGTTGCATGTATGAGAGGCATTTTCTGTTAAACTAAATGTAGGTGATAGTGTTTTTGTGAGCGAACTTACCTCCTGTGTGTATTCAGGATGTCACGTCACTTGGCTTGTTTTTCTATTACGTCATCAAATAGAAATTCCAAAGAATGAATTCCGAAAAGATAATTGACTCTATTTACAATTAACGTCATCTCAAAAAGGTTATAAACTACATTTCAAACTAGTTCGGATATTTGTGTCATGCGAGTGCATTTGTGTGAAAGGAAGTAAAATCCCAGTCTCTTTGGTCTGATTTGTTTGCACTGAAAATCTCATATTAGAAAATGATTTGAAATTCTTGTTTTTATATTTTTTCTAAGCTCCAATTGCTTGCATGGGTGGAACATGCACACAAAACAGTTTTTCCTGTAAATCTGTAATTTATTGGGTTTTTTGTGCAAAAAATAATACTTGTTATGTTCCAAATTTCATATCGCTGGCTTTGAGCAAAAACGCATTTGCTGGCAATTTTTTGAAGACATTAAGGCTAGGTGCACACATCTGGTTTTCAACGTGCGGCGCCGCTGCCGCAACGCAAATGCGGTCTGAGATACATTAGATCCAATGGAGTAGTGCACACATGCCTCCGGCATCGCTGCGGCGCAGCACGCACTTCTGTCTGAACTACCTTGTTCTCACAAATAAATGGAATATAAATAATAATTAATAAATGTTTTGTATCCAGTAAGTCCATTTTGTTTCAAAATATACTTTTTATACACCAAGTAAGCGAAATAAATACGTTTTCTTCGATAGAATATCTATCGCAAATGGCACGAAATGAGTACTTGCGTCATTTCACGGTAATGTGTGCATAGTTTGGTTTCGGTGCCTCAGCGGCGCCGCACGCTGAAAAACCGGATGTGTGCACCGGGCCTAAATGCTTGTTTTTCATGATGAGAAATACATCGTCCTTTTTAAATCTATGTGAAAGCTATATAATATTATCAAATTGCCAAAATACTTAAAATCTTATTTTTTAAAAACCAAAACTATGTATAGTTAGTCCTCAAACATTTATGCAGTAAAAAAAAGGTTTTGTTATTTTTAATAGTTTTTACTCTAAACCAACGATACATTCTCATTTAACGTGTCTGGCTTGACATTTAGATCTGTAGAAGTCAGCCCCCTTTATGTTCCTTTCTCCGCTGTCGACCTATTGACGCAATATAATTTTATTACTTTGTTTTGAGGTGCATACTTAAAAGACGGTTAGTAGGAGATGAGAGATTCATCACGAAATAAATGTCAGATCCAGGTGAATAGTGAAAAGTGTATCATAAAGGCTTATTTTTCAGAGTAAAGGTGGAGATTTCATTCATGAAAGAGATAAAGAGACGGCCTCCTTTAATGTTGAATTTATAAATAAGTGCGCATGTTGTATATTCCTTTATGTCCTTTTTGGTGAAAAAATAAAAACATAAAACTCGTATCAGTAAAATTCATAAGTTATCTCTCACTCTGAGTTTGTTTTTTAAATTGGATCAAAGTACAATACTTTAAGCCTTGTCCTTATGTATAACCCTTGCTTTAATACTCCATCTTGTTCATCATAATTCGCTGCTTTATGCAATTCTGACCAATTCATATTGCAGTATTAAACTCTGCGCTCTACTTACAAACATTAAAATTTCAAGTGTGTGTACAGGCATAAAATCAGTCTAGTTCTAAAAACAAATTATAATGGTGTATCGGGCTTCTAAGCAATTCAGAATGCATTAATACTTCGTAATATGTCCTTAAAAACAGTCTCATAACATTTGAAAAATGATTCATTATTCTAGTTTTTACTTTTTCTAAGTTACGAATGATTGCATGTGTAGAGTGTGCCCATAAAATAATTCGAGAATATTTTTCCCACTTCAAAAATTAAATCACGAGCCCTTGTCCTTAACCAGATTACGTGACATTGTGTTCGTTGTCCCGTTAGTACTTATTAGTCTACAAAGGATCATTATATAAGGATAACTAGCCACTGCGTGGCTAGCCCGGCGTTACCAGGCCCGGTTTGCGAAGCAAACCAACAGCACGGGCCACGCTAAGATATACGGTATTAATCTGGTGTATATAAAATTTTCCGCAGATTTCAAATCTGTTGAAATTTTTTATCTATCTTTAACGAATCCGCTTTTACGAAAAGAACTAAACAATGCCTGTCAAAATGTTTATTATATTTTGATCTCCACTGAAATCGAAGAGGGCAGGAAATATAATCTGGTTTTTTTTTTTTTTTTTTTTTTTTTTTTTTTTTTTTTTTTAAACGCGAAAGCCACTAAATGCAATCTGTTTATTTTTGGAAAGGGAAAGTTACCGTGACGTCACAATCTAGAACGAAAATATAAAAGATGTATTCAATTTAATAGTTATTTATATAAAGAAAATAGCCGACCAACCGGTATAGTGGTTAAGGTGTTAGCCTCTAGATCGGAAGGTCCCCGGTTCGAATCCGGGTTCGGGCATGGATGTTTGTAAGCGTATACCAGCTCGGGTGTTGCTTCGTCATCTGAACATGGTTCAAAATTACGAAGTAATTGTTAGGGGCAATGATGGCCCTCCCACTGGGTGCTCCTTCACAAGTGGCCATCACTTCCGGCCTTGTAGTTGCCAATGACTTCGGTCAAATGTGCCCGCCATTAGAAAAAAAAATATATAAAGAAAATCATATTTTTAGGTATGGATCTAAAGTGAAATTTTCCGCAGATTTCAAATCCGCTAAAAATTTTACTCTATCTTTAACGTTCTAGGAGATAGAAAAAGAACTAATAGACTCCAGTTAAAAGATTGTTTGTTTTTATCGTCTGACTGGAAAATCCGTGCAAAATCAAAACGGAAACGGAAACAATAAATTTAGAATATGTGATCTCTTCTATGCTGTAGCATTCAATAATGATTAAATTTCATTAAATTCATTTTAAAATGTTCTAGATAGAATTTTAAAATTCGCCGCTACCCAAAATTTGCACAAAATTTGGACTACCTGTGTGCCAAATCTCATTGCTGTAAGTGACATAGATCGTCAGGATTTTGCGGCCGCGAAACAAACACTTTCTTTTATAATAGTAGAGATTGAGTTTACCTTTTTTAATTTCTTGTAATGATTTTAACGTCCCCAGGAAAACCATAAAAAACAGTACATTTTTTTTTGTTATGCCTGGCACGATTCCTTGTCTTTTACCATGTTGGTTATGAACACAGATAGGTTACTAGAACAGTTGTTCTTGTGTTCTAGTTGCTACTTGGGATGATAGTGCCTGTATTGTGATACGATTACGAATATGAAATATTGGGTGCTTTTCTGAAAAGGAGGAGTGAGACTTATTTTAGCACCGGACGGTGCGGCGTGTATATTTTAAAATTTATATATTTTTTTTTAATAAATATCAATATCCAATTTAGGTGTGCAGTGTCCCTCTGTTCTTGACTACTACTACACACAGTCTATCAAATTAGACATCTCACGGTCACTCTGACATATTGGTGTCAGGAGTGGCGTTGTGTAGAATGAACGGCAAGAAGTGACGCTGCGCCATTTTGGAGTTTGTTAGAGAAACTGGATTGTTGCTAGATTCGGTATACTGACGACGCTCCTGAATTTCTTCTTCGGAGTTTCGTAAAGAGCAATTGGACTGTAGCTGGATTCGGTATAGTGACGACGCTCCTGAATTTCTGCTTCCGAGTTTCGTGAAGAGCAACTAGATCGTTGCTGGATTCGGGATTGTGAGGTATCCTGGGAATCACACAAGCTGTTTTAGAGAATTCCTGCAGTGAATTATGTCCTCAACGAGAACCTTTGAAAGATCCAGATACTGGACCGATTAATTTCTTTGGCTTTGCGATTCGATTTGAAATTATACTGTGTCAGAAAATACAGTTAGATAATTGAATGAAATTACTTTAAATAATACTAATAATTTGAAATTGTGGAAATCTGTGTTGAATGAAGAATATTCAGTATAATAGATATGTAAGGAACTTTTAAGAATCGTATTAGTGTATATTATTTTACGATATAAAATGGCATTCCTTGCAAAGGGTGTGTAAAGAATATTTAATCAATTTGGCTCAGGAATTAGGAAATTCCTCCAAACTCTAAAATTATCGTATTAAAAAATGTAATTGTGAATGATCGGAATTTCGAGTAGAATTTTGTGAGAGAACTACTAAACGTCATTATAAGTGAGAGAATTGAAAGTGAACAAAAGGAAGAGAAAGTGGGAGAATGGAACGTATAGAAATGGACAAAAGGGACCACGAATTGAAATTAAAGGAATTAGAAATGGTACAGGGTAGAGAACAAACCAGTGAATCCCATATCAATTCAAGGTCAGGGGGAAATGAGTTATTTCTTGGAAATTTGATAAAGGGAGTTTTACCAAATACTCCGGGAAAATCCTAGGAATAGACATTTTTCTTCGATCAAACATGAGAAATGCTTAAATTGTATGAAGTGCCTGAGGAATATCAGGGGAAAATAATTTTGTATAATCTAAGGGATATGTAAGATGCCTAAGCTCACGGTTAGGAGAACGGGATTTTGACCAGTATGAAAAATTAAGGGGAAATCGTGTTAAAAGAATTCCATATAACCACAATAGAACACAAATAGAACTTAGATATGAGCTATCGAAAAGGTAATGAAACATATAACATAAAAGATTAGTTTAGAAGCGGCGATGGATTTGTATTTAAAAGCAAGAAAAATAAACACACATGACGAATTGAAAGACCTGCTCATTACCGACAAAATAAAAGAAAGTTTACCATCAAGCATTAAAACCCATATTTATCTGAAAGAAACAGACAAATGGCTGAAACCAGTGGAATTGGCTAACAAAATAGATAACTATACGAGTGCAGTAGCCACAGGAAAATTAGAGGCAGGTGGGAATTTAGGGGAAAATAAGAAAAACTTTTGGAGACCAACACATAAGTCCAATTCATTCAACTGGGGAAATCAGGATTACAAACAACGCTTCGAGCACAAATCAAGGAAAGATATAGGTTGCTTAGCATGCGGATCAAAATTTCATAAAAAGTAAAAATGCCCGAAAAATAAAAATAGATTTATAAATGATAGGACTAAACCACTTAATTCGGAGGCGCGTGGAATAAACCAAGTAGCTGCATCCGATTCAGAAGTAGAAAACTGAGGTGTATGTGTAGCAAAATAATAAATTCTAATAACGGGACTGATGGGAATCCCTACAACCCTATATCGCACCTCTAAAACATATCAAAATTACTGTGGAAGGTAAAATCATCTGTTTTCATGTTTGAGAGAAAACAACCTCCCCAAGGTAGAATTAGTCGAAAGCGAGAGGTAAAATCCATCTAAAGTCAGTTTTCGGAGAGACAATATTCGCGGTCGTGATATACGTGAATTTGGCAATCCCATATGAAAGCAATACTAATGTGGTGCACAGACCAATACTATGTGCTATCGCTCCCCACATTTCTGAGGAACTGATCCTTAACCCATAAATATTTAATATCTTAGAGGGCAAAAATGACCGTAACGAACTGGCAGTAATCGAGACTTGCGAAGTAGAAATGGCAAGGTGTAGAGAAACACTCCTGGGGGGAAAAGAAATTGAGGGTAGCGTCAAAACGGTAGAAAGAGAAAAGGGCCTGAGACAGTCACCTGCCGACGAATTTCTACGCATACAAAATATAAGTGACTCACTGAGGAGTGAATGGGATTTGGCAGCGAGGGGAAAGGGAAACTATTTCGTTATCAACTTCTTGCTTACACAAGGAGAATGTCGGGGACGGCTAATGTTTCTCAGCTTGTTTTACCCGCAGAGAAATGATTAGAGGTTATGGGAAGGGCACATGAAACCCTCTATGGTGGTCATATGAGCCCGTGGAAAACAAAGGAAAGAATACGATACGTCTTTTTTTTTTTGAGGGGGGAGGGGTTGGCAAGAGATGTTAAGCAATATTGCAATGCCTGTAAAGAATGCCAGTTAAAACGATCTGCAAAAAATGTGTGAGCTGACACCCATTACTCCAGTAGCCAGGCCAGAATTACCCTTCCTAGTTGTCAGTATTCACCTGATTGGTCCAATTAGCCCTCCTAGTTCGGCAGGGAACAAATATGTATTATGTTTGGTTGACCAGCATTCACGATGGGCTGAAGCCATTCCTTTACGATCTCTTGCGGCTCGATCGACATGTGAAGCATTACTTCATATTGTTGCTAGAACGGGAATACCATCAGTCATCAGTTCAGACAATATGACTAATTTTACTTCCGAACTAACTAGGGAGTTTGAAACGAAATTAGGAGCTTGTCTACAATTTTCAACTTCATATTAGCCCCAAGCAAATGGACTAGTAGACAGATTTAATCAGACCCTGAAAAATTGCTACATCATGTGATAATTGTAGATGAAAAAGGGGGCATAAGCAATTATCATATCTTCTGTAGACGCATAAAGAGATCCCAAATAGTACCACAGGAGTAGCTGCATATTTGTTACTCTACGGTACACCACCAGAAGGTCCACTCTCCATATTAAAGTCCACTTGGACTGTAAAAGTGCATAATGCACAGTTAGATATTACTCCCATGCATAAATATTTGGATGAAATGCAAGTGAGACTGGAGGAGGCTGCGAAATTAGCAAAAACAACTGCGGAAATCTAGCAATCTCGAATGCCCCGAATCTCAAGATCATCAGTAAAATCATTCAGGGAGGTAGAAAAGATATTTGTACTGATCCCAGACTCCACAAACAAACTGTATGCCAGATGGCAAGTACCAGGAACGATTATTATACACAATATACCCTATACATACGTCATTGAACTTGGGGATGGGAAAAAATGTCAAGTACATAAACAAAAATATTAGAAAATTTGTAACCCCAGTGAATTCTTTAAATAGAATATTTGAAGTGGGGAGGAAGAGTTTAGGGAGGTAGTACAAATTCCAACGCAGAGAGATAAACGAAACTATGAGGTAATTGATAAGATAAACGAGATAGATTTACAGCATCTAAGTGAGATACAAGCAAGGGAATTGAAGAACTTATTGGTGCATCACAACAAACTATTCAAGTGTCCAATAAGGATGATAAACGTTCGACCTCATAAAATAGAACTTATAAAAGGGGCAACCAGGACGAAACCCCATAAGTACAAAATCCCCAAAGTTCATAAAGAGGAAATCGATCGACAAAAAAAATTGAAGAGCTGTGGAGGTTAGGTTTAATTAAGGAAACCGATGTTGAAATCGCGTATCCTATTGTGCGTCAAGAGTGTATACCGATTTTAGAGCCCTTAATAGCATAAGCAAAGCTTCGAGCTTCCTTATGAAAAATGCTCAAGACCTGATGTTGGTGGCAGGCAAAGCTAACTGGTTGACAGTTACCGACTTGTGCAAGAGTTGTCATCAAATTCCTGTGGAGGAGGGAAGTAAACATATCACGGCATTCGCAACTCATTCAGAAGTATGGCAATGATGCACTATCCCATACGAATTAAAAACTTTGGGAGCGACATTTCAAAATTCCATGAATAAGGCTTTGAGGGATAATAGTAAATACGCACAAGCCTATATCGACGACATAGCCATATTTTCTGACAATTGGGAGAAACATAAAAATCATAAATTCCCTGTTTGAAGAGTTGATGAATTTGAATTTTACTGCGAGGTTAGACAAGTGCGATTTTGCGAAACAGGAAGTGAAATACTTGGGTCACATCATCGGATCCGGGAAACATGCACCGGATCCGGAGAAATTAGAAGCTATTAATAAATTAAAAAGACCAATGACCAAAAACAAAAAAAGGATATTCGTTCAATGTTAGGATTAATGGGTTTCTGTAGATCCTATGATAAAAATTATGCCATTTCGGTACCTTTGACTGAGCTAACAAAATATCCGTTCAAAATAAAGTACCTTGGGATGAAAGAGCCGATATGTCGTTTCGGGAACTTTAGCGACGACTATGTGATGCCTCTTCACTCGCTACTCCGGATTTCACCATTCCTTTTCAAATGCTTACCGATGCATCAAATTTTGCAGTTTTGGCTTGTTTATCCCAAAAGGACAACGACGACCATTATAAACCAATTGGGTTCGCAAGTCAAAAGTTATCGGACACTCAGCGGAACTGGTCGACGATCAAAAAGGAAGCCTATGGTGTCCTATTTGAGTTACGGAAATTCGAACATTGGATTTTTGGATCTGAGATACATTTATTACACGGATCATAGCCTGCTAAAATATCTATCAGTGACCACTCCGAGAAGACCGAAGTTGACACGTTGGGTACTGTCACTTCAGCAGTATAACCTAACAATACGACACACTCCCGGAAAGGAGAATGGGAGTGCAGATGGGGCCATATCGATTAGAGATGGCATAACTACCACGGGGTTATGAGTGCACAATTGAACACTGCTCAAGATCAGTTCTGCAATTTCAACGTGGTCTTGTGTAATTGTGTGTTAGTGAATTTTAGTGACATTATTGCATGTTGTGTCAATATGTTTTGTATTATATGTCTTTCATTTTATGAAATAGGTCTTCGGGCCTATTTCACGCTTAAGGAGGGAGGAATGTCACGATTCCCTGTCTTTCACCACGTTGGTTATGAACACAGATAAGGTTACAAGCAGTGGCGCAGGAAGGGGGGTGCGGGCCGTCTCGGGTGTCATCACAGACGGGGTGACAAAATTGAATATAAAAAAAATTAATTTAAATAATGAGAGTGGCTCACGACACTTAAAAAATATATTATACTTGAAACGAGTTTAATAACTTCATCTGACAATTAACTTCAATAAGTCAACATAATGCTTTAAAAAAACGTAAGTTCAGTCAACAAACGCAACGAAACGCGGCTGAATTCAACGGTTCGTAGTGGAGAGCGTATGGATAAGGGAAGTACTTGGGGTTCTCTTCAGTTTGTACTGGGGGTGTCAACTCTCAGAAAAAAACCGGTTATCAGTAAACCGATTTTTAATAGTCAGGTTATAAACTAAGGTTGCTAGAACATCTCTTTTAAAGTGAACATATCCAGGCGAGGATTCGTAGACTTGATCCTAAAACATTATTTGTTCCTTGTACAAATCACTCTCTTAATCTGTGTGGAGTGCATTCTTTTGCAACTATTTCACAATGTGTAACCTTTTTCAGACCTTAGAAGGTCTATGTCTAATCTTTTTCTTAGTTTCCACACAGATGAACGATCCTTGTAACTAATGTTGGAGGTACAGTCAAGAGACTTTCTGATACAAGATGGAGTACTTACTACGAAGCAGTAAAGCCTGTGTATATGCTAATTTCATGAAGATTGTTGATGCCATAGAACTTTGTGATTCCACAGAACATGTCGAAAAAAGAGGAGCAGCGCAAACGCTTTTGCCAGCAGTACGCGATTTTTCTTTTTTACGTTTTTGTCTTTTTATGTTTTTTTTTTTTCTCTTGGAGTAGTGTTTTAGAATAAGTAAACCAAGCTTAAAATACCTACAGATTGCTGGGGTAAGTTTTGAGAAGTGTGTTATCAAAATGAGAAGTCTTTTTGAAAGACAAAAGAAATGAGATCGTGGATCGACATTCCTTTAGTGAAAAGAAGAATCGCCAGAAAGAAGAAAAGACTCAAGATGAACCACTGACATTGAATGATGAATTGAACAGATCAATGATGGAGTGCATTGACAGGTTTCATCAAGAAACTAGCTGAATAACCCGGCGTTGCTCTGATATCAAATATGACCGTGACAGCTAAAATATGACCGTGACATTTCCCTGTGTTAATTCAAATACACAAACCCTGTAGAATGCATTTCCTCGTCCATGTCCATGTATTTCAGGAAAACAAATTTTCGATTTTCAAACTGGGGCTTCGAGGGGCATTTTAAGGAGTACCTGTGTGCCAATTTTCATGGCTACAGATTGGTCTGAAGGCAGGAAAGAAACAGCCTATGTTTTATGAAGTGTTCTAAAGTATAAGGGTACCAAATATGGTGTGGATTGGTGAAACAATGGAGATTTGTATAGACAATATACACATAAAACATACCCCTTCCCACACATCCTTTTTATATATATACTTGCAAAATACCCGAGCGTACTCGGTTTGAATTGGTTTACTCTAAATTGAAGAGATAATCAAAATATATAATGACTTACGTTTTTTGGAGAATAAAAATTTATTTGAATACCTTTATAATTTCTACAACTTACTTTGGACACATATCTTACACATGCATATTCATTCATGTAATACATTTCACATACATCGCACCCTTGCTTTATGACAAAGCTACAAAATGACGAAAGGTGACACTAAGGTTAATACTACAAAAGACGATTTTGAGGGAGATTTGGAGTTCTCTTAAGTTCTTTTCATGTTCAACTCAATTAATAAAAATTATGATTTACGGCGAGTGCTCTCGCACTCATAGTCAACAAATCGTTTTTTTTTTTTTACTTGTGGCACTCTTGCATCCGGTATGTGACATAGTAAAATTTTGCAATCTTCTCCTCTCATTATGACAGCGAATTTTTTAATGTTTGAAAAGTTCTAGTTCGGATTTTTTAAACCTTATTATTCTTTTAATAGCGGCATTATTCTTTCAATAACGGCATTATTCTTTAAATAACGGCATAACTACATTTCAAATTTATTGAAAATTTATTCTGACTTACCTGCCATTTTTAAGTCGAATACTTTGTGGTGGTGTTGCGTGTGATAAGAAGGAAAACACTTTTATTAAAATAATAAATATTTAAAACAGAAAACAGCGAAATAAAAACAAAATAAAAGATGTCGGAAAAAATTGTTCTAAAGATATTAATTTGTTATTCATTTTTATCTCTTGATCTCGCACAGTTGCCACAACTTACTACTAAAAGTGTAAAAAATTTAGAAATGTGAAATTAATTCAGAGCGAAAGAAACAGAAAACATCATTGCTTGCGCGATCTTGCATATTCCCGTTCGTTGAAAAATATCGTCTGTCCCAATTATTCGGAGATCGTTTTCATTGCGCAAAGAACAAAAGTAAGACTCGAAATAAATAAAATATCAAAGCTGAAATTCCATAAAAAAAAAAAAAAAATTTGAAGAATAATTACTTTTTCAGCAGTACTGATAAAGCAATCGAAATAATCGTAATATTCAATAAACATTCCAATTTTTCCAGAACTACCAAATTATGGTTGATTTAAGTATACTTAATCAGGTGTTTTAGCATGAAACTCAACTAAATCTAACAATAAAGAAATGTTTAATATTGCATTCACTAAACTAATAGATAATGTATAAAATAAAATACACTGCACTCAAATATCTGGAATAAAATTCATGTGATGCCTGTACAAACACATAAACATGAAATCGAACATAGAACAGAAAGACGGACAGACAAACTTTCGCAACCAATTCCACTCACTAAATGAAGATAAGTACTCACTCTATGCAAATTTCCATGAAAATATATTAAACCGTGTGGACGTGTATAGGGCACATACATACAGACAGACAGACACCAAACGCGAAAAAGGCGGATTTGGCATCAGACGGGTCCAAAACTGATAGAAAACTTGAAATGGGTCGAAAATATTGAATGTACAAACAAACACTCCATTCTAATTTATATAGATGGAGCGAAATTAGTACTTCGTCATTTCACGGTTATGTGTGCATAATTGGGCTTCGGTGAAGCACGTTGAAAAACCGGATGTGTGCACCGGGCTTTGTGGACCGGACCAGACGTAAGATGTGATGGTATAAGGGAAAGAATACATGCTTTAATAGGGGGGGGGTCCCCGTGAGCTGCAATTACACTAGCAACCCTTCTGGGTATACTTTCAACAAGGTTTTGATAAACAGCTATGGGTATTTGTGTCTATTCCTGCAGCAAGAATGTCACCCCAAATGTTCTATAGGGTTTAGGTCGGGACTCTAAGCAGGCCAGGGAAGACGTTTTACATCCTTATCTTGATACCACTGCTTGACAGAGGCTGCAACATGACATGGAGCGTTGTTGTCTTGGAAGGAACATTCGTCCATTCCATAAAATTGTCAGAGCGTAGTAAGAACCTGATTGTCCAAAATGTTCATGTAGGCATCGGCGTTCAATTTACCAGGACGAACATGGAAAGGTTCCAGACCGTACCACGAAAAACACCCCCAAACAAGTAGTCGGATTTTATACAAATCCGCTGGTGTTCGGTCTATTATGGTAGGGTATTGTTAGACACTCGTTGTAAAGACATGGAAAATATAACAGCTCGGTTTGCAGTTTTCGAGCACAAGAATCTGATTACAACTTCAGAAGACGAACTGCCACAGTTAATACAAAACTTAGTCGCAAGCTATAATGAACTTTCTGAAGATGATATCCTAAAAGAGATTCCACGACTAAGACATCCACAAGCTGACAAAGTTTCAAAATATTCTCTGGAATGGTCTTTGTTGTTGAATATGAACTTTTAGATTCTGTCCAAATCTAACTTTTCGTTATCTGACCGCGGTTCCAAATCACGTGGTGTGGTCCTCGGATCTTTCCCTTAGGGGATTGATCCCGGACCGGCGTCAATAGCCCGTTGTGCTGCTCTAATACGACGTTAATTGAAAATTCATTCATTACCAAATCTGACTTTAACCTTAATAATCTTGTTAACGCTATGTATTTCAGTAGCATCACGTGAGGAGTTTTTCAAAACTAAAATTAATCAAGAGTTATCTTAGGGCCAAAACGAGTTAAGCTCGGCTCTCTGCATTAACTATTTTGCAATTGAAAGCAAAGTAGCGAAAGAAATTGATTTTGATTATGTCATTTCAAAATTTGCAGAGAACAAAGTTAGGAAAGTAAGTCTTTAAATGCTTATGTCTCAATACAAAGAAATAAATTAGAAAATAACTTGTAATTGTAAATGATTTTTTCTTCTTTTAAGAAATTTTCAGCACTAGGTACTACCTGACCTTGCTACGCTACTGGTTACAACAGGGCTCGAAATACCCGGATGCACAGGTGCACTGTGCACATGAAAATAAAATGGTGCACCTAATTTTTCCCCGCTAGGTGCACGCCGTTAAAAAAAGGGGGAGGAAAACGTGTTTTTTTTTATTTTGATGTTTAAACAAAATATTAGTATCAACCTCTATTGCTCTAAAGGAACGTAATTAAAATTCCTAAATACACACTATGCGAAAACAAAAACGCTGGGCCGTAACGGGATTATATAGGAGGAGGGTTTACTTATGCCACTTCCACCAGAACTTTTCGATGATCAAAACATTTTTCAGATGGTTCTGTTGAAGCGACTGTCGCGACAGCAGTGCGACGGATACCTTGAAAACGTTTTGATAGAAACACGACACATAATCCAACTCAGCACTTCGCCGATTGAAGACAGATTTAAATCCATTGTTAAGGATCCACTTTTGTCTGCTTTTCCTGTCTTCGAGTCATATTATTGGCCAAATAATGGAGAAATTGAGAGCTATGGGAACGAAGAAACTGATAATTTATGATTGCATTTTCAAATTCGATTAGAAGTAAAAATTTCGCAGGTAAAAAACTTATTTAAATATTTTTATTTACTATCTACTACTAACCTATCTAAACATACCCAACTAATAAAGTAGTTTACATTACATTAGTGCTGTTATATTACGTTTTCTTAAATGTGCGACTGATATATAAACTGTGCACCTAATTTAAAAATTTAGGTGTACAAGGTGTACCTGCATTAAAAAATATATTTCGAGGCCTGGGTTACAAGAACATTTGTTCTTGTGTTCTAGTTGCTACTGCTTCTAGTGGACGAACATAGATGGATGACAGTGCCTGTGTTTTGATACGATCAAGAACAAGAAATATTGGATACTATTCTGAAAAAGAATACGAACAGGGACAGATTTATTGTACACTTCAGAGGAGTGAGACGTGATTTTGCACCGGACGGTGCGGCCGTGTATTTTGAAACTTTATATTATATTGTAAATATACTTTAATGTTCAATTTAGGTGTGCAGTGTCCCTGTTCTTGACTACTACCTACTCTATCATATTAGACATCGCTCGGTCACTGACAATGCCTTTAAAAAAAGAATATATAAAACAATTTTGTTAAAGATATATATATATTTTTTTTAAATAATTATATCTCGGAGGTTGATATATTTTTTTATTGTTTTCACTTCAATAAGCAATCTGTCTCAATGAATTGTTTGATCTCATCTAACTGTATTTGTGTCGTTTTTCTTGCATTTTTAATCCTTTTTTTGTTTTCCTAAACTGCGTGTTTTTCTCATAAATAAACAAATGATATTGGTGTGTTGAAGCGTAAAGACAGTTGTTTCATGTGTGTGTTGGCGGTAATTTATTTTGGTTATATACAGACCAATATTACGAATATTATCGGTATTTTTGTAAGGTCCAAAAAGTTCCAGGACTGCTGATAGAAAAAATATGAGAAGTAACATATCAACAATTTATTGCTGGTTTCCTTTAAAATAACTACCACTGTGTTTCTGAAGGTCCTTAAAACAGTCCTGGAAAACATTTGCTGGATTGTGTGAGAGTTGTTTTGCCACAAATGTTTGGTTAGATGGAATGTCTGCATGACCTGAATGTCCAATGTCCTTTTCCCGCAATGTCTCCAAATCCCACCCTATAAACTTCCAACACCATGCCACCGTGAGATCATTTAAGGTTACGATAGATTTAAAGTGCTCCAGCTCCCTACGTTCACAACAGTCTTTGGTTGCTCGTTTCAAATTCGCAACACTCCGGCACGCTACTCTTCCAGATGGACTACCGTGGCCCTTGAATTCAAAGAGTATAGTAAGTTTTAATCAGTCTTATCAGAAAATCTCTATGTCACCGCCAAATACTTCGACGCCCAAAATATCTTGACTACTTAACGGCATGCTTTATACTTGGAGTCGTTAAAAGAACATATATTTTATGTGTTGCGTCGGGAAAATCCGAAAATTAGCTATTGTTTTGAACTTTGTACTTGTCATTGTGAATAACAATGGAATGTATTCTAGTGAAAGCATTCCCTCTTTCAAATGTAGTACCAGTAGTATTTTCTATTATTCCAAGCAGCTATTCCAATAGAAGCAGGTAGTGTCTCTTAGGTGACCTCTCCTGAAAAAATTTGACACGGTAAATATTCCCTAATTTGAAATTCGGAGAATACGAAAAGTCAAGTTAATTTTATTTCTTCACCCATTGCCTTCATCACCTTTTCTCTCCGCTCTATCTCAATACACGGGACCGCGGTAGCCCGGTTGGAGTTCGAATCCAGTCAACAGTCGTGTACAAAGGGGGCTGATACACGTTAAATCCGTCGTGGCCCAAATGTCCTCACGTTGGCGTGAAAGTTTTGAGAGTAGTGTGCCAGCTCAGGTGTTGCCTCGTCATCTGATTGTGGTTCAAAATTACGTGTTGTTCTCGGTTCGTTCCCTTTGGGATTGATCCCGGACCGTCGTCTACAGCACGTTGTGTTGCACCAGTACGACGTCAATACCTTCCTACCATCTCAAAACACAGCCGAATTTTGATTATCGTAGTTTCGATTTACCGAGTGTGTCAGTATTATTCTAGCCCAATTTGATAGAGTTTCCTTGCTTTATGAATCTGTCAGTGGATAGTAAATTTATTTTTATTTAGTAACTCTGTTTTGTGTTACTAAGTTCAGAATGACCTCAGTCGACATAACCTCGAATAAAGAAGGTTCCATTGTAATACTTTTAAATTATCTAAAAAGAACAATTGCGTTATTTTGTCACTAAAACAACAAAAAGTACAAATATTATATATCTTTAAAGTTAATTCATCAACTGTCTGAATAAATAATCAAATTATCAACATAAAAATGTTTTGTCAATAGTTAATAAAATATTTAGTTTTAAAATTTTCAGCAAAAAAATTGTATTTAAAAGTAGCAAAATATGTTTCAGATAACTGTGATTCCTTTTAATATTGATACATGCTTTATCATTATCACCAGAGAAAAAATTCATATTAAGCAAATAACTGAATGGTCATGAAGCTAAGGTTTAATCCATGTTTCTTTTTGTATAATGAACATTTTTAACTCCATTCAAAATTATCATTAACTAATAGAAAACAAATTCCAATACCATGCAAAATTATTAAAACTATCATACCCGTGCATAGCATCTACGCTAAAAAATTCCTCAATTGCTAATATTGATTAATGGCAAAGTACGTTACTCACATACATATTTCATACCTTATTTTAATCTATTCATAATGAATATATATTTATAGCATCCCCTCCATATTCATATAAATGATTTTCATAGTCAGATAAAATTATCAAAAATATGTTACAGCACTTTTATTGGTGTTAATTATTATTCCCAATAACGCGTGTGAGGTAAAAATGCTCACATTTCAGCTATGGGGATACCACAATTATCAAAAAATATGTTATGGGGTTATCACAATAAGCTTCTAAACGTCAACTTCAATTGCGTCTCATTCACTTGTTCAAGGCGATATTCGATATTTTTTACTTCTAGCCATATTCTCGGGTTTTGGCTCTGATTTTCTTCTCTGCTCGAATTTGTATCTTCCGGATTTCTCATTGCTTTCTATAATCAGACTACTATAATTTCATAAGAGCTCTTATCGTGCAGTTCTACCGATACCACATTAAGCACGTCAGAATTTTGTTGCAAAATTGGCAAATTGAGCTCGAAGCGGTTGAGTTTATATTGTTTGTATTTCTAGCCTTTTGCCAACATTCGAAATTCGATTTCTGTGCCATGTACGTCAGTGAAATACATCTATAAATAGAAGATTATGGTGAGATCCTGTAATAAATATAATACAATCTGATTGCCTTCTATAATCAGACTGCTGAAAATTGTCATAGGAGCTCTTCTGTGCAGTTCTAGCAATACAATATTAAGCACATTTGAATTTTTTGGTAAAATTGGCAAATTGAACTCGAAGCGGTTGAGTTTATATTGTTTGTATCTGTAGCCTTTTGCCAACATTCGAAATTCGATTTCTGTGCCATGTACGTTAGTGAAATATATCTATAAATAAATTACGGTGAGAGATCCTGTAATTATTACAATGTGCTCCTGAACACACATCATGTGTTACCTTGACTTGCCAGGTAAAATTCTTAAAAATGTTCGTGTGTGGAGGCCCCGTGGTGAACGCCTCAATCCTGCCTTCGCTTTACAGCAACACACCGCTCCCACAGCTGGTGTGATGGTATGGGGTGCCATTGCTTACGATACACGGTCACCCCTAATATTGATCCATGGCACAATCACAGCCCACCAGTACGTCCATGACATCCTTCAGCTACATGTGATGCCACTCATGGCAGGGTTCCCAGGAGTCATTTTTCAACCAGACAATGCTCGGCCACACACAGCAAGGATGTCACAAGACTGCCTTCGCCACATTACCACCCTTTCCTGGCCTGCTCGATCCCCAGATTTGTCACTAATCGAGCATATCTTGGATCATTTGGGACGGCAAGTTGGACACCCTACGAGTTCGGTCGAACTAGAGGCGCGTTTACAGCAACTATGGAACGAGATGTCTCAGGACATCATACGGAACTTGTATGCCTCAATGCCCGCTCGTATCGCATCGTGCATTCGCGCTAGAGGGGGTCCAACAGAGTACTAAAACTTCCGTTCATTTGTACTTTTTTCTGCAATAAATGATCCTTTTTCTTTGATTTTCTAATCATTTACTTATATCAAAGTAGTACTTACATGTGTAAAATTTCGTTTCATTTTGACGACTTTTTCTTGGTGCTCAAATTTTTATGGCAATGATTGTGAAAGGAAGTGTTTGCTTTTTTCGCGGGCGCAAAATCCTGACGATTCTATGGCACTTACAGCAATGAGATTTGGCACACAGGTAGTCCAAATTTTTTGCAATTTTGGGTCGCGGCGAAATTGTTAAATTCAATCTAGAAGATTCTTAAATGAATTTAATAGTTTTATTCTCTACCTGGTTCTTCATCCGGACGAAAGAAGAATTGCCCCAATCTTGACTTTTCTTCCCGTTTGACCTTGGAACCATGTCAATTCTTTTTAATCGCTTCGGAGAACGCTCAGAAAATAATTTTTTACGTTTCCGCTTTCATTTTGCAGGCGGAGAAAATTATTTCTTTCGTTTCCGCTTTGATTTTACACGGAGAAATTTTTATCCAGCCAGACGATAAATCTTTTAACAAGTCACACTTCTTTTTTCTATCTCCTAGACCGTTAAATATAGAGTAAAAATTTCAACGGATTTGAAATCTGCAGAAAATTTCAGTTTAGATTAATAACTAAAAATATGATTTTCTTTAAATAAAATTTTTTTTAATTGAATATATCTTAAACGGATTTGAAATCTGCGGAAAATTTTACACCAGCTTAATACCTTACATCACGGCGTTGCTCGTGGTGTAGCAAACCAACACCTCGGGCACGAGTAACGCCTAACTAGCCACGCAGTGGCTAGTTTACTGATATTTTTAAGTTCACATAATCTTAAATTTAATGCAGTAACTTACGTTACTGGTAATTTTCTACTAACGTCGTACTAGAGTAACACAAGGGGCTATTGACGACGGTCCGGGATCAATCCCTTAAGGGAAATATCCAAGGACAACACCTCGTAATTTTGAACCACGGTCAGATGACTAGGCAGCCCCTGAGCTGGTACCCACACTCCAAACGTATATAACTTACGTTACAGTAGATGAATGTACAATAGATTCATGAATATTTGAATAAAAATCGATTCTGTTCAACACGGTATAGTTTGAAAAGTATATACATTCCTTTCTAGAGCCTTTCATAGTTGTAGTCATGCAATTTTAAAATTGTCATTCATCAATTAAATTTAATACAAATTTTTTTTAAGTCATTTACGTAATACTTTTTTATTTTTCCAATTCTAATTCAGAATTCTAACTAATCTAAAATCTAACTAAATTCTAAAAAAAAAAAAATAGTAACTACTAAAGAATTTCGGACTTTTTTAAACCCAAAATTATGTAAAATATATCTATTATTATTTATTTTTTCAAGAGGTTTGATATGACTCAAACTATCGATTTCACGGAATGATTTCGACAGCTTGTCTTGTACCTAGCATCATAAAATCAAATCCATAGAATAATTACGCTCAAACTTTTCATTTAGCTAAAAAATATGTTCAAGTTGCGTCTAGGCATAAATAAAAACAGACAAGAACAAAGGTAAGGCATTGGTTATTTCACAATGTCTCAAATTTCCCTACATTTTAAAAATTAAAAAAAAAAACAGATCTTACTGACGTATTTTAAGCAGAAAGATTGTCTTTAAAAATGTTCAGTAGAAGAACGCGATTAATGTAATTAGATTAGTATAACTCGGAAAAAATAAGTGTTTGCATGCATCATTTGGTACTAACATAATGCCCCAACTACTTAAGCAGATGTCACATTTGAAAACCCAATCTTTTTACATCAAAACCACAATAGGAATTCCTCAATCTCATTGCACCAGATCGTAACAGAATACCTAGTACATTTACATTCATCCGCTATGACCTTGGAAACTACCTGTTTTCCCCACGCGTAATACCTTTCAGTTGTTGAATTCCAGCTGTGGGAATTTCAGCCGAGATCCTCCACGATTTCCAGCAAACAAGATGATGCTTGAAAATTTCACAATAAGTTGAAATAGGAAACATAACCGCTTATTAGGATCAATGATGCAAGTGATGAGAGTATAGCGCTGTCATCGACTCTTTAGTATTTGGATAAACACACTTGCGTATTTTCGCAAGTGTTTGGGAAAGGAAAGAGAACTTAAATGACAACTACATGCAATCACAAATCTGTTTATCCGATTTGCAAACGTAAAGCAGCTGCGAGGCCGACCAACAGGTCTGGTGGTTAGGAGTTAGCCTCTAGATCTGGAGGTGTTACTAGTTCGAATACGGGTCAGTGCATAGATGATTGTAAGCGTATGGTGTAGAGGCGGCTGGTGCACCTTAAATCTGTTCTGGTCGAAAGTCATAAATTTCATGATGTATCTTGTATCTATAAACGCTTTTTAAAAAAAGCTTCTCAAAACTAAGTAATAAAATTATATTGCTCAAATAGGCCGACAAAGGAGATGAATGAAAAATGGACCGACTTTTACATGTCTTGAAATGCCCAGCCATACTTGTCAGGAATAAATCATGCATTTTTTCAGCACAAAAAACAAATTGCAATAAATACATGTATGGTATAGCATTATTTTTAATTAACGTCTTGTTCCTGGTTCGAGCATGGATGTTTGTAAGCGTATGGTGTAGAGGCGGCTGGTGCACCTTAAATCTGTCGTGGCCGAAAGTCCTAACGTTGGGTTGGTGTGGAAGTTTGGAGAGTGGGGTGCCAGTTCAGGTGTTGCTTCGTCATCTGACCTTGGTTCAAAATTACGAGCTGTTGCCCTCGGATCTTTCCCATAAGGGACTGATCCCGGACCGTCGTCAATAGCCCGTTGTGTTGCTCTAGTACGACGTTAACTAAAATTACCATTTACTGAGATTTTCATCGTAAATAAACTAGATTAGAAGTTTTAAAAATGAAAATTTTGCAAGAGGTTCTGAAATCGTACTCTATAAACAATTCCCCACGACTCCGTAAGATTCATTTCGGGAATGATCCCGAACCGTCACCAATAGCTCCTTGTGTCGCTCCGCAGTGCTGCGACATAACGTCATCTGACCGTGGTTCAAAATTACGTGGTGTCCTCGATTCTTTTCCTTGGGGATTGATCAAGGACCGTCATTAATAGCTGGTTGTGTTGTTCCAATACAATGTTAATTAAAATACCTACCTACCAGTGCGACATAAATTCAAGTACCTACCTTTTCATTCATTGTAGCATTACAGAAAGGTCATCGCCCTCTCGCGGCGATAAATGTCGATACGACACGGAATCCCAAGACCTTTAAGCTATCTTATGGCAAATTATGCTGTGCATTACGATTGAAGGCTTAACATGCTTAATGGGGAAAAACTGATCCGAGGATCTGTGGGCAAGGAATTTTCAACACGAAGGCGAGCTGTGAGGCCAGGTGTATTAGTGCTGGTAAATAGCCTCTTGGACAGGAAAGGATAACGTTGTAGGATCTGCTGGAAGTGTCACTACCAAAGGGTAGTAAGTGTTGTAACCCCACATTACATTACACTAGGGGTTACAAGACTTGCAGAGCTTGACAGCAAACTGAGAATGGTAGCACTGGCAGTCTCGACCACACGCGGATGTGGTGATCATCTCCCCGACAAAAACGGAGTTCGTCATTAAACATGATACACTACCATTTCATGCTTGCCCATGATATTAGGTAGTCATTCTCAGGTTACTGTTGACAGTCACAACACTAACTGGTAGTGCAATGGCATGGATCGATCACTTACGAGTGCCGATTCCTTCTAGTGTTACTGCGAGGTAGTTTGACAGCAGTGATACATCCAACCAATGCTACCTGTTTTACCTTCAAGTCATGTGTTCAAAAGGCTAATTACCCCAGGCTCACCTCTCAGGAATCCTTGTGTAGTTGAAACCTTTCCTTGACCAGAGATCCCAGTTGTCTTCCATTCAGCATGTCTGTTAGACCATCAGTTACACCCATAATTTTCTACGGTATAGCGTAGGGATTTTGTTTGACTCCATCAAAGAGGCCTTTACAACTTAATAATTTCTGATGTAATTCTACAAGACCTGTGTCCTGTAGAATTACATCAGAAAGCTCAGAAATTAGTAAGTTGTAAAAGCCTCTTTGATGGAGTCAAGCAAAATCCCTACGCTATACCGTAGAAAATTATGTCCGAGACATCACACCACGCAGTGTAGAGTCTACACAAGACCTGTCCTGTAGATTTGATATTGTGACCCTTTCCTAATATCTGTACATCACATGCTAAGTTTCATATTGAATGAGTACTGGCTTTTGGGTTTGATTTCTTAGGCAGTCTAGTTAGCAAAACAGAATTTATAAATAGAAATTTGTTTGCGTTTTAGAGATGAAAAAGTCGATAAGTACTTATCTTGATTGGTGTAGATGTTTTGTAGAAGAGAATGATGTATATTAATGCAAAAAGTAAAAATATGGATATTTCGAGATAAGAACCAATTCTCTCTCTTACCCTGTTATAAATGTCCCCTTTACTAAATAGATCTGATGTAATAATAAATCATAATGGTGTCATGATTGTACAGCTCTGAAGATTGCTTTCACATTTTTCAAGGAACAGTATAACTTGAACACTTTTACTGCCAATCTCATGGCAATGCATGATGTGGATTAACGTTAAAGAGCCAATTACACGCCAGCACATGGTATGGAGTGATATCTCAGAAGCCAGTCACACGTTCACGATGAAAGAGCTGTGCCTAAACATTTATTCTCCGCTTCAATCGGCACTATACGTTAGGTGTTGGCGTAAGTAAATGTTAGAAGGTAGTTGGTAGAAAGGTATGTGGTTTCGAATTTATAGCTTTATTAGTTATTAAAAAAATCTTGTAATATGAGTTGTAGAGACGATAGTTCTGCAGGGCCTTCACGCCAAGAAAAGAAAATACAATCTAATAACCACCCTCGAACAGATGATAAAATTGCAAATTTGTTGGCTGAGCTTTTCGCCAATCTATTCTGGTATTGGTGTGGCTGGTATTGGCTGCTGGGAAAAACCCATTTCTACGGCAGGGCAATAACTTATCAACGCACCATATCCGCTTTGGCAGCGAACATGTTTTAACAAAAGAACTTTTCCTACATTTATATTACTTTTCAGATGCAAAAAATTCAGAGTGTATAAATCGGAAGAAATGTGATAGAAAAGTGTTGTTGCCCAAGTCAACTTCTCGATGCAGTTTTTCGTTAACTGGCAATTTAAAAACTGATTAGAAACTTATCATTTATTAGATTGATAAAAGACTAACATAGTTGAAACAAAAAATATGTTGCTGCATGTTATATGAATACAAAAGAAAATCATGTTATAAGAAAGTGCCATTAGCACATACTTATTATGGTCAGATGAACAAAGTAATAAAAATATTAACAAATTAATAAAGGTTTTATGATACATAATATGAAATATGATACATGAATTGCTTTCTTTGGTGACTTCAAAGTTTAATGATTCTTCTTATGAGAGCCAGATCTTCCTATTCATCTAAATTATTACGAAATAACAAATTTTAGCACATAAAAAATTTAAAAACCATGTATATAAAAGAATTATAACTTAAAAAGAGTAAAACAAAAAAATACAACAGGCATGTTACTATCTGCTTAACATGGAAAATGACTTGAATTTTAAACAAAAGCAATTAGCAAGATTTAATGCATAAATCAAGGCAATTTCTTCAGAATTGACAGAATTTCAAATCTTTAAAAATCATGGAAAGGATCATCATGTTAAAAATGCTTATCACACTAAATTAAACATTCTTTATTTTTTATGAAGAAAATTTCAGTGCTTGAAGAAAATATTTTTTTTTTGTTGCGGGGGGGGGGGTATTATACACACATTTACAAAAATTCAGAGTACTGAATTTGTATTGAGAAATGTCAGTTGATCTCATAATACATCATTGGGACTCTCTACATACTCTCAGACACCCCATTGCATCTAAACACCAACAAGGACCACAGAAAAGCAAAGACGTGATTCTTGCCTCAGTAATTCTTGGACAGCCTTCTCCAAAGCATGCCTGCACGTTGTGAGGCCTGTTAGAGTCAGGCCAGCATATTCTATTTGGTTGCTTTTAAGAGAAAAATGCTTTTCTTTCATGTGAATACATCTTGAAACTCAATTCAGTATCGGAGGTATGCGAAAAGCATAGCAATCAAAAGATGGCGATGTTTGCAACACTTACAACTCATAAACTATGAATGATGATCCACTTATTTAAATTTTGCTGGATAGACTTGTATTCATATCTAAAATAGTGGGCACAGGGGGTGCAGTGTTGATAAGTGCTTGGTCATGAACACTGAAAATGGTAACACCACACTTATTGATATCAAATAAGGATTTTGCATTATGAAGGACTGCAAAGTACATTTCTACATAGCCTAGAACTCAGGACAACACTTGAAAAATAGATTTAATCTATGTAAGAAACATCAATGTAAATACTATGCCACATGTCTCATACATTATTTTTGACCTATATCATTGGCTTTTGATGAATGAAATTATACTTCAGCCTCGATTAATTCACATCTTATCCTTCCTATAACATAAAAACATATTCGTTTCTTATACGATTGTGGTTTTGTCCCAATACATAATCCATCCCATTTTTAACACTTCTTTCATCCCCAGTAACACCACCAGCCATGTGCGTGTTATTTTATTCCAAAGCTTATAGAATATTCACTTGTATAAGGTATTTCAGTAAAGGTGCTTGACACACACAGTATTCCTATCAGATTGCATTAATCTAAATTTTTGGACATGTGTTTTATACGTGTTTGCAAGTCATAATTCAAGTGCATCCTGAAAATATTCCTGGGCTAAAATAATTCCTAAATAAATAATCCAAAAATATTCATAAATAAAAATAGAATAGTCAGCATTATTGCAAAGTGCACTGCACACACAACATTTATAGACATGCCTAGTTACCATATAACCTGGGAGCAGAAAGTGCTTAAAACTGTGATGTACATTGCAGAACAAACAAAGTCTTTGCTGAACAATTTTTCCTTAACTTTTTTTAAATTGTGGCCTATTTTCTTGCAATTATAGGTTATGATGTTCTGCAGGGCAAAGTGTGCTCCTTGACACACCTTTTTTTTCTTTTCTAGCTATGGAACAACTCCTCCTACACCACCCTAAATTACCACAAACACTTTATAAATAACACATCTTTTAAGTCAATGACAAAATATTTAACTTCAAAAGTTATTGACAAATTGGTGAATTCTGGAAGTATGCCTTGGTTTTAAAAAAGGAAGTTAATTAATTTGGATGTTTTATTATAAATATGTAATACATATTTTTCACCGATAATTGTGTTTTACGTCTGTTTCTGATAAGACTGCAGTTTTCAAAATTGGAACAAAATGCCTGCAGAACAATTGCAATTGCTTGGAGCTGTGTTGCAGAACACTGAATATAACTTCAAAATAAATCTAAAAAGAATTACCATCAGAGGAGCTCAAGCTAGAGTCATCAGCATATGTTACATAAGCTGGTGTTTTAGTTTCTAAAGAAAATGGAAAGAAAAATATTATAAATAGGCCTGAACACAGGTTTCAAATATTAACCTCCTAGTGGCATGCCCAAATACGCTTGGAAAATTCAGTTTTCAAATGCATTTGAAGGCAATCTGAAAATATTCCCACTGCAAAGCAGCAGACCCAAATTATGACCCCTCACATCCAATTCCCCAAAATATCTTGTTTATGCCCGGACACTACGATGAAATCTACCTAAACTGTACTTGGGCGTGCCTCCAGGAGGTACAAACACTTCTAGTAAATTGTAGTCATTGTCAAAAAATATACTATAGAAAATGTTGTATATCAACTTCCACAAATTCTACACTAAAAATGGCTTCTCTATCTCTCTATTCCTATCTTATCTGAATAGATTTAAACAAGTCCTAATTGCATTTGCGGTGATATTGGATCTGAAGTTTAATATGCAACTGTCACCTCACTTTTAAGTGTTATTTTAAACACTCAGGGAGGCTAATTTCAATGCGGGTGTGCAAAGATTACAAGAAAACAAGTAATAAAAACAAATTTTCTTGGTTGCAGCTTCTACTTGGCTATCAGTGAAACCATGTAGAAGTCACCCTCATAAGGTACCTAAGCATATTTATATATTCTTAAATCTTTATTCCAAATAAAAATTAACACAATCCAGTTTCATTAAACCTGAGAGAGACTATCTTAACTTGCATGACTTTATCTATCTCTTTAAATATATTAAAATAAGGCCACTTTTCTTTCAAAAGTAAGCAATAATTGAGTACTGCTGCAGCTCAGAGGATTATATTGGAGATAGAAATCAGCAGACAGACACTTGTTTTGATTAGACCACTCTAGGATATGTCAGTCTGCCTGTGGTATCCATGTCAACTTTAAAATGTTTCATTGAGAATATGATAAATAATTTCAAGTTAGAAAGGTTAAGAAAAACCATTAGATTTTCTATACGAAAAGATAAAAATAACATACTTCTACGCAAATGTTGGATGCGGGATTTTTGTCTTTGCACGACGGGTGAATCTTCAAAAACAAGTTTCTTGCCTCGAAGATTCTTCTTTTCTATAAATGGACACAAAAATGGAAAATTTGACAGTTATGATAGATGGGTTTGGTAAGACAGTAAAGTAATGTGAGGATAATACAATCAAGAGCACAAATAGGAGTGATTTTATTTGGGGGAGACTATAAATTACTAAGGTTTCTTTTACAACACATTTTAAATGTTCCAAACATTTTAACAGCATATCCTCTCTAATATTATAAAAGGAAGTGTTTGTCTGTTTCTTGCCGCAAAATCCTGACGATTCTATGGCACTTACCGTAATGAGATTTGGCACACAGGTAGACCAAATGTTTTGCAATTTTTGGGTCGCAGCAAATTTTAAAATTCAATCTAGAACATTTTTTTTAAAGAATTTAATGAAATTTAATTATTATTGTTTTATTTTTTATTTTATTTTTTGGAATGGCAACTGTATAAAGATACGACAGATTCTTAAATTTATTTTTCCAGTTTCCATTTTCATTTTGCACAGAGGAATGATTTTCCAGCAGAGGATAAAAAAAAGTTTTAACTTTAGTTATATAGTTCTTTTTTCTGTCTCCTAGACTGTTAAAGATGGAATAAAAATGTCAACGAATTTGAAAGCTGAGGAAAATTTTACTTTAGATCGATACCTAAAAATATGATTTTCTTTAAATAATTTTTAAATTGAATACATCTTTTATATTTTCGCAAGAGATTGTGAAGTCACGTGAACTTTCTCTTTCCAAAAAAAAAAAAATAATAATAAGATTGAATCTTCTGCCTTTTGCGTTAAAAAAAAGAAACAGAATACATTTCCTGTCCCATTCCATTTCCGCAAATGAGAGCAAGAAATAAAAAACATATTGACTAGGATTGTTAAGTTTTTTTCATAAAATCGGAATCGCTAGATTAAAAATTTCAACGGATTTGAAATCTGCGGAAAATTTGAGTTTAGATTGATACCTAAAAATATTATTTTCTTTAAAAAAATAATTTTTTAATTGAATATATCTTTAACGGATTTGAAATCTGCGGAAAATTCTAGACCAGATTAATACCTTACATCACGGCGTTGTCCGTGGTGTTGGTTTGCATTGCAAACACCACAAGCACAGACAATGCCAGGCTAGCAACGCAGTGGCTAGTACTGCATAAAAGGCAAAAGTTGTGACAACATAGATCACCTTTTATCCTCATTTCATTGGTTGATTATACTTAAACATTTCCACGAGAAATTGTTCACACAGTAAATATTCAATCACAATATAGATGTAAAGAAACTAGAAGTGTGTGTAATTATTATTAATGATAAAACAGTGCAATAAGCAAGCAATCTTGATACAAAAACTCAGTTAAGATGATCGTGTAAAAAGGGATTTCCTATATTCAGCACAATGACAATAGTAATTTATTCAATTTCTTAATTCCACTTAGAATTATTAATTCAGAAGTAGTTTCAAGCTAATTTTAATGGAGTTCTTCCATTACTAAGTTTTAGTGAGTGTATTACCAGTGTGAAAAAAAATCATGATTTTTTTTAAATTTAAATTGTCTTATTTTTATGCAAATCTGATTTTTTTTATTTAAATTTCTGCAGGCCCAATACACTGTTTTTATAAAAATTATATTTAAATTTGTTAAATAAAAAATTGAGGTTTTTATATCATGTAAATCAATATTTATTTTAAGTAAACAATCAGAATTTGTGACATGGTAAATCAATATTTATTTTACTGAAAATCATAGTTTGTTACATGGTAATACATTTAGAAAATGAATTTTTAAAATAAAAGCAAAAGGCAAAAGATTCATTTAATTTTAAAACATAAGTTGACATGAAAGTTGCAAAATGAAAGACGTTCATAGTGTTTAAACTTTCATATTTTTAAATAGAAAGCTCAGTTGTATTTTTTATTTAATAAATTATTAATCATATTATTAATCAATTGTGTTATTTTACATTTTTGTCTCAATTAAAAAAAAGTTGTTGAAAAATCACTATGGCTAAGCCATTGGCCACAGTCAATTACAGGGGTACCAAGTAGTTTAAGTCTACTAGTGGGGTTTTTCTTTGGCTGTCTTGACAGTTAGAAGGCCTACTGGTCATGGACAATATAAATTGCTAAAGACTTTAAGTACAATAGTTGAATGAATGTTTTTATTGTTTATAACATATTATAAAATTATGCATGAACATTGTCAAAACTTTCAAATAGATGTCAACTTGTTTTTTACTTTACTATTTGGCAGAATCCGATTCAACACTCAACAGATTACTTAGTCCATAGACACCTCAGATTATTTGCAAGTGTCCAGTACCAAACATTTTTTTCAAAAGCTGATCAGTACTGGGTGATCCATTAGTGCTGAAAACATCACAAATACATTTGACGAGTTCTGTGATTTTCCTAGGGTGTATTTACTTTTATAAAAATGCAAGATTGGTTGTGATTTAAATCAATGATTATTTTTTAATTCTTAGATTAAAATCATGATCTTAATCGTTGATTTAAGTCAAGTGATTTAAATCTTGACACCCTAGTTATTACTGAGGATAAGAGGCATTTTTGAATAAAAATTTATTAATAGACTACTGTTTTGAGTATTTTGAGAAAAATAGATTAACAAATAGATTTATCATAAATTATATTTACTACGTCCTCATTTTAGTAAATACATACGATATGATGAAAGGAATATTGAACTATGAAACTATTAAAATTATATTAAAATAGATTTAATAGAGATTAGAATAATTACCAGGTGAAGAGTCATCAACAATAATTTCTGGAGAATAGTTATGTCTATTTGATTTTATTGTTGGAGCTGTAAAATAAAAATTTAATTTTTAAGCTTTAAAATATATAACTTTGCATATGAAGAAAAAGTATTAAGAGGAAGGATATTCTAATATTTATAAAAATATGTGTGGATAAATCAATAAGTATATGAAACAAAATATTTTTATATAAACTTTTATCAAATGTACAAAAATTTAATTTGCACATAATTTTTTTAGTGGATGAATTGAATATTATGTATATTAAATTGAAAAACAAAAATAATTCAAAACAGAAAAACATACTGGGTATCTCAACTTTCTTATTAGAATTTGATTTCCCTTTTTTAGTCAGTTGACTTTTAGGAGGCAAATTCTGCGCAGCAGTTTTTTTCTTTTCTAAAACAGAAGAAGGAAATTAATTTACCAAAACAATTTTAATTAATCTGTTACCAATAAGAAACTGTTAAGTAAGTATTAAGTAATACGATAATTCATAAACTAACTTAAGTTTGCAAGTAAAATAACCATCTAATTAAAAACCATTGGGCAAAGTTTCACCTATGAAAGTGAACACATTACATTGGAATGTTAATTTTTCATTATGAACATATGTATATAATTTTACAAAATGAAATGTAGACTTTGGCACACAAGTATTTTTAAGTAGGCTTTTGTGGCATTTTCAATACCTTGGAAAGAATTTGAACTTGATTCATCAACTGCAATAAAGCTGTTTTCTCTCGAAGAATCTGCAAGTGAGAAAACAAAAATAACATGATAAAAATTTGTCCAATTTTAATTTTTTTTAAAGTAAAAAGGCAAAAACTATTGCGTTTTTGTTGTTTATTCCAACAAAATTTAAGAAATATTCATTACAAGCGATTTAGTTATTGCATTTTATGAAAGAATTTACAATCTTGATTATTTATAAGGAAAAGAAACACAAACTAGAACCACAAATCTTTGAATGAAATTTTGACAACACAAATATCATGAAATTTAAAAACTGACAGTGAAATCTTTATCATGAAATAAATTCATTTATAGTAGTATCATCTGTTTTTACAATAAGTAACAATCAATGTATAAAACTAAAACTATGTTGAATGTTACTTAGCTATAACCAAAGAGCAGTAAACATAATAAATTAATTTCATGACAAAGATTCCACTATTGTTTTTTTTAAATGCAAACACTTTTTATTCAAAAGATGAAACTAAAACTACAGCTGACTTAGTAGACAAATGATTAGTGCTCCCTTTTATTCAGAATACTTTTGGTTTGATACTCACAATGGGAATGGACACTAGTGGGTTTGGATATCACTCTAGGGCATGGCTTCTGGTCTCAATAGTCATTGTATGGCAAAAATTGACAGTAGATCAGCAAAGCAAACTAAAACTAATTTCTAATTTTGAAATTCCCAAATAATTAGACCTAATTTACAGTACAAATTACACATGCCACATACTCATCTACCCATCGGCATAAGAGTTGTACCTGGGGCCTACTCTCTTTTAATTATTATTATTTTTTAAATAGCTCTTGTAAAAGCATGGCCTATTTTAAAACACATTCATTTTATTTTTTAAATATGTCACAATCACATACTAGGCACCATTTTTTCTTTCTTTTTGAAACATATTTTCATACTGTTGTTCTCAGAATAGCATAGTCAGAAGTTCATAACAGTATGTTAATGATATGAAACAGGTGAATGCACAAAACACAGAAAAAGAAAAGTAGTACTCTGCCAGCATATAGAAAGCAAAATTGAAAATTGGTTACTTTTTAATATTTCTTACTAGTTACTCAACGTCAGACTTTTGCGTTCACAAATGATTCCGACTGATAACCCCCCCAAGGCTACTAGCTTTCTTTTCCTCTGTGATTTTCATGTTCCCTTGTGACAAACGATACTGGGCCAACCTGTTGTGAGGTAACGATTTTAAATCCAGACACATTATTCCCTTAGGAAAACGTCTTTTTTTTCCTGGGACAAAACACCACACAACAAATTACTACACAAAAAACATTTAAAACACTTCAACACATGAAACAACTTCTAACACATTGTTCAATACAACACTCCAGGCTAATTGCATCTGCCACACCCTTCGCCTCGATCACCAACACAATACCGACCCCTTTCATTGGTCCGCTTTATCAGGCACAAACAGAATAGTCAAATAGGGGCGCCCTTGGACGCTCTTAATCAAAATTAGTTTTAGACTGTTAAATCGTTGCAATGTTATAATTTCTGATGTTACCACTTGCCCTAGGACCTCAAAACAGGGAGGGCCTTGGCATCAAATGATACACTGGACACCCGCTAAGACCGCTGCTGCATCTACCGTTTCTTAAATTTAGAGTCTTAATTCAAAGAATAAGTAGGTTGTTTATTGAGGTTTTCTGGCAAAAGAGCCATATTTGGCCATGTTTCACCAGACACAAGACATATAATATCAAGTAATAGACACACAAGGAAAGTTTTTTAATGGCACAAAATCCAGAAATACACCCAAGGAGGAATCGAAATTAAGCCGCCTACAGCTTTCAGGTTGCTAGAGCAGAGGGCATAGCCACTGAGCCAGGAATAGGTAGATTATTCCAACAGTTATAAAAAAATACCTTTTGAATCCCTGCCATCATTTGATTTGAACCTGTCTAGTTCTTGAGCATTTGGGGAATCATCACTGCTGACTGGTTTTTTGGACCACTGTCTTCGTTTTCCTGAAATAAAACAATATTGCAAAATAACAAGTTGAATGTAAATCAATTAAGGGTTCCAAAATAAAAAAATAATTTCATTAAATTTTCAAACGGAAATAGTTCTCAACTGTCTTCTTCAATGAAATCAACAATGTTTATAAAGGTAGCTATGTAGATTTGTTTAACACAAGAGTTAATATTATAAGGTTTTGCTATCAAAAGTTCAAACACATATTGGTAGATTTTCAAGAATGAAAATCACGTCTAAATACAGAGCATTTGGAAAACAGCTAAAAATACATAGAAAATGCAAATTACTTTTCTTCACAATCACTTTCTTCTTTTTCTTATCTTCCAACACTAAAATTTTCAAAAAAAAATATACTTTTAATAGCTAGAAACCATGTAACAAACTTTCAAATATATTTATTTCATCAAGATTTTATTAAACGAAATACAGGTTTGTTAAACCAAATTTTGTTGAACAGTTTAGTTGCATTCACATTTTCCATTAAGTTATGTAAGATACTCAAATCACTTAAATGAGAATATCATTCAATGCCGAGTCTATGCTCCTTAAATTGAAATTATTTTTATCGAGACAGTTTTGACAAGCACAAATTTCAGAATATTAGATTGTTTTACTATAGATTAACAGATAATTTTATAAGACATACATTTTTTTTATTGTTTCTACACCAAGCAATGATTAAAAATACAGTATTTTCTTTATCTACTCACCATCTATTCTAGGTGGCTCCAGTCTATATCCTAAAACATCACACCAACCAATAGGGAAAAGATCAGGACTTTCGCAGTCACACCACTGATCGTAATCATCTTCCCAACCTTCAAAATGAACTTTTAAAAGTCTCCCAACAACCTTCGTAACATATGCCACACATATCAAACGAGGCTCCATAAGATCCACAGCTTCCAGATACATGCCTTCCCTAAAACCATGATCTGGAATGTCCTATTTTCCAAAAATACAGCAATTTAATCAATTATTTGCAAATAAAATTATGTATGATAAATATGGGTCTTTTCATGTGAAACAGTTCACAATTGACTCCTAATTTTTTTTTCTTCCAACTTGGTTAATTTTTTGCCTATCGACATATATAATTTTTGGAAAATTTTAGCCTCCTACTTGCATTATATTTCTTTATTTATATTTAAATTAAAATTAATTTTAATCATGATAATTTTTTCTATTTGGAAAATATTTTACAATTTTCTAATATAGTAATTCTTAACCGTTTCAGAATTACGGAACACATAATTTTTGCGGAAGTCATAAAATAAAATAGTATATACATTTTTATATTGCATAATAAATAAAAAAAATCACAAATAACAGTTTACAAATCAGTCAATAGCAAATAACAATCAGTAAAAAAAATTTAAAAATAATAATAATAATGGAATATTTAGACCTGATAACTTTTACAAATGTCTTTTAAATCTGGACTTGCATGCGAAATAGCTATTCCCATTTATTATTCTACTAGCCACTGTGTGGCTAGCCCGTCGTTGCCTGTGGTCTAAGGTATTAATCTGGTGTAAAATTTTCCGCAGATTTCAAATTCCGTTGAAATTTTTACTCTTTTAACGGTTTAGGAGATTAAAAAAAGAACTGACTTTAGTTAAAAGATTTATCGTCTATCTGGAAAATTATTCGGCCGTGCAAAATCAAAGCGGAAATGAAAAAAATAATTTTCTCCATGGATGAAAAAAACTTGACATGATTCCAAACCCTGACTGGAACGTCACACGGGTAGAAAAAGTTATCCGCGTTTGAAAAAGCAATGGAGAATAAAACTATCAAATTCATTTTAAAATCTTCTAGATTGAATTTTAAAATTCGCTGCAACCCAAAAATTGCAAATAATTTGGACTACCTGTGTGCCACAGAATCGTCACGATTTTGCGGCCCCAAACAGACAAACAAACACTTCCTTTTATAATATTAGAGATATTTTGCAGCCTTTTACATTTCTTTGTCTTAATATTCAAGATTTTAATAAAAATTTGCTTTTTCAGAAATAGTTTTAAATTTCAGAAATAGTTTGAACAGAAATCCAAAATTTTTCAACTGTTATTTCAGAAAATTTCATATTGAGAGTACGATCTGCTGACAACATAATCCAATCATAATTTTTTATATTCAATGCGGGAAATTGTTATTGTAAGGGTTGGAACCCTCGATGGAACTCTTACAATAGCAATTGCAAAAACTGTAGAAATAATACAAAATATTTTTTATAATGAACTTTTTACACCTGACCCTACATTGTCAAACTATTCATCAAAATAAAATGCAAATATACATAAAAAATTCTACAAAAATGTGTAATTGCAAACAAAATATATTAATTTAATAACAAAGAAAACATTACCAACACAAATTTAAAATTGTTTACCACAAGTTGAATCACCAACCTCACGGCAACAAAACGTGCAGCCGCAAAATAAATGCAACAGCAGTTTTCAGTGTCAAAAAATTACGAAGGCAGGGTTCCTTATTCACATTACAATTTTGGCGAATACCATTTATTCAACTCTCAAAGCACTCGTAATTGCACATCTCTAAATAGGACAAACGATAATATTTGCCGTTTAATTCATCAAAATTTCCCTGACTTTTTTGTGAAATTTGGAAATTTTCACTGAGGTTTCACTGATTTTTCCAGAATTGTTGCTTGGCTTTGTATGGCATAAGAACCATATTTGGCCAAGTTGCAAGACAAGACAGTCAAGTAAAAAAATTGGGAAAAGCATAATGGCATCAAGTCATTTTCAGTGAGAATTTTGCATTTGTTCAGTTTCCAATGATGACCATACATATATTATATGGCACAAGGACAATGGGACAATCCAGCAAACTGTTTTAAATAGTACAGATAAAAAAAGATGTTATGATCTGGTGTGAGTAATTAGCTACAATAACCTATTCAGTGCAGTATGCATTACTGGTAACCTATTATACTTCCTTCATAACTGGGGCTAATCGTATGGGCTAACATCGTATTTTAGCATACCATTCAAAAGTCCCTACAAGATGGGTATTGCAATGTTCATTTTGTTAATAAATTTTATATTAACAGCAGCACATTTTCTCATGTTAAATAAATTATAACTTTGACAGGAAACCAATTCTTTGTTATGCCCTTGATGCTTGGCATCAATATGGAGATCATCATACACACAGAAATTAACCACTACAACTCAAAGGCTTTCTAAATACATGTAATGACTAAATAATCAAGGAAGAGGGAGAAGGGATTGTTCAACCCTCAATTGAAGTATGCATTGTTAGTAACCAATAATATTTCCCTTCATAAATGATATGAGCCAACACTTTACTTAAGCACCATAATACCCATTTACATAAGCATCCATTGCACAGGAATCTCAAAGAGCTTCAAGCATGCTAGCTTGGTCAGTATGATCCCTAAATTTCCTCCAATACGAAATGTCTGTCATCATGAGATGCCATTCATTGTCTCAAACTGTTACCTCAGACAGTTAAAGATTTTCAACAGGTGAAGCATGGTGAGCAAAACCCAGTGCGACATTTCTAAGATTTAATAATGTTTTAATAGGTAGTGTGAACATTGCCATGAACGAAGAAACCATTCTATATTCCTATGGCTATTTAAGCAATTTTGTGTACCATAAATGTGTTCTTCGGTTCTGAAAATATTAACAAGTCTTATTTACAATCCAATAGGTCTAGTCCAAAGCATCCAGCAAGACTGACATCCACATATTTCACATTAAATATTGAAATAAAACTTATGCATATCAAGAAATACAGTTAAAAATTACAAAACTTTAAGAAACTAAAGCATAATTGAAGGGGTGAGTGGAAGGGGTTGTGACATTTTTGTAGTTTTGAGACATTTGGCCACAAAGTCTTTAGTACTTATACTAGATGAGTTAGGAGTTTGGGATTGGTGGTGCTGTAAGTATCCACACGGGGGTTTTTACTCTAGTTGTCAGCACAAGTCATACCTCACCCCGAGACAACTTCAAAAATTTAATAATCCCCAAATGTAAACAAATGCCACATAACCCCTTCAATTTTCAAGTGCTTTGTGAATATGTTTGAAACTAAACACTATTACAAAACTACACATCAACATACTGTGCGAAACAAGTTGACAGGTGCAGATTCTGCCTTGGTTTTTTTCAAATACTCGGACCACTTAAAATCTCCTTTATAACCTAAAATATAAAAATATATTGTTTCATTGCATGTAATACTAACATACCAGCTGGTTTATTCTGTGTAGCACCAGTAACAGTAAGCTATGTAGTAAAATTCCAAAAACCAAAACTTGAAAAGAAAATAGATACTAACTGGCTTTGCTCATGACAAAGTTATGCTTTTAAAAAGTCAATCTTGCCGATTCTGACAAAACCAAAGTAAACAATAATAAAGAAAAAATTGCATAAATGATAAAAAACTAAACACTGCTATACATTCAAAAAATCTTAAAGCTAAAGAAAAAAAAGTAAATAAAATTGTATAAATGAACTAATTCAAAAGATCTTAAAGCTAAAGCAAAAAAGTTATACTTTTTTAATGTCTTAACGTAAAACCAAATTAAACAGTAATAAATTGTGCTTTTAAAAAAACAAGAAACAATACAACTTTTAAGTTATGAAGGATGAAATCAAAGGAGAATTCTGATTTGTTATGAAAGGGATAAAAACAAGGAAATCAAATGAGAATTCCGATTTTAGCAAACGCCTTTAGAGGAGTCAGTGACGTCACTGGAAACTTGCCAAGCATCCAAGGGAAAAAAGAAGAAACGCTAGATTTCAAACTGGAGTTCTGATTTCACGTTATGAAAGGAAAAAAATAAAAGAACCAATGAAATCAAATGAAAATTTCGATTTCAGCAATCGCCTTTAGAGCAGTCAGTGATGTCATAAATGCTAGATTTCCAACTGTTGCCATTCGTACGAAACCAAATAATAAAAAAATGTCAATTCATTAAAAGGTGTTCTAGATTAAATTATAAAATTCAGGCTTCAAGGTGCATTCAGACTTTGCAAGGTGCTTTTATAATAGTAGATACTGTTGGAAGGTATAAAATTACTGAGTAAAATTTATCCAAGAGAAAAACTGTATTCTGTGTATTCATTGGTGAGGATTAACATTTCTAATCAAGTACTGGCCTAGAGACATTTTTCATGCTTCTTAAGGCCTCCTGCACACTGGCAACTTGTTTGTTTGTAGATTAAATAGTTCTGATACTAAACACTGTCTTTTACTCTTCCTAAGCACACATTAGGTATAAAACAGTTCCCATACAGCTCAGTCTAAAATGGATTTCAAGAAATCACATGTGTTTGTGCACTTCTTTTAAGATTACTCAAGATAAGTATTACTCAAGATTTCAAGAAAAAATAGGTTCTAATATTTGGTTGAACTATGTATTGCATGAAATAAAAGTGATATATGAAAAATATATATATAAATATTTATCTTTTTTTCTCCTCTTCAGCAGCCTCAAAATTACTCTTCAATTTGGCAAGGCTAAAGTTAAAAAAGGACCTCCAAGCCCGGATTTTATAATTTAATCTAGAACATTTGAATTAAATTGAAAAAGTGGTCTTTAATTATTTGGTTTCCTAAGAATAGCAACAGTGAAAGAATCTAGAAGGAAAAAAAATTATCCTTTTGTGTTTCTAATATTTTTTTTTTTTTTTTTTTTTGGATCAGGGAACTAAAATTATGCTTTGCAGTTCAATAAAAAGCATCTATAAGCATGATACATAAACAGCAAACTCAAATGAAAAAGTATGCTTCCAACATATTTTATAAAGTTTAAACAGCACAGAGAAGTAAATATACTTGTCTGAGACACATTACTTGACATTATACTACAAAATGGTACAAGGTCAGTGATGAGTAAACATGATACTGTTATGTACTCAGTAGTATCATAAGCATAATATGTATAGGTATGATAAGTATAATATGTATAAGTTTTGAGTACGAGTGTGCTAAATTTAAATATGCGCGTGCAAACTTGGTAAATCTATTTTTTTCTCATCCATTCACTTCGATTCAAGTATTGGGAAAAACGAGTGCTTTTCAGGGCTACTTTTGCGTTGTGGTGAATGAAATGCTTGTTCCCCAGGCAAGTTCGAAGGGACACTCTGACGTCAACTTCCTCCCTTTAAGCTAATCAGGAGCAAGCAGGTCATCTTCGATTAACGAATGGGAAGAAACTATGGTCCCTCAACTAAACCCCGATCGGAGGTGATAAAGGTCCTGGACAAAAGGGGAAAGTACACACTTCCTCCTAAATGCAGAGCCAAAAGGTAACGGACCCCGGCCAACTGGTGCTCTGTGAAAAAATGGCTAATTTTCTTGTTAAGCCATGCTTTAGTTGATTCTTTTCATTTGTCCGCGGTGAGCGCACCTTCATTTTATTTTTTATTCCATCGACTAGTTCGAGTCTATTCCCCTGATCGAATTTTGCTTTATTACATTTCTTTTGAGTAAAATGTGCTGTTGTGTGTAATGTGCTTTAATTAGTATTCGCGTTGTAACTAAATCCATCGATTCTATTTTATCGGTATTGCTGAATGTTATGATTGTATTTTTTTCATTGACGTACGTATAACCTAGATGTTTTTATAATTGTTTAATAAATATAAAATGTATTTATTTGTTAAAATTAGGCTTTCTTCATTTTCCCTTAAATACACTTTCAATGCTTAATGTATCACTTATATGTCTGAGTCATCACCCCTTGCTTTGAGCAGGGATAGCGTAGGCCTTGGTCACCAAATTTAAACATCTTTTTATTCAATTCAAGATAAATGTAACCACTATAAAAAAATCGATCATGTTTTGCAAAAATGTTGAGGTATTGCCGTACTGTTAACGCTGGCTATTAATAAGGATAATAATCCTTAATAAATGAACTAAAAAGGGACCCAACAATACCACATAGACTTAATTCTACTGAAATTACACTATTACTGGTAGTTGATACTGTATTTGTACAGTTAAAAAACGCATTGGCAAAATTGGGATTGAACCGTATCAAATGAAAAAATATAAAAATTGTACCTCTAGGAGGAGTAAGTGTTATGTCATGACACTCACAAAATCCTACAGGAAATATGCAAGGAGATGATGCATGATAGCAAAAACAATCTGCACCATTAGCTGCCATCATTCCATCAATACCAATCATCAAATAGTTGTTTCTTAAAACTTCAGTCACTGTTGCGACACATATTGTAGACAAATTCAAGGGATCAATAGCTTCTAACTTCATTCCGGCCTTAAAGTGAAATTTGCTCTCAGGGTTATAAACCTAACAAAATAAAATTTTATGTAAAATATTTAAATTTGATGGCAGTTATATATTCAAAAATTTTTATAGAGTAACCATAAATTACTAACTGGTAAAAACATGTCCCAAGTAGCATCATTGGAGGCAAATGTTCTGTACAATGTTTTTTTCAAAGACTGTCTTGCATATTCTGTAAACAAATAGATCAAACAATTAAAATAGGGGGAAAAAAAGAAGACAATTTAATTTAGGAAAAAAAACAGTAAACAGCTCTAATATAGAACAGCTTTCAGAAGAAAGCAGTTGACATTGGGTCAGTTAATTTCTGAAATAAGTGTAAAAGCTATTTAAAAGCTGCAATATGCAAAAGCATGAATGGCGATCAGAGACAACTAATTTAATTCAACTTTTTCCCCAAACCATAAATTTAGAACCAGAATCAGAACTAAACATGTCAGTTGTGGAAGTAATTTGTTTACAATACCATCAGTCTCCTAATTTAACTAATATACTTGTTCAAAACCATTGGACTTTGAATCCTTCCGACCCATGAACTGTACGATATACGAGGCGTTCTGCACAGAACGGACAATCCACAATTTTATATCTTTCTAGGTGAAGGCTGTTTCTACCACGTTTTGTTAAAACCATTCACGCCAGAACAGACCAAATGTGGTTTATCTAATGGCCAACAGATAGTAGCACTTCCTTAACTGGACCATCCTACTTTTTTAAAATCAAACTTTGTACAGGAATGGACCATGTGGCTTGGTCCGTTCTTGCACTGCAATCCGTTTCCGTCGTTGAATGATAGGTCGGAATAAACTATTTGGAACCTTCACTTGTTTCGAGTGTTTACAAGATTTCTTCTGTTTCTGTGTTGTGTTCTTTTTGTGTTACACTTTATGAAATGGATGAACTTTTGGACAATAGCTTAAGTAATTTGAGTTTCTTATTATAAATTTACTGGTGTACCTACCTATCAGTGGCGGATCCAAGGGGGGGTGCCATAGCACCCTCCTTGGACTAATTCAATTTCATATAAATAATTATAATTTTCATATTCAAATGTATTATTCAAAATAAATTAATATTTTTACAAGTATATTTGAGTTCCGAGTTCCTCTTATTGCTTTTGCATAACTGCACAACCCTTTCAAGTTGTAAAACTTTTATTTTTAGTAATTCTTCTCTTCGAGTATTCACTCTACTCTTATCTATTTTACGTAATTATAATATGTTTTTATAAATATATCTTAATATACAAGAAATAATTGATGTATAGAAAAATTATTATGTTTATTTATCTGTTTGTAATTAAATTGAAATAAAATCTAGACATGATAAAACATTTCTTTTCATTAAAATTTCATTCTTCTAATCAACTTATTATTACTTCTTTTTGAAAAAAGTGTTTTACACTAGAATTAGTTTCTCTTTTAAAATACACTTCAATAAAGGATGGTTCCCACACCTATATCCAAAAAAAATTCAAGGACTTTTAAGGACTTTTCAAAACCCAAAACAAATTTTTCAAGGACCTAAAATTTTTTATAACGACCTAAAACAAGGCATACACAAAAGTTGTCAGTTAAAAAGAAAAATGTACTACAAAAAAAATACAATTTTTTTAAAACTACTGATAGCCAAGAAAAGAAAGTTTATCATCAATTTTGGTAAAAATTTACTTTCTTTTTTTATTTTGCCTTTTGTCTGAACTCAATGCTATCAGGCTACTTGCACACATATCAATTTCGGTCGTGCGATAAATTCTTTTAGTCGCACAAAGAAGAGTATGGGAGCTTGCACAGACGGTTCGATCTACATGACACAATCTCTATTTTCCTGTCGTCCACTGCCTACAACAGACGGATGTCATGGTTTATTTTGTTTGAGTAACAAAATAAATCTATCTTTGTGATCGTTAAAGATAGAGGAAAAATTTCAACGGATTTGAAATCTGCAGAAAATTTTCAACAATAAAAATCTTTAATGTGATTTTCTTCAAAAATTTTTTTTTCAATTGTAACTTTTATATTTTTGCAATAAGAATTTGGCTTCATTTCTTTGGATGCGTGACAGGTTTCTAATGACATCCTGACTGCTAAAGCTACGGTTTCCTAAGAAAGCAGTGCTGTTATCTAGCGAACGTGATACGTCATTATGTGGCGGACATAACAAAATGGCTGTCTTAATGTAGACCAGAGGTGTCAACTTAGACGGACAGAATACTGTGGAAAATGGACGATCTAGACATAGCATTACTAGTATATCTTGTAGTGTCAAAGCGGGAAACATCAGTTTCATTCAGAATGACGCTCAAATGACATACCTGCTTTGGAGGAAACTAGTCTGGACAAGTAGCAATGCAACACGAAATTACACTATTATGTACTAGTTAAAAAAAAATCAAGTACTTTCAAGGACTTTTCACCAAGTTTCCTAATTTTCAAGGACCCCTAGTTAGGAAAAACAAATTCAAGGACTTTTCAAGGACCGTGGGAACCCTGGATGTATCATTTACTATTATTTATTATTGTAATAATGTTGATGTAAAATCGCATATTTTTTATTCATTGTGTGTTCAATTAGGCTGCTATCAATTTCATAATGGCCCTCTCCTTGACCATTTTCTGGATCAGCCACTGCTACCTATTCCTTAATACACAATTCAACTATTATATAATTGGGGCATTCATGATCTTTCATTTTTATGGTATAATACAGACAGAAACCTGCCCATTGTACATGAAGAAGTTGATAACTAAGAATTTTTATTTAAATTTTAATTAATATTTTTTGAAACAATATTTTTATTAATAAACGAAAGATGTTGTATAATGTTTCATACCACTTTATTTCTAGGGTTCTTTGGACTATCGCACACATAGCTAAGTGGGAGACTATTATAAATGCCAGAATGGACCAACCCTCAAAAATTTTATTAATTCAACTATTTATTTTAATAATTTCAAATGGCAATTGTTTAAAACTATCAAATGAATAAAAAACCAACTTCAACATACAATATAACATATAGACTGTTAAATTTTACATTAAAAAAATAAAAAATTTTAATTTCCCTATTATTTCAAAGGTACTAACTGTGGGATGGTCGTGAATGCCTTGAGACAATCTATCCTAATAAAAATTGTAATTTAATACCAAATAATGAATAAATTCACTTGATAAACACTAACAAATGCAATTAACTGTTGGCAAATATATGTTCCAGGTGCAATATTCAAAGCCAAAAAAGACTATCACTTATCAAACTAAACACTTGCAAAATTATTATGTGGACTCATATTTAGAAACAATATTAATTCTAAAAACAATATCAAATAATTGAACTACTTAACCTAATTTTATTTAATGCACAGGAAATGATAAACTGAAGGAAATGTGAACTTTTTTTACAGCCTTTGGCTGTAGTACGCTTTACTTGCAGATTGATAATGACAATAAAGTCCAAAATCTGAACAAAACAGATACCGAGTTTAGTAATCGGATGAAATCGTTCTTCAATAAAAAAGGTTTCCAACTGTCCTTTTAGACTTAAATAGTGAATAAGTAGATTATGAACAAAAATCATACAAAATAAAAATTACCTGCACGAGCTTTTAGTGCATGACCAATGATCTGAGCCCAACCAACAGGATGGATCAGAGGTGATCGTTCATGACACCAAAAACCTTCATCTTCTGTCTCAGAATCGGCATATTTGATATGCAATCTTCCTCCCACGACATCTGTCACAATAGCTGAGCGCACAACAGAGATTAAATTTTTGTCAACAACTTCAAGCTTCATTCCTTTCTTAATGGTATTAAGAGAATGTTCTTCTATCTAAAGAGACATCAACATGTGTCAATATATGCAGTAGGATTAACAATTGAAGAAAACATGCATGAATAAATTATGCGTCAACATGTATGATAACCACTTGCTGCATTGCTGTATCACTCTTACTCATCTTCCAATCGTTGGTTGATTTAAGTTTCATTGTGATAGATTTTAAAAATTTATAAGCTGCACTAAAGGCAAGACAAAATAAAATTCATTTCAAAAAGACGTGAAAGAATTTCAGACTAACATTTATACCAACATTAAAAGAGTTATACAAAACGTCATCCTATGAATTTGAAATCTGCACGCAGCAAAGATAATCTTTCTTTAGATGGAAGGATAGGGTTTTTTAACCCAAAGGTAACATTAGGTCAAGCACTGTCAAGTAAATAGACATACATAAAAATTTTTACTGACACAGAGATAGAAATACTACCAGGGAGGAATTGAACCTTTGCCACCTACAACCTGCAGGTTGCTAAAGCAGTGGACATACCAACTGAGACCCCTTGATTTCTTTAGAACTAGTTTAAAGGTAATTTGCTTTAAGCAGTTATTCTACACTGAATTGATAAAAAGGTTTGAATAGGTTGAAAGGGAGAGAAAAGGAACTTGAATTCAAAAATATTTTTAGTACAACAGTACAAAGGCCTAAATCCATTGGACTTGGGCTATTCCGGATTTTGGACTATTGACATTTTTAGTCAAAAAACCTTTTAATCACACACACCCCTGCGCACGAATTTTGCGTTTGCAATAGTAAAATAGCAAATATATAATAAGAGAATAATTTTAAAAAAAAGAAAAACCTTTTAAATACAATGCAACAAATTTTACTTGTGAATCTTCTAATTTTTTCTGTGTGGTATTTACTTTGAACATGTCCGTTATTTTGCGTTGTTTCATCAATTAGTTCCAGGTTTAACTCCTTATTCGTTAAAAATTGTCAGAAAAATGTTTTTTTTTTTTTTTAATGTGAAAAACAGAAACAACGCCGATTAGCAAAAAATATCTGGATTTTGTACTTTTAAAACATTTCTAATGTAATGCATAATTTGCTTTCTTTATTTCTAATAATTTTTTCTAAATTCTCAATATATTACTCCTTTCTAATTTTTCATAGTACTCTAGGAAACGCATAAAAATAGAACATTGTAGTAATTATTAGTTCAGGATCAAAACATTTTCCTCATGAATCAAAATAAAAAGGAAACAAAATTTATCAATAAACCGACTAAATACGTGCATTATACAAAAAAAAAAAAAAAAAACTACTATAATTACATGTAAAACCAAAAATTACAAAATTATCATCTACTTCCCAAATAACCAATGAGGAAAAAGGTGTAGAATCAACAAATCAGAACATACTAAAAGGCACTTCTGTATTTAACAATTCTTGAAATTTTATGCAATGTAACATTTTGCCACAAAATATTTCCCCCAGAAACTACAGCATACAAAACACTTGAATTTTAAAAAGTCTTTCTTGAACGAGCATTTTTATAAAGCAAATGTTACTAAACAGCTAGAAATGTGCATGGAACAACAGAAATAAGATATATCATAATAAAGTTAATTAAAATTAAGTGAAAAAAAGAAATCTATAAAATCAGAAAATCAACAATTATTTAATAGTAATCTGAGTGAGATGTCAGTTTCTATCTCAATATCATTGATATTCTTCTCAAAAAGCTGGTGCCTGATCTTTATTAGCCACAAATGATAGTTTATACTATGATAGTTTAGTTGGTTATGTGCAATGCGTACCTTCAGCACTCTTCTCCCCTGCCCCATACTTCATATTGAGGCTAGTATCAAGTTTAGGTCATATGCAGTTGGTCCTAGGCATGGTCATTACTCACTTCACATTTTCCCACCTTCAAACACTGAGGCAGCAGTTTCAAACAACCATCCAGTCAAAAGATTGGAAGCAATTGTGCCCCTTTCAGGTTTCTTTTTTAATTTAGTACTAAAAATTATTTGTATTGTCTTCATGGAAACAATGAAAAATGGAATAGACATCTAAGGCTATCTATAGCTAAACACAAGATCTTACTTTCAATCAAATCTCAGCACCTCTAGTCATCAACGTTACACTATGTTATTGATTATATTTGTCACACACTGACCTTAAATGTGAAATCAGAAGGAATCGTTCGACCGCCAGTCATCATGTCAATTAAGAAAGCTTTCCAGCAGATAATTTTGGGTTCAACACCTAGAAATGAGCAATGGAAACAAGATAAATGAGGCAGCATGTTAATGACAAATATGACAACACAAATTATCAAAATTGACAGTTTCGACTCTGCTTAAATACATGTAGTAGATCATTTTGAAACAAATACTTACTTTTGGGTGGTACAAGTGGTTTACCATTATCAGCACACCAACCAATTGGATGAATGTGCTGTTCTGTACACAAGTTCACCCATTTGTCAGGAACATTAAAATAGTGGGGACTAAATTTATCAAAACCATCATACCTCAGCAGACCCCAATAACCTGAAATGCAAAATAATTACATTGGTTATTAATATTTAACCCAACTATAATTGGGGAGAGACAAAAACAGAAGTATTGCAACAAAAACAAAAATATATAACTTGCAACAGTACCTACAATGTAGTTCTACACATCATTAGCTTACAAGGGGTTGGTTGTAGTTTTATCAAACAAGAACCATATTTCGGTTAACAAGTGAATCTTACTAGGTTAGAAGACATACTTCTGTGAATTAAATTTTACTCACTAGCGTTTATTCCTCAAGATCACATTCTAGTCTAGAAAAGACTCATATTTGAGCATTTTGACGGTGTATTTCTATTTCAAACTTTTGACCTTGAGAATCTTTTCCAACTTGCTCACTGCTTTCAACAACGTCATACCTAAAAAAAATCGGTAATTTTTATTTATGCCTGTTTTCAGAATGCCCTGAAAGAGTAGTATATCCCTGCAAGATCACCATATCTCACCACTCAATATTTAGCCACTAGAAAGCAGAAGTATTATTTATTTTTAAAACATTCCATTCTACTTTTAAACTTTAAAATCACTCTCCTGAAACATCACATTTTTTGAGATAGGACGTTGTTGAAATGAGTGAGCAAACTGTCAGTTTAAAGATTTTTACTATTGTTTATAATATAAACACCAAAATATTTCACTTGCTACTGATGTAAGTAGGAGGGGGCAATACTTCAGAACTGATAAAGCAAAATAAAATGCAGAAATTAGAATAAGTATATTAAGTTAATTTTAATAACAAAAAGACAAATTTGCTTAAATAAATAGAACCATGAATCTTCTGTGTCAGGGCAAAAGGGGTCAAGTCTGACATTTAATGACAGTTCAAAGCAAGGACAGTTCAAGTCAAGTAGTTGAATTTCTCGGAGCCCATGGCCCCGTTGGGGCCTTCATCTCCAGTATTGATGGATAAGTGGCATGACAGATGGTGCTTTCAGGTTAGGGAAAGAATGGGGTGGGTGTTAGGAAGATGTCAGGAGCTCGCTCAACGTGGTGCAGCCTTGTTTGAAATACAAGTGCCACCTACATTGAGGAGGGTGGTTTAAAAAGCTAGTGTAGGTATATATACTTATAATTTTAAAAAATCTATGATTGAAATCTCAGAACTAATTAAATTAAATCTAAATTACAAGTATTTGTGTCGTGGTGTTTCTTTTTCTTTCCGAATAGATGCAAGAAAGAAATATTAAAATGAAGATTCTGAAAAGCATCCATTATTTTGACTTAACCCTTTTGCCCTGACATGGAAGAAAGAATACAATTATATCATAATTATGCACTAATGATGTAACCTTTCTAAAAGCACAGAGCTTTGGATCAAACATACAATCCTTATTAATATTTTGTACTCATTTTTTTTATTTCTTTATTAAAAGTTACTTTTACTAAGTTTCAGGGCCAGGGCTGGTCAAAGGCCCATGCGACAGATGCGCCCGCATCGGGCATCAAGATGGGGAGGGGGGGGGGCAACATCAAGTGCCATATGGAGGGCTTACCCCATGCCGAGGGCACCCATAATAGAGATGCCAGTTAGCGCAGTTAAACGTCATTAAAAACAACTTCCACTCAGAGATAACAGAATTTCTTTTTTTCCTACGAAGATATAATGACTATGATAAAAGAATTAAATATTCTAGTCGGAAGGGAGGGGGGAATTTTGAGCGTCAACATTCAATAGATATTAATGTTGAAAACTTAGATTAGGAATTTGAATGTTTAAAAACTCAAGTTGTGGAACTCGTTGAGGATGTCAAAGTGTATATGCAAATATTGTCTTAAAGATCCATATCTGAATATAGAAATTGCCCTCAGGATTTCTTTTACCTCACCAGTTACAGAAGCGTCTTGTGAGCGCAGTTTTGAAGCCCAAGTTGAAATATTAAAATCGACCTCCGGTCTAGCATGGAATAAGAACCGTATGACAACCCTAGCTATTTCACCCATTTTAGAAAAGGTGGTACAAAGTATGAAGTTTTTATACGACATAATCACAGAATTTGCCTAACGAAAAGCAATAAAATTAAGTGGTAGGTTTAACAATTTTCCCTCTCCATATAGTTTATTTTATGTGAATTTTTTTTATTATAAATGAAGTTGTATATCCAAATACACTTTTTATTTTTAGTCCTAGTTCTGCCTGTATACATTTTGACATGGGGACCCCTAAGTCCTACCTTTGCCAAGGGTGCTAGAACCCTATATCGCTGGCGCCCACCACACACACGAAAAAGCTGATTATCTTTAAGGGGGCCTTTCAATAATATCAATATAAATTTTTTGTAAACATAAAAGTCTTCCCCCCCCCAACAAAAAAAATCAGATGACATCAAGGACCAAAATCCCCCCACACTCATTTGATAACAATATCATCCCCCAATGAAATTTCACACTAAAATTCTTTGAAAAACAATTTATTATACTGTCTTTCAAAAAATAAATTTAAAGAGTCTTAATGAGGGATATTGATATCAACTGCTAGACCCGAGCTCCCTCCTCCCCCTACCTTTAACAATACGGCGAATCATTGAAATGGGGGGTGGGGGCATAAAATCATCATCTCACATCTGCAATAAATTTTTCTCGGACCGGCAATAATTAAATACAACTGATTGTTTTCTAGGTGAGATATTCATGGTTTTTGAAAAACTTTTTATAAATAGATATTGAAATAAAAATGATTGGTCGCCTTACCACACACTTTAATGACAGTTGCAATCCAGTAACTGCAAGGATTGGTAGTACAACATGTTTTGCAATCAGGACTTCTCACTTCAACTCGAACACTGAAGACTATTGAATCCCAGCAATTTGAGAAAGCGACCTTTGATTTCAAGTAATAAGAAACATTAAACAATTTCCATTAAAAAGCATAATAAAAATTATAATTTAACACCAACAAAAAACTACGTCATCAAAAAACGTGTTACTAAGACAAGAGTTCATTTCTTCCAAGATTCATTATTTTGCATTTTAATTAATGTAACAATCACATCTAAATACAAAAATAATCACTCACATGTTTAAAACAAGATACTGGGGCTGCCAAGAAACCTGGTTTCCTTAAATATGGTCTCCAATTAAAGGAACCTAAATAACAAACACAAAATTAATTTAAATTCAGAAATGACTGTGGAAATGTGAATAAGCTGAAACTATTAAATATAAAGCTATATTATCATTTTTAAACAATGTTGAGATATTTGTAAGTTTCTTCTGTTTTCGGGTTTTTATTAGTTTTGATAAGTACAGCTCAAATCTAAAAAAAAATAACCAAACTAAACAGTACATATTATTTTGTTGATACATTGGCAATTTCCCAATGATTATGATGAAATTTAAAATAAAAGGGTTTGCTAATAAAATATTGATTAGTATATAGTGATGTGACCTTAGAAAGGAAACTAGGACCATTGTGTAAAATTCCTATGAACTACAAACCTTTTATATGAAAATACCCCTATGTAAAAATATTAAAATACTTTTACTGCTCTTAAATCTAATATATATAATTATCAGAGGTGTAACTGTTTTAATATAATTATGTAACATTGCTTTACTGTTAGCAAAATATAGGTAGGTTGATTCAGTTTTAAGATTCATATTTGGCCATGCTGCTTCAAACACAAGACAGATAACATCAAGTAATAACAACAGAACCTAGCAATCATATAACTATTCAAATGTTAAAAAATGTCTGAAAACTTTAAAAGTAAAAGTAAATTTAGGCAAATTTTAAGACTTGAATTTAGTGAAGAAAATAGTTTACTTTTTATGCTTGAAATAAGTTCTTTCAAATGCAACAAAATATGTCAGACTAAATGACGAAAAAAGATCTATCAAAAATTACTGATTGTTTTTGTTAAAAGTCATTCTGCTTTTAACTCGATTAAAATTTTTTAAACAATTAAAAATAGTTATTGTCCCTTATTTCTATATATATCTGACAATACTAATCTTTTGATAAAAATTTCCCTTTTAGTACTTTACCGGATAGAAAGACACTGGCAAAAACCTACATAACACATGCTAAAATCAATTCATTTTACACTTTAACTCAAAAGTTTCAGTACTCTTAATGGAACCATACAATTAGTCTTCAGTTCTTATAAAGAATAGCATTGGAATGAATACTGAGAAATTGCAAGCTTTTGTTTTCAATACAGTGTTTGATGAAAACGAAGAAATGCACTTACTCATTAATACAATCTCGTGTTTGAAATACACAATTATTGGAACTATTTGAAACAAAATCACATTTGAGCATTCATCGTTCGATTCACCAGCTGATTTTCAAAATAATGTTCTCAATAATTCATTAAAGAATCGTTGTTTTGAATCAAATCGCAAAAGAAATTTTCAGCACCAATATTACAGAACCGAACAACCACATTTGACGAAATCAAAACGGAGCCAAAACAGTCAATCTCTGTTGCCAACTACCTCATGCTAAACACTAAGAAAAAAACAACTAAATACATCTTTGAGGAAGATATTTAATTAACGTCACACTAGAGCACCACAAAGAGCTATTGGCGACGGTCCAGGATCAAATCCGAAGTGAAGAGGTATGGTATTTTTAATTAACGTCGCACTGGAATAATGTTTATTTAGAAATGGTAATTTTTACTTAACGTCGTACTAGAGCAACACAACGGGCTATTGACGACGGTCCGGGATCAGTCACTTAAGGGAAAGATTCGAGGACAACACCTCGTAATTTTAAACCACGGTCAGATGACGAAGCAACACCTGAGCTGGCACCACACTCTCCAAACTTCCACGCCAACCCAACGCGAGGACTTTCGGCCACGACAGATTTAAGGTGCACCAGCCGCCTCTACACCATACGCTTACAAACATCCATACCCTGACCCGGATTCGAACCAGGAACCTTCCGATCTAGAGGCTAACACCTTAACCACTATACCGGTTGGTCGGCGTCGCACTGGAGTAACACAATGGGCTATTACCCGAAGTAAATACATATTCGAGATCAGGCGGCTCAAGTTGATATATTTTTATTCACAAAACAATGTCACGTCTAAGAATACAACACAGTACACAGAGTGAAAACTAAACAGTACCACTTCAGCTATTACCAAATATTCACACATCTGAGCGAAGTTCAAAATTACGTGGTGTTCCCAATTCTTTCCCTTCGGAACTTATCTCGGACGCTCCTGTATCATCGCTAATAGCCCGTTATGTTAGTGCAATGTTAATTAAAATACATACCAAATATTCACATCACGGACCGGTGTAATTGCTCCAGTACGACGTTAATAAAAATACCTACCGGGCCAATAGACACCGTATTCTACAAAGAGGGCTAGTGCATGTTTAAATCTATTGCGGGCGTAAATGTCCTCGCGTTGGCGTAGTGTGGAGGTTTGGAGAGTGGGGTGTCAGCTCAGGTGTTGCCTCGTCACTTGACCGTGGTTCAAAATTACGTGTTGTCCTCTGATATTTTCTTTTTGATTAGATCCCAGACCGTTGTCAATAGCTCGTTGAGGGGCTCCAGTACGACGTTGATTAAAATACCTACTTTTGCTACAGTTTCCTAAGAAAGCGGAGCCGTAGCTGTGGATGACGTAACTAAAACTTTGTTTACACATACAGATGTCGTTGGTTTCCCAGAGACCGTTGTTTGTTTTGCGTAACAATTGGTGAAACCACAATTTGCATGACGATCGTCATAGCGGTTTCAAACAGTTGTGGGGAACGTTTTTTCTATTGTAGCGGCAACATTTCATTTCCTGCGCAAATGCAATTTGAGCGAAGGGAAGCAAAACAAACACAAATTATTGCCTGGCATCGTTTAGCTTGTTTTTGTAAAAACGCGATCGTTAGCGATAGATTGAAAATTTCAACGGATTTGAAATCTGCGGAAAATTTTATACTCATTTAAAACTTTAAATGTAATTTTCTTTAAATAAATAATTATTTGGGTCAGGCGGAGTAATTGTAAACAAGTTATAAAGGCGCACCCGTGGGACTCTGAGAAACTAAAAAGTTGTGAAATATGAAAGCTGGCAACACTGATGATGTAATATGGTGATCTCGCATTTCTTTGAACCCCAGCTTATAGCAATCTGTTTAGTTTGAAAATTTGTGGTTGTTGTTGTCGTGCGGTCCATATATGGCCCAATTGGGGGTGCCATTGCCCCGGAGGGTTGGACTTCTTCATACATGACACATTCGTTTTACAGGAAGGTCCCTTTCACACATCCATTCACTCACACATATCGTAATTTAGATCCCAATCAGAGGCCGATAACCCCCTGATCAGGTACCCCCAGAGGTATTGATTTGGTATGGGAACATGGGGGACTTTGTGACCACGACCTATTTAACGTGTCCCAGCCGCCATTAGCGAACACGACGGTCTTTAGCCAGGTCTAAGCGCCGATCTCGCAACCATCAGAAATGCAGGCTCCGCTGAGGACAGAACCCACAACCCTTCCGACGCGAGCCCGACGCTCCACTGACTGAGCTACCGCGGCTCAAATTGTGTGAAAAAATTGTGGTTGAATGAAAAATTTGGGTTTTAAAGTTTTTGTGTGTTGCATTTTCTGCTGCCCTCTATAATATATTGAAAAATATGTTGTTCCAATTCTTTACTACGGTCAGTTATGTTTCTATCGAACAGAAATCATTGACTTTCCTTCTGGGAACTTTAATGCATCTACAGTTGAATGTTTACAATTATCCCATATTTTTCAAGGGACGGTGTAATTGTAAACATAACTTTGCCAATAGTTTCGTTCAATTTGGATGAAAAACCAATCTGTTTTTCCGTGTAATTTTGTATTTAATCGTATTTAGTACGTTTGAATTGCGTGTTATCGCATTTTTCGTGTTCTTGGGGAGCAGGAAGATTGATTTACTAGAACGTCACACATATGGTAAAGTTCTTACAACTGACTAAGTACTGTCACGCTTGAAGAAGACAGAAGAGAAAAAGAACAAAAGTCGAGTGAGGAGAAAGTGAAAGAGCCAGAAGGGGGTAAGCAAGAAACCAAGAAAGGAGTAAATGGAAAGGAAAGCATAACTCGAGGACAGCAAGGATGAGGAACTATTGAAAGAATTGACTAACATTGACGGTGAAGAGTTTGAAGTTGTACAAACATTCAAGCAAAATATAGAAGACTTGCTTGTAGGGGAAGTTAAATATTTTGGAGTCATTCATGGAAGACATTGAAACGACTACGGTTCTGCTTGTTGGTGATGAGGGGGAAAAGAGAAAGAAAACCCATTTTTCGTATGTGTATGAAGGGTGGATGTCGTTTCAGAAGAGTTTGAGACCTGACTCAAATGCATCGACTAAATAGGCTGTGGTTGAAAAAGACTAATACGGTGTTACCAAAGAGAATGTCAAAGCACTTTTACCTACTCTAACCTATAGCAAAGAAGGCCGAAAAGAAATTTTCTAATTTGAGGGCACTGTTAATGTGTAAGAAATGTAATGTTTGCTTGTTTTTTGTACCCAAGTTTATAACTTTCAATTTTTAGGGTTTCTTTTAATTTTCTGTTTTTTACACTAAATACATTCTTTGTTCAGTAAATGTTTGAATTATTTATTCTTATGTATTCCTGGAAGTTCACCTCATGATCAATGCAACTTTCAAGCGTAATTATATTTTGCTGGGGTAAGACGTGGGAGTATTTGGTAAATATTTGGGAGTATTTGGATTGGTAGGCATGTGTTGTAATTGACGTAGCACTGGGGCTACATAACGGGCTATTCATTCTAGGATTGGAAATTCGCTCAGTGGGTGTCCGCCGCGCTAGCAACTTGCGAGTTATAGACGGGCATTTCTATTCTTCTTTGGGTATATTTCTTTTATGCGTCAGTAAAATTTTTCGTCAGTGTGTGTGATCATTTGCAATATTTGAAGTTGTTTCACGCAACTTGGGCCATATATGGCCTAACCCAACTTTCTTGGTTTTTAAAAATCTGAGTTATCTCTTTCATCCCTTTGAAACACGTAGGTTGGTTTTTTTTTTTTTTTTTTTAAATGTTTTTTGGAATTCAAATGATGGCTTCATTGATAATTTCTTTTTAGGAATTAAAAGTGAGAGTGAGTTTTTTGGTTTATACGTCACATCGGTACAAATACATATATCGTCTGCTAATGTGATACCTCGAAAGTACAACATACCAATTTTACAGGAGCAAAAAACTGTACAAAATCGAATACTAGGTGTCATTAAAAAACATTTTTATCTTGTTGATGTGACAAATACAAGATCTCACTTCGCCAATTCGCCTGTTTTTTTAGGAAACTCATGGTTTGCAAAAAATACGCGCATCGGCGTTAGGAGTTATCACATATTAGTTGACGATATCCGGTATATAATCCCTGTTTGAATTACAGTTTAGATAATCATGGGCCAAATTATCTGTACTCAATTTTGATAGTCAAAACAGTGGATGGTAATTAAAACAGCAAAAAATATGGCACGCCTAAAATATTTCCCTTTTATTTCAGAGAAGGGAGGGGGGGGGGGCATAGTAACTTTCAAGCCAAAAAATTTATCATTTTTACACTGTATACGACTGATCATAATTGAATAAGCTTTGCTCGTTTTAGAGTGAAATTTTGATAAGTTTTATAAAAAAAGTACTAACTTTAAGAAATTAGAATAATTTTTGTAATCAATAGATATTTTTAAATAACATGAAATATGTACATAAAAATAATTTTTTTAAACTAACATTTTGCTTACCGCAAGATTAACTTTTGAAAGAAACATAGTAGAATCCGAATTCTTATGCCAGATTGAAGCGAAATATTACCTTTATTCTGTTAACATAAAACTTTAAAATTATCTACTTTAATATTTTTTTTAATTTAAAGATGCATAAAAGTTTTAAAATATGGAAATTTTTGGTGATTATCATGCCAGATATTAAAATGTATGGATGCCATTAACATAATTCAAGTTCACAGAATGCATATCTATAAGTAGAACATTCATGTGAAATATTATAACTGTACAATCAAAAAAGGTTTTTAATCTTGTGGGGTATAAATCTTAATCTTGCAGGGTGAAAATCAGAAACTGAGAAAATCAAGTTAAAGTCAGTCCATACACAATTATTTTTTTTCATGACTACTTTAGAATAAATATTCTGTTTTCTGTTAGGGGCTACACTTTATGGCAACAAGTACAAATAATAAAATTAATAACATGTATTAGCAAAGGCAATGTCAACATAAAAGCTTTACAGAGGTATTAAATTAAATGCTTCTTTTTTCTAGTGATCTGGGAAATTTTGCTCAGTCTATTGAGGATAATGTGCCATAAAGAAAAGCAAATACCTATTCTATTACACTTGCATAAAGAAAATACTTTATTTCATACATCGTGCTTAACTTTAGTGTTTTTTAAGTAAGAATAACTAAAACAAACCAAATTATTTTGAATGAGTTATTCACATTGGTCTGTATTTTACAAAAGGTTCCTGACCAATACTGGACCAGTTTGACTACTTTTAGAAGATTCTAAACTAGTATTAGTTATCTGGAGAGGAATCCTTAAAGTTTCCGAGATCAAATGGATAGAAAAATATAAATATGGATAAAATTATCGCATTTTGTCTTTTTTTAAACAAAACATTAGTTTGGTGTGAAATATGGACTAATGAGATTTTCCTTTCCAAATTCAAATACAGAGTGGATTAATTACCATTTCATGTAAAATCAAGGGGCAGAACATATTACTGAAGCATTACAAAATAAAATATATAAATCAGCAGACTTGACTGATGAAAACAAATTCTTTTAGACTTGACACATAATAAACAATTTTCCTAAGTCATAAAAGTACTACCTTGAATGAATGAGTTATCATTCTTTCATTACCTCTTCACTGAAAATTTAAAAAGCAGCATTACACAAGCTACCAATGCCAATAGACAATTAGAAGGTGTATCTAGATGAATTAGGATCCGTTTAAGTAGGTACACTAAATGAATACTAACTGAACAATTTCTTCAACAAATATAGGTACAATCTATTTTCGAAAACACATTTTAGCAGTCAGTACTCCATAAATATCAATGATAACTTTGAATGCCTGCACCCATTTAGATTTGTAGCATTTTGTGACATTTACGTGATTTAAAATATTCCTTAGAATATTTCCATCATTATTATTACTAAAAAAACATCATTTTCAAAGGAATTCCTCATTAAAGGAAGTAAAAAAAAGTTTTACAGCTTTTTGTATAAGAAATCCCAAAATAAGCTATTTAATGTTTGTTTTAAGTATTTGATTTCTCTTTTTCTACCTAATTTGCATGTTTTAAATTCAAAAACATTTTCATGTTTATACCTGAGTATGAAAAATCGTGATTTTTTTTTAAATCATAAAAATCAGATTTTTTAATTAAATCTGATTTTTATGAATTTAATTCATCCCTTCCCCATACAAGTTTAAACTTGTTGGATACCAGGCATACAAGTCACAGTGTAGTTTCTAGATAATTTTGATTTAAGTTAAACATTAATAGAAGTGATAAATAGCATTACTGTATTTGGAAACATTGCAGAGATAATTTTTTGAAAGATTAAAACAACGATATAAAAATTAGTAAAGTTAATCCCATGATAGTGTAAATCAAACACAACAAATGCCATGCATAAGAAATGTTTTTCCACCTGCCTGTTGAGTGGTTTAGATTAGTTTGATTTTAACCCATAACAGGTGGATGAAATGTTTTGGACCAAGATAAATAACAGAGGATCCCCATTAACATCATATAAAATTATTCAAAAATCAAACAAGTTTCAGAATATTTTTACATTGCATGTATGTAAAATTTCTTTAGTTATTTTCAAAAAGTAGTTAATCAGTTCAAGTTGCTTGAGAAAAATCTTGCCACCAATAGAAAGTAAATAAGAAACTCGTGCACCAAAATTCATGAAAAAAAAATTCACTTTTCTCAATACATAGCTTGCAAAAAGTACTTGTTATTTGTAAGAACAATTTTTTACACAAATTGAAAAAAGCCTATTTTTCAAGTTTTGTGAGCATTGATAAGTATTGCAAAGTGATACAAGCACACAAAAAGGAAATGAAGCTTTGCTCTGAACAGCATACAATAAGTGTAATAACATTCCCCAGAACATGCTAATTGAGTAGAGTTTTGAATTTGCAATAAAACAATTCATCATTGCAATCATTAAAGTAGCTTTCCACTTCAATCCATAATCTATTTTGGTAATTTTCAGGTATGCAAATTAACTTGGACACTCCAAGCTTCAATTACATAATATAGAATAGTTATGCTAGCAGTGTAAATCAACACATAAAATATCCCAATTCAATTTAAGTAAAAATTAACCAACATATTACAAAAAAACAAAATGAAAATATCAAAATTTATGCGTAAAATTGGATTGCTTTTGTGATACTGCAGAAAACTTTTTCATTCCGACTACATGTCATTGTTTACATAAACAGGCTGGTACTTTACTTAATTGATATACTTCTTAACTAATTAGAATAAAATTAAATGTAACGTGTTTTTAGTACATTCCTTTTCAGTATATATAAACTTAATACAGAAAGGAAAATGAAACAAAATTTAATTTAAATCAATGACTTTTTTAATATAAATTACTTGATTTATCGGCATACCCTGGTTGATATATTCCATGATTCTTCTCAAATATAACATGAACATAAAAATAATGGATTGTAGTGTTAGGCCTCTTTTCCAGAGTATGTCACACTCAACTAATATAAAAATATAAATAAAAAGAAATAACATTCAGAACCAGCACACTAGGTCGCTTGTCCTTCAGGAACTATCACACAGTCTAAAAATTCCAAAAAGTACAGTTTATGATCATCAGAGTGTGTGATCTTTTTTCATCGGTCATGTTACACCTTAATTTATAGTAAATGGTGTAAATATTGGGTCATCCAGAAAGTTATGCACGTTTTCAAATCAAAGCTAGCTTTGTTATTATTTTGCTACCGCTGATAAGGAGTGATCTTGATTGAAGCAGATGCTTAAATTCTGTCTTTTCTGCTTACACTGCATAATTATAGCATGCGTTATTGCATAATTTTTGTATCACTGCAGTGCTAAGAATGGAGAACCAGAAAGTTCATTTTTGTCATATTATGCTTTTATTTCAAGGAAGGAAAAAATGCTAGTCAGATTGCTCGTAAAATGTGTGCTGTTTCAGAGGCCACAGTTCGAAGGTGGTTTGTTAAATTTCAATATGGAAATTTCGGCCTCGAAGACAATGCCCCCCACTCTGGACGACTATCCTCAGTAAACGAGGACCAATTAAAAGATGGTATTGCTGAAAATCGTTTGTTACACAGCTCAGGAACTATCACACAGTCTAAATATTCCAAAAAGTACAGTTCATGATCATCTGAAGATTGGATATGTAAGTCGCTACGATGTATGGATACCCCATACTTTAACGCAGCAGAGACTGTCAAACAGCATCTCGTTAACTTCTTTACATATAAGCCTAATGAAATTTTTTTTAATGTATTTTCCAGCTGCCAGAAAGATTGCAAAAAAAAATCATAGAACAAAATGGGGCTTATGTGATTCAATAAAATTGTCTTATGTTTTTGTACTGCTGTGTTGGTATTTATCTTTAAAAACACACAGAACTTTCTGGATGACCCAATAAAATTGTTTGGCAAGTGTTGGAAATATATGGTTTGCTAGGAATCCTTTAGAGACATGTTAATGTATGGTAGTTATATGCACATAAATAAAAAAATATATTCACTCAATAAATTTGAATAGCTCTAGTTCTGATCATACATTTCAAGTGCTTATGCTGTTGACAACTTGCCAAGGGAAGTGAAAAAATTCAACAATGGGCCAATATGAAATCAAATTTGGATTCTGTTTATCACTAGTCACTTTAGCTATCTGAGGGTTAATCAGACTGGGATCTATGACTTGAAGTGAATTCCGAAACACAATGAATATCTATGACAAGACTAGGAACCAAGCCCACTGAACCAAGGATCATGCCACTATACACTGGCTAACAGTTTTTTTAGCACAGTAGATAAATCTTTTTTTTTTTTTTTTCAAAACATTCCTCATTTCCTATATTTTGCAGTGTTTAGTACCTGCTGTTTTACCCTGGTATGTCTTGGCGAGGTATTTCGTCATTAGCACACACTTACAAATAGTTTATATAATCACTTGTAATGGAATGTTCAGGTAACTATTACAGTTTTCTTCAAAATTCAACAATTACAGGAAGAAAGAAAAAATTCTGCAGTTGTTTTCACCATGGAAATGTGCAGTCTTTGTTATTTTTCAAAATCAATGTAATGAATACAGCTAAGTATATTTACCTAATATACTTTTGGTGTGTTCTGTAGCATCTTCCACAACTGGTTGGGAGATGTCAGAGGTCTCGCAGTCTGCATTCTTCGTCGGAATATTATTGGTAAATTGATTTCCGTAAAATCGGCGCTTCTTTTTTCTAATACCCGAACGATTAGCAACAACGTTACTCATAATTTGTCACTAAAAATTTTTTTTCCGATTCCTTTGTCCATAAAATTACAAATGTTTCTCGGCGAAAATTGCAGCATAGAAACTAACCATGACAATAACTTTCGCTATTCCCTACGAATATTCCAATCGGAATGTCAACACGAAATCCAGTGCTAATAATCATACCTAATAAATAATCGGTCACTGTTCTAGCGATTGCACATTCTTGTGTTGAAAACAAAACCTTTAGGAAAATCTACGGAGAAAAAAACGCCGAAGTTAAAAAAAATAAACCAATAAACGTCTGGAATGTTGAATGCAAGGAAACGAACAAGGATAAAATTGCTCAAGTATTACGGCAACCCCTACGTTATACCAACATATTGATTTTTGTACAAGTGTACTAAACTACTTATCATCAAAATTTGCAACAAAAAAACACAAATGTGTGTCAATAAAATTCTTTTTAAATATGAAGACTTTTCAACAAAAAAAAAACACCGAAAGTCGAGGATTTTTCTTCCGTCTACCCAGTGAGGCTTTTTATAACAAAATATGCAGGAACTTTTTTGTTGCAGTAAAAATGGAAAAAGTTGCATTTATTGCATTATTGCAAAATACATTCCATGTAGTTGCATTTATGGAAATAAAGTTGCATTTATTTTTTAAACACTAAAATCTAAAATAAATTATTCGTAAAAAATGAAAACATTCAAAATATATTGACAATTTTAGTCGTGTACACAACAGTATTATTATAATACATCATTAAATACAGAAAAACGTTGAATGGCCGATTCTTGGCCAGTAATTTCTTTAACATTGAAAAATTGCGTCAGGCGTAGTCATATAATATGATGTGGACAAAACGTCACGTAATTTTGAAACACGGGCAATACCCCGTTGTATTTCTCTAGTACGATGTTATTTAAAATTACCATTATCAGAGGTGAATAGCAGCGCTGCTTTTTGTAAATTGGTATCCAGAGCGGAAGATTCCTGTTCGAATCCTGGTGGATATTTGTAAGCGTATGGTGGTGTAGAGACGGCTGGGGCACCTTAAATCTGTCGTGGCCTCAAATGTGCTGACATTGGCCTGTTGTGGAAGTTTGGAGAATGGGGTGCCAGCTCAGGTGTTGCTTCGTCATCTGACCGTGGTTCAAAATTATACGAGGAGTTGTCCTCGGATCTTTCACTTAAGGGATTGATCCCGGACGACCGTCGTTGTGTTGCTCTAGTACGACGTTAACTAAAATTACCATTACCCGGACCGTCGTCAATAGCTTGTTGTGTTGCTCTAGTAAGACGTTAATTACAAATTACCAAATACCAATTTATGGTAAGCGGTAATTTTTTAATTGACGTCGTTCTCGAGCATCACAATGGGCTATTGACGGCGGTTCGGGATCATACCCCCAATTGAAAGTTCCGAGGACAACACCACGTAATTTTGAACCACAGTCAGATGACGAAGCAACACCTGAGCTGGCACACCACTCTCCAAACTTCCACACCAACCCAACTTGAGGACTTTCGGTCACGACAGATTTAAGGTGCACCAGCCGCCTCTACACCATACAATTTACAAACATCCATGCACTGACCCGGATTCGAACCAGGAACCTTCCGATCTAGAGAATAACACCTTAATCACTAGACCGGTTTGTCTAGGGCTGCAGTGGCCCGGTTTGAATAGAAATAAGGAATTAGCAACTATAGGAATTAGCAACGCGAGGGTTGCTAGTTCGAATCCAACAAACACCGTCGTGTACAAAGGGGGAATGGGTTAAATCTGTCGTGGCCTCAAATGTCTTCACGATGGCGTGGTGTGTACGATTGGAGAGTGTGGTGCAAGCTCAGATGTTGCTTCGTCATTTGACCGTGGTTCAAAATTATGTCGTGCTGTCCTCGAATCTTTCCCTTGGGGATTGATCTGAGACCGTCGTCAATAGACCGTTGTGTTTGCTCCAGTATGACGTTAATTAAAATATCTACCTACCTACAAGGCGAATAGCAATTTAAATCGTAATTTGGTATAGAATCGTAGTTTTTTTCTCAGTGATTTTCATTGTTTTGACAGTAGATAATGTGATTGTGAAGGATTTTTATTTTGAATGATCTCAAAAGTCCTTGCGTAAATTAGTTTACCGTACCGATGGTAAGAATATAAGTAGGGACTCTCTTAATGTTACCTAACTTAGCAAAATTGCAAAATTTTCAAAAATTACAAAAGTTGATTAGTTCTACATTTTAAAACAACCAATTAAAATAGTAAGCTACAAATTCTAAAAATTCAAGGTTATATTCAAAAATGAGAATTTCATAGTTGCTTTTCAAATTCTGTTCACTTGATCGCCCAATGGCTTGAAAACTCGAGAGGGAAGATGTTTGCTTAGGCAAATTTTATTTCTTCACACGAGAAATCAAAAGCTGATGCATACTAGGACTGTATAAAATCAAAACACAGGCACCAAAGCTATCGGCAGTATCAACCAAAAAAAAATTTTATTTGAGAGAATATTGCTTAGTTTTAATCCATATTTGCGCATTACAAAAGTCATATTTTTACTTGTTCTCATTTTTTACTCTGATCATTCTAAATTTATTGGACCCCTTAGGTACCTGAGAAATCTTCACTTCATTTCATTTTTACTCTCGTCTACCATTTTCCTTCCACCTTTACTGTGTAGTCTGTCTTGAGCTTGTCGCAGATAATTATTCAAATATACTCTATAACAAAAAAATCGACGCACCAAAAAAGTGTGGTCCGATTACAATTTAAAAAAAATTAGTGGAAGTGAAGAGCATTCATAGAAAAACAAACGATTAAAGTTTCAGAACAATTGAATGATTTATTTCAGTTTGACCGTTACAAAGGGAGGTAGCCAATAAGGCGTTGTTCCACCTCTGGCTTGGTTGCAAGCTGTCACCCGGCGTGGCATAGACTGAAAAAGTTTCCGGATGATGTCCTGCGGAATTTCTTGCCAAATTGTCTCCAACTGTCGGACTAAATGGCCTTCTCATATCGTCCCAAATATGCTCTATGGGAGAGTGATCAGAAGGACTTGCAGGCCAAGGAAGTGTTAGGAAAGCTTGAAGACAATTCATAGCAACACGTGCCTTGTGCGGCTGGGCATTTATCTTGTTGAAAAATATGTCAGGTGTGTCGCAAAAGGAACGGTTACACAACCGGTCGTAGAATGTCGTCTACGTGCCGCTGTGCTGTGAGTATGCCAGAAATGACTACCAAAGGGGTCCGGCAATCAAGGGAGATGGCACCCCAGACCATAACCGCACAAGGCACGTGTTTGAGCATGAGTGGCGTGCGGTAGTATGGGCACGACCCCACGCTGCCCTGGACGTCTCCAAAGAGGTCTGTGGTTGTCGTTTGGAACAGTTGGAAGCGGGACTTGTCACTAAAGACCATACGTCCTCAGCCAATATCGTTCCAAGTTGATGGAGCCCGGCACCACAGTATATCCCTTCCGCCATAAAAAATATAAAAAAAAAACGAAACCAAACAACTATCTAAATTTATAGCATTAAGTGTTATTTTTTTTTATCATAATCGCTTACACTGTACACAATAAACTAATAAAAATATTAAAATATATTCCCTTCCGAAAACTAATATAGTGGTTAAGGTGTTAGCCTCTAGATAGGAAGGTTCCGTCGTACTGGAGCAATGCAACAGGCTATTAACGACGGTTCGGGATCAATCCCCCAAGGGAAGGATCCGAGGACAACACCGCGTAATTTTGAACCACTGTCAGATGACGAAGTAGCACCAGAGCTGGCACTCCACTCTCCAAACTTCCATACCACGCCAACGTGATGACATTTGAGGTCACGACATATTTAACGTGCACTAACCTTCTTTGTACACGACTGTCTTTGGTTGGAATAACACTCGCAACCCTCAGGTAGCTAGTTTGTTACTATTCCAATCAGGCTACCGCGGCACTTTCAATCAATGGGTTAAATATCGTCACTTAAAAGTGGAAAAGGGGTTTTCGTATGTTCCCAAAAAATTCCATATTTTCTTTTATTATTGGTATCATTGGCATTTTTGTGATTTCCATCGGGTGGCAAAATTTCTTGTTTCATCAACTGATCCAATAAATGTTACAAATAATAGTACAACAAAATAGAAGCAAATCATAAAGAAATCGATTAGTTTTTGTTTTTTTGTCCTGAAAAATGCAGCTTTTGGACATCAGACCTTTTGCACTCTGAGTGACAATATTTAATTAACGTCGCACACAGGAGCAACAGAACGGACTGTTGGCGACGATCTGGGATCAATCCCGAAGGGAAAGTTGTTAGGACGGTAATATGCGGAAGAATTAACGTTATTCTAAAATTCAAATATTCGGATTTCCTTTTTTTTGTTCTGACAGTTTGTAAACACTCATTTTGACTATAACTCTGGGACTGATACAAAAAAAAACCGCACTTAATGAGTCTAAAATCACCTAACGAAAACCTTTTCAATTCGAATTAATATACTCAACCTTTTCCCGTTGTTCTTTACAACTCAGTTTTGAATGCAAACAATATCAAGATCATTATGTTATCGATGTCAGAACGAAATTAAGTTATCAATTGTTCCGCCTGCTAAGTATTTCCTTGTAGCGAGATAAAAGTGTAGATTAAAAAAAACTTTTCTGGCAGCTTCTACCAGTTGCAATCTCCATGAGCTGGCGCTTGCTTGTTTAAAACTTAGCATTTGATTGGCTGTGAACTTGGGAGGCAAATGCTCGACAGTGTTCTGTGAACTTATTACAAACTGTCGCGAGTCAGTATCAGCGGGTAATCCGGTAAATATTCAGCTGTCGTTTCTGGATTGTATCTTTAGGTAAGTGACAGGAATAAAATTCAACTGGATTGGCACGCTTTACGATTTGTGAGTTAAATTTAATTGTTTTGTACCCCACGGAGATTAAAAAGCTTGAATGTCGTGTCGCGTGTTGTTTCCCTGTTGGCCTCCTCTGTTTTGACTCCTTTGTACTTTATATGTCTTTCCTTTTAAAAAATACTGTGTCTTCGTTGTTTTTTCTGAGTATTACTGATTTTGCGAAACTTAATTTGTTATAAGACTGTTCCCAGTCCACGCGGCTATCGAGAAAAAAATTATCTTATAAAATTTAACGGAAGGGATCTTATTTTTCCTTAATATTGGGAGTGAAATATTAAGATCTGTCAGATTATAAAACGTTAAAACTTCACACTAAAAAAGATTAGTGATGACAGTTTAAAATTTTGAAACACATGGGAAAACTATAGTTTATAAATAAAGTAATCAAAAAGTATCAAACTCTATATTTCATTTATTAAAGGGTATTTAAATAAAAAGGCTCTTAACATGTAAAAGTAAAATGTTAATGACATCAAAATATGGTATTTCAATAATATTTTCTTAATGTGATCAATTAGCTCGGTTTTGTTTGGTTTACTATCTAATAATTTCCGTATAAAGTCATTTTCTCTACTTCGAGTACTATATTTCAAATCAATATAGCTGCAATAATGGAATCTCCCAATTGCTCTCTAGTGGGATTTTAGTTCAACTTACCTACAAATATTTTTGATTCTAAAATTTAGACTTGAGCATAGAAAAAAAATCGGAGAAATAATGGAATATTTTATTTTTCTAGAAAGTTCTTTATATTGGCTAGCGCGTAGTATTACATATTTTCTCCGTGAACGCTATGAAACCTTAACGCGGTTTACACTAGGGCAGTAATTTAGTCGAGTAGCTCTATTAAACGAGAAAACAGCAAGTGGTGGAGTGTATGTTCATACACTGTTTAGTTGGTGTTCAAGTGTCGTCTGCTAAAGATGATACGGTAAAGGTAAATACAGAACAAAGATCCAAATCCGCAGTCCAAAATCGGGAATTGTCCAAAATCCGAACGTTTTGCTAACCGGAGTTTTTGTTTTTCTCACTTTATCCCCCATCTTTCCGACAATTTTTAAACAACAAGGAGATAAATCTGGCCCTAATTGATGAAACAACGCAAAATAACGTACATGTTCAGAGCAAATACCACATCGAAAAATTAGAAGATTTGCAAGCAAAATTTGTTGCATTGTATTGAAAAGGTTTCTTCCTTTTTAAAAAATTATTCCTATTTATATATCTGCTATTTTACTATTGCAAACGCAAAATATGCGCGCGGGGAAGGGGGGAATATTAAGGTGTTTTTTTTTTTTTTTTGACAAAAAGTGCAAATAATCCGAATTGACCGAGGACCGGAGGATTCCGGATTTTGAACTTTGTACTGAACAATGTAATGTGTTAAGTAATGTTAATGTCATAATGTTGATCCAATCTACTTGATCTAGAGCAATGTAAAAATACATCCCAAATACCTGATGTTTAAAATTTTTTTTGTTCGATTTACATCTTCCGATACTCCGGTATTCCCATCGCTTTTTCCAACTCATCGATTGCAACTGCTTAGGATGCTTTATATTTGTACAGGGGAGATTTCACATTCCATAAGCATTCCTGTTCTACATAGGAGTAACAAATTTGACCGTAGTATTATCACTTCAGCGAGTCATGTTGCCGATAGAAACATACTATCTCGCCGAATGATAACGAACTAAGAACTCTACTGAACAGACGTGTTCAGAACTGTCCTAGTGGTCAATGAGTTGGGGTGGGGATACTACACGACCGTCTACTTTCTGAACCCTTTTGAGCCCCCCTTTGGGAACCACTGGTGCAAGGTGTTAAAATATTATACCATTTTGGCAAAACAAGTTCGCTATTCGAAAATACTCGCATTTGGTGAAGGTATCAATTGTAACCAATTTCATTTATTAGCGTAAGTCGGATATTGATATGTTTACCTTACCTTTCTATTAGTTGTCACATGGTTTGCTCCATTATATATGTTGAATGTTTCAAATCGAAATGGTGTTATATCATTTTTAAGATTAGGGGCCATCGTTGCTCAATGGTTTGACCACTACGCTTCAAACCTGCGAGTTGTAGGCTGCGCAACGTCGATCCCTGTTTCTTGTTTTGGATTTATTTCTCTTGTGACAAGTAACTTTCCTTGTGTTTGTATGTCTTTGTGTTCGTTGTCTTTAAGAACCTTTGCAAAATTCTGAGAAAAACTGCTCATTCTTCTGACAACTATTTTACAATCACTCCTAAGCTGCGGTTGGAAAAGTAACTGATTAGCAACCGGAGGGTTGCGAGTTCGAATCAAACCAAAGACCATCGTGTATAAAGAAGGCTGGTGACCGTTAAAGCTGTTGTGGCCTCAAATGTCTTCACGTTGGGGTGGTGTGGAAGCTTGTAGAGTGGGGTGGCGACTCAGATGTTGACCTCGTCATCTGACTGTGCTTTAAAATTACGAGGTGTTGGCCTCGGTTCTTTCCCATAGGGTTTGATCCCGGACCATCGCCAATAGCTCGTTTGTTGTTAAAATGCATACCGAACCGTCACCAAAAGCTCGCTGTCTTATACCACACTGACGTAAATTCAACTTCCTACCAGTTCAGTTCTCGATGTTGTCTTGTGCTTGATGCAACGACCAAATGTCCTCGCTGTATAAAATGCAATCAGCATTTTCAATCGTTCTTTAACACAGAAGAAAGTTTAGCAAAGCCATTCATAGTTTCGTGGTATATTTAGAAAATCTTTTAAGCAACAGAAAGTGACGTAAAAATGAACCTCGGATGGAAACATCGAATTTATGACCAAAGTGCAAGAACAGGAAAATTTTTGACTATAATTTTAATATGTTTCGGTAACATATGCTTATCACTTAAAGTTAACATGAATGAAAAATCCACGTCATATGATATAAATCATTTCCCCTACTTATTGTACAGTCCTGCTCTACCTCATTTCTGGAAAATGGAGTCCTCACGTTGGGTGTTGTGGAAGTTTGGAGAGTGGGGTGCCAGCTCAGGTGTTGCTTCGTCATCTGACCGTGGTTCAAAATTACGTGGCGTTGTCCTCGGATCTTTCCCTTAAAGGACTGATCCCGGACCGTCGTCACTAGCCCGTTGTGTTGCTCTAGTACGACGTTAATTAAAAATTACCAAATTACCTAAGCTGACTTTTTAACATTTTCACACTTTCTTTCTGGTCGACCACGTCGAGCTGGAACCTGGCCAACGGGCTATTGGCGATGGTTTGGGATCAATCCTAAAAGAAAGGTCCGAAGACAAGTCATAATTTTAAACCCCGGATCAGATGATGAGGTCAACACTCAAACACCTGAGGTAAGCCCCACTCACCAAGCTTCCATACCACGCCAATCTGAGGTTATTTGAGGCCATAACAGATTGAACGTGCACCAGCCCTTACGCACATCGCAGTCTTTGGTTGGATCGAGTTTCGAATTAGCAACTCTCAGGTTGCTAAACCGCTTCTTTTTCGACCGTGCTACTACGGCTCCAATTGTCTAACCTGCCATACGTATGTATTTTAATTAACGTCGTACTGAAGAAACTTAACGGGCCAGTGATGACGGTTCATGATTAATACCCTAAGGGAAGATACGAGGATAACACCACGCAATTTTGAACCACGGTCAGATGACGAGTCAACAACTGAGCCAGCACCCCACTCTCCAAACTTCCACACCACGCCAACGTGAGGATATTATTTGATGCCACGACATATTTAACGAAAACCAGCCCCCCCCCCCCCGTTTGCTAATCCGTTACTCTTTGAACCAGGCACCCTAACCTGGATAGACTAGAGTCCCTATATAATATAGGCACTCTAGGATAGACTGGGTGACTGAGTCCACTGCGCTAGCATCTTGTGGGCAGTAGTAGCCGAGTTGGAGGAACAATGGATTAACAACCGTAGGATTGCGAATTCGAAACTAGGTCCAGTCAAAGACCGTTACGCGGGGCCTGGTGCACGCTAAATCTACCGTGGCATTGTAGCTCCTCAAGTTGGCGTGTTGTGGACGTTTGGAGAGTGGGGTGCCAGCTCAGGTACTTAGATATCTGACAGAGGCTCAAAATTACGAGGTGTTTTCAGATCTTCTCTTTCGGGATTGACTGTCACCAGTAGCTTGTTGTGTTGCTCCAGTGCGACGTTAATTTACTACCTACATCAATGCCATTCTCAGTCTTATTTCTCACTTCTATGTTCTAACTATGGGATTAAATCTTGCCTTAAAACGATAATAAATTACATGAAAAATGAAAATTATTATTTTTTTTTATGAAATTGAAAGAAACCGAAAAGCAAAACTAAGATTGCTTTTAAAACAAGCTATACAAGCTTCAGAAAATATGCTGATCTTTATTAAATACGACAGCTAAAATATGACGGCGACATTTCCCTGTGCTAATGCAAATACACAAACTCTGTAGAACGTGTTTCCTACCGCTTCAGCTAAAATATGACCTCGACATATCCCAGTGTTAACTCATACACAAACCCTGTAGAACGTGTTTCCTTATCCATGTCCATTTATTGCAGAAAAACAAACTAGATTTTAAAATTGGGGTGTTGAAGGGCACTTTTAGGACTACCTGTGTGCCAATTTTCATGGTTACCAGATTGGTCTGAAGACAGGAAAGAAATATCCTGTGTTTTCCAGTGTTCTAAAATATAGGTGTACCAAATTTTGTGTGGATTGATCAAACCGTTCAGATTTGTATAGAGAATATACAATACTTGTTGGAATGGAGAACTACCCTGCAATAATAGACCGGACGACATCGGATTTGCATAAAATCCGACTACTTGTTTGGGGGTGTTTTTCGTGGTATGGCCTGGGACCTTTGCATGTTGTTCCTGCTTCCTGGTCAATTGAACGCCGACGCCTACATGAGCATTTTGGACAATCAGGTTCTTCCTACACTCTAGCAATGTTATGGAATGGACGAATGTTACTTCCAGGACGACAACGCTCGCTCCATGTCATGTTACAGCCTCCGTCAAGCAGTGGTATCAAGATACGGATGTAAAACGTCTTTCCTTGCCTGCTCAGAGTCCCGAACTAAACACCATAGAACATTTGTATGACGAGTTAGAACGTCGCTTACGGACCATGGAGCCACGTCCGAAATCTACAGCTGAGCTGGCGACATTCTTGTAGCGGGAATGGACACAAATACCCATAGCTGTGAATCAAAACCTTGTTGAAAGTATGCCCAGAAGGGTTGTTAGTGTAATTGCAGCTGGTAGGGGACCATCCACCTATTAAAGCATGTATTTTTCCCCTGAAACCATCACATCTTGTTGCCCGGTTTATTATTGTAGGGTGACGTACACCCACATCCTTATATGTATATTATAATAGATAGAAATAATGAAAATAAAAACCCAACTGGCTTTCGCAATGAAGTTTAATGCTGTTCCTCGGGCGCTCCTTTAGCTTTATCTGGATGTACGCCGTACGGGCTTCACAAACTGTAGGTTCTCGTGTGATCTTTACTTTTTCCTATGGGGTTTACTGCATTTAGTAAACATGGTTGTCGTGCTCCCAAGATACCCAAGTGATCCTAAACCCACCTTTTTTCCTTTCACATTTTTTACTTGCCGTTGACTTGTGCTTGGTGCAGCTTGGCCATATATGGCCCTCGTGCCATAAAACCCCAAAACATTAAAACGTTTAATGTAGTGACTACATGCTCAGCCAATTTTCGTATTTTTATTTTATTTTCCAGATTGATTCGAGTTGATTGGGCAAGATGGACAACAATTTGTTGAAGGACCTGCGTGGCTTTCTTCGCGATCTGGCTGAAGAGGAAGGGCTGAGAACGACAGTCTTCGAAGCTATGAAGGGCAGTGCCATGACAGGAGTAGGGGCTCTTGCGGGAGCAATGTTTCTGGGACCGATTGGATTATTTGTAGGTTTGTATAGTTTCTCACTTCGTATCAGCGGTTTCGATAGCATTCATTCCTCTCCATATTTGTCTCTATGCAAACGGGTAGTCACAATTAGGATTAGATTCTGGGGTTGGTTTGATTTTTATGGCTCAAAAGGACCATATTGAGCCAAGCTGCGTCAAACACAAGATAAACATCAAGGGACTTACCCAAGATATCAACCTGGACGGGGCTATTGTCGTAAGCACTTTATTTAGGTGTAATTTTAAAATGTCTGAAATGGTAGAGTAATTTAGTCATATACTCTGAAACTAATCAGATTAACTTTAAGTAGAGTATGTTACATTTGTGTTCCCAAGAGACTAGTTTTGGAGTATGTTGACTAGATGCTAGTTTTGGAGTATACCTACAGACTAGTTTAAGAATATACCTAGAGACTAGTTTTGGAGTATACCTACAGACTAGTTTTGGAGTATACCTAGAGACTAGTCTTGGAGTATACCTAAAGACCTAGTTTTGGAGTATAGACTAGTTTTGGAGTATACCTAGATGCTAGTTTTGGAGTATACCTAGATGCTAGTTTTGGAGTATACCTAGATACTAGTATTGGAGTATACCTAGAGACTAGTTTTGGAGTATACCTAGAGACTAGTTTTGGAGTATACCTAGAGACTAGTTTTGGAGTATACCTAGAGACTAGTCTTGGAGTATACCTAAAGACCTAGTTTTGGAGTATAGACTAGTTTTGGAGTATACCTAGATGCTAGTTTTGAGGTATGTTACACCTAGGGACAAGGTTTTGGAGTATGTTACACCTAGAGTCTAGATTTAGAGTATGTTACCTAGAGACTAGTTTTGGAGTATACCTAGAGACTAGTTTTGGAGTATACCTAAAGACGAGTTTTGGAGTATACCTAGATGCTAGATTTAAGGTATGTTACACCTAGAGGCTAGGTTTTGGAGTATGTTACACCTAGAGTCTAGATTTAGAGTATGTTACCTAGAGACTAGTTTTTGATTTTCCCCCCAAGAGACTAGTTTTTGAATGAATGTGTTTAAGATACTAATTTTGAAGTGACTGCTCCAAAACGAATAGAAGCTGTAACGAAGGAAAAAGTTGCCAACACGTTTTAATAAACAGTATTGTAATTTAATGAACAATATCTTATCCCATCCCTGTAAATAAGAAGTGGCGCACTTTCATTAATGGGCTTTTAAGCAATGAATAAATATTAGTTAACTGTAAGGAGGAAAAAACAAAAATGCGTTTTCTATCAAGCAATCAATGAATTAAATAATTTTTTCTTTATGGTCTCGGGTTCAACAGCATTTTAACCCCGGTCAGATGACGAGGTAACACCTAAGCTTGCACCCCACTCTCTAAACTTCCACAACACGCCAATGTCAGCACATTTGAGGCCACGACAGATTTAACGTGCATCAGTCCCCATTTGAACACGACGGTCTTTGGTTGGATTCGAAATCATAACATAATATAACATAATAATCATAACATAATAATCATAACCGAAATAATAAGGCATAACTTCCTCTCCATATTTGCCTGTGCCTAAACAGGTATAATCCCAATTAGAAGTTTGGGTCTAGGTAGCCCGGTTGAAAGAGCAGCGGATAAGCAACCGGAGGGTTGCGATTTCGAATCCAACCAAAGACCGTCGTGTTCGAATGGGGGCTGATGCACGTTAAATATGTCGTGACCTCAAATGTGCTGACGTTGGCGTGTTGTGGAAGTTTGGAGAGTGGGGTACAAGCTTAGGTGTTACCTCGTCATCTAACCGGGGTTAAAAATTAAGTGGATCAATCCTTTCTGGTTTGGGCCGACCAACCGGTATAGTGGTTAAGGTGTTAGCCTCTAGATAGGAAGGTTCCTGATTCGAATCCGGGTCCGGGCATGGATGTTTGTAAACGTATGGTGTAGAGGCGGCCGGTGCACCTTAAATCTGTCGTGGCCGAAAGTCCTCACGTTGGGTTGGCGTGGAAGTTTGGAGAGTGGGGTGCCAGCTCAGGTGTTGCTTCGTCATCTGACCGTGGTTCAAAATTACGAGGTGTTGTCCTCGAATCTTTCCCTTGAGGGACTGATTCCGGACCGTCGTCAATAGCCCGTTGTGTTGCTCTAGTACCACGTTAACTAAAATTACCATTACCATTACCTTTCTGGTTTGATCTCGGACCGTCGTCAATAGCGCGTTATGTTGCACCAGTACGACGTTAATCAAAATACCTACCTACAGTACTTACAGCCGATACTCTAAAGCTACCAGTTGCCAAATGAAGTTGCTAATATATAACACGGGCTATTGACCACGGTCCGGGTAATGGTAATTTTAGTTAGACGTCGTACTAGAGCAACACAACGGGCTATTGACGACGGTCCGGGATCAGTCCCTTAAGGGAAAGATCCGAGGACAACACCTCGTAATTTTGAACCATGGTCAGATGACGAAGCAACACCTGAACTGGCACCCCACTCTCCAAACTTCCACGCCAACCCAACGTGAGGACTTTCGGCCACGACAGATTTAAGGTGTACCAGCCGCCTCTACACTATACGCTTACAAACATTCATTCTCAGACCCGGATTCGAACCAGGAACCTTCCGATCTAGAGGCTAACACCTTAACCACCATACCGGTTGGTCGGCGACCACGGTCCGGGATTAATATCCTAAAGGAAAGATCCGAGGTAATGGTAATTTTAGTTAACGTCGTACTACAGCAACACAACGGGCTATTGACGACGGTCCGGGATCAGTCCCTTAAGGGAAAGATCCGAGGACAACACCACATAATTTTGAACCACGGTCAGATGAGCAAGAGGAGCTAAATGAATCGTGCTCTATGGCTTCTAGTTTTGTGCTTCCGCACTGGTTTCAGTGTTAGAAATATTTTACTCGAATCCCCAGTCTTCGAGCTCACTTTCCTGCGATAATCTTGCCTATATATAAGATTCTTCATGCTCCCTAACAACCGGTCTGGTGATTAAAGTGTTAGCCTCTGGTTCGGAATGTTCCTGGTTCGAATCCGGGTCAGTGTATGGATTTTGTAAGCGTATGGTGTAGAGTCGGCTGGTGTACCTTAAATCGGTCGGGGCCGAAAGTTCTCACGTCGGGTTGTTGTGGGAGTTTGGAGAGTGGTGTGTCAGCTCAGAAGTTGACTCGTCACCTGACCGGGGTTTAAATTACGTGGTTTTATCCTCGATCTTTCCATTAGGGGATTGATCCCGGACCGTCGTTAATGGCCCGTTGTGTTGCTCTAGTACGACGTTAATTAAAAATTACCAACGCCACACCAACCTCTAGACATTTGAGGCCACTGCAGATTTGACTAGCACCGGCTCCCTTGTACATTGTATGTCTCCCAGACGATAAAATTTCAGTCCGTACAACGCCTAGGTATGCTGAGGATCAAATTATCGAGCTGATCTTGGGAAAGATCACTCCACTCAGCAAGCAATGCTCTCCGGTACACATGTAGGAGGTGGTTGACGGGCTCCAACTCGTCGTCCAAGCATGTCCCACATTTGCTCTATTGGATTCAAGTCAGGTGAGAATGCTGGCCATTCCATACAGGTAATATCCTCAGATTCAAGGCATTCGTTTACAATGTTTACACGGTGAGGACGGGCGTTGTCTTCCATAAACACAAATTCTGCGCCCATGGCACCTCTTAACAAACGTGCATGTTGTACCAGAATGATGTCCCGTTAAATTTGGCCTCTCATGGTTCCGATTTTAACATGTATATCTTTTACGGAGCCCATTATATGTCTGCCCCAAACGAGCAATACTGCACCACCGTAACGGTGTCGTTCAATGATGTTGTCTTGATGGCAGCGGGTACCTGGCGTTCTCCATATGGAACGTCTGCCGTGAATCAGACTGCAAGCTAAACCTGGACTCGTCGGAAAACATCCCACAATAAGCCCACTGAGACGATGTCCACATTGCATGTTCTCTACTCCAGGCTATCCGCTGGTGACAGTGAGTTGCCGTGAGCGGAACACATCTGACAGGCCTGAGAGCATATAGAACATGTCCCAAACGTCTGTAAACGATTTGAATTGAAACTGTCGTACCCGTGGCTGAAGATAGTTGACGAGAAAGGTCGGATGCTGCACTCCGTCTGCTTCTTTTTGCAGTTACTGCCAAATACCGGTCGTCATTCGGCGTTGTAACTCGGGGGGTGACCTGTACTGTAACGTCTACTGACATTTCCATCATTTTGGAATCGTTGCCAAAGTCTACAGATGACACTTTGGGCGATTCCAAGTTCCACTGAAATTTCCGTCTGAGCACGCCCACATTCCAGTCGGCCGATAATTCTACCTAAAATCGATATGCGTCCTCTGTGCCATAACTATTCGGTTGTGGCACTGAGCGGCTTATAGAACGCCTGTGAACAATTTTACTTCTTTGCTACCATTCCTCATATACACCTCTCTTACACCCTCGTCATTGTGACGTACTATCGGCGTCATCTGATGGCTTCCTGTAAGTTGGATATTATTCTTGAAGATGTGTGCGATAATTCTACAGGTGAAATTTTTACTTTTGAGTTCGATTTCCGTGTGATTCTAAATTATCCTTAATTTATGGACATGAGTGTATTTGTCCTTGGGTTGATCCCGGACCGTCCTCAATAGCCCATTGTGTTGCTCTAGTGCGACGTTAATTAACTATTTACCGGAGAGCGCCACAAGTAAGACTAGCTCATAATACCTACTTATTGTAACGTACTGTGCCTCGTTTCACTAATGCGCAATATTTCTGTTAAATAAATGACGTCGTTTGTGTATTGTTGCAGGTGGTTCCCTGTTCGGTGGTTTAGCGAGTCTCACTTGCAAGGACTTCAAGCCCCTGCACCATGTGTTGTCCGAGATGCCCGAGCACCGTTGGAGGAGCCTTGAGAACAGAGTCCAGCGCATCATGCGGGACAAGGGAGTGATGGACATAGTTGGACTGGCAGCCGTTGCCATTGCTGGGTCAAACCTTCGAGAACAAGTGATTCTAGAAATGCTCGATTTCGCACAAAATGAATTGGGTAAAAGTGTCGTCAGGCAATGATTCGATTTTGTCATGTACCAGTTCGTGTCGATTTTATTTTACCGAGAATCTTTCAGTACGGACATTCCATTGTCAATACATAGAATTCTGCGTGATATTGAGAAAAAATGTGTATGTGAATATTTTCTGTCGTGCAAAGTCAATGGGAAATTTTTTTTAATCAACGAAGCAAAAATTAAAGTTCGAAGAGATCCATGGATAGAAATTTCATAGTTCCGCTGGCGGTTATTAAATTGAGCATCAACTTCATAATTTCCCATAGAAATTCGTATATCCTTAATAGATTCCCTATTTCGACACAATTTTCAATCGATCAAAATTTAACTTCAGATACCGAATTTCATGTCATTAGGTTTTACCGTTTCGAAATTACGAGTACAGAAGGATTGGAGCTCTAGTGTTAAATCCGTTTCTTAGACTTATGAATATCTTCCAAAATCTTTATTTCTATAGCGCTGATATTTTGTACCATGTTACTGTTAAATAACCTAAACAAAATCCACCTAATGTTACTTTAAAAATTGTTTTTAGCATGGAATAATAATTATATAAAATTAATGTTTGAAGAAATTATGAATTGAATAATTACTATATTTTGATGAGAATCGATTCAGTAATACTTAGGATTATGCAAAATTTCAGCTAATTCCGATGGTTAATTAATGCGTATCAAATGTTCCTCATTATGGCAATTTTAGGGAACAACCAAAAGTTAAAAAAAAATGTCCGACAAACCGCGAATAATAATTCTCTAATCGTTTGCAATTGCAAAAAAATAGTAACTCTCGTTATATTTTATTTGCAAAATGAATATAATATTCTCAGATCGTTTGTACGCGCCGACAAATACGTTTGAAATAATGCTCAAATTTGAAATTCAGGTAGCTATAAAACTACAATTAATCTCGATCTACGAATAGGATTTTCAATGAGGATGATCCCTGAAATTGAGAGCAACTTGGACTTTGAATATCTCTGGATATATATAAAAATAGTAAATTCATGAAATTTCACATTTAGACTAATTTAAACGATGCAGAATCAGATTAAGCCATCTAAACAAGGTGTTACCATTAGAAATTTCGTCGTTTGTGCAATTTTTTGGATTTGAATTTGTAGACGACGTTATTCCCTATTGAATGATACCTTTGAATTTACTCTAGTATCAATAGTACTCGAAATAAAGGTCATCCATTTTATTTTCTCGCGACTGTACCTTGCTGTTATTTGTATTGTATCCACTATTAAATGCATTGAGTAGGTTTTTTTCATAAAGCAGGACTGTTAATTGACTCATTTGAAAAATAAAACAAGTTTTTTCTTATTCATCTCCTTATATTACATTGATTCGTGTTCAATGATTCTCTCTCAAGTATAAATTGCAAAATGAATGAAAGTTTCAATTCGAGGATAAATTACCGTACTCTGGAAACGGTAATTTATCCTCGGCTTGCCTAAGAGAACACTAATCGTTCATTTAAGTTATACAGCGAGGGTTACACGGACACGATAATTCATTCGTTTTCAAACTTGGGAATGTTGCGGTTTAATGTAATTTTTCACGAATAGTTTATTCTTTTTTTAAATCACGATCGTTTATAGTTAAGTGGGATTGGGACTAGCTCCCACGTTTGTGGACCAAGAGAGTGGTTACCTTTTTTTTTTTTTTTTTTAAATCTAAATGACCAAACCCTAGTTCCGTTTTCATTTGTCAGCATTTAACTTTTTATTGTAACGACGTGTTTTGCTGTTCTAATGTTGGAGTAAGCCGTCCAGATGTCAGCATGGGCGAATATAATAGTTCAGATTTAATAGTTATTGTACAGGTGATATTGGCCACACGGACAAGATTATTTCAACTTGGGAAACGAATAGTTTCTTTTAAAATAGTTTTAACATAAATGACAGAAAATGGTTTTTTAGCTAGTCATTTAAAAATAATTTTTAGCTTCTCAATAAGAACAAAAAAGACGTGCCTTTTAGGTAATTGAAAACAATTGCTTGCCAAAATGATCGGAACACCGTTTATATACCTAACTTGACCATTTATTTTTTTACTCAAAACGGGACATCTACTAATTTTTAGATAATAATATCGAAGCTATTCAAGAAAACACACATTTCTTTAGAGTTTTTATAAATATTAAAAAAAAAGAGCAGGGAAAAAAATGAACACGTTTAAATAATTTATGTGGTCTTATATTTTCTGAAGAACAAATTTGCTTAAGTATATTTGGTGTTGATTTTAAATAAGAATGAAATTCTTGGCAGGATTTCTTGAATTTACTTTTGTGTTTTATAAACGGGTACTTGATTTATAAGTTAACATTAAAAGAGCACTTACGATTAGGCATTGTTGAAATGAAGGTTTCACGTTCAAGAAGTTTAAATTGACTACAGCAGTAAAACAAGTCGATAAAAAAACAATAATCAATCGTCAAGAAAGATGCACGAGTTGTCTACGCGTACTCTCAAACGATGAGCCAGAGCTATTCCAAAATTCCAGACGTCTAAAGTGATTACAAGTACTAAATTGAAACATTGTCCAATATCATCTCGTTTTCTTCTGTCAAAGCAAGAGAAAAGTCTTCCCCTATAAAAAATCGTTGACTGCGAAAACGATGGCAATAATTTTTTGTTCTTAAGATTTTCCGGAATTATCTACCTAAAATACTTACAAAAATATGAGATCCGTCGGATTTTTTTAAATTATCGCGCCTCTTTTTGAAATTGCTACAGTGGGTTCATCACTTTCTGAAAACTGTACATTTCGGCGTCCCGAAGCTGAGGTTGGGGACAGCCTACCTGAAAACGGGACGTATGGTCACATTATATATACCTGATATTGTAACTTACTTTTTCATGTCAGTGCAAAATTTTCTCCTATAAAAAAAAGAAGTGTCGCGATAGCGCGGTTGGCAGAATAACAATAGGAGGGTTTTGAATTCGATACTAGGTCCAACCAAAGATTGCCATGTACAAGGGGGCTGGTGCACATTAAATCATCCCTCGTGACCTCAAATGTCCACGTTGGCGTGGGTGTTGACCTCGTCATTGGACGGTGATTCAAAATTACGTAAAATTTGAGTGTCGCCAATAGCCCACTTTGTTGCTCCAGTTCGACGTTAACTACATACGCATAAAACGATGTGCCACGAATCGGACATCTTTATTATGTTCCTTTTATGACATGTTTGGTATATAAGTAACATTCAAGACATCTGAACAAAATCATTTTTTGATAAGTGATACATGGGGACTTTTAAAAGGTTATAATTGGGTAGACTTGTTTCACTTTCGTAGAAATTAAGTCAAGTTATTACAAACGTAAATATTCCTTCCACTAAAAGAGATACCCATTTCTTGACCAATCAAAATATTTCATGTCTCAAAAGTGCAGAATAGTGATTTCCACATCAGTTTTTAAAAGGCAAGACATGGCCGTTTTAATTGGATGGCCAGATAAGATCAAAAGGTAGGAAGTTAATTAACGTCGCACTAAAGCAACACAAAGGACAATTGGCGAAGCGAATTTTGGCAATTTGTCGACGGTCCGGGATCCCGTAAAATCGAGTTTTCGTGCTCTTGTCAAATAGTCTACAATTGTTTTTTGTATTGATACAATGAAATACATCGCAAAAAGCACGATTTGATCTTGGGAAAAAAGACAAGCCCCATTAAGTTTTCTCAACTCGCTTTAATTCAGTTTCATTTAAAACATCGATTTAAAAACCCAACAACTAAACTCGAAATATGCTAGAAAATACTGAATTTCTACGTTTTCGAATTGAAAAATTTTCCACTACTGAAATTACTCTAAATCCTCCGTACAAGGAACAAATGTGCACACACCAGCAGGCAATACATGTTAAATGAATGCCCGAAAAAGACCACTATTGAAAGTCATTCTTCTGGGAGACAGTGGAGTAGGAAAAACATCTCTTATGAACCAATATGTACATAAGAAGTTTAACAGCACTTACAAGGCAACTATAGGTGCTGATTTCTACGCAAAAGATGTCCTCTTAGATGACAGAACTATCACTTTGCAGATATGGGACACTGTTGGGCAAGAACGTTTCCAATCGTTAGGAGTAGCATTCTACAGAGGAGCAGATTGTGTTGTTTTAGTTTACGACATAACGTCTCAAAATTCATTTCATTCCTTGGAAGTTTGGAAAAATGAATTTTTGATACACGGAGCTCCCAGGGATCCAAATAACTTTCCGTTTGTAGTCATAGGCAATAAAATTGATTTGGGCAGTCGTATTCGTTGCAAAGATCCAATCCAAGACTTACTTTTATGCGATTACACGGTTCCATTTTTCGAAACGAGTGCAATGGATGGAACTAACGTCGTTGAGGCGTTTCGGATGGTCGCCAAAATGGCACTTTCTCAGGAGAAAGACGATTATTTAATCAATTCCATTCCCGAAACTATTCGATGTGATGTAGACAGACCGAGAAAAAATGCACGCTGTTTGTGCTGAAACTTCGGAACTTGAAAACACGGTGCGACTAATTGCCAAATTGGAGACTGAAATTTTCATGTTGCTGAGTATTCCAAAGTCATCGCCATTATTGGCAATGGTAGTTTCTTCAGTTGAACGAAGAATCGAAGTAAAACTTCCAAATTTTTAGGGTTGATCTTTGATGCAAAGACTTTTTTATGGCAATGCTTTTGGCGTGTTTTTTTTTATATCGCCAAGGAAGAGTTAAAAGAAAAACACTGTTTTAAGATTAGCGTAAAATAATTAAAAAATCAACGAAAATAAAAATATATCTACTCTTACTACCTGACAAGTATTTACTATAGTAAAAAAATTAAAAATTTTTCTGAAGTATTGTCAAAAAAATTTGTCCAAGTTAAATAAAGCAGTAGTTTTAAGTAATGGAAACATGCTTTTTGATATGAATGTTTTTAAGATTATATTTTATTCATGCAAACTTGAGTTTAAGCATGGTAAAATATAAGAATTATTTACAAAAATTAGTAAGATTTGAATTGCAAGATTGCCATAATCCTTACAAAGAGAGATTGCCTTTGACTACCACAATTCGATGCAAAAAGCGTTTCCACAAAAAATCTTTATATCAAAGCTGTAAGCAAAAGTTTGCATATTTTCCAAACATGTAAAAAGTGACCTTCTTGCTTGAAGCGGTCATCTTGCGTCTTAAATTTTCACATGGGTTGGTTATAACATATCAATATATATTACGATTGATGAATAAAGAATTACTTTTTGCTTTGAAAATATATATAATTCAGACTGCAGGGAAATCATTTTCGTGTACGGCAATGGGTAGGCGGGTATCATTTTGCTGATTGGACAAAATGATACCCAAGTTTTGTCTCATCAAAAAAGTGTATTTTTGGTGGGTTGCAGAATTGGAGCAATTGGTTTAGGTGCCAATGATGATATGTGCGTGCAAGACAACATATATTGAAAATTACTGCTTAAGACCATTAAAAGGAGGTGCATGACTGGTTGTATAATAAAACATATTCTTTTAATAGCATAACGAATTTATTTCTAATCGAAGAAAATATGATTAAGAAAAATTGTGCGATGCTTTTAATATGAATTAATGAATAAATACACTATGGAAAATGAAACAACCAAAACAACTCAGTTTCTATAACAAACTACTTTAAAATTTTATAAAAATCCCTCAACTGAATAATTTACTGTACCACTAATGTTACAAACAGTAACTGCCAACTGTTTTTTTAACATTAAAAGTATTGCAAGGATACAAGTAAAGTCCATACAAAGCAAAATGTATTGTTTTGTTTGAAATAAGAGCAAACGTTCACTAGGTACATAATGACTAGGTCATGACTTTTAAAAATTACAATGGATATAAGTATTCAAACTGATTTAGCATTCTTAAACCTTTTTTGAAGTTGAAAGCAGAAATATAAATAAACCAAGCTGGGAATTAAATAGGAGAAAGAGTGAATTAAATAGTTTCCAAAAGTCTACAAAAAATATAAATGTGCACTGAATAGAAAACGTACATGTTTAAAATATTTCACTGATCACTTTTAAAAAGGTTACTTTTTATTCACTAGCCTCTCATTTCCAATTCAAGATAATTTAATTTGAATTCAAACAGTTTTATTCTAAATTTATAAAATGGGTTTACTGTTAAAATGTACAAAAACAGTTAATTTGTTGGACTAACAATCCAAAACTTGGAGATGCCTACAAAATGAAATTTGAGCATAATGTACACACAATCACAAGCACATCTGTATCAAAATTGAAATAGAAAGAATGAAAGGTAATTCAGAGTAATGTACTCCACAGTAATTTATCCATTCAGAGAATATCAACGCTTCCAAATCTCTTACTAATTTTCTATAGAAGTGAAACCTATATTCATCACTTTTTAAGTGGGTAGTAAAAGGCCAAAAACTAAAATAAGTCTAAAAATGAATATTTTCATGAAGGCAGTTTCCACTTAAATATGCCAGGAAATTGATGTACAATAAAAGTATGATCTTGCAAATACATATCGAAATTTATTGTTTTAATTGATTCAATGGAAATCCTTAACCCTCCTCATGGCAAAATTGGTCACTTGGAGGGGTTAATTTTAATATATCCTTTTAAAATTAAACATTTAGATAGATATCCTTGGTTGAAAGTTTTAGAACTTAATAGTGATACATAAACTGATAAAAAAATACTGATATCCTTGGTTGAAAGTTTTAGAACTTAATTGTGATACATAAACAAGAAGTTATACATGGTTTTTTGAAAGTTTTATTAAATAAAACGAATAAAAAGTATTTAAATGCTCGCCAGAAGACAAAAACAATCTCAAAGAATGTAGAATACAGTACAAAAAACAGAAAGCAATGACTAAATTATATACTCAGAAAATTGACCAACATAACAAATCAAGGTTTCGATGTGCTTAAAATTTTAACACTTTTTAATTTACTGGCTGAAACACCAAGAAGAGTCATTAAAAAAAAAATTCACATTCCAATTTCGTTTTTATTAATACAAATTGGGGAAACATATTTCATTACCTGAAAAATAGTCCAATAAAATAATTGAATATAACAGTGATTTTCAACCAGTGTGCAGCAAGAACGACACAGGTATGCTTTATGAATGTTGAAATAGTGTTCATAAATAATTTCATGTATTACTTGTATGAATAATTACTTTCATTACAAAGTATCATAAAGAGTTTCAGAGATTTAAAAAGCCATTTAGGAGCAAAACAAGTTGGCAATTAGTAATATTTTTTGCAAAAATGAAACAAAATGATTCCAATTTTTTTTATCAGATCGGCAAATAAAAAACCCAATATATTTTTTTGGCGTGCCAGAGAATTTTAGCAACTACTTCATATGTGCTATGAAATGAAAAAGATTGAAAATCACTGGATCATATCAAGAGTTAGAATAGTCATTTAAAAAAAATGAAGATTTCTTAACAAAAAAACTATTGAGATAATATGCCACCCAGGATTCGTGTTTCTTGCTTGACCCTTTGACTCTGAAGTTAATTATGATCAGCTGGAATATCTTGAATCTTTTAGGAAATTACTAAAGGGTTGGAATATAGTAAAAAGGATGATTTATTGCAATTAGTTTAATGAATGATGATTTTTTTCAATGGCACTTTAGCTGAGAACATCCATTCATTCAAACTCTCTAGAATATGATTTTCTTCAGTCATGGTCTGTTTTCACAGAGTCCCATGAGCCATTATAATCAGCTGCAACAAAAATAAAATAAAATAAAGATATATTTAGTAAGGGTTTTTATGTTAGATTTAATAAGAATATTTATAAATAGACAAAATAAAGAATATTTTATGAGAAAGGTGTGCACACCTGCCAACCTCCAAGAAAAAAAATCCCGGAAGATTCTTACACAAGACAAAAAGCAGCTGTCGAGAAAAGAAAAATTAAAAAAAAAAAGAAATAGTTTGTAAGTGAAAAATTAGTGACAACTGCACCAAAATGGGTTTTGTGAAAGATTTCAAAACAAAACACAAAGTAACCGCTCTTTTTTGTTTGACAGCTTTCGGAACTCAGTGAAACCAATTTGGCGAGATACTTTATACAAAATGGTAACAAACATACGCAATTGAACTTTTGAGAGTTTTAGACATTTGTAGGTTTTTCTTAATTACCACCAAATGTTTGTATGACAATCTAGAAATCACCGATACCGATGCTTTCTTTTCATGTCTTAGTGCCAAAACTAGGAAATTGGCGTCAATTTTAAATTTTCTCTCAAAAGAAAATTCCTGAATTTTTTTTTTCATCCAGGAGACCGTAATCTTAAGTGTTTTTCCAGAAGAGTTGGCAAGTATGGGTATGTTACTTGGAGATGAAAAATACAAAAGCATACATTTAAGAATGTTTTAATTTCATTTGAGGGAGTATTAATCAGATTTATATAAATAAGATGTAAATGGAAGAGTAGATTCGAATCATCATAAGGGTTAACATTCACAAGAGACAGTCAATTTCTGTAGCATTGAAGGCAATTACAGAATTTCAGAAGTATAAGAGAATAAAAAAGTTGTGCAGTTGGTTATGTTGACATTTTTCTGACAGAAATGGATAAAAAATAGTTTAAAAATAATTTAAACCAAGGGTGTTTGATATGGAAATCATCTTAGCAATTTGGATAGTAAAAGTAGGAATGAAAGCCTTAAGGTTATTTATTACTTTTGATAATCCAAACCATACAAGTGTGAATTGTAATTAATGATTAGTTGGATAGGTTTCTATGGTGCAAGGGTCATATTTGACCAAGATTATGTCAAATGATGGGCATACACACAAAGTTCAATTGACATAGAGAGAAATGCATCCAGGGATGAATTGAAGCTGCACAGCATACAACTTGCAGGTTGCTAGTGCAGTGGGTAAGTTCAATAATCTCTCTGCAGACCCTTTAAAATTGATGAAATCTTTAAGAATCAAACAAGTTACTAAAATAAGAAATATTAACTTTAAAACTTTTGTAAAGTACCTTGGAACCCTCAGTAGCCATGAAACAATAATTAGTCTCAATAGGTATAACTAAAATATCAACCCCGATAGTATTGATACACCGAAAAAAAGGATTTTTTAAACTATGAAATAAAATGTGGATTTTTACTATTTATCACAATCAAAAATAATGGAGCACTTCATTGCTTCTTAGATTACCTGGCAAAATATAAGATTTCTAGAATTGAGTGCTTCAAGCTTTTACTATTATGAATGGATGATATCAGATAAAATGAATAAATCAAATATAAAATAAAGCAAGTTTCTATAGTAATTTATAAAGATCAATGTTGTCGTTAGATTAAACCAGTGATTCTTTCATTACTAAAAGGTTGTATATACAAAATCCAGCTAATCAAATTGGTACTAGTTTGGCAATTGAACATCACTCATACATAAAAGTAGTGATGTATTATTCAAGATATTTGTTTTAAAAGTTGATTGATTTTGGAACATAGATTATAAGTTAACAAACATTTACCATATTATTCATTTCAATTTTTCTTAGCGTAACAGTTGGGATAGTCATCAAAATTACTAGATTATGTATTCAAAATAGTATTATCAGCTAAACAAAGTGTTAGAATAGGCATTGGTATCTAGATACATTACACATGAAGCTTTCAAAAATAGATGAGGGCAGCCACACATATTTCCTTCTACAAATTTGTTAATAGTACAGCATGACTCAAGTAAATTTCCACTTTCAGTGTGGCTCTATCCACATTAAAAATTCAAATTTGAAATACAAAGTGAATTACATACCTAGCAACTTCCAAGAATAATAGAATCTGGAAGTTTTTTTTTTTTGCATTAAAAGCAACCCACAACTGTCAGAAAAGAAATGCATTTCAATAGCTTTATGAAAGCTATTGAAAACTGTTATATGCTTGGCAGCAGTTTGAAGTTGGCGTAACTGATTTGGCGACGTATTACACAAACTTGCACCAAATACATGCAAAACTTAACTAACCAAAATTCTTTTGTGGTAAGGTTTTGTTTTAAAGGTATATTTAAAGGTTTTCTTGGAACTTAGGACCAAAGAAATTTTTTATGAGAATCTAGCTATCAGTGCTTCTGATATTTTCCTTCCATCGTAGCCAGTTTGGAGATTGAAATTGGCATCAATTGAAAATTTTATCAGCAATGAAACATTTTTCCAGTTTGTCCAAGTATTTTTTCAGAAAAGTTGACATGTATGAAATTAGATGCTGAAATGATCAAAAGCTTTGAAAAACAGATGGTAGCATTTTAAAACTATATAAAAATATTAAAAAAAAATGTTCTTAATTAAAGGAGAAAACTGAAATGAGACAAAACTTGTATTTGAATGATAGTATCCTCTGAAATACTGAAATGCCCCCATCATCTATAGCAACATAATGTTTTTGCATCAAATGAGTTTTGTACACATCTTTGGTGCATATGGAAAGATTATTTGGAAGCATTATACATGGCCCTAATAGGTGAATCATTTTTGAGAATCAACAAAAATACGAAGGATAACATACAGTGCCTATAATCAATAGAATCAGATGAGAAATGGAAATATAATTGCTAAATAAGAGCTTAAAATATTCACATCAGTTCAAAAAACATTTTATTAACAAGAAAATCTGGCTTAATAAAACAGTTTAGACATTTTCAGTCTTCATAAAATATATCTTTATGTGCTATACGAAAATTGACCTCATTCATGCATATTCAGCCCTTGCTTTTCACAACAGAGCTGTCACATAAAGAAAGGAATGTATAGTTTACTCATTGAATGAGACAAATCACTGTGAAGATTTTTAATATTTCAAGACAGCACATTCTAAGTATAACAGTGCTTGAAAATATTTAGAAGTTACAAAAGCAAATTATTACTGTTACAATTCTGTTAAGGAACTGTGAAAATCATGGAGAAAGTGTGCATGTTAAGTCCCGAAAGTGATTAATACAGAAAATAATTTTTATAAGAAAGAAAATAATTTCAGAATTCTTAAGAAAAGTATTGGTTCCCTAAATTTTCATATCAAATATTTCAACTGGTACAGTGAAACGTGTCAGAGACCCACTTAAAGGCTACATGTTCCTTTAATACAATTTTTTTTATCCTATAAGTTGAATGCGCTATTTCCATTAGATTGGAGATGACATTATTAAAATTGATCATACATATTTTATATGGATTTGGCAAGCATTCAGATATTTTGAGAGAAACCAGTTCAACACAAATTTAAAAGACATGAAATTTAACGGAATTTGCAACCTGATGTAGCAGGTTCAGGCATCATCATATAAGATAGGCAGACTGCTGCTGCATTTTAATACAATAAGTATGTAGTGATGCTGCACAAATGTTCCTAATTTGATAGTGTAATTTTTATCACACATACAAACTTCAGAAATTTTTATGGCCAATAAAATATTAATTTGGAAATACATAAATGTAAGTCTTATTAATTTTTATGAAAGTACACAAATACCCAATTTTTTTCAGGTTTACACCAAAACCTTTTACATAATACCTGCTAACATGCTAAACAAGCCCAATACAATATTTTTGTCTTCTCTAAATTGTCCCAAAATATTAAAATATAGTACATCTAATTAATATTGCAAATGATTCTAACAGGAAAACAGTATTACTAACTGTGTTATTAAAGAACACTAATCTAAAATGACAGATACATTTACAAGGTTTCTACCAAAATTGTGTAAACCACTTGTATTGTGACTACTTTTTTAGTTGAAATGTTATTGGTTTCTCTCTCTCTCTCTCTCTATATATATATATACAAGTTTCACTGCACTAATAAGTTGTGTAGTTGGGACTTAACATATTTGTCTTTAATAAACATAAAATTTAATATTTCTCTAACAGAAATTAGTAGATTTAGATAAAAACACCCATAATTAGTAGATACATTGTTGCAAGATAAACATTAATTACTGAATAAGGAAACAGAAATGACAAAGGCTACAATAATTACTGTGCTTAAAATAATTGGATTTTTCAATTACCAAGTATTAGAAAACAATATTTTAAATTATTAACTTTTGTAAGCGAATTACAGAAGCTTTTTACTATAAATTTTTCCATCTCAAGATAAATATATTTAAAATCAATAATACAAAGTAAAAAGGAGAGGAATCTGAAGAATTTTAGGAATAGCTATTCACATGAAAAGCATTCAAAATAAAAACAAATTAACCATAGTAGAGTAAAGATTACACTTTTGAATCTTCCTCATAGTTGTTTTATATTTCAAGTATATTAAATTAGTACATTTTGCACTTTACATCAAAACCTGAGATCAATCTTTGAAAACAAAGCAACAAATATTTACATCAATATTTTACTATTCGATTTAGTGATTAAGTTATTTCGCTTATTATTCCAATATCTTTTGGAATTGTATTTGTTTACTTGGATAAATATCAATTACAAAAATAACAACTGGAAAAATATACTCTTAAATTTAGCCCACAACCTAAAACCTATAAAGTTCAGTACCAAAACATTTGTCACAAGCATGTTTAAAACGCTGAAAACATGGTAAGGACTTGAGTATGGCTGCTAAGATTTTAATACTTTAAAATCTATTTTTTGAACTCTAACATAAAACACTTTTTAATTTGATTGCATACTTGCCAACTTTGAAAACTGTGCATCAGTAAAACATTTGTGCCCGAACACCCCTTTTGCCATAAAACACAGACATGAATTAATGTGTATTAGAAATACCCGTATGTTAAAATAGTTAGTATTACATTTGTATTTAAAAATGCATAAGTAAGAATACACATTTTTATCAACTGCCTAAACCTAGCAAAGCAGAAGTGTTTTAATACTTAACTGAACACACCCACTGTAAAAAAAAACCCCATTCACATACGAGTACCTACATATTGCATTCGAAACTGTTATGTTTCATACCATTTAAACTTGTGTCAGGATTACAAATCATTCGTGTTCATAAAGCTTACTTACAAGTAGGCGAAAGAAAGAAAATCACTGTTCTATTTACAAAGTTTTTAATTTAGTGTTTTATCCAGAAGAGGGGGTTGCAGAAAAATTCAATGAAGCTGTAGCAGCTTTTTTTGGTCTTCTTCAATAATTCTGCACTGAACTTCTGATCAAAACAAGGTTTGGGGTTTTGTGTCTTCAACAACAAACTTTTCGACGTTTTGTTAGAAATGAGATAACGGTATTCAGTTCTTTCTGACGAGCCTGAAGATTATTTCACACTCTGCATTGGAATGGGGGATGAGCAGAATAAGAATAGAAAGCATAATTTGGGCCAATCTAGTGAATTTTAGAAATCCCATCAGCCCCTCTCATTTTACCTACTTCAACCCACTGCACATCAATACGGTCATGTCCTTCTATTATCACAGATTAATCTTCCAGCTGAAGACAATAAATCCATTGCTTCGTCTTTGCACTTATCATGTACGATAGAAATTTTTAGTGGATGGTTGCAGAGAATTAAATATTTCGATTGCTCTATCAAAATATTAAAATCGGTAAAAAAAGGCAGACCCATTCATAAATCAGTAAAATTAAGTGGAAATCCGTAAAAGTTGGCAAGTATGTGATTGGTATTTTGCTTCAGCTAACAAGTGGGAGATTTTAGCATTTGCATACAAGTGTTATATAAAAAACATAGTCCAAACGACAGTTGGTTCATGATATAAAATTTAACGAACAGAAAAATTTTGTTAGACATAATAAACAGAAAGTATAAATCTTGTAAAGAAATAGCTTAAACACTAAATTATACATAAAAATACAAGACACAACTTCACAGTTAACTTCAATAGTTTTGTATTTCACAAATTTTAAGACAAGTTTAAGACAAATGGCTCAAAAGCTCATTTTACTTCTCAAGGGAAACAGAAACTAACACAGAAATACTTTAAAATGGAATGAATATTCATATAAAGTCAGGATAATTACTTTTTATTCCTTGGCTTCAGTTCTTCAAAACAAGAATGTAGGTAAATGTAGTTTTTCTTTTGGGGATTGTAAAATTCATGGCCCTAAAACAAGATTGGAACATTTAAGTATTTTGATACCAATAAGTACTTAAAACTAGAGATTGCACACAATATATGAAATTCAACAAATATTTGCATGCATTAGATAAGTAGAGCTTCAGAGTTATTTTAAGAGTATTTGTGAAAAAAGAAGCACAAATTTGGATTTTCATATGTAGTTAATTTCAGAAATATTTCATTCTGGAACAACCATTATTCTGCATTAAGTAAACACAACAGATTTTCTGAGATTTTTTCAAAGTAATTTTTTTAGAGATTAAAAAAATTATTTTAGTTATACAACAAATTCATTTTACACTTAGAAAAATTCTTGATTACAAGAACCATGTTTCTATACAAATATTATTTTTTAAGTCTTATGGATATTCATAACAGTTTTGATTGAACTTTTAGAGGGTTTATCGTGCTTCGCTTGGAATTACTTAACAATGTTCAGCTAAAAATTCCATATTTTCCACACTAACGCAATGTAACTTGAACTCAAACTTGTTTTCTCAATAATTTTAATTAAAAAAAATTAATTTAATATCAGCTCTAAAAAGAATAAAGAATCTTTCTTTTTAACTCTCTAGGTGGTTGTCTTGTCCCCATCCGTAGCATAACTGACCAGATCTTGATTTCATCATAAAAAATCGTCAAAATATCTTAATGACAAAATACACTACCCAACAATAATGGACCAGACAGTAAGATGTGATGGTATAGGAAAAATAATACATGCTTTAAAAAGGAGATGGTCCCCCACATGCTGCAATTACACTAGCAATCCTTCTGGGCACACTTTCAACAAGGTTTTGATACACAGCTATGGGTATTTGTGTCCATTCCTGCTGCAGGAATATTGCTAGCTCAGCTGTAGATTTCGGACGTGTTTCCTTGGTCCGTAAGCACCACTCTAACTCGTTCCACAAATATTTTACGGGGTTTAGGTCGGGAATATGAGCAGGCTAGGGAAGACGTTTTACGTCCTTATCTTGATACCACTGCTTGACAGAGGCTGCAACATGACATGGAGCGTTGTTGTCCTGGAAGTAACATTCGCCCATTCCATAAAATTGCCAGAGCGTAGGAAGAACCTGATTGTCCAAAATGTTCATGTAGGCATCAGCATTCAATTTACCAGTAACAACATCAAAAGGTCCCAGGCCATACCTCGAAAAACATCCCAAACAAAAATACAAGTTTTATGCAAATCCGCTGGCGTCCAGTCCAATATTGTTGAACACCTCAACATTATGGGTGTTTTAGATGACCCATTATGTAGAGGTTGTCGGATGGTAGAGGAGAGTTCTGTACACGTTCTATGTGAATGGGACAATTACTCTGCACAACGATGTGAATATGTGAGATACCACTGTATCGAACCCTGGGAATTGTCAAGCATTCCAATCATCTACATGCTGATCTTTATTTCGGCAATCGGTTTTTAATGGATCAGTAGGGGTCTCCTCAGTACAATAGACTATTAGTCGTGGTGCTGGCACTCTTCGGAGTCAACCCTTTACAAATCATAAGTCCATTATTGAAGGCTAGTGTATCTCATCAATGTGTAGAGAAACTTGTCAGGTCTTGATGGACGATATCTCTTACAAAACACTTGGAAGGTTAGTAGAAACTATTCTTACTAGCACTTTTTTGTGTACCATTTAAAAAAAATACTATAACATATATATATATATATATATCAAGAGCAAATCTACCAAGAGCATATCTATAAGATCAGCCAACATGTTTTTTTTACATAAAATATCTTAAAACAGAAATCAATATTCTCTTGGAAGAAATTGAAACCACTAACCTTTGACCAATCGTAACTAACAGCATAAGCAAATATTTCACCACGTGCATTAAAGCAGCACCGATTGATAGGCTGGTCCATTTGTTCTGAGGTCTTTAACTTAGTTCTCGCATCTTTGTCCCAGAAACTAAATCGGCCATCAGAACCAATAGTTGATAAAGTACCATGAACTGGATGAAATGCAATGTCATTTACCTAAAAACATTTAACAAAATTTTTAAATAACATTTAAAAACATAAAACTAAAAACATTGCATATTAATATGTGCAAATTGAAAATCGACATAAAGTCGTTTTGGTCATAATTCTAAAGCAGAAACCACAAAATCTAGACATTCACAAGTATTTATTTCCCATTAGTATTTTGCCTAAGCATGTCAGATACTGCACAAACATAAGAGGAAAATATCAGTTTGGCTTGCTGCTATGGTCATTTTTGTTTCATAAGAGCTAATTAGACTGGAGCCTAAAGCTTGAAGTGTATTCCAAACTATCAACATCTGTGCCCAAACCAGGTTGGTAGTTGAAATAATGTCACACTGGAGCAACACAACAGGCTTTTGGCGACAGTCTGGGATAAATCCCAAATATTAATAACTTTGGAATCACAATCCAATGATGAAGCCAACATCTGAGCTAGCCACTCTCCATAACATAACTCCATACCATGCCAATGGGAAGATATTTAAGGCCACAACCAATTTAACAAATAGCTCACTTACTCTAAAGTGTTCGTTTCATTGGTGAAAACAAAATAGTGCATCAATTTTTGTGCTGCAGACAACTTACTGAACAGGATATTTTTTATTCTATTTCGTCATATTTAGATAAATTTAACATAACATGGGACCAATGTGTAGGAATCTGTACTGAAGGTGCTCCTTCAATTGTTGGTTATATTAAAGGACTTATTACTTTTGTGAAGACAAATTCATATATCATATCTACACTGTTTTTTACAGAGAATCACTTGTCTCAAAAACATTACCTACAACATTAAAATCTGAGTTAGACTCAATTGTAAAAATGGTAAACTACATCAAATCGTGACCATTACAAACACGCCTATTTAAAATCTTTGTGCCACTCAACACGAATCTTCACTTTTACATACTGAGGTAAGGTGGTTATTGCAAGGTAAAGTGCTGAACTGATTTTTGGAATTTAAGGATAAATTGTCAACATTTTTCAAAGTGAAGGGAACAATTTATTTAAACCTTTTTTTACAAACCATATTTGGTGTATTGAAATAGCATATTTAGCTGATATCTTCAATTATTTAAAAACGTAAATACCGGTAAGCAGGGTAAAAACGAAAAATTTCTAACATCCACTGACAAACTGTCAGCATTTCAAAAAAAAATATCACTGGAGAACCTGCATGGTTCATCAAAGAACAGTAGACATGTTTCCTTCAGTAAAAATAACAATATTGATGAAATTATTCCTATAATAACAACATTTAGCATTATTAGAAGAAAAAATTGCAAAATACTTTCCTGCATTAACATTGAAAAATATGATTGGATATAAAATCCATTTTCTGCAATCAACACATCAAGTTATGAGTTATTTTTACAACAACAACAATTCATTATGTTGTCAATGGATCATGCTCTCAAAAGAAATTTCCCGAAATAACAGTGGAAGAACTTGGGATTTCGGTTCAAACCAAGTTTAAAGCTATTTTTGAAAAAAGAGATAAAAATTTAATTACAATTCTCAACATTGTACTTATGTGATCTCGGTTTTCAACATTAACGAATATTAAGACAAGGAAACCTGAAAGGCTGACAAATATAGAAGAGGAAATGAGAGTAGCTATTTTACACACAAAACCAGATATTGCAAACATTTGTTAAAGTCATCAGGCCCAAATATCACTTTACAAAATCGTGACAATATTATTTATTTTGTAAAAATTTTATTTACTGATTGTCATTTGCTATCGACTGATATGAAAATTTTTATACATGTGATTTTTATTTTTTATACAATATAAAAATATATACTGTTTTATTTTAGGACTGTGCTCCAAGTCATCAAGCCCAAATAACACATTAAAAAATCTTTATTTTTTTTTCCTTCTAATTTTGTTTACTAATTGTAATTTGGTATTGACTGATATGAAAACTGTTTTTTATGTGATTTTTATTTATTACGCAATATAAAAATATATGTATTGTTTTATTTTATGACAGTGTTCCGCAAAAGTATATAAGTGCATGTAAGTGTTCCGTGATTCTGAAAAGGTTAAGAACCGCTGCTTTAATCAAGACAAATCTGGATTCCACTGTTTGCGACTTAGAAGAGAGTTCTGAGAGATAACTAAGAGTTCATTAATGAGCATTCAAGTAATGAGACAACCTTCAATTCAAAGCAAACTAAATGATTCAGTACGAGATCCTAGGTTCCCTAAACATGTAGCAAAGCTTAGGGGTACTCAATACAAAGTATTCATATTTCCTCTGACAGTGGATGACTGAACAGATAATATACATTGGGGTCAAAAGGAATAGCAACTCAGCCCAGCCTTAGTACTAAGAATGTAATTCAAACCAGTTGAGCTTGGCTAACCAGCTGAAAAGAGAAAAGTTAATAACACTCCTTTATATCAAGCTTGGACTGATGAGTCTGATTGACTTGGATGATACAGTTTGTCAAGGTCTTGTCTATGGATAGAAACTGCTTATGTGTCTTAAGTAATAATTTTCCAGTCTTATCGGACACAATTGTTGAAAGGAATATTAATTGAACGAGCAATTAGAAAAATTATATCTGATTCAGAGTTGAATGACAGAGAGACTCTTGGATTTTATTCAGGGAAGTGAGCTAGGAGTGAAGATCAGGATGAAAGGTTCTACCAAGATTTTAAAGCCAAGGAAAGAAGGTACCAAGGACATTGGGATATTAGCACGATGGCAGATTACTATTGGGTGATTCACAGAGATGAACCTGAAGCAGTATACAAACACTGTGACAAATGTTGGTTTAAAAAATAAAATACTACAAAGTGAGAAAAATAACACATTTGGTGCAAGATATTAATTAATTTATACTGTTTCCCGATTAGGCATGAAAGAAGCAACAGTTCAAAAAGGATTTAGAAATGTTAAGTTGAATATTACCTTTATGTGTGAAAATGTGATGTGGTAGAAATATTTGAATTTTATTATGTTTATGTACATATATAGATCCAAGCCGACCAACCGGTCTAGTGGTTAAGGTGTTGGCCTCTGGATAGGAAGGTTCCTGTTTCAAATCCGGGGTCAGGGCATGGATGTAATTGTGCTGTCCTTAGTTAGGGGTACTGATGGTCGCCCATTGGGTGCCCCTTCACGAATGACCACCGCTTCCCGCCCTTGCAGTGGCCTATGATTAACAATCGAGTGCCCGGCGTAATTAAAAAAAATAAACACATATATATAGATCCAAAAACTTTTCTGATGTTAAATTTTACACACCTGTTCTATCAGTTTTCAATTTTGTCAAGTTTATTCTTCAAACCTGAACATAAGGTAGGCATGTATTTTAAATAATGTTGCACTGGAACAACAATGGGCTATTTCTGAACATAAGAGTATGAAAACGTAAGACTTACAGCATATATATCTTGATATCCATTTGATGTACCATTGGATCGGTGACACTTGAATGTAAAATTTTCCTTAGGATTTTGTGGATTAACATATTGGATAGCAACTCTTCCTTCCACGCTTCCAAGAGCAAAGCCACATGGCTGTGACTTCTTATCCAGAAATATTGACACACACCGGTGCTGCAAGAAAAGTAGTTAGTCCAAATGAAAAAGGTAAAGAAACCCCACTGTAATGCATCTCTCTATATAAAAGGATGTGTGGGTGCGTATATTTTCATACAAATCTATACCGTTTGACCAATCTACACCAAATTTGGTTCACTTACACTTTACAACACTGTGGAATACACAGGCTATTATTTTCCTGGCTTCATACCAATCTGCAGCTCTTATGACCATGAAAATTGACACAGTTAGTCCTCAAAGTGCCACTCGAAGCCCCAATTTTAAAATTAATTAAGTTTGCTTGCTTGCAATAAATGAACATTAACAAGGAAACACGTTCTACAGAAAACTTAACACGAGGGAAATGTTGCGGTCATATTAGAGCATTACTAAATTTCCTAAATCATTATCATATTAAATTTATCAATATTTTTCTAATGACTTTTTTGAAATTTCATAAATTATTATTGTCTTTATCAATGTTTTTCTAATGTCTTTTTTAAAATTGCTCGATTTCAGCTCAGGAAGTCGAAATTCGACACTTTGCACATCTTTCAGAATTCTGCATTTTTCATCAGAATTTCGTTTCTGTTTGTATATGTCTTAATCTTTTGCATATTGCACTATACTATTAAGGAATTAAATGTATGTATTTGCATCCAAAGTAAATTGTAGAAGCTATGAAAAAGTATTTTCTGTACAACTTAAATGATGGAATTTTTTATGTAAGAAAAGAGATTTTAATTCACATTTAATCAACATTTAACCATTTCAACCCAAGCAACGCTGGGTTATTTAGCTAGTAATATAATAAAAAGTGGTTTTTAATTACTCTATTTCAGATGGAACTATTTAAAATTAAATTCTTTCATATGTCTGGAAACCATATTCTTACCTGATATTTGAGAGGAGATTCTACTTTTTTGAATTCTTGAGGCTGACCTTCTAGCTGGTATACAATGATTCCCCTACCAGCTGTTCCCACAACAGCCATAGGATAGACCTACAAAAAATTTCGTATTTCTTTTGAAATGTTCACTTTAAAAATTCTTAATATTATAACATAATCACTGTATTTGCATTCAAGTTGTTGAAACACAGCCAAAGCTACTCCAACATAAACTACCCTACGAAAAAAAAAATCTAAAATAGTTCAGTGGAATGCAGTAGATTTAGGAATATTGCGGAAAAAAAGAATTTGAGACATACCACATCAGCACAGTAACATCTTTCAGGTAAATTCACTACAAGCATAGGATTTGGTGTCCTCGTATCCCAAAACTAAATAAAAGTAATATTTTATTGGATTTCAAAATAAATTATAATTAGTAAAAATATACTATAAAATTCAAGTTTAATCAGCTGCTACTGATGGCATTTTGAAATATATAAGAAATAAAAACGTCTTCATTACTTAAATTTCCCCAGAAAATTAAGTTTGCGACATGCAGCTTTAATCTCTTTAAAATAGTAAAAGGAAATAAGATCTATAATTTCAAGCTGCTTTAGAATAATGATGTTTGGAAAATGCTAAGTTAAAGCTACTTCTCAGTAATAATAAAATTCATTCAGAGTAATCATTTTGTTTTTAATTAATAGGTAAAATATTTCTACATTATATATAAATATAAGATAAAAATTTTAACATTTTTCAATAAGTGAGGAGGTCTTATTCTATGAACCAAAAAACAAAAGTTGTCATGTGGATATTTAGAAAATGCAGCCTATATTTGATAACAAATTACAACAAATTTTAAATTTCCAAACATATTAATTATATTGACAGGGACTTGCTTAGATGTGTAAGATAAAAACTTACTTTTAAAGTTTTATCCCAGCTTCCAGTCATAACACATGAATAATTTGGAGCCTTTATCCAATGAACTGTTTTAATAGGAGCATCATGCTGAAATATAATATTTTTAGGAGTTTTCATTTGATAAATGTGTCACACAGAATACTAAAAACGAAAAACAAGGGTTTTTCTTTTTTTAAAGCATTTTTATCTTTTCTGACGATTTTCCACTGTCTCTATAGAAACCCTCATCTTAGCTATATTGTTCAAAAAACACAAAAAGGCAATGAGATCTTTTATTTTTTTCGATTTGACAGTAAACAAGTGATCTATTTGATCCACTATATTGATGTTTATTTTATTCTATCTATTACCTTCGAATGTTTGACAGCCTCTGGAGCAGCATTCACATCTAGGGCATCGTGGATTATTCATACATGAGAGAGGGTGAATTCAAGTTCTAGCTTATTAATCATTAAAGCTGCTGCTTGTCCTATCTTCATTACAGAAAATATTCTTCATTTTCAGAAGAGCTACTTTTACTAATCCTGGAAACTTTTTAATCCAATCCTTTAAAAATCTCCTTGTAAGTCAGGCCATATCTTCAAGCTGTCTTCGATTTTATTTCAGAAAATAAATTAACCATATGTTTCAATGCATCACGTAAGGTGTTAGACATTCCAAATGTTTAGAAAAAGAATTACTAGTCAGCCAACAGTCTGTTTCCAAATGCAATGTATACAGATGGGGAGGGGAACAAAGCATTTGTAAACATAATATAAAGTGAGTAAAACAAGGTAAAAATACTTTGAATATCACTTAAAAGTGATAATAGCACCTAAAATGCAAGCTATCGCTAAGAAAGAGCACAGGGCTCCATCTCCCCAGTTATTAGGTCCTATGCCACGAGCCTGGTCAAAATAATTGAATATATGTTGAAAAATAATTAAAAGTCATAAATAGGACCGACCTATTCAATGCAATGGAGGTGCAAGTTGTCAAAAAGAGCACAAAGACAAGGACTGCCTCCTCTGTGTTTGTGTTAAAATTATTGCATTTTAATTTTAATAATTACATTTTGATGAATTTTAACACAGTTCTTTTCATGGGGTCAGGTGTGACCACTGCTTGTTAACACCCAGTGATTGCTATGAATTCTCTTCGGCTGAAAACATTGATCGGAAAATCAAACAGAAAAAATAAATTTAGAATCTGTCATCTTTATGGTGTTGCCATTCAAAGGAAAACAATACTAATTAAATTCCATTAAATTAATTTTAAAATGTTCTAGATTGAATTTTAAAATAAATGCTTCATACAAAAATTTCGGACTACATGTGTTCCAAATCCCATTATTGTAAGTGCCACAGATTCGTCAGGACACTGCGTACACATAAACATACGAAACTTCCTTTTATAATAGTAGAGATTTTCAACAATGAAGGGATTATTATTCTCTATTTTATATCACGAATACTCAATATCACCTTGCAGAACACAGGTTATTAGAATTATCTGAAACTTTTGTGACTCGACAAACAAAGCACCATGGGTTCCAAGTGTTGTTGCAATACAATTTGATAACTTCTGAACTATTGTCTGTCTACCACAAAAACAGCACCACACACAAAGGCTGTCCCTGCTGTTGACATAGAAACCAGCCTTAACCAATTTTCCGTAGCGATGCTTGAAGAAATGTTTTCAAGTTGGTCGCATTGCTGCATTTAATGACAAACAGGAAATTTATTTGCTTGTTACTGGGAAAATCTAGTCTAGTAAACAACCACTTTCTGCAGCCAACATTTGCAAAATACAAAATTAAGTCATCCTTACTTCAGATGAATGAGCCCAGCTCCTATAGTGATTGTCACAAACTAGACTTGGTCTCTGGAGCAGTTCTCGTGATAGACTAAATGTAATATGTTTCTCCAAGCATGAATGTGACTCCTTTTTAAGACATCAGATAGACTTTTTTAGAAAGATTAACCTACCTTGGATTTTTACATTTGAAAATATGTAATCACTCACTCAAAGAGGCAATATAAAGAGAGTATGGTGGTAGATGTAACAACAATTATACTTTTGGTCACTTTTATATTGAATTAGTACAGAACTATGTATCAATGGGTTGTCAGCCAGCAACATCCAGATTATCGCTATCCGCAATTTTAGGCATTCCATTGATAAAGGGGCTCACACAGATGGAATATTAAAGTTCTTTCGAATGAGTGATTTTAGAAGGAAACGTGTTCCAAAAAATGTAACTTTTCAGGAAACACAAAAACTATTAATTAAGCAAATGTTTTGTTAAAGCAACTATTTTCATGCCAGGAAAAAAAACAGACATATATTAATCTATATATAACACTAACATATGTGGCATTGAAATTGGCTTTATTTGTAAATTACAACAAAATATTAACATCAAATCGAGCACGATGGGATTCATTCACTAATTTGAACAATTACTTTAAACATGTATGTGATTTGAGTCATGGAGTTACATAATATTTTTTAAACTATATGAAGAAGATCGGCTCCATTAAAATTCTTCCGCTGTCTAATTCCAGAATGCATCAAGAAATCAGTGCAGTGAAGATAGGGTTCTTTCTATATTAAAAAATGCTACCGCAGACAACGCCACTGCAGGGTTGAAAACTCACATTTTTCGCTCGATTCTTAGACGATTTCCCGAGAAAGTACGGATCAGAAAATTATGAAATTAACATGGTTTGTTCACAATTGTACAGGGAACAAGACAATGAAGATTTTTTCCCGATGCGACTGTTAGTTTAAGGTTTATTAAGTGTCCAAATTGAAAAAGCGAAATTTGAAATGTGAGTGAGCAAAAGATGTACAAATTTTCTGTCTTCAGTCGTGATTTTTTTTAGAGTAACTCTGAACGTGAATTTTTGCAACCTTGTCTAGTTTTTTTTAAAGAAATTTCAATTTGGTTCCTGCTAATAATTTTTTTTGAAATTCAGAAAAAATCAGGACATTTTTTTTATTAAAAAAAAAAAATTGTTACATCTATATCTTATTGCTATTAGTTTTTTATTTTGAAAATATCGCAGTATACCTTAGATTGTACTCTTTCTTATGGTACAATTATTTTTTAAATTGGTTATAAATAAAGTTGATGGAATTAAAAGTTGGTCATACAATATTTGGAACTTTTAGATCGTAATTTCCAATACAAAACTAAAGATCTCTAGCAAAAAAAAATTAGTTTTAAAATTTGAAAATGGCAAGCAGAGGCAAGTAATAGAAAGAAATTGTAGTAAATGGTTAGAATCAAACTGGTAGTAACATGACTTTGGAAATAAGGATTAACATCAGTCAAAGAAAAGTAAAGGTTTCATACTTTCTGATTAATTTAGTTTTCTTTGAAGAAATGTAGTGTGCGTAATGATACTACCATCAAAATTATAAGCCATTAAGATCTCTTAGCACAGTCATCATATATGTGTGCTAGTTACCATTAAAACAGTAGATATAATTAATTATGGTTAAAATATGAATATGAAAATTAATGATACTTATGGAGGAATAACTAATCAATAAAACTGATTCATTCGAAATTTTATTTATTGAAGCCAGATTTACCTGTGCAATAGGTATAGCTTGGTTACTGTTCAAATCCCACATTTTAACAGTTTTATCACAAGAGGCAGAAAATACTTTGGAACCATCCTAGAAAGATAAAATAAATATGAACAACATGTTTCCAAGAATAAGCTCTTTGGGATTGGATAAGAAATTTGTAGGTTGGAAGGTCTGTCTTCTTCTATTATAAACATTTTTAGTACTTTTTGTTAGATGGGAACCAAAAAAAACGGCAAGCTTAAAAGACGGCACAGTTATCGCCAAGCCTAAATGTTGATGCAAAAAGAATATTTCCAGACATTTTTTTTATAAGGTTGCAAAAAACATTAAAAGATAAACTCTTTAAAGGTTGTTAGTTTGGCTGAGTAATTGCTGTAATTTGGCGGGTTTTGTCTGGTACCCAGCTAACGGAAAAGTATCATATTTTTTCATTGTTTGTTCTAAATTTGGCAGGATTTCATGCTAGTTTTACGTTTTAAAGATTAACAAAATTTCCAAGGATACCAGATGATTCAGTCATTATTGAAAATCTTAAAATTGCAAAGAAAAGTAAACACTGATAAATTCATATTAGAGGAGAGAATGAACTACATTACAATTGCTTTTATTATTCCAGTATACTATACAGTTCAATTAACTTTAAACATCCTCCTTAACTTCTTGGAGCATGGCGAATTTATGCAAGAACTAATGTTATATTATAGCAATATTTACATTGATAACAGGTTTTAACACATTGGCTTGACTTTTGGTCCCAAATGTGTATAAAAGACTTACATCACTCCAACAAACATCTAAAACAGGTCCTTGATGGGTCTGTTGAGCTTTGGGTATGGTTTGTCCAGTGTTTTGTACTTCCCAACATCGCACCTAAAGTAAAAATAGTAACATATTAATAAATCGTGAATTTTTAAAAACAAAATTGATTTGTCCGTTTTCCAAAAGGGTCTGAAATTTGGGAAAAGCAAAATGTAAGATTACAGCAAAAAACTGAGTAAGCCCCGAAACATATCCAGATATTTTTGACAACAATCACACCAAAAAAATTTACTGTAACAGTCAGGCTAACAATATATATTATGGGCAGAAAAATATTGTAGAATAGAATACACAGAAAATTCTTCTGGAAATAAAAGATTAGTATAACATATCTACTATGAAATGAAGTGAATATAAAATGAAGTTTCTGTGTGTGCGTGTACACAGTGTACTAAAGAATTTATGGCATTTACAATAATGAAATTTGGTACACATGCAGTCCCAAATTTTTTGCAATTTTATAGACCAGCCCGATTTTTAAAATTTAATCTGAAAGTTTTAAAATTAATTTAATGCGATATTTAATTATTATTTTCTTTCCTCCGAATGGCAACAGTTATGAATCGGTATTGAATGAATCCGCATTTACTGTGCGTGTGTAGCCGTTGACGTGTAGCTGCCCTATTACTGGATATCCTTTATGAAATTTATTGCCTTTTTAAAAGCATATTAACTTTTAGTTAGCGTTAACTTTTAATCTTTTATATTTGTATTTTTTTTATTGTGCTTACTTCATTTTTGGAACTGGATAACGGTTGTGCAATACGTTTGTTATTGTTTCTTTTTTAGACTACGATAGTTTGGATTTTGATTTTTGAAGCATACATGTTTTTAGTTTGGATTATTTGGATATTTTTTTCAAAGTTTAGCGATATTTATTTGATTTTTTGTGTGCAATTTCTGGTTTGTTTCATTTATGCAATCTTTTGTTTGTTTCTGTATAGTACTTCGGTTTTTGTATAGTAAATTTTTATCATTTTTGTTTCGATGTCTTATGGAAAAAAAGCGATATTTAATCCAAATTTTAAATTTAAAGGTAGAACATTTAAAAATTAATTTATTATTATATTTCTGTTTTACTTGGTTTCCTAAAAATGTCCACAGTATTGAAAGGGTCTTTACTGCACTCACACCAATCTTGAATTTGGATCATTAATGTGCACTAAGAACATTTCTTCTATGTAGTTCTATGCTCACAGGATGATGATGTGCTCTTCGAATTTCAACGTTTTACGGAGAAGCAAAGACATGTTCCATCAATTTATTGTCGCCATGTATTCCAAGATTGAATCAGAGAAGGTGTTGTAGATACGACTGAATCAGATCACTCAGAGTGGAACAGTAAGCAGATTTGAGAGATGCGTTGATGAACGATGGAAATGTTGCAAAACGAAAATACACAGAAATCGCTAAACTTCCAAAAAGATATCAAAACCAAAAGGTGATGCTTTTGTAAATATTTATGTTGCATAAATTACCCAAATTAAATATTGCTATTCTTTCCAAAAGACACTCAAACACAGAAACAAACAAAAAATTGCATAAAAGAATAACAAAATTATGGCATTTCGCTATAACAGCCTCTTTTAATTTATGCCCCACAATGTTTTGTTATACGACCAAAACAAATGCTGTTCTGTTCTTTTAGTTTTGTGTGTTTTATTCTTTTGTTTATGACTTGTAAAGGGGTGACTCCGAAGAGTGTCAGCACTGCGACAAATAGTCTATTGTACTGAGACCCCTACTGATCCACTAAAGACCGATGGCCGAAATAAATTTCAGCATGTACCTGATTGGAATGTTTGACAGTTCCCAGGGTTCGATACAGTGGTATCCCAGATATTCAAATCGTTGTGCAGAGTAATGGTCACATTCACATAGAACGTGTACAGAACTCTCCTCTACCATCCGACAACCTCTACATAGTGGGTCATCTAAAACACCCATAATGTTGAGGTGTCTATTCAGGGTACAGTGGCCAGTTAGGAGGCCAATAGCTATCCTGATTTCTTTCCTACTGAAATTCAGCAGCTCCCTTGATCTATCCCATGGAGATTGCTAATTGAGCTCTTTGGTTTGTCTTTGATTATTAGATTGAAGCCATGTTTGGTAGGACTCGGCAAGGAGCAAATCCCTTATAGTCCCTCTAACCACATTGTGAGGCAGACCCAAAACAGGCTCTGGTCCAATAAATGGTGTTTCAGACCCATGTTTTGCTAATAGGTCTGCCGTTTCATTACCTTCAATGCCACAGTGACCCAAACAAGAGAGACCTTGTTTCTCTCAGCCAGGTCCTCAAGTGCATTGTGACATTCCCACACTGCTTTTGAGGAGAAGCAGTGACTTTGCAAAGCCTTTAGAGCTGCCTGGCTGTCAGAGAAGATTTTTATAACCCTCTTAACTACACCTCTATTGAGGCAGTTGTAAGTACAAGCAGAGATTGCCAGAACCTCAGCCTGATATACAGTGGCCAGCTTACCCAAAGAGAAAGATAGCTTTATTTTTCGATTAGGACAGAAGGCACCTGACCCAGTGCCATGAGATGTTTTTGAACCATCTGTGTACCAAATTTCATCACCCCTTCCTATCAGCCTGGAGACGAATCTCCATTTCTCTCTGGTTGGAAAGATTATATTATATTTGGCTTTAAAGCAAAATTGCTTTAACATCCAGTCAGATCTCATTAATAGATAGGGATGTTCCTTCACCTGCGAATCGACATTTTTGAAAGCAGGCATTTCATAGGATGACTTCCATAGTCCCATGAGTTTGAGGCATTGTGAGCATGAAATTGCCTCTAGTTCCACTTGTTTATGCAGTGCTAGAAGCCCATTCTTTTGTTTAGTATCAGCTTCTCCCTTTAGGCGACACTGCTACATTTTGCATCATGAAAATATCAGTAATGTTTGCAGAACATTGTCATCATTTTACTGCGTTGTCGCTTTAATATAGTTAGATCAACACCGACTTTATACAAAGCCAACATCACAACTAAAATTCCTATTGCGAGGCTACTTTTATGCGCTACGATACGAACTGCAGGCAATTCAGACTAATAGGTGTAGTTAAACATAAGTAATCTTTTCATATTCGTCTCCTAATACACTCAATACCAAAAGTAAAGCACGGAGAGGAAAATGTTCATTTCCAGAAGCCAATCTGAATTTCAGAGGCTGCAATTTGCTGCACAGGAAGTTGGAAGCATTCAAATGCGTTAGGTAACAGCCAATCACGGTTTCGTTTTGAGAAATATGCCAAAAAGGTAGTCTTGGATTTAAACACCATTTTGCCAATGCTCTAACCCTTAACAATGCTGCCTTTTTTGCATATTGGGGGCTGTAAATAAAAAATTTTTTTTTTTTTATTGCGAAATGCTATTATTATGTTGATCTTTTATGTTATTTTTTGTTGGTTTCTGTGTTTGGGTGTCTTTTGGAAAGCATAGCAATATTTAATTTTGATAGTTTATGTAATGTATAAATTTACAAAAGCATAAACTTTAACTTTTGGTTTTTATATCTTTTTGGAAGTTTAGTGATTTTTGTGAACTTTAGTTTTTTTATCGTAGCATTTCTACCGTTCATCAACGCATCTTTCAAATGTGCATACTGTTGCACTCCGAGTGATCTGATTCAGTCGTATGTACACCTTTTCCGATTCAATCTCTGAATATAAAGCGACAATAAATTGATTAAGCAGGTCTTTGCTTTTGAAAAAGATATCCAAATAATCCCAACTAAAAGTTAATATGCTTTAAAAATGATAATCCAAACTATAGTACTCTAAAACAAAAACAATAACAAACAACGTATTGCACAACTGTGATCCAGTTCCAAAAATGGAGGAAACACACACAAAAAAAAATATTTAATTATTCTCTTCATTATCATAATCGAAACTAAAAGTTTACGCTAACTAAAAGTTAATATGCTTTTAAAAAAGCAATAAATTTTTATAAAGGCTATCCAATAATCAGGCAGCTACATACGCACAGTAAATACGGATTTAGTGAATACCGATTGAAGACTTGCTATTCAGAAGAAAACAACAATAATTAAATATCTCATTACATTACTCTTTAAATGTTCTAGATTAAATTTTAAAATTCGTACTATATAATTGTTTTGTATATTCGACTATAAAATTGTTTAGTATTCAGACTACCTATATGCCAAATTTCATTATTGGAAGTACTATAGATTCGTCAGGACACGCGCGCGCGTGCTGAACAGATAACACACGTACTTCATTTTATAATAGTCTACACTCACTGCCAAAAGTTAAGCACAATGTGGAAAATATTAATTTCTGGAAGCTAATCTAAATTTGAGAGGCTGCAATTTGCTGCAGAGTTAGATGGAACTATGCAAATGTATTACGTAACAGCCAATCACAGTTTCGTGTCGATAAATATAAAAAAGGCAGTCGTATAAGAAGCCAGCATTGTGAAGAGTTAGAGGAGTTGCATGCAAGTGCTGTAAAAAGTGTTTAGAACTTTTGTAGGATTAGTTTTCAAGACAGATGTGTTTCTGTCACTTCCACAACACAAATAGCGAGTGCTGCCTTTCTGTGGGATGCCCTGAAGTTGGGCAATCAATCACTGATGTTGCTCTTTTCTTTGGCGTTCATTCCGTCATTTCATGATTATGCAAACAAGCCAAACAGTTGTCCAAAAGACCTGTGGCCCGCTGCCCAAAGGTTACGACCCCTGTGGTTCATCAATATATTGCTGTTGTAGCAAAGCACTCATCATGCATGGCTGTGCCAAAGGGCAAATCTTTCCCAAATAAATAAAGATGTCAATGTCATCAAAAAGCAACTATTGCGAGAATTGCCCCTTAATTTTTTAATTTACAAATCTATAGACATTACACATTACACAAATGAGGCCTTAAAACACACAACAGTTTTTTAACACATTGGAACCATCTGGAGTACTCTCGCACATATTGTAGCCCCGATTATGCTTCTCACAAATCTTAATCCACCTTCACTGTGCAATGGCACAAGACTCTGTCAAGAAACTAATGCCAAATATTATTGAAGCCATCATCGTAACTAGACATGCTGCAAGTGAAAACGTATTCATTCCTATATACCAATCATCACTACTGATATCCCATTCCAATTTAAAAAACTTCAGTTCCCAGTTCGTTTAAGTTTCAGAGTGAGCATCAACAAGTCACAATCACAATCGCTTAAAGTCGTACGACACGTTCTCATTAAAACGTGTTTCTCCCACAGTCAAGTGTTTGAGAGAATTGAATACCTTTTTACTTTTTATAAATAGATATCACTTAAATTTCTTACCACATATGGTTATTTTAATAAGTGTACAGGTATACTCTCTCAGGGGAAAATAATCAAGTATAAGATGCAAATTTTTAAAATTTGTTTTCTTCTCACACATGGCAGACTTATTTCATTGAATTTAATTGTTTCTAAAGTTACATTTCACATCTACAAACATTGCTAATTTAAAAAATTCAGATAAGCAGTAAAATAATATACTTTGTACTCAACAAAATACTTTTCTTTCTCAACTATTTCTTTTAGTCTTTTCTTGGATGATATGTAGTATCCTATACGTTACAACTTATGGACGATTTATCGCCAAATGTGGTAACCTTTCAGTTTTCGTGCTTTTCATCCAGTTTTAAGGCAAACCTATTCAGAAAAAATTCTCAAGAATTCCTACGGCTTTACACTTTATTGAAACACGAGGACTTACAGAAATGCGGGATGCATATCGTTCAAAGGTGGTCACGTGATTTAAATTACCCCTTCTCAAACGCATGTCTGTCGTGAGTCGCTTCAAAAGAGCCATCTGGAAAATGCTTTGATCATCGGAAAGTTCTGGTGGCACAAGTAAACCTACCTCCCGTATAAACCCATTATGGCCCAGGGATTTTGTTTTCGCATAGTATGTATTTAGAAATTTTAATTACGTTCCTTTAAAACGAGAGCGGTCAGTACTAATATTTTGTTGGAACATCAAAATAATATAAACACGCTCCCCCTTTTTTTAACGTTAGGTGCACTGAGTGCACCTAGTGGGAAAAAATTAGGGGCACAATTTTATTTTCATGTGCATCCGGGTATTTCGAGCCCTGACATAGTGTAACAGATTTGAGATCATCTTTCTTGATTTCAAACGTCTCCAATCTAATGTTTGGTCTGGTGGTCTAATAATGGCTTTGTTGGAATGTCTCCAACCAATGAGAAAGGCTATTAATGCAAATAGACCACTTGGATGGTATGTAGTATCCGATACGTTACAACTTTCGAGCGATGTATTGCCAATTGTGGTAACCTTCCCGTTTTCGCGCTTTTCTTAGTTTTAAGGCAACCCTAGATATTTTCTCCTGACGATAATAAACGGGTCTCATGATTGGTTAAGGAAGAAAATACGCTTTTCCACTTTTATTTTTAATGTAGAACGGAATTAAAATTTAGACAGTCTTTGAAATTGTTGGGTGCATATGAATTTTGCTCTTGATTTATAAAATCAACTTGTTTTATTAATTTTCAAAATTTTTAGGATAAGTTTGGAAAGCAGATTGTAAGTTACAATTTTTTAAATTTGTCACTTTATTTAAATTTCAATTAAAATTTCGAAAAAAAATTTGGATTAAATTTGATTTTTGAAATTGCAGATTGGAATTTAGAATTTTTTCCCCCTTTTGGTTGCTCATTTCCCCTTAGTTGATTTGATATAGCAGTGGATAGTGTTATTAAACGTTAGAAAATGTTTTTTTTTTTTTTTTTTTTTGCAAACATGTAGTAGCTTGATTGGGAAGAGGGTGAAATGTCTTTCATGTGAGAATGATATGATTTTAACATTGAGAAAGGATGCTGGTGATAGGTAGGAGTGGAAATGTAGAAAGCTAGGACAAAAGTTTGGCAAAAGAAAGTATAACAGGAGTAAGAAATTGGAGGGTAAATGGGTGTTTGGAGGACTTGAACGAGGGACGGATAAATGTTTTATGGTTGAGGTGAAAAATAGGAACCAGAAAGTTTTGGCTGAGGTAATTCAGAGCTGAATTTTGCAAGGAACAACAAAAATTTCTGACTATTGGAAGTCATATGCTGGTATCAATACCCGAAGGACAAAGAGTTCAAGGGTTATCGATTCGAGCATATGACTGTTAACCATAGTCAGAATTTCAAGGACCCGGCTATGAGGGTAAGTTGGATTTTTGTTTAGCTTTTGGTTATATTACAAACACTGGACTATGCTTGGGTGGGCACCCAATATGGTGACTTATACGCATGGAAGCCAACGGTGAAAGGTCCTCGCTGGCCCCGGAGGGGCGGCGAGGTAGCCGGCAGGCGGGGATCGCGCGTTATACGCTGTGACTTATCTACAAACAAATTTCTCCCGGTATACTGGTTTAAACGCATTGAAACCTTAAGCGCAATACGCTTTGACTTCTCTAAAAAACAATTTCCTCTTGTAAAGTCGTTACAATAAAAATATTTGTCTTGCTTTTCCATATATGGCTCTATAACCTGGAATATCCCCATTGAGTTGCTCACATAATGCTAATTGCTAGAAAAATTGTGAAAAAATATTTTTTCACACTTATAGATAGCAGAAGAATTTTTAGATTTTTTTTTCCTCATCAAAAACCTTTGTGTGGATTATGATCACAGAAAAGAACTACCTTATTAAAAAAAGATTTCTTGTTTCGAATTTTCTATGCATTGCAAAGTTTCTAATTCAAAATTGATAAAAATCCGGACGTTTTAAATAAATCTCGTTTTTTTTTTATTAATTTTTTTTAAAAACAATTATATATATATATATTTTTTTTAAGTGAGAAAACTAGGATGAAATTGACGCAAAATTGCGTACATGTTCGGAGAAAACCAGACTGAAATATTAGAAAATTTTCAAGTGAAATCTATATTGCTTTTTTCTTAATTTTTAAACAAATTATTATTATTATTTATGCACTGTATGCAAAGGTTCACGTTGTATATGGCGGCCATCCTGGAATTGCATACATCGGCCGCCATCTTGATTTGGCGTAAACAATCGCTTTGGCGGCCTAACGTATCGGATGCTACCACTCCACCAACCACTTTCAATCGGAAAAAATTTGTAAATTCTTGGTTGGCCAATCATTGCTCTTCAGCAGACAATAGATCAAGAATATGCGCTACAAAAAGAGACGGATTTATCTAGTCAAGTAGTTTGGAAAATATTGAATGAAAATAATAGAGGTAAGCCTTCAAATTTATTAAAAAAAATTACATCCTTCTTTATATGTGATTAAATATTTTTCTCTTAACATTTTCTGTTATTATTTTTTTCATAGTTAAATATTTATATAGTGATATTTTTAAATTTGAATATTACTCGATGCTAGTCTGCATATTTTGCTTTGCAAAAATACAGTAAACTCCTGATAACTCAAAATTTGTGAACACCAATTTCTGCTTAAGTCGAAGTTTCATCAAAGTTCCAGTTCCTTTCTGTAATATAAAATTAATATTAAGGCTTTTTCTCTCTCGATAATTTGAACTTCGATTACTTCGAACATATTCCACGGTCTTTTGGAGGGGTGGTGGTCAACCCCTGACTTATGGATTTCCTATATATATATATATATGTATGTGCGTGTGTGTACATGTTTTTTTTGCACCCCACCCTGAAAAGTGTAAGTAGGAAGTACATGTTTCACTTCCCCATAGAAAAAATTCTTTGTGCCCCCATGGTATAATCTGTTTTTTTTTTTTTACGACTACAGTACAGATCTCAAGGTTTATGGAAGGGGGCTTAATCTGCCACTTCTTTTTTATCGTTGTAGTGTGCAGTTGCCGTAATATCTTTGCTCCATTTTTTTTTGCGATTGCGCTTCACATCTTTGGAAGTAAATTGCACTCTTTTTCTCTTTTGTTCATGGTTCACTTACCCGTTATTAGCTATGGCAATAGATGGTTTAACTGTTGTAACCATCAGTGGCAGATCTTTAACTTTTGTAAAAGATCCGTTTGACGGCTACTTTGCCGAATACATTTGGGGATGGAGGTGCAGAGGAAGTTTCTGGCCTTCGTCCAGGAATTAAACCGGATTTACCACGTAGCGGAGGAAACAAAATGAGGGAAAGTTTCATTTTCCATATCTTTTCGCTGACGTATCTACCAAAAATTACTATAAAATCCATATATGCAAATGTTCATAGTGTGGATTTTGATTCATGGGCGCCGCCATCTTGTTTTGGCGACAAAAAAATAAAACACGTCTTGGCAACACTGTTGCTTATACTACCACTCCACCTTCAGTTTTTACGAATCAATTTTTAGGATTGGTATAATATCTCCCAACCTTCATTTCCCCACATTCATCAGGTGGAGATTAAGTGCTTGTTAAAACTTGGTTCATTGCATTCTTTCTTTGAGAAACGACTATTGCTGGTCATATTTACAATAGTTTTTCAAGTTAAGAATTTTTTCACTTCATCCTTCAGGGTGTTATAGTTAGAAAAACACAAACTTAAATCGTATTGTGAATTCCTAATTCGTCAGCAATATTGTTTTCTTTGATGTGAATGGAAAACCTTTCTTTGGTACAGGGTGTCTTATGATGGCAGTCTGCACCTCCATTGACGGATATTGATTACTTTAAAACCATTTGCACTTTTGCTGTCGAGGTACAGCTACAGTCTACATTTATGAGCGTTGGCAACGGCCGTGGCAATTTTTTTTGGCGCACTTCTTAAGTCGCCAAGGAAATAATTATTTTTCTTTCAACCGTAAAGATAGATGGGTTGCTTTAATCTACTGTAACTTATTACTAGAAGTGCGCCAGAAAAATCGCCAAGGTCGGTGCCACCGCTCATTAACGTAGAGTGTAGCTGTACCGCAAAGGTAATCATTCTAAAACAAAACTTACTTGATTATCCCAACTGCCGGCAATAAGAAAATTTTGTGTCAGTGATCCCGGACTAAACGCTAGACTACTGATAGAATCATCTGGAGGAGAAACGACTTCAAAATCTTTCATAGGATTTTGTGTTCCAGTTGTGGTGTTTCCAAATACGCCAGTATTTGAACTAAACCCTCCAGAACCGAAAAGACTCATGTCTAACAATCTGGAAACGAAAAGATATATTACACAATGCTTTTAAATTGGTTTAAATTCCAAATATAGAACAAGAATAAATTCTCACTGGTTATGATGCTAACAAATACTAAAAAAAAATCTATTCATAGAAATTATGCTAACATTGAGAATGCAACATTTGTTCAACAAAATTATATCTATTCAAAAATGTTAAGATTTTTAGCATCCAAAAACAAATGCTTTTCACTTCGCTTCATTAACAGAAATCTCACTTGGAAACCAGGGTTGAGTGGTGTATAAACTGCAAAGTTATTATGTCCAATAAAATCCCAATTCCAATTAACCGCTGATTAATTGAAAAAGACAAATATGTAATGCAGAATTTATGTCAAATTTGTATTGATTCAAATTTTTCTCAAAAAGCACGAAAGCATAGTTTTTTAAGTTTAGTATAATGTTTCAAACTATATCTCGCGAATTAGTTACTTGAAATACAGCTATTGATTCATTTTTATGATGTTAAGTATCAAATTATATTTCAATATACTAAAATGGATGAACTTTAATCTAATTATAAGCTGAACATACTTGCGATAAAATAACATTAGAGGTGAAGCGCTCAATTAGCGAAGCAAAAGGCTAGAAATCCTTGCTAAAAAATAACATAACATAGCATTCTTAGCATTCCTTAGAATTGTGGTTGTGGGTTGTTTTGGTAGTCTCCATTGCTTGGTTACACTGACGCGTATTTGAGTATTGTTGTTGAAGTTTGCAAATCAGCTGTCTAATTTTCAATGCAATCAGTCCCTTGTAAGTCAAACTGAAACTTCATTTATGGTAAGTTATAAAGATACGAAAAAAATAACAATTTTGTTATTTGCAAGCTATTTCTGAGATGCGATGTCTCATATTGAGAACTTGATTTCCTCTCAATCACAAAAAAGATAACCAAATTTGTATCAAAATTAAACGAATTGTGAATCAGATTTTAAAGAAAAATATCTTCTCGAGTCGGTTAAAAATGTAAAAATTATCGTCTGAACTTACGCAAACTAAAAGTGCACTTTCAAAACAGCGTGTGTGATGTCGTTCAGTTTGTTTGTTTCCCTGATTTTAAGTTGAAGCAATGTTTCTAAACTAATCTTTTATGAAACATAAATGTTCAATTGAATTCTTTTTAAGTTATGGATACTTTAAAATATCATGGAAAAGAATTCAAGTGAAGTAGTACATACTGACATCAGACAGTATTGATAAAAAATTCATGAGAGCTGTTTAATCATGGAATGAAACGTGTTAAGTTATTTTAAAGTGTTAAATTTTAATCACACAGTGTTTGCAATTTCTTTTATAAATCTTGGGTATTTTCTCTAATTTTGTGAAGATTTTTACCCTATATGTTAAAAAATCTCCCATTGTTTTAAATTTTACATTGAATAAGTAATAACCAGATAAAGTTTGTCGGTATTTCTCCCTGGAATCATAAATGTTGCAATAAA